>CM069608.1:35520170-36184007 GCA_035771175.1 Paratinospora sagittata | reverse complement strand
CTAATCAGGAGATTAGGTAGAGGACGTAGGCTTGGCCGGATCACTATAAATCTGTGTCAAATTTTTGTATTTTAGTCTGTGTTCTAATTTGCATCATATTCCAATTAATTTATGTAAATCACCTAAGTTATTGGAAGAATATTAAAAATTGACCATTGCACCCAATTCACCCCCCTCTTTGGTGGGACCAACAACTTATTCACCTATTTTGGAAAGACAAGCCCAACAGGCTCTGCAGTTCCCAACTCCGGAGTAGTCTCGCTCCCGCAAAGGGGTTAGCAATGACATCAGGGGGCTTTTGACCTAATTGCCACAAATTTAAATTTTTTTTTAACAAATGTCTTTAAAACTAAAATATTGACCCATTTGTCATAGTTTGACTAGTCAACACCCAGTTAGCAAATAAGGTGGCCACATTTAGATGCCGGAGTTACAAACTGGGCGCCACAGAGGATTTAAAAAATATAAAAATTTAAAGACGTCTTTTTATTATAGGCGTTAAATTTTTATTTTTATTTTAAATTATCGGTGGCTGATAAGTTGATTTTAGTATAGGTATTTAGACGGTGTTTAGTGTAATATATATAATAGATTATGGTGTTTATATGGTTTATATACTTAGTTTTTGTGTTACTTTTTTAGGAATCAAAGTGGAAATGAAGTGGTGGAGCAAAGGAACAAAAGAGAAGAGAAAAAGGAAAAAAAAATGTAGAAAACAGTGGGTGGGCGTCGCAGCGACGACTCTCAGCGTCACAGTGCGGGGGAAATCCCAGTGAAATCCAGATTTTTTAGTTGCGATTTTGGGTATTTTTGTTTCCTTTTTGTTTTAGACAATATAAATAGAAAGTAGGAAGTTTAGAAAGGAGATTCATGACAAGAAGAGGCTATTGAAGCATTGGAAAAGAGGAAGAACAACATCGAAGTGGCACGAAGAGCTAGATTCAAATTTGGTGAAGTCGTGCTAGTTCATTATTTTCCTTCTTTTATTGCTTGTATTAATTTCTCTTTCTTTCGTGATGTTGAACTTAATTATTTTTTATTTTATAGAATTAGTTATGGAGTAATTTTCTTTTATAGGGTTTCGATTGGAACTTATATGGATCTTAGATTTCATGAATGATATTAGATTTTAATTAATTTATTTAGAGTTGTTTATTTTAATATGTTCTTATTGCTTTTAATTACTTGATCACTAATTAGACAATTTAATGAATCTTTATGATCTTGACAAAGGGATTTTAGATTTAGATTTGATTTAAATAACACATGATCATAAGGGCGAAAGCTATTGAGTTCACATGAGATAGATATATACTCATGTGACATATGAAATCATTGAGAATATGATAGTAATGAATCTTGTTTTTAATTTAAATTTTATAGAAATATAGATATTTATTTAACTAAGATATTTCTATTCGATCATCGAAAGAGACTTGTAGATAAATTAGATTCTTGATTTACAACTTCAAAATAATTAATTGATTGAAAAAAAAAGTAGATGAATCCAAGTGAAATATAATGAAAAATTGTAATCCTAAGTTTAAGTAATTCATTGATTATTGATTAAGTGGTTTGATTTTAATTATTTTCGTTTTGCATCTGAGTTTAGATTTCATATTTATTATTTGTTTAGATAAGATCAAATTGAATTAATATTAATATTTAATAAAAATTAGGGCAAATCTCTGTGAAAACGATACTTTTAATCATCATTATATTACTTGTCTACGATATTGTGTACTTACAATTTTAAGCAACAATGGCGCCTGGTCAACAACTCCAATATCTAAATGTGGTCATGTCATTTGTTGACTGGGTATTAACTGGTAAAATTATGACAAAAGGGTTAATATTTTAGTTTTAATGACATTTGTAAAAATTTCTTAAAAAATATGTGACAATCATGTCAAAAACCCGACGACGTCAGGGTCATACCAGAAAAAAAAAAAAAAAAAAAAAAAAAAAAAACCAAAAAACTCATGGTGTTGGAATGAATCAAAATTATCCATTTATTGTTATCCAAAATGCGGTGACTGTTTTCTTGGTCCAAATAATTTTCAAATTTTACTATAATTTTTGGCCCATTGGTCCCATAAAATTGTCAAACAATATATTTTATTGACAGCGAAATTATTTATAATTTATGGCTTGTAATTTCTATTCCAGTGAAACGGGAGAGAATTTCTGTTTGGTCCATATATTTTGTTGAGTTATTCACAATTTTAATGAATGAATGAAAACTTCTGTTGTGATCATTGAATTTCTACTGATAATGAGTTCATCCATCACTTTCTATTTCCATTTAAATAAAACCACAGTTGTTCTTTATGAGTGTTTCCTCTTAAATCACTGATAATGCATAAAAATTAGTGGTGAGAAATGAATTGGTAGATAAACTTATTTGGGGAAGTCTAATTTGTGGCAAATTATATGATAGAAGGTCAAACAGAGAGAATTTTGATCCAAAGTCACTGTAATACTAGAATCTAACAATTTTTTTTTTGGTATTAGTTTGCTAAAATATAGGATTGTTCATCATAAAACAAGATTGATTAATTATCAAACAGTGAAAGAACTACTTATTTTTCTTTATTAAAAAAAAGAAATAAAGAACACTTTATGTTTGAGCCTTTTTCTAAACCTTGCTATTCAAGGGAGAGATCCTGCTTTTTCTAAACCTTCTTAGCCTTTTCTCATGTCTTATCATCCCATTTCCAAGTTGACTGTAAATAAAATATAAAATAGATAATTCTTCTACGATTGGTATATAAATGTAATGGATCTCAAAATAAATTAGAAAAACCACAATTAATTTTTGGATTCTCAAAGTCCCACTAAAGTTTTTAAGCATGAATTCACCAAGTTTTTAAGCATTATATTTCCAACTTATAGCATGGAAAATCTACATCATGAACACCTATTCATCTCTATGATCCTGTGAAATATTTAATCTTTGAAAGGCCATCCATTATCTAGCTTAGTTGACTGCTTCAACAATAATTTATAACTCTGAACGAGACATGCCTAATGCATGCCTTGATTATTTAAAAATACATTACACTAGCAAACCATACTATAATTTTTCCATTGCTTACACTGAAATATCTAAACTTTATATCCTATCCTAATGTGTTATCAACAAAGTCTTTTTTTCTTTTTCCTAACAAATTATATGATCAATAATTTCTAAAGAAAGTTGTTTCTCTTTGGCATGGAAGGGACACTTCATATCTTTTTGGGTGTCTTTATACCAACCATTACAAGACATGGATACCCTCTTACCACTACTATAACTTTACCCATATAATGCCATGTGTTGTCATAAGGAGATGATCACTTTAGAAAAATCTCCCCTTAAAATTGCTTCTACTTCAAGCTGGCTAAGCAATTAAGTCTTTGTACCAAACCAAACTCTACCACATTCATATCTATCACTTGTAAAATAATTGTACAACCTCTTCAACCTCTTATAATCTTGAGAGTTTATATGTATAGTTTGCTTCATCACAAATCATCTTATGGATATGTCACAAAAATACAACCTTACTCTTGCACTTCTCTTTTTTATTTATATATAATAGTGTTACATTCAAATATATAGTATGCTTCATATATCATATATGCCCTTTTCCATATCCCAGTGTTATTTATGTTTCAAAAAATTAAAAAAACACTTAATCCATAAGTTGGTGAGGTAATCAATTTCCACCATCCATAAGTTTCGGTTAAATCACTTTTTCTTTTTCAAATAGAATTAGAAGCAAAGAAGTAGGGAAAGTGGGCTTAGTTGCACAAAGAACATAGCCCAAGGGGAACAATGATAGTGTCGATCAATGATGGACAAAGAAAAGCTTTCGACATCACCAACATGTATTTAAGCTGGAATCTGAGGAACTAGTATATTTTCCCTTTTCCCTTGCCTGGAAGAAGATGATTCTGTTTACAGTGTGGCATTTCATGTGAATTTGAATGCAAAAAAAAAATTATCAAACATAAATGTCAATAGAAGAACAAAGAAAATACATTAATTTATTAGATCATTTTCTAGGCCCTAATTTATTTTGGGTGCAACCAATACCAGTGGAATCTGCTCATAATTCAAACTTCATGGCTTTTGGATTTTGAAAATAAACAAAGGTAGGAGTGATTGGACAGTAATTACCCCATAAAAGAGAACAATGGGGTCCAAAGCTTGCATCACTTGCCCACTGAACAGCTCAATAGCAAGAAACAAAGACTAAGAAGATGAGATTCTCCATCTTTTGGATTTGCCATTTGCCCATCATTCTCTGCCCACAATCTACTTGACAGCCAGAAAGAAAAGAAGCCCTTTTGATTGAAAAATTCAGCTCCAACATTGGCTTTCTGGGATCCCTTTAGGCGGGGATGAATGGCAATGGGGTCCATGGCCCAGCTTACCTACTGGCAAAGCACTTGTCTGCAACTTTATGCAAGTTCCCATTTTCATTAAAAAGCAGGCATGAGAAGAGGTGTTATTAGACATTCTATCCGTTCACTCAGCTAAAAAAATGATGAAATGAGGAATAAGAGTAGAAGCAAGAGTATTGCAAAGGCAGCCCTGGAAAATATTGAAGATAATATACAAGAAAAATGTGCTTTTCATTCCAACCTGTAGCAATAGATTTACATGTGAGATAGTAGGCCACTATATACAATTCTCTTTATAGCATGAAAATATTTCTATTACTCAAACATTTGAACCAATTAAAGAATTAAACAATAGTTATCCCTTGATCTAGCAGAGTTCAGTGGTGAAGTGTAGTGAGTTTAAACGTCTAACCCAACAAATTACAGTCACTGACATCAAGCTACTGTTTGTTACATACTTGAAGCAAGAGTTCCTTGATGGGTCACTACAAGTTTGCATGAAAACTGGGCCATTGCTCCTATGGGTTAAGAAAATGCTACAAACAACATCAAATATGTTTGGATTCAAGTCACTTTACGTATTTTTGTATCAAGTATGGGCTATTTTTTTGATCTCCTAAAGATATCGAGCAAAATCCAGATTAAGAATCAATATTTGCCATTCTAGAACCAATTCGATTCTGGTGAAAAAGATAACCCCATTGACACCCTTAGTTTAAGGCATCTTTGCCTTTTTGTACACATGCCACATGCAAGCAAAATGAAAAGTAACAAGAAACACCCAAACTTAAAAAAAGAAAACAACTGTTAAAAGTAATAATACATACCATATCAATTCTGGCACCTCCAACCTGAAATGGAAGATTAACATTCACTTTCATCTTGAGAACAGTTCACACTATAGATTCAGCATTTCTTACATCACATGGTGGGCTCCAAGTCCAACAAGATGCAGCTTCCCTTACTAAGAGATCCAACTCTTCCCTGACACCTATTGTATTGGTGTTGGAGCTAAACCTCCTGGACCAGGCATATAAAATTTGTGAAGCAAGCAAGCGAGCTAGAGCCTTGGTGGTAAGGACTAACATGTTTTCACTGACTTAAAAGAACCCTAAGAAACAGCAAGCTCAACACAGGTTTTGGTACAAGATTTAGAAATTATTGGTACAAGAATTAGAAAAAAGAAAAGAAAAAGAAGATGTATATGATCTATGCTTACTGCTATAAGTTAAGCGAAACATGTGTCTCTTCTCTTAGCTAAGCAAGCTGTCCCAGCGCTGTTTGAGAGCCTTGTATGCCTTGGAACATGAAAGAGCCCGTGGCCTCAAGTTTCCATCAACAGATACCTCTGTCACTAAGCCCAACCTCCGTAATGTATCCATGGCTTCATAAGCTGGCATATCAACCTAATTAAATTTCAACCCAAACAATTAGTTGCCTTTCATCAATGAATCTATTCAAGGAATGCTTTCTTCAATACCTTTTCTTTGAACTTATCATATATGAATCTTTCGCATGTATTCCCAATACTTTTGTGACAAGACATCTGCATAATTAGCAACAGTTGTATCTTATATAAAACAGCGATAAAAGTAGTCTGATAAAAGTTGCATATGCCAAGATGGTGAAAGTAACTTTGAGATACAGCAGCAAGGTCATTTCTGCACATCTTAAGAGATAAATATCACTAAAATCACGTGGCAATAACATGACATGACATTCATGGTATGTGGCAACTGGCAACATTAGAGCGAAAACAGTACTGACAAGTGGACCTATTGAAACTAAAATCCTATTTCTGTCCCCAGTCAAGATGGACAATTGTGAGATGAATTGTATGAAGACACAAGTGGTTATAAATTACACAATGGTACTTCGACCAAAACAATTATAGACTCCACTAACAAGAACAAAAGCAAAAGCAGCAGAAAACTTACTTCAAGGTCTAATTATATCACCATAACATTCAAAATTTTAACCATAAAGTATTCAGCCAATTTCTGAATTAAAACATTGAAGCAAAAAACTGAGCAGGAAGAACAAACCTGCTGCTGATCTGCTTGAAGCAGGACAGCATATGCCAAAATAGCTTCCTTGTACTGTAACAGAATATTGCAGTAGGAGAGATTAAGCATAGAGACCATCCAATCTAACGAAGTGTAGAGAAATAGAGATCTGGGAAATCAGCTCACTTTCTGCTGTTCAGAAGCATCAAGAAGAAAGTGAACTGAGCCAAAGCCACTTGCTAAGGTTTTCTCATATAGCGTCCGGTTAACCAGTAGCTGCAAAAGTGGACTAGTGAGATGTCAGTGTATATCTTCGGCAAATTTTGAAGTATTAGTATTGAAGATAGTGTTGCATTGGCAAGCAAAAGTGCTTGATTTCACTGGATGCCAGTCTTAACAAAATCTCACCTGATACCGATCCCATGTCTGTTTGTAACCAAGAGCTACACGGCTCACATATATTATAAGTGCACTGATGGCAATAACATCTAGCATGATTGCTGATCTGCATTGCAAAAAATAGTATACATGGTGACTGGTTAAGTCAAAAAATAAAAAAATTGATCAATTAGTCAATCAAAAAAGTACTATCCCAACTAAAAGTTTGTATACAAAGTCATCTTTGGCTTATATATATGTATACATATATACTCTTTAGGTTCATAGCATCTGGTGCAGCATACCTACTTGGATCTTTCTGATGAACTCTACATTTTTTAATCTCAGTAGTGTACATTTTGCTCCATAAAAATCTGCCTTACTCTAGCATAATAAAATTCTCTGTTTAGTCTGATTGGCATGCAGCAGTTGCATAACAATCAGACCGAGCTTTTAGATTGATTCACCACTTTATTAAGTAAAATTTATTAAGCCATATAAACAATATGCTTCACATAGAGATGCTGTTCGTTTTAAACCAAACAATGGCCACGTGAACAAAAGTTACCACATTTATCCTTGAAATGGAATGTTCAGTGATAGTTAAATCTTCACATAAGCAGAAACTGAAAAGACAACTTACGGGGATGAAAGAACATCCTCAAATTTGTAATTCACAATGAATGCCAGAAGCCCCAAAATACTTGCAACATCTAAGCGTACCTGCAGTAAAATTTACAATATCTATAAAGAGGAGTGAAGATCCTATATTGCTTGTAATAAGTGAGCAGCTAAGTATTACTGGAGGTTCAATAGAAACTTAGAAACTTATGCTGATGACTCAAAATCATGAGCTAATTTCTAAACTTCATTTGTAGGTCCAACCAAATAACTGGAGTCTGTTTAGACCTAAATAGTAAGATCGGCTAAATAATATATATTTCCGTTTGTAGGTCCACATTAAACATGTAAAAATGGATTTTAGTGCCAACTCTGGAATTGGATGTCATATTGTAGGTTATATGGTATCCTTTTCAGTTATGATTAATAAGAATGCAGTTCTGCTTATCATTTTGCGAGATTTTGTAGTCCATAGACTAGGCAAGCTTCTACTTTTAGAGGTCTCTTGTATTTTATCTGAATCCAAGGAAACATATCTCAATGGGACTTGGGAAAGGAAAGGATAATCCAGCAATTTTCAAGCCGTTCCAACTCCTTACTAATATAGATCTAAGCTCTTATTCCGTCTCAGCTAAATTAAAGGAAAAACTCTTTAGTTTTAAATTATCAAGTAAAACCTGAAGGAAAAATAAACTAAGGATATAATATTATAGTAAATGGAAATATATAATATATACATGGTAGTTTTCCATTTGGAACATCTTCAATAACCAGAGTGAAGTAAACCAATGTTCGGTTGGTTGAGTGGCTTGGGGCTCTCATTTCAGGAAACGAGGCCATGAGTTCGACTCCCCACTAGTGTTGGCCAATGGGGGTGTCTTCCGCTCGAGCAACCAGGGGCCAAGGGATTAGTCGGGATGGAACCCGGATACCCTCGGTTATCCAACAAAAACAAAAACAAAAAACCAGAGTGAAGTACAAGATGATAATACCGTGTCTAGGATGCGGAAAGATAGCTTCTTGTGTGGAAAAATAACCTGTAACATGTCAACCACAATGTGAAAAAAGAATTATGTACAAGCACAGAAAGAATTTTTAGTACTAAATAAGATGTCAAAAAGTTTAGTACTAAATAAGATGTCAAAAAGTGAAAGGAAAATCGAGAACAGAAAATATATGAATTGAGGCATGTGCCAGAAGAATTTACTGGTAGGTCTGGAATAGGAATATTCTCATAGATCTTCAACTTCAATAATGGAACTGCAGCTTTGTCTTCATTTTCTCCTTGATTGGATTTCTCAGAGTAAAGCAAAATTAACTCCTGAAAAGCTGGCTCCTAATACAGAATCAGGTAAACAGCTGTAAGATAACACTATGAAAATTCACATCTGAATTGTATTTTCATAATGCCAGTGAGCCTGGGATAGATACATTACTTATCCTGCTTGAAAGATTTAATGGCACAAATATCATATAAACCAATCAAAAGGAAGTCTGTGAAACTTCCCACATTAGTTATGAATTTATATGAATATAACGATACTCTCGAAAATTTAAAATTTGGAAACCTTTGTCAACCATATAGCATAAAAAATCTACTTGCTCCATTTGTATCATATAGCAAGAAATTGGAGCAACGCTCCAATTTCATAAATAGAATGGAACATAACTTGAACAAAGAGAGATACAGTACTTCAATATGATAGCTTAAGGGAGCTTCCTATGCATTTTCATAAATAGTTTGGGTTGTTATGCATCTTTGTCTTCAGATAAAAGAAGTTTTGCAGGCAGGTTTAAAGCACAGTTGGAGTCACCTAGACCTTCTAAAAATTGTTTTGGAAGTCTTACTTATATTTTGTGATTAAAAACCTATTACAGCAGCAAAACAAAAGCCTATCTCAAGTTTCTCAACTACTTGCTCAAGGACATATGAAGCTTTCTCTGCTATTTAAAACCCTATGTAAGCTGTATGATCAGTTCAAATTTATTATTTCAGAGGGGGAAAAAAGTGCAATTAAGAGGAAATACCTGAAGTACGGAATGTGAAAAAAGAATTGATACAGCATTTTTCAACATTTTCCAGACATCATTTCCACAGTGTTCCCTTGTAGCAGGTTTCCATATATCACCAAGTGATATTCTTGATAGGAAAGTTGGCCTGGAAAATATTCATGAAGTAATCAACAAAGGATCATACAATATGAAACCAAATGAACAATATAAAACATAATAGTAATGGGATAACAAGTCAGAGTAAATAGATAAGTTACTAGAAACATTGGATTGGAGTTTGAAAAGAGAAAAAATAAATGGAAAGATGCACGAACCTTAAATAAAGCTCAGATGTGGGATCATCATTCTCAAGCTCAAATGATGTTTCTGGGGTAGAGGGAACAAGCCCAATCCAAGTCAACAATTTCCTTAAGAGCCTACCACGAGGACCAACTGGTGATAGAAAGCCTTCATAACGAGACACTGCCCTTTGTGCTGCAAGCCATATAGGCAGGTCAATCTTTGATAGTTGATCAACTTCTAGTTGGTTATCAAATTTCCTTTCAGCATCAAAATAAGATCGCTGTGACAATGATTCCTTAAACCATTCTTTAGCTCTCTTAGTCCAAGGGAGTACTTCATGGGACTGAGTGGCGCTTTCCAGTGCCTATTCAAAATCAATAGAAAAAGATCATGTCACGCTTAACAAATAAACATACCATACTAGATAGAGGTATATGTCTCACTTCAGTATTGTAAGAGCAAAATAAATAAATAAATAATAAGCCTTATCAGCAATATGCGTGATTGGTTACATGAATCTTGCTATACCAGTTCACTCCATCAAGAACATGCCTTGATCATCCTAGAAACCAAATGATAGCATCATTTTTAACCTTTAGATGCTGAAGATTTGAGATATTGGAAAGGCCAATAACAGACTAAACAGGAATAAACTACAATACTGGTTAGGAAGAGAAGTTCATTGTTTCAGAGCGCCAATGACCTCATTTATCCACATGCCAACTTTTCCCAATGGTTTTGACAGATTGAAGAAAATCCTTTGCAAAAGCTTTGACTGTAGATAGTCCAGCTTTTCAACAATCAATAAACCATTTTGCCTCTCAGTACCATATCCCCGCCTGTAAATTAAAGATATGATCACATGAGAAAAACATGATGTTTGAACAGCTTATAGAAAAGGATGTTTGTGTTGTACACTTTTATTCATTTTTTTTTTTTGAGTTTTTATATCAGTTGGCTATATACAAAGGAGCCCACCTGAATATTATAGCATTGGATTCTGATGCTTTCTTCCAGTCAACATATATTGGCAACGTAAGTAGATAATCAGTGTTCAATGCAGATGTTAATAACAAATCCCTTGCTGATAGCTCTTCAAACTGGGCATCACGAAGAAGTTTCATGAAGGCGCGCTGGAAGCGTGTTGCAACGGCAATGCTACAATTAAATGATCAATAGCATAAGATGACTTGATGCTAGATAAATAACAAGTAGAACATACAACAATAGGAAACATAATCAATCCAGAGAACGGCATTTCAAATAAGAATACAGTATTGAAAAAGGTTTCAATTCAGGCAAGAAGGCAGGAGCATGTTTGGTGTGTCAACTAGTTCAATCAGCACAGTCGCTGGAAAAAATCGGTTAAAAGTAATACCGATTATAAATCATCAATTTCAGTAACAACCAAATTTGAGATATTTGATTCCACATAGAGATTGCAACCATAACACTGTATCCAAAATGTGCAACTTGGAGGACAGTGTCTGTGTAAGACAATGCTCATACATACTTTCACATGCCATGTGATATCTAGTGTCTCATTCAAGAAATTATCCAACCGTCAACATTGCCATTTTACACATTAGTAATTCAAAGGGAGTTTTGTATAACAGCTTTAGAAGCCCATTGACAAAGTTGAGACTAAAGAATCCTTTACCACATAGCAAGAAAAGGGATGAACAGCAAACATTAACCAAGGAAAGACTTTAATTCAGCATTCTTATATTATCAATTTCTCCAATTACAACGAGTTAAACACAATGTGTAGGGATTAAACAATGATCTTCCCTGAGTTCCCTCCACTTAAGTTTCCCAAAAAAATGCAACCTACATTGTTAGTAAATTTAGGACCATTTTTTATCTGCAAATAGGTGGCATGTAGTATCTTTTTCACAAAATGGAGCAAGAAACTTATTCTCTAGTAAAATAATATAGTGACTTTGCCAAATTTTATGTATGTCTCGAATGCTCATTGTCAATTAACAAACACTCCAATTCACAAACCCATGACTTGTCTATATAAAAAAAAACTGAAGTTCAAGAAATGCTAAAAAGCTCCATACCTAGACTCCTCAGTTGAATTTCTTTTCACATTCTTAGCAGAAGAACCTAAGAGGAAGCTCAAGTCAAGATTACAATTGAAAGGAATTGATATCTTATCTTCTTCCTTCCCATTCCTTTCCAAATTCTCCAAATCAGAAGCGTCATCCTCAACAGAACGTTTTCCATTCACTAGCATTTTCTCTTCCAAATGATCCGAAATCTCAGAACCACCAGTTCTGCTCTCCGCAGAATCCGAAAATGAATAATCCATTCGCAACTGTTCCAACACGCCTTTATGCTCAGCATGAAGAATCGAATCCAAACACCTGCTCGCCAAAAATAAATAAATAAACCTCAACAAAATATCATCAAAGCAACCTCCTTTTTTCCCAAATTTCTCTCATTCCACCACAATAATTACAAACAAAAGAGCTGACATATGAAGCTTACGAAGCGAAGCGGAGGAACTCGTTAACGTCTTGTTCCGACTCGAACATCGACTGTAAAGCTTCAAGAAGCTGTGCCTTTGAAACTGGAATGTATCTCTGCCTTGGCACTCTAATTCCAGAAATCCCTTTCGAATCTCCAACTTCTTCTTCGTTGTCTTTCCGCTTCCTCGACTCTTCATCTCTATCTTTCGATTTCGCATCTCTTTCACTCCAACAAGTCTCGCCGCCATCGCTGCTCTTCGAATGCAATTCTAGTGGTTCTACGGCGATTTCCTGGCATCTAAGAGAACAAGAAGGGGGTGTGAAGGAAACAGTACTGTAAGTTCGAAGCGAAGATTCTGCTGGAGCAGAGCGAGGAAGAAGAACATTGAGATTGGTGAAGATTTGTGAAGCAAACATTAGGAAGAACGCGAAATTACAGAGCTTTTTCTTTGATCAATCTCGGAATTTCGATTTGTTAATTCATCTTTTGTTGTTCAATCTCTGCTTCTTCACCTCTTCTAGAACAGTACTGAGACTTTGAAGATGTACCGGACAAGTAACCTTGTTGATTTTCTGACACGTGTAGTGACCAACTAGCCGCCACGTAACGCTAAATCATCTCTGGTCGAGAAAATTCTCGGCAAAACGGTGGGACGACTGGACGTTGTGTGTTACGTCGCAAAACAATTATATTTCGAAAAACACAAGAAAAAAAAAAAAAAGATTATAGATTTAATAATTTTTTTGCCGTATTAATTTTTTGATACATGCAAATTTTTTCTAATTAATCAACTGTCACGTATAGAAAAAAAAAATCTTCATATTAAATAAAAAAAACACTTCTATTACTAAAAACACACTATAAATAAATAATTGTTTGAAGTATTTATAAAGTTAATTAAATACTTTTTTAATACTTGATTTAAAATAGAAAATAATAATTACTTAAAAGATAAGCAAAAGTTGTACCATAAAGACCACTGTACCTTCTTAAATACTCCTACAATAATTTCAAAAAATAAAAGAAAATTAATATAAATTTATTTTTTTACAACACCATTGAATCCAAATTGTGGAACAAGTCCATATTGTTAGACTAATTGACCAAAAAAATAAAAATAAAAACAGGTAATCTATTACGTCACCTCCTCACTAGATTTTTTTTTTTTTTTTTTGTCAAAGACCCCCTCACTAGATTCATTGAACCTGGACACCAGCGCTCAGGGCCTATAAAAGCTTAAACCACCTCTCCCAGCTTCACCAAAGCCGCACATATCAAGAAAAGCTTCCAACTTTTCTCCAGTGTTTCACATTCTGCTGCGTAAATGGCGCCGAGCATAGCCATCTTTTCTTCTTCGGCGAGCCACCGGTCACCGGCGAAAAAATCCGGTGGCTTCGGAGGAGGAACAGATCAGGAGGAGGAGCTAAGAAGGAGGAACAGAGAACTAGAGATCGAACTGAAGAAAAGCGCGGAAAGAGAGGAGAAGATGAGAGAAGAACTAGAGAAGACGACGTGGAGGCTTAGAGTTGTTGAGGAAGCAGAGGAGATGCTTTGCTCTCAGCTCGGAGAGCTGGAAGCGGATGCCGTAGATCAAGCTAGATTGTATTACGCTCAGATCATCTCCTTGAAAGAGCAGCTTTCTCAAGCTCAAAAGCTCCTTCAATCCACCAAATCTCTGAAGAACTTATAATCTCATTTAGTAATTAGATCCGAGAAGATGAGCAAATCGAATAGCTAGGTTTCATTGTTTTAATTGCGACTGTAATTTTTCAAGGTCAGAGGTGTAATTTTTTTTGTAAAGACCTTTCTGCGTCGTTGAATTACTCGTTTTTTTTTTATTATCTGGAAAAAAATTAAATATAAATTACGCGCTGTTTGAATATTTCTTGGTTCCGTGGAATTGGGATTGAAGACGATTTTTTCTTTGTTGACAATTGTAGATCCTTAACTTTCTTGTTAAAAATCAAACCGACTCGCAGTGTCAGGACTCAGCGCGCATCTTTCTCTACGATTATTCAGTTGAAAGTCAGGATAGCTTTTGGATGAGTGAATGAAGGGGATTGGTTGCAGATAACCGTCACAAAAAGCCATTTTCCTAATTCTTTTATTATTATTATTTTTATATGTATTTTTAGGGTTTCTCATGTTTACTTTGAAAAAAAAAAAAGTCTCATGTTTGATTGGTCAGCCTTCCGAAATGTTAGGTTGCTGCACTGGCAGTGCAAGTGCTCCCTGGTCCAATGCGTGTTGATTGGGTCCTCCCTTTTTTATTATTATTAATTTTTTTTATTTAAGAAGAAACAGTATTAATGGTTAAGTATAACCAGCTCCCCTACCACTATCGGCCTATTCACCTCTTGCAATGAGTCAAGGAATCAGTTGTAAGAGTTAAACTTAAAATCTTTACGTTTTAAAGCCACTTCTTTATCTACTATGCCAACTTCACAAAAAACTCACTAGTCATTTTAAGTGGGATATGTCATATAAAGGCTATTTTAAGTAATATATATACAGTGCAGTTTTACTATAATAAAAAATTGAGATATATAAATATCTAATGGTTGATAAGTTAGTACCACAACAATGTCCACTAATAATTATTTTTTATGTTAGAAGTTTGATATTCTTGTTGAAACTAATTTTACCTTGATTAAGTATCTAATCTATATATTTTGGGATAGATTGGTAGTAAACAAACATAAGGTCTCAAACGGTGTTCAAAAAGGGTCACTTCAGCATTTTTTTGAAAATTTTCTTAATTTGGATTGCCATTCATCATCTTCTTCTTTTTTTTTATTTCGCAAAACCCAGTTTTTTTTTTAAATTTTTTTATATAATTTAATTTTTTTAATTTAATTAAAAAAAATTAATTATTTTTTAATTTTAATTTTATATTATTTTATTTTTAATCTATCATATTATATTTAATTGTGTTGTATAGATGCAATAGCCTATGCCCCAATAGGTACGAGTGCTATGTAAATGATCCAATGGGCTGCCCTAAATTTTTTGTCACTCAATCTATTGCCTATTATAAACCACCAAAGTCATTTTCAACCTTTTTCTTACCTCTATTATAAATAATAGATATATAATAGTATAAGAATCTTGTACTTCAAATAATATTTAAATGTTTGATAAGACTGATGATAACGAATAATAAAATTAGTCACCTTTAGATTTGGCTTTTGGGAGAGAGAAAAGTCCAAAATCGAGTAGAGGCAGATGAATCTAAGTGCTAATAGTAGCAATGGATGAGATCATCAATATAATTAAGAGATTAAATATTTAAATTAAAGAAAAATCTCAAATAATTTTAACATAATATGTTCTATATTTAGGTACATTGAACCTGGACACCTATTTTTCAGGCTATGAAAGGCCAAAGAAATCGAAAAACATTTCCAGAGTAAAAATAGGCTTTCATAAATCCTCTGGTTTTCCTGATTTCTCGATTTTCAGTCGAAAATCTTGAATTCATGGCTCCTCGCGCCGCAGCTTCCGGTTCTCCTCTGGCGAACCTCAGAGCTCCGTCGATGAGATCCGGCGAAGAGACGGCGGTGCTGTGGCGGAGGAACGAGGAGCTGGAGATTGAGCTGAAGAAGAGCGTGGAGAGAGAAGAGAAAACGAGAGAAGAGCTGATGAAGACGACGAAGAGGCTCAAAATTGTTGAAGACGCCGAGGAGAGGCTGTGTACACAGTTAGGAGAGCTGGAAGCGGAGGCCGTAGATCAAGCTCGATTGTACCACGCGCAGATTAGATCCTTGACGAAACAGCTTTCGCAAGCACAGCGGCTCCTCCGATCCGCCACCGGCGCCAAAGCTCTGAAAATTTAATCGTGAAACGCAATAAAGAAGAAAAGGTATACATATACATACATGTATGTATAGTGTTTCGCTTCGTGCTTCGTGTTTCGTTGATGATGGACTTGGATTTGTTTTTTGTTCTGAGGCCAGTGCTGCTGAAATCTTGTAAAATTTGGAATGTAAAAATCATTTCAGATCTTTGATTTGTTTAATTTCGAGTTTGGATTGGATCATAGAGCAGAGTTCCTTAAAATTTTGAAGCGATTGGGGTTTTTTTTTTTTTTTTTTTTTTCCGAGATTTGACTTGTAGCGTAATAGATGGGACCTACTCAGAAAACAAAGAGAATCGAATTTACTTGAAACCAATGGATATATAGCTGTAAATTCATTAATCAAAAGAACAGTTTGTAGTCTGAATTTGATTCCTGGAATTGGAATTGGATGGTTGAAGAAAACAAGAGAAATATTAAAAAAAACGATGCCTTGTTTGAAAATAATTTTGTTCTTAGGTGTGGATTAATTGGTCGACATTGGAGAGTGAAAAATCGAGCATGTGAACCAATTTGATTTAAAATGGAAACTTCATCTCAATGGCTGCAACTATGACTTGAAAATGCGATTTGTCATTATTTTGATTCCTGTGTTCGTTGACTCATGCTCGTGTATCAAGCAATTTAACGGATGTGAACCTCACCTTTTTGTTGCACTATCAGCTCTAGCATTTAATTCTTTTCAGATATGCAATTATAAGGTTGTGAGGCAAAAGATTTGTAGACAAATTTGACTATTTCTATTGAGGTGCATTAGACTTCACACTTCCAAAGAGATCATGTACTTGGAGTGTAAGACAAAGTAACTTATATGTAAATTTTATCATTTTGATTAGTTTTGGTAATTTGAAAGGTAGTTTTGGTGCAACGATAAGAGTTGTTTGTGTGACAATGTGGTCACCATTTGAGTCTCAAAAATAGCCTCTTGCACTGCAAGGTAAGGGTGCGTATAATATATATAATATGGTTCGACTCTTCTCGGTACCCTGCATAAGTAGCAACTTTGTGCATCGATCTGTCCATTTTTTTATTAGTTTAATAATTACCTGGTGTGTAAAATAAATGACTAGAATATATTATTAAGACCATTTTTTAAAAACTCTAGCTTGAAAATTAAAGAAAGAAGAAAGTCCAAGTTTTGTTCCTCTTATTTGAAGAAATAATATGTGTGTACAAGACGTAAAATAAAAATAATCTCCTGTGATACATAGTAAGGTTGCACACAATAAATTTAAAGTAGTCCAATTCCTCTTTGAACTCTTAGAGCTCAGAGCTTTCTATACCAATTTATCCCTTTTAATTTGAGAGATGTTAATTTAATTACATATATAGCTATACGTTCATATTTATTTGAATATTTATTATACATATTGAGATATGTTAAACATATATATATATATAATATGAATATATAGTTGTACCTATAATTATATTTTTTTAGTTAGATTTTTTTAAAAAAAAAATTTCTATACAAGAGATCTTGTATGATTTCGTGGACATCTAAAAGTATCTATGTACCTTTCGGAATGCAAGTGGTTTTCAATAGTAGTGCTCTTGTTTTATTAACATTATCATTGTGTTATTAACTTATTTTGAACCGTTTATAAGTATGTTATCTAATTATTCTAAAAGTATAATAAAATTCATCTTTGATATTTTTGCCATCAGCCATCAATTCTCACTTCATTGAGCATCTAACAATGTAAGGCCATAGTTAGGCTATCTAACGTGCTTTCACGATCACAAGTCTCCCAATTGGAGGGTCAAAATCAAATATGTGGGCCTTTCAAAGGGATGAAAGGTCGTGCGCAATGAGACGTTTTATGCTTTCATTTTGTGGGACCAAATGGAAATAGCATAAGGCAAAAAAGCATACAACAAAAGCGTGTGCACGGCCCCATTTGTTACTTTATACAACTGATTTGTCAAAATCTAAGTTTGGTTGTTATCTTGTTTATGGGACCCTTAATTGTGCTAGTGCTAATTAAATTTATATATTTAGTTTAGGTAGATTAATTGAACTAAAAGACTATTTGGGATACTCCAAAGATTAATGGAAAAAATTATATATAATGGTACATTTTTCCTCTTCTTTAGGATATTAATTGAGCTTGATATGCATGAACCTTTAGTTGGTTTTCTATATATAACACGCTGTTCACAATTATCACATACAATTTTCTAAAAACATATATTACATATAAGATAAGATTAGGAGTGTAAGCCCACCCCACCAACCCGATCGAACCGAACACAACCTAATAAATTGGGTTAAGTTGATCTAAGTATTTGAGTTGAGTTAAGTTTAAAAGTTTTAATTTAAATAATTTGGATTAGGTCATGGGTTCATACTCTTAGAACCCAACCCAATTCAACCCGAGCTTAACATTAATTCTTAAATCTTCTATCTCCTAAAGCTACTAAATTGCCAAACTAAGAAAACCCTTAATTAAAGTCTTAAACCCAAATCGCAATATTTTTAGCCTTCTCCAGTAAACCTCAACCCTTCTTCTTCTTTGTTTCTTTTTCTTTTTTGATTCGTTTTTCTTTTTCTTCTTAGATGTTTTTTTTCATCTAAAGTTTAAAACATCTTCGTGAAAAAAAAAAAAAAATTCAAGTCATCTCAATCGAAATGACCAACTTAATCTAATCGGGTTGAGTTTTGGATTGAACCCAACCCGTTATACCAAATTTTAAAAGGATCTTTATTTTTATTTTTTTTTAATATATGAATGTTTACAAATTTAACAAATAATCTTTAGGTCAGTGGCCCCATTTAGAAGAACTTTTTTAAAGTGTGTTTAAAGTAAAATTATTTTTAAAGGTGTTTGACAATATTTATTTCTAGCTAAACTGTGACAAAGAAAAATAGTTTTCAGCTTTAAAAAAAAATTGTGAGAAACCAATTTTTCTTAAAAGCCTTTCGTACAGGCGTTTATCAGAAAAGTGATTTAAAAAAACTCTACCCAACCGGGCTAGTAATGACTTTGGTGACGTTTGAAACCATAACGAATTTTCAAACATAGTTCATAACTTCATTATATTACACATATGCCCGGATACCTAACCTAACCCATTAACACTTCTTATCAACATCAAGAAAAAATAAACAAAAAACTCAGGTTTCAGGTTTTCCCTAATAGAAGGGAAGTAAAGGGTAGACCCACCAAAACCATGACACCGTTTCTTAACGTAAAGCAATAAAAAACCGACCCCAGAAATGAAAGCTCAATCGGTTCTGAGCATAGTATCGATGGCTCCATCACACTCCAACCAGCCCCAAGAATCAATGAAAACAGAAGAGGAATGGTTGAAGAAGAAGAACGCAGAGCTAGAGAAGGAACTGAAGAAGAGCATGGAGAGAGAGGAAAAAATGAGGGAAGAGTTGCTGAGGACTAATCAGAGACTGGCGTTGCTAGAGGAAGCAGAAGAGATGCTGTGTTCTCAGCTTGGAGAATTGGAAGCAGACGCCTTTCACCAGTCGCGCTTGTACCATGCCCAGATCATCTCCTTAACTGAGCAGCTCTCTCATGCCCAGATGATCCTCCGATCTTCCAACACTAATATTACTACTCCCAATTAATCATCCTATAAAAAAAAAAACTTGTAGTTTTGTTGTGTGTTCTATTAATTTTATTCTTGTGTGTTATTAGGCTTCAACCCCATGTAAATACTACATACATATCTCGTGCTTGTAGATTTTTGTTCTGTTTTGTTCTATGTATAATAAGTTTCTAACTTTCTTCTCTACGCCTGCTCTGTTCATGAGTGATTCGAGTTTACCTTGGAAAGAAAAATCAGTAATAAATGTGCTTGCTAATTAATTGAAGGAGTAATTTATGGAAGGAATCAAGATGGACTCTCCCATGCTAATTCTATCTTGGGCATGAATTGGAATTGGCCTACATAATACGATCCTTGTTATTCTTGTTCTTCCTTCTTACTAAAATCTCGAATTATCTGATTTACCTCAATTGGAATTGCATCAAGTAATAACGAGTATAATAAGAAGGAAAAGATGATGAAATACCGACAAGCCGCATGAAGCATCGTTATACTCAACTCAATTTAATTAAGTATTTTTTTAATTATGTAGAACCAAGGTTATATAAATCCGGTTCCTCACTCTATCTATCAGAGGCTAAATTACAATACATAACATCATCATATAAGTTAGGAAAATGTTTCATGTTGATCCAAGACCTTGCATTGAGTCTCTTGTAAGGAGGGTCAAAGCTAAATTAGCGTAATAAAAATATAAGATTTTACTTTAAAAGATATCGATACTAATAAGAATAAGATTTTAACTTATAATATTTTAGGGTGATGAACTTACTCATGATCGACATAAAACTATTATTTTAATTTATACATATCTAATATAATTTTTTTATAATGTAAAACAATTCAAGACTTTTGTGATCCGAGACCATGTTGCTTGTAAAATATAAAAAAGAAAAAAGAATGGGGATTCATTGGTGATGCTTCTCCGCAATAAATTAATTTCCAAAGAATAAGTTTTGTTCTTCTTATTGTGTCATTGCGTGATAAGCTAATTTTCCTTAGCAAAACAGTCCGCCCCGCATTCCACCAATTGAATTGGTTTACCTAATTGAACAAAAATAAAAATATGGTTTCCTACCTTAATCCCTAACTCTTTTTACTTATTTGGTACCCTCAAATGAAAACTCTTACTTAAATGAGAGCCAATAGTTGATAGCATCTTGCATGAAGGTCAATTTATTGGTCTTGTCACCCTTAACAACTATTGTGAAAATCTCATCCCTAGTTTCCAATTCCAGCCTTTGCGGCACATACACGTAAATGTTGTGATTCCAAATCCAAGGCACGGTCATTTTCATATATATATTATTTTCTTTACCATATATTATTTATATTTAAAAGATATGACATTTTAGTGTAGCATTTGTTTTCATTCTAGAGAAAAAGGCAAGTAGGTGACGTTGCACACACACCCATTGAGAGATGCATTCTGTCCCGTTTTTTAGGCTTACCCTTAATATTATATAATTAGTTGGTGTGCTAGTTACCAAGAAAAAGATATATTTTCTCAACTGAGATAGGAAGATCACTAAAAGACACCGCTTCTATGCCTCATGGGGTTCCACTTAAATTTATTTGATTGCTGAAAATCTGATGGGTCGCATTGAATACTCATGCAGTTGTTTGCTTGTTTGCTTTAATCAACATTTCATTGTTTCTTCTTTCTGCTTTTGGGTGTTGATACATAATTAAGAGACCAAATTTAAATAAAAAGTTTTATATACCTTACTCAAACCTTGATCACCTGAATTTCACCAAGTAAAATAACAAATTGGATATTCATTCAGAATATTCTCTCAATTGTATTCTGGATTTTAAATCATGGACAGGAGGGCTGTCTCTTCATGATTTTAAAGGGGTGTCTCAGCTCAGCTAGAAACTAATATCTATGGGCCATTTATTTTCAGCATCATTCATCCTCTGGGGTCCATTAGGCTTTATGCTTCTCAGGGGATATTATTTCCTAGGCAGGAGCATATTCCCATCAAAATTCCCTCTTTTACATCTAAATATTGATAGATTTTACAGAATATATTTGAATTTCATTAACACCAATCAGAATCAATTTTATGTTTTCCCTATCCAATCTTTGTAACTTGTATGACATATCTCAAGGATTCTTCATCATGTAAGAAGAAGAGGTTGAGCTTTTGTGAACACAAATACTCCTCCCCCACCAACGGCACGCCCCAAAAGCATGTCACGATCTAAGTACGAAAGATAATATAGCCCTCCAACAGATTCCCTGCAATTCATCTAAATTTTTATCTTTCACTTAAATTTAGATTAAATCGCTTATAAATTCAAATCATACCTCCCAGGGCTTCTCACCGGAACTTCAGCTTTGAAAGTCTGGATGAACTGCAAGATCTGCAGAAAGCAGTTTAAGTGATGCAAATGAGAGTAAAACATGAGAATTTAAACAAACGCCCCCAAAAAAAACATACAAGAAGAAGTAGGAAGCCGTAGGGTTTAGTGTTTAGGGTTTTAGGATTTAAAACAAACATAAAAAAAGTAGGAGAGTTGGGATTCACAATATTGAGTACCTGTAAACTTAAAAATGTCCGAGGCAGTATTGCCGGAGCTATCAGTGCTTGGAGCTCCTCGCTGATTTTAATGTTTTGAATAGATACCTGAAAAATATTATTTGAATTCTTCATACACGGCAAGTTGGCAACAAGCAATCATCTAAACCGCTACTAGATCGAATTGTTAAGAAAATTGAAATTCGTAAAACTACATTTCTTTACCAGAAGCAATTCATGCAATTCGACTCATTTAAGCTCCTAATCATATCGAAGAACAAATAAAATAACGAAATAAATCATAATATGAAACTTAATTGGACATGTTCATTGCTAGGCCTATCATTAACTTGAAATAAATCTTAATATGAATTAATAAGCCAAGTGACTAACCTCTTCAAACTGAAGGAATATATTCCGCTTGGAAACAACTGAAAATTTTGCGGAAACAAGTAGAGTTGCACCTTCCTGCTCCTGTAAAGGGAAAAAACACAAAGAATTTAGTTAACATAGGCACAAAGATATGAGATTCACTACAGCAAATAAAAGAAAAAGAGGGTTTGAGAATATCAGGTGTCTAGGGTTGTCAACGCTTACCAAGACCTCATGGTACAAGTACATCCTTATGTTTCTTAATCTTGATTCGTTTTAAATTGCCCACCATGTTCTTTGTTAGAATTCAATTCAATTTGAAAGTTCGATATGAATTAGTTATTTTGGAAGAGCATCGATAAGCTACCTCTAATAAGCTTGGGATGCTCCAACGCACAACATTGCGGACAACACCACCATCAGTTTGGTCCTGACACTCAAATTTTTGGAAGACTTGTCCAACCTACAAAATACAACACATGAGAGTCAAGAATTAAATAAACTGCCCCTTCGATGCTGAGAAAATTAAAAATAAAAAAGATTCACTTTCATAATTGACATGAAATTTGACAAAACACAACTTTGAAGAATCAACCACTCAATGTATCCCGAAAAAGTCCCTTTTTAATTTCAGTGGTCACCAATGGCATGAATTTTAAAAGAAATCAAACATCTTAATGCAATATTTTGAGGTTGATCAAAACAATCAAAGAGAGAGAACATGGGAAGAAGAATTGAAGTTAAGTAAAAGAAAAGAAAGACACAATAGAATGAACTTAACAATGTTCCATCTAAATCATCTTCAATGCTGATTTCTTCCAACATTTAATGAAGTAAACAAGGGGTGGTAAATTGGTTATATGGGGTTGAAGGACAACCTGAAAGAAGGGAAGGCGTGCAGCAGACTCAAATAGAATGAGGACATCAGGAGCTGAAGTGTACTGCAAACGCCATGTCCCATCTAATTCCCTCAAGTTGATGACAGAACCCGCATCATAACCCTCCACACAAACCTGCTCATATTTTAACATAAAATGAAAACATCCCATCTTTGGCCTTGTTTTTTGAGTGTTGCTTTTGGACCATAAATAGTTTTAGGAAGCATTTAGCAAAATCTACTTTTGGACCAAACTGCAATGGTAAAGTAGTTTTTTTGCTTTTTGGAGAAGCTGGGTGAGACTAGCTTTTTCAAAAAATGCTTTTATCTAGAAGCACTTCTTGAAAAAGCACTTTTGCAAAAGCTGTACCAAAGGGGCCTTTATCTTAATGAGAGAGAGAGAGAGAGAGAGGGAAAAAAACCAGAGCTTCTTCAATGGAGGATCGTTGATCAGGGTTTGTGACAAGGCCACGTTGTGTATCTTGGATTGCCCTAAGCAAATCGTGCTTCTTGCTCTCCAACTCAAACTCACTTATCTAAAACAAAGAACACCCACGAAAAACAAACGGTAGTAAACAAAACCCAGGAAAAGAAAATGAAAAATTCACTATAAGGTAAGAGAAGTAGAACGTACAGGACGGGTACTGGTTGCAAGGCAATGAAAAGTAGTGATAGGAGAAACCTGTTTTCTGATTATGGTGGTGGCTGTTGGTGGTTGAAATAGCATGTTCTTACGGTAGCTGCTGTGGCTATGGAGGATCCCGCACATCCTAGCAGGATTCGGAATGGAAAAAGGAGGAGAAGCCACGACGCCCATTCTATTCCAGTTGGGTTTCTTACTTAAGCTTCTACTTTGAAGCGATCTGTTGCCTCAGGTCAGAAAGATTTTATCATGCCAAAATCCAACCTGATGGAACCAATACAACCAATGGGATCAAAATAACCTCCAGATGTGTTATCTCTTTTTTTTTGTAGAAAAAGAAAACCATAAAACCATGTTATTTAACTATCTTCAGGACTACCAAACTCTAATTGACTCAATATATCTTCTATGCTTCAAAAAACTAATTGAATCGATATATCTTCCCATAAAACCAAAATTTAAAGAGGAAACTACAAGGGGTTCGTGCAATGGCCAGTACCTGGATTCCCTTGGTAAATTTAGGAAAAAAAGAAGAAACTCCTTGGTCTCAAAAAAGTAGTAAATGTCAAAAGAATCTCTAGCTTGTTGACTGCGTTCTAGTCTTCTGTCTGTCATCATCTTTTTCATCACCACCAGTAGGGATTTTTGATAGTGAAGAAAGGAACAAAGCATAGGAATTCTCAACAGTATTACAATTCAATCAAGACCCAATTCAGATTTTATATTAAAACAAGAGTTTGAAAGCACTGCAAGAATCACTTGCCAGTAAGCTCCCTTACTGAAATGAGTCCCATGATCACTGTAACAGACAATGCGTATAAGCAAAAGAAAACAAACTCTATTCTATCTCATTGGGAAGTCACAGCATCCACAAAAATTACTGGCAAGAAATTGGAGATAGTTGCCTAAAAATGAGGCGTTGTGCTTGGCACTTCCCTTGCTCTAGTTCTCCCCTAAAATTCGGTTACTCCTAAATTTCATTTACAATTGTACTTTTGACCAAACACATTTCTCTTAGTCATTTACTCCATCTACTGCTTAACCTACTTAACCTTTACAACAGGCCTTAAAACGATGAGGATTCAACTTCAATTGAAGATTTTTTTTTAATTTATTTTTTCAAAAGCTTCAACTTTTGCACAGCAACTATTATTGCCTCATGCCCATGAGCATTTAATGAAGCAAATTACACAGGCAGAAGAAACTTCCCTTGTTTCTTTTGAATCTTCAATGTTATCCTCAACCAGCAAGGAAATTCATCAAATTCCAGTACCACACACCCACACTCACAAAATAGGAAGTAATATTCGGTGTTTTGAGTATGGTATTGAGGAATTTCTAATTCCCATGAGTATGATAGTAGAGAAAGAATCAGAGATGAAACCTGAATTAGCCACCATGCTCGTGGCAACTAGAAATCTTCAAAAACCAAAAACACAGTATCACAATCTACTTTTTTTTTCTCCTTAATTCTCCAACAAATCTGATGAATTTCCCTTCTGGTGTGGACAACATTGAAGATTTGAAAGAAACCAGGGTTCTTTCTAGTTTCTACTATGCAATTTGGCAGACACAGCATGTTTGATGTGCTCCCATTGAATGCTAATACACAAGAGCATCATCTTTTGGCAAAAGGGTCTCTAAATTTCAGGGCCTTCAATTGAAATATCACTTCTTTTGCCTTTTAGTGAGTAAAATTATTCCATTGAAAACTTT
Source organism: Paratinospora sagittata (assembly GCA_035771175.1). Lineage (NCBI taxonomy): Eukaryota > Viridiplantae > Streptophyta > Magnoliopsida > Ranunculales > Menispermaceae > Paratinospora > Paratinospora sagittata. The sequence goes on along the minus strand of CM069608.1, from coordinate 36,158,284 downwards.
GAACAAATCTCTGTTCCATGTTTAACAAAAGCATTTATTCAAACATGTCCAATGCTTTAGTTTTCCAAGATACTAACCTGGTTCGGTGCGATTGAGCTTCTGTTCTCTCGCAGCAGCAGTGATTAAAGGGCAGTTTTAAAAGCCCTCTTTGATTTTAGAAAGCTCCCCAGTTTTCTCTTTAGCATCAAAATGCCATTAAATTTGTGCTGCTGGAAGACAAAATGAGATATGTATTTAGCAATTTGTGGGTCACATTCCACCGTGCATCTTTTAAAGCTGCAGTGTTACTTCCCACCTTCACGAAGTTTAAAGTTTCATTAAAAAAAGAAAAGAAAAACAGCAGCTTCAGAAAAAATTATTTCTTCAAGGATTATAGTACCAATTGCTAGCTATCAATCAATGGGTGATAATATTTGCTTTCAATTTATTCATTGGTGAAGCTTAAAGTTGTGAGTAACACGAAATTCAGGGACCTTGTCAACTAATTAATTAAGCAAGATCCAAGGTATAAATTACAGTAGTTGCAAACATCAATACAACTACACATATAAAATTATTAGATTATTTATTACACACTTTAAGATATGCAATACACATTTATCACATAAGCAGGATCTAAGGGTATAAGTTTAGAGTTGTATTTTTTGTAGTTAGATTAACATTTTTCCTTAAGGAGAATGTTATTTAGACTACAATAGTTGTAAATTTTAATACAACTACACATACAAAATTATTGAATTATTTATTATATACCTTAAGATGTGCAATACTCATTTATCTAATGATTGTAAATGTGTAGTTAGACTAGAAATTATATTTTTATAATTAGATTAACATTTTATTTTAAAGAACGTGTGTGTGTGTGTGGGTGCGTAACTGGAAGTCCTATTTAAAGAAAAGATCATGAGTTTATATATATAGTCTCATATTGCTAACTATCTAAATGATCTTAAGGGGGGATATGTAGAGGGTTTTTTTTATTTTTATTTTTATTTGAGAAAGAGAGTAGTTTCTTGATGAAGTGTGAGGAATTTTCAACATTCAAATAAGAATACCTGATGACTTTGGAATGCCTTCATGATATTGAACGTTTGATATAATAACACAAGTTTTGAAGTCTCAAACCTACCAATTATTTTTTTATGTGCTATCAAATCGCATACTTAGATAATTGCATTGCATTGCATCAAATGACTTCATGATTTAATGGTTCATTTTCTTCAAATCTTAAGTTGGGACTTAGGGTTGGATATTGTTTAATAAAAAATTTAAAAAAAAGTGGGCTTTTCACTTGGAAATACCAGAGGGAAGGCATAGACTTATTAAAAAAATAAGTCAATAACTTAAAGAAATGAAAGGAAAAAACCCTTGCTTCTAAGATACACTAAAATAAAGCCACCATAGTTGGTAATAGTTGGTGATGGTTGATAAAATTTTAGATGATGAGTTGACTATTACTCCTCTTGGAAGCCTCCAAATTGTAGAGAGAGAGAGAGAGAGAGAGAGAGAGAGAGCAATAGCAACAATTGCAATAGCTTCTAAGAACCAACCAGTAAACAGCTACCCCACCTACCCTGTGTCCTTTTCCCCAACATTTCTCACTTCCTTGGAGCAATTGCCGACCTCCTGCAACTTGGCTTAAGTAAAATATATGTAATGATGATAATGACAAGCAATATTAGTATATTGTTGGATTTTCATTCAGAAAGTCTCTTGTTTTTTTGTAAAAACGAAAGTTAAAACAATCCAATGGTTTTGTTTTCTCAAAACATGAAGGCCCAAGAGCTCAGCTCCCTGTAATTTCTCTAGCGTGAATAAGGATTAGATATGACTTGTGAGATGCATGTATGTGTTACCTATGTCTCGTGTCTTGACCTGCAAAAGCGTAGAAGAAGATAATAATGATGACCAACTACTCGAGGGTCAGCACTTCCATTTGAGTGTGAGTCTTCACACCAATCATAAGAAGATTCTATTTGTGATACAACACACGTGTCCAAAATTGAAAAAGAAAATTGGTAAAGAATGCATAATTCCAGTCAGCAACCCCAAATGTTTTATGATTGTGCGACTGAAGTCTAATGGCCAAAGTTAGATTTACAGAGTATTATCTGCAGAAATACATGCAAGCCATGGAATACATATATGTGAAAGTTTGAATTTACAGACTTAACAGCCAAAGTTAAATTTACAGAGTATCTGCAGCAATAGAAGAAACAATCCATGGAATACATGAGTGTATGTATAAAGCATCTAAAATAACTGTACAAAGAACAGGTTTACAATAAATTAATTGCTGAGATATTGTTTCTTCCCATGCTTATTGCAGTTGCATTCTTGAGCGAACGATGGCAGCAGCTATTGTCCAGTTCTACCCACTTCACTTTCAACAGTTACTACAGAAATCATTTGCAGGAATATCATCAGTTTGAAGCCAATGTATTCATCTCTTTCAAACTGCAACACTTGTTGAATTGCCTGCAGCTATAACCAGGAGTGGTCTGGTCTGCAAAGTAGCCTGAGAAGAAAAAGGGAAAGAGAACGGATCAGAAGCTCATTTCAAACAAGGAAGCATATGACTCTGCAAAAAAGGCCAATTCATCATTGTATAAAGGTATTATTATTCAGCTCTCTGGATACCAGTATCCCTCAAATCCTGCAAAATTAACATGAATTCAAACAAATGAAAAAGAAAAACCATCAGAAGTCCTGCCCATGTAAACCCAAGAGAAAATAAATCAGATAAAACTTAAGATTAGCTTCTACCCGAGTAATAACCACCTACAAATAGGCCTTTCATTTGAACCAGCAAAACACCTGCGCCACATCATTCAAACAAACACGCACACACACACACACTTGCACTCATCTATTATGATCCATCTTGCAAACACCCCCATAAATGATCCTAATGTATGAGACCACATACATCAAATTCAGCTAAAATGTTCCTTGTGAACTATTATTAAGCAATTACATATATACAACATAACAAAAGATAAAGAATGGTGTCCCCATTATTACATGAATAAACCATAATAGCAATCAGCACCTCCACAAATTTAAACCAAAATTACAATCAAAGACATAAAGACAGTGCACAACATAAAATAAGCTCTATTGAACAAAGTAACTCAAATAATAGACGGATCAACACTACATAATAAAGCAGAGAGAGAACAGGATAATAGACACTAGACAGAATGATGTAGATTATCTAAAAACGAACTCGAGCCACAACAAAAACATCCATCCCAACCAAGAGCCGGGCCATATAGAAGAATGATAATCGTCAATCAAGGTTAGAAAGGCACTAAAATGCAAGAGATATATATGAATAAAAAAAGTCCCTTATTTTGGAGATGTAATTAGAGCATGCTGAAGTTTCTAAGTAAGAGTCAAGTTACAGGAGCTACATTCCATGTCAACGAGACTAGAGAATTATAAGCTGTTCCTACAGTCGAATGGAACGCACAGGTCTCAAGCCAGTCCACCAAATAAAGTTCTCGTCTTTCATCTTGTTCGAAGGTAAAGAAAATGAAGAAAATAAATGGGAAGAAGAGGAAGAGAGGAAAAGGGCTTTCATTTCTTGAAAGAAGAAAGGGCCATCTAAGGCTCCTCTCCAAGAAAGGGCCATCTAGCTCAAATCCATGCCGTCTCCAATTTGACTGCAGATTGGAGCGACTGTAGAGAAAGACCTCTCAAAGGGAGAAGGATGAAACTGAGCATCACGTCTGCGCTTTAAAGCACAGCTGCTGCTCCTCTCAGAGGAATTCTCTGCTTCAAGCTTCCTCCTGACACCTCTCACCGCCTGTGCTTCCGCTTGTGTAAGAGGGAAAAGTTGCCCGCTAACTCTGCAAAGGGAGGTATGGTTATCATACAGAATTCTCTGATTACAATTTTTGTCACAGATATGTGTGACTCCGGTTAGCTTGCAGAGATACATGTTTCCACACACATGTTCATTTTGGCATTTCCAATCACATTTGTGACTTGGAATTGCACCATCACAACCCAGAATACTCGACAAGAAAATAACATTCGTGGGTCCGGCAACCACAGATTTTCCAAATACCTCCATCTCTTTAGCGCTTTAGCTTTACCTTTCTTTCACTGATTCGTCGCGACAGTTTCCCCCAAAATAATTCTGACTTTCGTGGTTCTATACTCACCAGAGGTCTTGCCTCTTTCTTCTGCATAACCCAACATAACCATACACAAACTGTCAGATACCTTTACCCAAACCAAAAACCTAACTTTCTACATAAATTATAAATTCCTTCCCTTTTCTTACACACACACACACACACACACACACTTCAATAATTCTCTCCCAAACAACCCCTAGATCAGTTCTTCATTAAAATCAATTGCAATTAGAAACAAACCAAGGTAACACCAAATCATTAATTCCAGCAGTGTTACATTTCACTAAAATTACCACAAGAACAAGTGACAAATAATAAACTAAACTATTTCAGTAGCTAGCTCGAATTAACAGATCAACATAACACCTGACAAAAAAATAAAGAAAAATTTATGAAACATCACGTCCTTCTCTAACAATTTAACATAATAATAATCACATGCTCCCTTACTTCAGTCACACACAGCTTTCGAAGCTCAAACAGATCATTAACTTAAAATCAGTAAAAATAACTCAAAAAAATAAAAAAAAACAAACAAACAAACAAGAAAGAGAGATTGAGATTGAAGAGATTTGAAGAACTTACTTGATCAAAAGAGAAGCTGAGGAAGCAAAAATCCAAGAAAAATTCTTAAAATGGAACTAACAAAAAGAAGAAGAAGAAGAAGAGGAAAATTGGGACAAAAAATAAAACCTAGAAACAGGACCTATCTCCTTCCGCCGCGTGCAGAGCAAACCGCTTTGGATGGTGAAGAGAATGGTCGGTATTTATAGAAAAACAAATCACGCGAACCTGATCCCAACTTACATGAAATGCAAGTGAAATTACGGTGAAATGACAACGAATTTGTCTTTTTCGCCTTCTTTTAAGCTTAGCCTATTTATTATAAAAAAGATAAATAAAATTTTCGCGAGAAAAACGATGACCGAGTATACCGCGACACTCGCGCTCTCATTTTCCTCGTGCCACGTGAAATCTCAAAAACTTCGCTATCCAAACCTCCCTAATCACTTTCTCTTTATCTCTCAATCAAGTCCATTAATAGCAACTTCGTGATTCGTACAATGCATTTAATAACAGGTGAGACGATGGACAGAGGATTAAGACTTTATTGACGTCGTGAGGGTGAACAGAGCAATTAAATGACGTACACGTGGGACTCGCTCACTGGCTTGACTTTTCGGTGCAACGTCTCTATAAAACGAAAGAAACGCTGGGCGATGGACGAATAATAATGTATGGCTTATTAATGATGACACGTGGCGTTTTTATGCAATGTGTTGCAGGATAACACCTAGGAGACGATTCTACGGGAAGATCTGATGTCAAACTGTGAGAGTCTGTACTGTGGCAAGAGGATAAAAGATTGGGTCTCCGTACTTTCTACAGAGGTGGGTCTATCGAAGTGAAGTGGGTTCGACAAACTTTAGCTTAAAATAATTTATTAACATTATTGTTAAAGACAACCTATCTTCGTGTATCCTTATTTAACCATTCAAACTTCCTCACAAATATATTTATTTATTTATTTTATTTTTTATTTTATTATAAATTAAGTCTACGTGTCATCGTGTAGGTGAGAAAAAACATTAATGATTATTTAGATCTTCGCTTAATATATATAGTTGGGTTCTTATTTGACAATTATAACTTTTAAGTCAAGTGATTTCTAACAATTATAAATAGTTGCTACTAATAAATATTAATTCTTCTTCTTCCTTTTATGATATAAATTATAAAATGAGAAATATTATTTTAACTGTAAAAAATTATAACAGCACGGACAACTATATGTGTATATTCATTAAATTATTTATTACATATCTTAAAATATATAAAATACTAATAATTTTTATAGTTAGATTAATATTTTTCTCATAAAATAATGCGGACACTAGTTCTTCTCGTTGAGGTGAACTAAACTAAACTAATATATCTCCTTTGTAAGAAAGAAATCACAAAAGTAATGGGCAGTTTGGCTACCACATGAACCATCATGCTAGAATGAAATAATAAAATCAAGAGTCAGGTATCTTTCTAATAATAGAGTTGGGTGGAAAAGATAGAAATTTCATAGAATTTTGAAGAAAGATTCCTAATTGATTCATGTCATAGGATGTTTGTTTTCAATACATATATTCTACCCTATATGACATTATTAGGTGAGTAAGGGGATAAAAACGCAATCCATGACTCGATTTATAGAATGACATATAGTAGTTTGTAAGGAGGAAGCAAGTACTATTACACCATAGAAAAGAGCATCATGGATTGCCTAACTCTAACCTACTTATTTATGAGAATTAAATGCATGGTTCCCCTCACGTCATCAAATGGAAGTAGGGTATCTTGGTGTAGTTTTCAACCTCAATTGACCCCTTCGAGTAAAGATGTTACCAAGGAGACTTGAGTAAAGATATTGTTATTCTCAAGTTACCAAATAAGTAGTATTAATCAATTTTAAAAAGGTGGCACCAAGAATAATTCCAGGAATTCCTTCGGGGTTGTGTCAACTTGTAATATAAGCTTTTAAACTAGAGTTATAATCGGGTCGGATCGGGTTGGGTTTGAACCCAATCTAGGTCTGACCCGACATGGTCAAGTGAAAGAAATCCTTCACCCTCACCCGATCCAACCCAAAAAGAATTATAGCAAACCCGTCCGACCAAATGTTTAGACAAGTCGGGTCATGTGGTTGGGTGGGGCCAAACTCAAGAAAAATAATACAAAAATGAAAATGCAAATAAAAAAAAATTAAAATGTATTCATACATGACTACACAAACAAAAGAAATTTTCTCTGAAAAGCTTCAATACAATATTGCATAGGCTGCACCATAAAAAGCCTCAAGCTTTGGCTAGAGGTCCTGTTGTGAGAAGGGAAAAAGAGGGGAGATTGGGTTTTTATAGGAGTTTGGGAAGAGTAAGTTCCCCCCCAACCTTTAGTCCCACTTTGCTTGGGTGGGAAAGGTGGGGTGAATTCTCTTTATAAAATTTCAACCCACCCTACCCTCATAACATTTATGTTCACTACTCTCTCTTTCAATAGTTGCAACTTGTAATGGGTTAGGGTGATTTTCTTCCCTCTTCTTCTAAGTCATGTTCCATGATTGGTTGGATAAAACTATTCAAATTATTTGATAAGTTGTAATGTGATCATAAAGTAATTAAAGTCGGGTATAAAATTTGTGTTAAAATTAGTCTATTCATATACAATATTAGTCTATAATTGCATTTATATAATCTTTCTAAGTTATTCAAATTATTGGATAAAGCTATTCAAATTATTTGACAAGTTGTAATGTGATCATAAAGTAATTAAAGTTTGGTATAAAATTTGTGTTAAAATTAGTCTATTCATATACAATATTAGTCTAAATTGCATTTATATAATCTTTCCAAGTTATTCAAATTATTGGATAAAGCTATTTAAATTATTTGACAAGTTGTAATGTGATCATAAAGTAATTAAAGTTGATTTCACATCCATCTAATGAATCTTCTAATGTTTTTGAGCAGTTATGGCAATCAACAATCGCACAGTCTCAATGCGAGCAACAAGAACAAACACTTCCAGATAATCAAATCCAGGCTTCTGTTCATAACCTTTTGCAGTCGTGCTTTGTAGCAATCAACATCTCCATTTGGCTTCCTTTTGGTCTTAAAGACCCACTTTACATCAATTGTTTTATGACCTTGGGAAAAGTCAACAAGCTCCCAAGTGTCATTCTTCTCAATAGAGTGAATCTCAGAATCCATTGCAGCAACCCAATTTTTCTCTTGTACAGCTTCCTCAAAGGTAATGGGATCAGTATCAGCAAACACGGTATAATGAACAAAATTTCCATCATCATCAATGGCATTATCAGAATAAACTTCAAAATCTCGCAATCTGGAAGGTGGTTGGATAACATGTTGAGGTTTGCTACTAGTAGCTACATTGTCTGCACTAGTACTCAGATGAACACTAGATGAAGTAGATGCCTCATTATCAAAAGAAATGACTGCTAGTGGCTTAACACTGTGTTCTGTGTTGTCCCAGTGCCAAGCATCCTGCTCATCAAATAAGACATCTCGACCCACTATGACTGTATTAGTGGTAGGATTATAAAGCTTGTAGCCACAAAATTTTCCACTCTTGTATCCAATAAATATTGTCTTCATGCCATTGTCATCCAACTTTCTTCTAGTTTTATCAGGGACATGCACATATGCAACAAATCCAAAAACTCGCAAATGTGCAACACTTGGGTTTGTACCCCCTCCAAGCTTCTTCAAGGGTAATATGCGGGAGGACCTTTGTAGGGGATCTATTCGGCAGATAATAGAGCAGGTAACAGCTTCAACCCAAAAAGTATGTGGCATGCCTCTGGCTTTCAACATGCTCTGTGCCATATCCATGATAATTCGATTTTTCTGTTCAGCAACACCATTATGTTGTGGTGTGTATGGGATTGTGATCTCATGCTTGATTCCTTGAGTTGTACAATAATCAACAAAGGCTCTAGAAGTGTATTCACCACCACCATCAGTTCTTAACACTTTGATATAACGACCACTCTACTTTTCAACAAAAGATTTAAATTTCTGGAAGCAATAAAAAGTGTCAGATTTGTTAGCTAGGAAATAAACCCAAATTTTTCTGCTGGAGTCATCAATAAAAGTGAGGAAATGTTTGTTTCCTCCGTTACTGGCAGTCTACATCAGACCGCATATATCAGAATGAATCACATCTAAAAGTTGGGTGGCACTGTAACACCCCGTGCTTTTAATCAATATATTTGGTTAATTTATACGTACACTGAAGAGTAGAATACACATAACGTATAAGTACATTTAAAGTCATGTGTACATGTGGTAAATGACTTGAAAATGTCAAAAGTGAGTTTGGAATGTGATTTTAAATAGAAATCAATTTACAACACGTGTATGTCTCATGTGGATTGAGTGTATAGAAAAAGAGGAGGAATGAAGTAAGAAAAAAATAAAATAAAAATATATTACTGTTCATTTGTGGGTACTGTTCACCAAACAGTACCTTGAACAGTACTCGCATGAAAACAAAATAAGAAAAAAAAAGAAATGAAAAAAAGTTGCAAGAAGCAGAGAGAAAACGAATGAAAAGGAAAGAACGGGCATAGAGAAGAAGGAGAAGAAGAAAAAGGGGAAACGTGGAATTCGCTCGAAATTAGGACCTGCGGTAAGTGATTTTTCCTCTATTTCTTCGTAAAATTGATATCTAAGCTATATGTAACCTTTCTAGTGGAGTAATTTTTACTGTGGGAGTCGTTTTATGGCGTTTTCAATAATTAGGGTTTTGACCCAACGTGAATGAAAATCCGCTAAGAAGGTTGGAAAACACTCCCTAGACTGTAGGGACCCCGAATATGTGGTTAGATTTCATTTATGTGTTCATTTGGAACTTTTATGACTGTTGAAAGTTAGAGTGGAGATTGAAGACCATTCCCAATGAAACTCCAGTTTAAGGCTATAGAATGGTAGAATGGACTGTTGCGAGTCCATCGATGCTAAGTTCATGAGTTTTGGAGACCGTTTGACAATTTTAGTACAATTTACATCTTTTGAATGAATAGTAATTACGTGAACAGTGATGTAAATAGTACTATGATGTGAACAGTGAGTAGAAATGGTGATTCTCATGATAATCTATGGTTCATTTCAGTGTTTACTTTGAGAGCTTAAGTGCATGGATAAATGCTCTTGCGGACGCATTTTGATGGACGTTTATTGTTGCTCGATTTGACTTAGAAACCTCGTGTAACCACTGTGAGTATAATTTTCTTGATTTGGTTCTTGTATGACATTGTACACATATAAACTGGTTGATTGTATGCATGTTTATGTAACACATTGAGTTTTAGTGATCATGCAAACTGATTTTAGAAATTGAAGCTTATAATAATGTCATTTCGTTATGAATTAGACCCGAATGAGGTTTTGCGACTCCTCATTGTCAGTAGGTCTGTCCTAACAAGGGTTGCGATCCTTGCAATGACTGTGAATTGAGTAATGAGAGGGAAATGGTAAAATATTTATGAATGAGCATCAACTATATATTGTGTGCACGTATATTATTTTGATGAATGGTGCATATGTGCTTTTGAAATGTTTTAAATCAATTTGATATGCCATGTTTCCTAAAATGCATGCGATTGTCATGTCAAAAACTATATTCATGATTGTCAAAAGCTGTGTATCTCTTCATTTCCGTATAAAATTGTTTCTAGCTACATTCATGGCTATCTAAATGATCAATCAATCGTTCGTATCAAGGCAACCTGCCTTCTTCCTCATTAATCCTGTCTTGACGATCATCACCAGCAACAGGGATATTAAACTGGAAAGCAACATCAAGAAAGTAAAACATGGAAACTAACACAACACAACACATGAACATTGGAATGGGTCCAAAGATCCACAAGAAGAGAGGAAAAGAGAAGTAAAAAGCACGTAGACCCAGTGACCAAAAATAACTTCCTCTGTTCACAGCTCTTCCCACGTATTCCACCGATAAATGCGGCGACATTAGCGGAATTTTCTTGACGGGCACATTGATGAGGATGCTAGCATGGCTGTAGTATCTGATGGATTGAACGTTGAAGAGGAAAGCAACTAAGAAGCAGACCAAGATTGAGAAGAATTTGATGGAGAAGCCAAGCTCGCTTCCATCGCCGTAGAGGAAGTTGGAACGTTGTGCTCCTGGGTTTGTCATTAGAACAGCTATTAAAGAGCTTAGCATGATTGCTGTTGAAGCTAGTAGTGTTGATGCCATTATGTTGTTTCGCAGTGTTTGCACTGATAAAACTCCGTTCTTTGATGGGTCCTGTTTCAAGAAATTGAGATTAATAGATGAGAGAAGAACACAATATGTTCATGTACTGATTTGATAGCATCATCTGTTGTTTGCTCTTACTTAAAAATACAAAGAAAAATAATCTAATTTTAACATATGAGATAGCTTGAATTATACATTACATACATAGTTTTTCTTTTGGTGTTTGGTGAGTAAATTTTCAAGCTGTGTTTGATCGGTAAGAAAATTTTTCTTGAGAAATGTATTTGGTTTGTGATTAAAAAACAAGGATGAAATCGAAAAAAATGAAATTTTAGATAATAATTCATCATCATTTTTTGAAAACATCTAAAACTATTTTCTGACTCTAAACATATATTTTGTGTTTTTAGTTTTGACACAAAAAAACAATATTCAATATATTTTCTCAAAAAAAATCTCATTTTTTGACTATAAAACACACCCTTACTTAAAATCTAAATTAAAATATTTTTTTTCATAGTATCATATCAGAAATTTCATCATTGACTCTATTTGGAAGAGTTTTTTCAAAAGCATTTTTTCGAGAAATGCTTATAGGAAAAATAATTTTAGAAAAAGCTGGTATCTTACAATAGCTTCTTCTAAACGCAAAAAAATATTTTTTCTCGCATCAATTTGATTAAAAACAGTGTTACCAAACATCTCTAAAATCACCTTGAAAAAGTTTTTTCATACAGGGTCATTGAAAACCAATATCAATATCAAGCAAATTAAAGCAAAAGAATCTTTCTTTTCCTTTTTCTGAACTAAGATCAGATCAGGGTCCCACCATGGTAGACTTGTTAGATTTAAATGGCAAGCCTAGAAACAGCCGCACTAGAACGCACCAGATCATTGATCAGAGAGTTCCTTGCGTAAATGCAATAAAATTTTCAGGTCATTGGGCAACTAATAGGTGCCATAAACACTCTAGCAACGTGGGAAATACGCAGAACACTTTGTATAACAATGGTGAACACTTAGCGTGCAACAATCCAAATAAAAATCTTTCTTTCATATCTGATATCTTCTTCTTCTTCCAGAAACAAAAATTCAAGTTAAAAAATAAATAAAGGGTAAAGATTCAAGTAGAAGAAGACCCATGAAAGCATGATTCAGTATAAATTAAATTTAAATGTTAATTAATTACCTCCATCATAGCTCGAACCCAAATGCTTCTGTTAATCGTGTTGATTCCAATGACGGTCTTGTTGGGATATCTTCTGATCCTGTACAACAGCCATATGTGATACCCTATCATCAAAACAAGCCCCAGAGGCACCAATATGAAATCAAGAACCACCTTTTTCATCGTTGATCAAACACCACAATATATCTCACAAAAAAAAAAAAAAACCAAGCTTTGCAAGATGATCACAACAAAGGTTCTTTTATAGCTTCTTCTTCAACTCTTCTTTCACTCTCTGTAAACAATATTACAAGCAAGAAGAAGAAGAAGAAGAAGAGACGCTTGCTTCGTTTTTTTTTTAACCAGAGTTATAAGAGCTCGCTTTAATATACACACTAGTTTTGCGTTCCACGTGGCAGGGCTAGAGAAATTTTGATAATCCCACTAAATAAAAATGTTGACTTGATTGATGATGATTCTGGTCCGTTGATTTAGCTTACTAGATTTTTTATTTATTTATGGGGTTTTATAAATCATAAACTCACAAGTCACAGGATCCACACTTTCCGGTTTTCACCAACCAACTCAAGAGCATTCCCGCGCTTCTCGGTTAGCTTTCCATTGGATACGCAACAACGTCTGTTTTGTGTCCTTATCCAACTCTCCCTTTCTCAGCTTTGCCACGTATTGTGCACTTTTTTTCACATATAAAAGCAAAGCTAGCATCTAAAGAAATACCATTTTTTATTTATTTTTGTTCTATCAATTAAGAATGTGGCCGTTTAAAAGTTTATATTACAAGTTGACACAACCCTCAAGGAATTCCTTGAATTATTCTTGGTGCCAACTTTTTAAAATTGATTAATACTTTATTTGATAACTTGAGAATAACAATATCTTGAATTTTTTTTAAAGTTCTTTAAAAATGTTGTAAGATATCCAACCGTATCTTTATTCAGAGCGTCAAAAGTAATATTACAAGTGCCCTGAGTTCATTGGATCATAAAGGGCTACCAGTGTACACAATGTACCTAAGGCAATGCCCACACGAGTCTCCTTAGTAACATATTTACTCAAGGTGTCAATTTGATGAGGGGAACAGTGCATTTAATTCTCATAAATAAGTCGGTTAGAGTTAAGCAATTCTATACCTTCCAAGATGCTCTTTTCTATGGTGTAATAGTACTTGCTTCCTCCATACAAACTACTACTACATGTCATTCTATAAATCGAGTCACGGATTGCATTTTCATCCCCTTACTCTCACCTAATAATGTCATATAGGGTAGAATATATGTCTTGAAAGCAACCATCATATGACATGAATCAATTAGGAATCTTTCCTCAACATTCTATGAAATTTCCATCTTTTCACCCAACTCTATTATTAGAAAGATACCTGACTTATGATTTTATTATTTATTCCATCATGGTGGTTTATGGGGTAGCAAATTTGCCCAGTACTTCGTGATTTCTTTCTTAAAAAGTGAGATGCATTAGGTTAGTTTAGTACACCTCAAACAACGAGAGGGAAATGTTAATATAATTATAAAAATTATAACGGCATATTCAACTTCATGTGTATTCTATTAGATATTAATATTTTCAACGTTTTAAGATATGTAATAAATAATTTAATGAATATACACATATAACTACATATGCAGTTGTAATTTTTTACAGTTAGATTAACAATTCTCATTTCATAATTTTTTATCATAAAAATAAGAAGAATAATTATTATTTATTAGTAGCAACTATATATAATTGTTAGAAATCACTTAACCTAAAAGTTATAACTGTCAAATAAAGACCCAACTATATATATTAAGCGAAGATCTAAATTATGATTAACGTTCTCCTTCACGTGCATGATGACACGTAGACTTGATTTATAATGAAATAAAAGATATGATTAATAAATGAGATAAATAAGCAAATATGTTTGCAATGAGGTTTGAACATGAGACCTCTAGAATAAAATTATTCTTATATCATGTTAGAAACCACTTGACTTAAAAACTATATAAGTTAAATAAGGGTCCAATTATCTATATCAAGTGAAGATTTTTTTTCTATTTCTCCTTATAACACAAATTGAAGTTAACTAAGACTTTTTTCAACTACAAAAGGTTGGTTTCATGAATTTACTTTTTCCACTTTGCTTATCTCATGCTAATTCAACACTTAAATTATAAATAATTGTATTTTCTTAATAAAATTTATCTATATTACTTTAGGTTTTCATCTATCTTTATTATTAGCATGTATTGTTAAAAAATGTTTTTTAAAAAATAAAACTTAATTTAAAATTTTTATTTTCTAGATTGCATCTCAAAATTTAAATCAATGAACCACATATGTGGGACTAATGCCATAGGCTTGGGGCTCAACCTAGGCCATACTCGAGCTGCTTAATTAATATTAGTGGGCTTAGGTAGCATAAACTAAGTACTTTGTCCGATGGGCCCGCCCCTACCTTCTTTTAGTTGCAGATGCTATTTTGCAAGTCTCGCTAATAGTCTATTCTATACATTTAAATTAGACACTTGAAATCATTAATATTCAATATATATTTATTATTTTATCTGCAACAAAAAAAAAAATTGAGACAAAATTATTAAAATCCACTAAGAATGTCCCTTCATGAATTGAGAAAATGGATTATTACTAGATCGATTTGATTTCAAGTATATTCTGGCTGTGGTGTAATTTGTCTCAGATTGCAATAAACGTTTGGTGGAACCTTTCCTTTTGACAAGTTAGGTGCATAATCTTTTAGTGGAAGCAACATTTTAATTACTATTTCATTAAAATTTAAAATTAATTATATTTAGTGCTGCATGACAATGGGCTTGTTTGGGAGCAAGGCAAAAGCCGTGTTACGACAAATAATTTTTGCAAATATAGTTTGGGTGCCATTTGGTACGTACCCATTTGCAATTTAAATGTGATTTGAGAGCGTTTTGATGAAGCTCCCTTTCCCTATTTCTGCATTTGAAAAAAACGCCTTTGGTTAGAAAGACAGACCAAACAGGACCAATTACAACTAACTGCAGAATGATCAGCAAAAGAATAATTAATTAAGCATATAATTTGTTTCGAAAGTTCCTAATTAAAAGAGCAAAGTAATTAACAGCATGAGTATAATTGGAAAGTTTTAAATTAATTTTATATTAATTGGTAAGAAGGTGCGATGTAAGTTTCTCATTGGGATATGTACTTACCGATAAAGTGTGAAATTAATATAAAATATAATTTAATCAGGTGGTCGATTAAAAGCTAATTAATCTTGGTTCATGAACTAAATAAATGGGTTTAAAAGCACGGTAGAATATTCCACAGAAATATACATAATAATTATAAAAATTCAGATTATATACACAAGTATCTGATGTCAACATTCACAGCATACCAACTTGATGAGCTCTAGAATCTTGTCATCTTCTTTTAATGCATAAACTAAGAACATTCTTTTCTGATTTAGTGGGTGAATGGAAGTATATAATTGATTGATTTGCTTTCTCTTTTATTGAGAGAACAAATTAATTAACAATTGTGATAAATTAAATTAACTATCTCACTCAAAAATTAAATAAACAAAAAGAAGAGATATATGGAGTTTCAAATTCTAACTTGGAACAATTTGACAGGGACTAATCAGTTGCATCTTCACCTACTCAGCTGTGCTAGTGCTATAACACTAGATTCAGTTCTCAGATTGGAACTATTCTCACATAGTGCAGAATGGAACAATTTGGATCACATTGGAAGCATGTATTTTTGGTAAATTTAGGAGGGGGTTTGATCCTTCTTTTTTTAAATATAAATTAAAAACAAAAACTTATTTGTGACTCTTATCTAGTGTTAATGAAGACAGGGTCCAATATAAGGTGGCCTGTAAATTTAAATTTAATTTAACCTTTTTTTTTAGTACCGACACAAGATCAAAAAATACTGACACGAAGGCTAAAAAAAGTCAAAACTATCAAGAAAGCGAGCACAACGGCAAAATGCATAAGATACTCAAATAAAAATTTTATGAACTAACTATCATAATCTCGCTTCTACTTTTATTATAAGAGAAAAAACTTTCACTTATTTACAAGGAAAAAGAATTAAACTCTCAACTTTTAGTAAAAGAATTCAGATACACACTATTGAAGCTAGCTAACTTAATTCAACTTATTTTAACTTTAAATAAGTCAAATTTTTTTTGAATTTAACCTAAGCTCAACTCAAATTAGTTATTATTTTTTATTTTATTTTCCCAACTAAATGAGTTGCTACATAAATCTCTTTCCTTTGCTTTGCTTTATTAGGAGCCAAATTTTCTTGAATTTAATCTCAAATGGTTAGTGCTTTCAAACTCAGCCCACTTACTGAGTTCAAAATTTTCCCTTAAGCACATAATTAGGAGAAGAAATTAGAGTTTTTTTTATAATTTTTCACGTGTTAAAAAGGTCTCACCAACTTCTTCTTCTTCTTAGTGGGAGAGAAAGGGTAATTGTTTCTGAATTTGAACTTCATAATTATGATTAATATAAGGAACCTGCATGAGAAAGAAAAAGAAAAAATGAGACTTCTTTGACCATTTAAAAGTGACCTGTCGGCATGCTCACAGTAATTGGGAGACATATACATGTTCAATTAACCTCATGATTCTAACATTTTAATTTCTCAGACTATTCCAGAATGCAACTGCGGTGATCAAGATTCATGGCTACTTTCTAAGAAAATTATCTTAACTTCTTTTTTGAAAATGGTTTATATTAAATATTCAAATCCATTAATTAACAGATCATATTTTTCTTTATTTATTATTATTATTATTTTGAAACCTAGGTATCCCGGCCAACTTACATGCACCTGACAACTCCCAAGAGGGTGCAAGCCCTTAACTTACAAAAGGACACCTCCTTAAACCCAAAAAAAAATCTTCGTTTAGGTTCATACCTTGAAAGGGGCACAAGTGGATAAACTCGTAACCTCTCGATTACTTGCTCATTTACCCAACCACTGGGCCGATGTCTCTTTGGTAACAGATCATATTATCAAATATACGTGTAATTTTTTTTTTTTCGTTGTTATTATCATTTTACCTAATATGTTTTGAGCAGGTCATGATGCTAACTGATACCATTACCCTTAATCGTAAAATGGACTATTTTCAATTCTCATATGAACTACTCAATCAGAATGTTCTAAAAATACAAGTTTCAATGTACTTTATTTTGGTTTCATAAAAACAAAATATACACTTTATTTTCCATTTAACATTCAGCTCCTATTTTTATTTTTTTTTATTTTTCAGTAACATACAGTATCAACTAATCTAACATTATCAACATAAAGATAAGATTCTGCTAGCAAAATTACTAATATTAAAAAACATCATGCAAGAATATGAACAATGTATCAAATCATTTAATTAGTGCATATGCAAGATTCGAGTACTGTAAGAAGGAACAAAGAGCTTTGCTTTTAAAAGTATTAACTAATTAATTTGTGGAATTTGGTAAAAAAAACTTCATTTTCATGTAAACTTCTAAGCATGATCTGCTTAAGACAGTTACATTAATACAGGCAACGTCACATGCCCTGTGTCACCCCAACAATTCTTTGATAAAACAAAGTCCAAATCCAAAACATATATGTTCAGAAACAAGGAAATTAAACAATAATGAATATGTTTATAAGTATGGGTAGAAAAAGAAAAGTATCATGGGTAGTTAGTCTCTGAACCAATGAGAGTCTACATGAACCTTTGCTTGTTTTTTTTTTTTTTTTTTTTTTAAATGCAGTAGCTCTAATTGAAGATACCAGTGTTAGATCTCAAAAAACAATTGGGGTGAGAATATTTTATCTCTTCTTACTTTTTTTTACAACCTAATGGTGTATTTATAAACACCAAAACTTAAATCATAAACAGCTTAGAATCCTAATACAATAAATAACTTCTAATTTTTAACTTTCTAATTTAACTCAATTCTAACTTCTAACACAAACATAACTTTCTAATTCCTAATTAGAAACAAAATATAATCTAGATTATTTATCTCCAACAACCAGAATAATTGTAGTAGAGGTTTAAGCTATGCTAAAATAAGCAAAGTTTTTTGGCTTAATCTTGTAAAGGTTATACCTCTACTTTAATTAGAGGTTGAAAAAATAAAAAAAATTATCTACAAAATTATTATTTTTATAACCCTCTACTTTTTTTAGAGGTTGCAAATAAAGTTACCAAACACCACCTAAATTAAAAGAAGATGGAAGCCAAAGCATAATCTTCAAGGTATGTATCGTGGTTGCTTTTCATTTCCTTATTCTTAATTAATTATTCTGGTTGTTGGAGATAAATAATCTAGATTATATTTTGTTTCTAATTAGGAATTAGAAAGTTATGTTTGTGTTAGAAGTTAGAATTGAGTTAAATTAGAAAGTTAGAAATTAAAAGTTACTTATTGTATTAGAATTCTAAGTTGTTTATGATTTAGATTTTGATGTTTATAAATACACCATGGTTGTAAAAACAAAATAAGAAAGATGTTAGATCTCAAAAAACTTACTTTTTTTTACAACCTAATGGTGTATTTATAAACACCAAAATCTAAATCATAAACAACTTAGAATCCTAAAACAATAAGTAACTTCTAATTTCGAACTTTCTAATTTAACTCAATTCTAACTTTTAACACAAACATAACTTGCTAATTCCTAAATGTTGGCCGCCCTCGTGGGCGGCCAACAACCCCTTCTTTTTATTTGTTTGTCCAAAGAGGTGGACCCACAAATCTCCACCTCCACCTCATGTGGAACAGGGCTCCTCCACACCTGCAATCGCTCTACAGATAGCAAGCTTCCTTCAAAAAACTGTTGCTGCCTCCATTAGTGCCCTTAGGCACTCCGAGCTCGTGAGATGTTGATCAAGTCCAAACAATGTTGAAACTTGATCCCTGTAACCACCTTTGTAAGCATATCTGCGGGGTTATCTGCAGTCTTGATCTTTTGCAGAAGAATACTCCCTTCTTCTACTATTTCTTGAACAAAATGAAAACGAACATCAATATGCTTCGTTCGACTGTGATGAACTTGGTTCTTTGCCAAACAAATGGCACTCTGGCTGTCGCAGAAAACTTCAACATTCTTCTGCACAATTCCAAGTCTTTAGTCAATCCATGAAGCCAGATTGCTTCCTTGAAAGCTTCCGTTACTGCCATGTACTATGCCTCTGTAGTAGACAAAACAACTGTTGACTGTAGTGTTGATCTCCAACTCACTGGTCCTCCTGCCATAGTGAAAACATAACCAGTAGTAGATCTGCGCTTGTCAAGATCTCCAGCATAGTCCGAATCCACATATCCGACTAGATGCTTACAACTTTTCTTATCTCTCTCGAACTTTAAACCAATATCCACAGTACCATGCCGTAGAATCCACTTCACTGCTTGCCAGTGGCCTTTACCGGGGTTGTGCATGTAACGACTTACCATACTTACAACATGTGAAATGTCAGGTCTAGTACACACCATAACATACATCAAGGCACCAACTGCATTTGCATATGGAATGTTCTCCATTTGCTTATCCTGATCCTCAGAATTTGGTGACATTGATGTACTTAGCTTGAAATGTGGTGCCAATGGTGTGCTCACAGGTTTTGTGTCATTGCCAATGCCAAAAGTTTGAAGAACTTTCTTCAAATACTGAGTCTGAGTCAAACAGATTGTGCCTTTGGCCCTGTCCCGAGTTATCTCCATCCCGAGAATTTTTCTGGCCTCTCCAAGATCCTTCATTTCAAACTCTGAGCTCAATTGAGCCTTCAGCTTGTTGATCTCCACCTTGCTTTTAGATGCGATTAACATATCATCTACATATAAAAGCAAGTAGATAAATGTACCATCTTGAAGTTTGCGATAGTAGACACAATGGTCAAACTGACTCCGGGTATATTTCTGCCCTTGGATGAAGCTGTCAAATCGCTTATACCACTGTCTCGGTGACTGCTTCAGGCCATACAATGACTTGCTCAACTTGCAAACCCAATTCTCTCTTCCTGGTACTTTGTATCCATTTGGTTGAGACATATATATCTCCTCTTCCAAATTACCATGCAGAAAAGCAGTTTTGACATCGAGTTGGGCTAACTCGAGATCAAACTGTGCAACCAAAGCCAATAATATTCGAATTGACGAATGCTTAACAACAGGTGAGAATACCTCATTGTAGTCAATTCCTTCCTTCTGAGCGTAGCCTTTTGCTACCAGTCTGGCTTTGTATCGAATACTATCTATGCTGGGAGAGCCTTCCTTCTTAGCGAAAACCCATTTGCAGCCAATTGGTTTCTTTCGTTTCGGAAGTGGAACCAACTTCCAAGTCTGATTATGATGGAGTGATTTCATCTCCTCATTCATTGCCATTTTCCACTTATCACTTTCCATACTCTGAATAACATCTTTGTAATTGTATAGAATATCATCTCCGGTGACTGGAAATGCATATGCAACCATGTCAGTGTACCGAGCAGGTTTGCGGATTTCTCTTCTTGGTCGACTGGTGGCAATTGATTCTGGTTGTTGACTGATGTCTGGTCCTGGAGCCTCCACCTCAACTGAGATTTCCTCTTCGTCTTCTTCAGGATGGTTGGATATCTCTGCTGACTTGCCAGGAGTTACTGGAATATCTAACTCCATCTGCTGATGCAAATCTGGATCTCGATTTTCTTTATCAGAAACTGTATGCTTTGACATCACAGATTCATCAAAAGTTACATCTCGACTTAGTACAATCTTCTTTGACTCAGGGTTCCATAGTTGGAAAGCCTTAACTCCTTCACTAAAGCCCATGAAAATCACTTTCTTGGACCTAGGATCCAGTTTGGATTCCTTCACATAGAAATATGCAGTGCATCCAAAAATGCGCAGAGAATTATAATCTGAAACGGGTTGTCCAGACCATACCTCCTTGGGAGTTTTGCCATCTAGTGCTGTTGCAGGAAGTCTATTGATGATATAAGAGGCATATGACAAAGCTTCAGTCCAACATGCCTTGCTCAGTCCAGAATGAGATAACATGCAGCGAACTTTATCTACCAAAGTACGATTCATGCGTTCAGCAACACCATTTTGTTGTGGCGTGCCTGGTACAGTGAAATGTCTGACCATCCCTTCATTCTCACAAATTTTCTGAAATGGGTCTGACTTGTATTCTCCTCCATTATCAGATCTGAGCCTCTTAATCTTCCTTCCCGTTTGGGTTTCTACCATTTTCTTCCATATAAAAAAGATATCTAGCACTTCATCTTTATGCTTCATGGTATAAACCCAAACATAGCGTGAGAAATCATCAATGAAAGTAACAAACCAACGTTTACCTCCCAATGAAGCATTTTGAGAGGGTCCCCAAACGTCGGTATGAACATAATCCAATGTTCCTTTTGTGCGGTGGATTGCAGTTCCAAACTTGACTCTCGTCGGCTTGCCTAAGATACAGTGCTCGCAGAAGTCAAGTTTCTCGGTCTTTGCACCTTTCAGAGAACCTTGCTTTATCAAGGTTTGAAGAGCCTTCTCTCCAACATGTCCGAGCCGCATGTGCCAAAATCGAGAAGTGTCCGATGAAATATCATTAGAACTGGTGCAGGCTGATACACTTCTGATTACTGTGTGTCCGTCAAGGAAATAGAGATTTCCTTTCTGAGTACCCTTCATGGCCAAGAGTGCTCCACGTACAACCTTCAGAACTCCACCTTCAATGGTTACCTTGTAACCGCTGGAATCAAGGACTCCTAGTGAGATCAAATTTTTCTTCAGATCTGGGACATATCTGACTTCCGTGAGCCGTCTTGTTGTACCATCATGTATCTTTAGACGTATAGTTCTAATACCCTTTGTTTGGCAGGTATTGTTGTTGCCCATGAGCACGACTCCTCCATCGAACTCATCCAATTTTGAGAACCAATGTCGATTCGGACACATATGATAGGAACATCCGGAATCTAATATCCATCTATCAGACTGATTGTCTATAGATGAAACTGAGAATGCAGAATCTTCTTCAGCTTTCTATGCCACATTTGCATCTGTCTTGCCCTTATTTGGATAATCTTTCTTCCAGTGCCCCTTTTGGTGACAATAGGCACATTCATCCTTTGCAAGACGTTGACGTGATGCAGAAACAGGCGCAGGCGCAGTGAAGAAGAAGGATCTGACCCGGATCCGACCCACGACCCTGACCCGATATTGTTCATCCCTGCCCGATACTGTTCATTCCCCAACCCGCTTGCAGCCCGTTTCGGCCCAACACTGTTCATCCCGGCCCAGCCCCGCTCTCAGCCCGTTTCGGCCGATGCTGTTCATCCCAGCCCAGCCCGCAGTTGACCGAATCCATTTCGGTTGACCAACCATATCCGGCTCATTTTTTGTCTGATTTCAGCAAAGTCAAACTCGTTTCCACCAATTTTAACCGTTCCGGACGCAACCGTGCAATCAGTTTTTGCAGATTCAGCTCCTAAGTTATTGATATAGCTTAGTTGGAGTCGTTTATCATATTTAAAGCACTTTTCGGCGTCATACATATCTTCGGTCTTAATGGCGGAGGAAATCCCAAAAGATACTGCAACCACAAGCAGGCCTTGGCAAAGAAGTTCGATGTCCAACGCAAAGTTCGAGGTGGAGAAATTTAACGGCACCAACAACTTTGGCATGTGGCAATGCGAAGTTCAAGATCTATTATTCCGGGAACGATCACATATCGCTTTGGAAACCAAGCCCAAAGATATGTCCGATGATGATTGGAATTTCGTAAATCGTCAAGCTTGTGGAACAATCAGACTCTATTTGGCAAAAGATCAGAAGTACTTTGTCATGAAAGAGACTATGGCCACAAGTCTCCGGAAGAAACTGGAGGACAAGTACATGACAAAAAGCATAGAGACCCGACTCTACCTGAAGAAGAAGCTTTTTCGTTTTCAGTACAAGAAAGGTACTCCCATGATTGAGCATCTTGATAATTTCAACAAGATTCTCGCTGATCTACAGAATCTTGATGTTGAAATTAGTGATGAGGATAAGGCACTATTGTTGTTAAACTCTTTGCCTGAAAGTTATGAACATTTAACAACAACTTTGCTATATGGTAAAGATGATGTTAAATTCAGTGATGTTTCAAATGCTTTGGTGAACAACGAGTATCGAAAGAAGGACCAGCTCGATAACACAGATCTCCACCAACACCGATATTATTCCCACTTAACCACCTCTAGATGATAGGCTAAGGTGAGGGGTTTTATTCCAAAAGGCCTAAGTACTAATGAACATCCCATATGATGAACTCTTTTGTTTGAGATGTGGGACTATTCTTTTGGTCCATACAACAAGGCAACAACACCTAATAATGAAGTTTATACTCAATCACAACCATTAGTTGTGATGAAGCCATGATGATTGATGATCATCAACTAATTGAAGATCTTAATTATTGAGCAGGATCCATCAAATAATGGTGTTTTAGCTGTGCAGACACTGAGGAACAACATCATGGCTTCATCAATGTTAGCAGCCACAGTGATCATGCTGAGCTCTATCATAGCCATGTTTATGACCAGATCTATAGGTGCCACCCAACCCTCTGTTTTTCTCTACACTGACACCACCCACCTGGGCTTCTCCATTAAAGTGTTCTCCATCTTGTTCTGCTTCTTGCTTGCTTTCTTCTTCAATTTGCAGTCCGTCAGGTACTACAGCCAAGCCAGCATCCTCATCAACGTGCCCGTCAAGCAGATTTCATCATCATGGTCACCAAATCTAAGGGTGGAATATGTTGGGAAAGCTATTAACAGAGGAAGCTATTTCTGGTCATTAGGGTTTCGTGCTTTCTACTTCTCGTTCCCTCTGTTCTTGTGGATATTTGGGCCAATACCTATGTTTCTGAGCTGCAACATTCTTGTTCTTATGCTCTATGTTTTTGACATGGTGGTTGAATTTGGTCCAGCAGTTGAGAGTGACGAAGACAAGAAGGAAGAAGTAACAGGTTGCCTGCTTGATTTAGAGTGTTTGATTAGGCCATGTGGAAATAGTGCACCAGAGAGGCAGGGAGAGCCCACAATTGAATTTAGTTAAAGTTGACTCACGTGCTCAAATTAATGGAAATTATCTCATTGACGAATTTTAGTATCTAGCATTAATTCTATGTTTTGTTTGATATGCATAGTTAGGCATCCACCTATTAGCTATAGCTTTTAGGTGACGTGGTTTTTAAAATGGTATTAGAGCTTTGTTATTGTAGAGATCTTATGTGTAAACCTCCTTACAATCGTTTACTTATTTCTCTCATTATTAGTCTTGTCTTTCCTCGCTAATATAAAGCAGGAGCATATGCCTTTACGCAAGTGAGGGGAGTATTAATTCTATATTCCACTTGATATAAATAGTTGGGGCTTCCACCTATCAGCTATAGCCTTTAGATCAAGCAGTTTCTAGCAATTGTATTAATTATTTTATCATAAAAACAAGACTTACAAGGACTAGGACTAATTTTTCTAAGAAAGAATGTTCAGAGCTGTTCTTTTATTATAAATAAAGTCTGATAAGATCAGAAGGAATATATGTGAATTGTATATGCCTAACATTCTAAGATCCTTCACACTTCCCCCCTCCCCCTTTTTGCTGGGAAGATCCTTGACACTTTATATCTTAAAAAGAAAGATGTGATCATTTCTGGCAAAGCCACTCAGGTTGCAGTTCTCCATATCCAAAAAGATGTTTCATAATCCCTATTTATGAGCTCATTGATGATGCATCATCATCACCATAATAACAATAATAATAGCAAAATGGGGTTGAACCCTTGGCTTACACAAGCTTTGAGATCATGACTTCAGACTTAAAAAAAATGCTAAGATAATTCAAACCAATTATGCGGAAGGTAGTATGTTTAAAATTGTCATCAAGAGCAGGTGCATACGTTTTATCAAAATTAAATAACAACACAAATTGGCTGACGGATACAAAAGTAGAATATTAACATTTGGGAGAAAGTAAATGAACAGACGAGATATGAAAACAAATGAAAAAAGAAAAAATGATTGTAATAATATAAGAGGATAAAGTTGGAGAATACGGTTGAAAGAAATATTATAGCTAGTTATTAAAGATGTCAAAATTGAATCCAACAATGCATCAAAGGCAAAAGTCAACAAGGATAGGTTCCAATTCTAATTAAATAATCCAACACGAGATCACTTAACTCATGCAGAAGAATATATGCAATAGAAGTAAAAAAGAGCAAAGGCCTCTGCTTTTGCATTTTATAAAGGTTGTTCAGTGACTTAGGTAAAGGGCACTTTGATGGGACATTCCAAGTGTATTATGCTTGCTTGCATTACATCTTAACACTTTCACACACGGTACATCCCTAGAGACCTTTACTTAATTCAGCTCAACAAAGCCTTTTTTCCAAGTACACAGGGTCAACTACCTCCACCCCCCTCTATCAAGGGTTAAGTTGACAATTAATTCCAGTTACCCATCTTTTATCTTTTCTTTTTTTTCTTCACTTCAATAAATCCAGCAGTCCTTCTTTGCCTTTGTTTCACACTAGCAGATGCCCCAGTCTACTGTGGAAGCAAAATACTTTATAACATGCATTAAAGGGGCTCCCTTCCAAGTCATTGGTTTATGCCATGTAGGCAAAAGAGGGCATAGGTTATGATCACTGGTCAGAGCATTAATATAACATATACGTCCTCCTTGCTTACATTGGTGCTTGTCAACCATGAATAGGAAAGTGGTGTACTAACATGTAGAAGGAAAGATGCTAGTGCATCAAATATTCAACGCCAATATAAAACCTTATTCAAATTATTTTGAGCTAGATTTAAGAATCTTGTTTGGTTATTTGATTTCTCAAAGGCCGTGTCCTCATTATTCTAGTTCAAGTCAATTTAGTCCTAAAAATCTCGACACCTTCTAATTGTAGAATCTCCCTCCTTTTCACAGGAGTAGCCCTTGGTATTTACCTCACTTGTTTGTTAGATGTTCATAGCTTCATATGCACAAATCCTACTGGCCACGTCTGGATGTCACTTATTTCACGTAGTGCATAAAACCATACTTGATATTATGTCTGGATGTCACTTAATTTCATATAGTGCATAAAACCATACCTGTTATTATGTCTGGATCTCACTTAATTTCAATCTCAACTTCATCAGTCTAACTTGAACTATGATCTCATCTTTAGACAATTCTACTTTTAAAACTGTTGCCTCTGTAGCAAGGGAAGAAACATACACCACATCACCAATCTTGGGAAGTTGAATACGCTTCTCTGCAATCAGGAAAGGAAGGAAAATAGCTAGTTAGTGAACGCTTCTTCACTTACTATATTCTATATCCTTTATTTTCAGAAATTGGAATTCAAGCATCATTAATTTTATCAAAGCTTTGGCATCACTCAAAGACTAAATAAAAATAAATCAATATAAAGTTCTGAAGTTCTAAAATTTAGAAAGCACCAAACTACATAAGAAGGAAACCACACAAGTTATATGGGGATAATACCAGATGGAGGTGATTGCTTATGATACTCCACAGAGCATTTGTTGTTATTTGCTGATGAATCCTGAACATCCTGTGCAGCTTGCTGCTCCTGCTTGCTTTCTGCTGTAACATGCAGACTGCTAAGCTTCTTGGCATTCTGTGAAGATGCAGCAGCTAATGCACGAAATTGTCGCAATCTCTTATGAAGAAGAGAGCGTGCCATTGCTGCAACCTCAGATAGTTCCTTCATTTTCTTGTATCTTTGCGTAATCTGGTGTTCTGCAATCTTTTGTTTGGCCACCAATAGTTTTTCATAAAGCTCTCTTGAGAGGCTAAGATATAAAACACAAGGCAGAACACATGTGAATTACAAACTAATTTCATTACTCTTGAAATAAATGCTACAATATCTTCTAACAAAATCAACAAAGCTGGATTTTTCTTCAAACCAAACACTAACAAAACTTAAAAGCTTACAATTAGAAACAAAATTATATCCAGAATATCTTGTAATCTTACAGATAGTAGACTACAAGAAGATTGTAGGAGTATAAACGAACAAATAAATGAATTAAAAATTATGCCTTTTCTTCTTGTAGCCCCTTATCTAATATTATCTACTAGTGATCAACATGAATACTCTTTTCACAATTGATTTCTTCTTAATAAAACATCATCATGAACATTGCAGACTTTATGATGCATATAAAAAACTATTTGCGTTACTCTAAACATAGGACCTACGTTAGATAGTGCTGTGCCTCATGAATATGCTCCTCAAAATCTTGCTTGAACTGCTCCATATCAAGTATTACCTGCATTGTGTGAAATTATTCAGAAGGCATTCAAGATCTAGAAATGATTTATGAAGCCTATATGCATCAGTGATTCAATAGGAATACCATTCAGCAGCAGAAATCCCAGAAACACATCCAAAAACACATTAAATCACAATCTCAACTGCTAGTGCCTCTCGCATTAACTAGATGTAACTTTCAATTAGTGTTATCATGGCGTGAGCCTCAGGCATGCCGTGAGGCGGGGCGCACATGTTACGCCTCAATATTCGACAAGCAGGGCGCATTAATTCAAGTGTGCGCCTAGGCATGTGCTTCAATGTGCCTGAGTGCGCCTCACTTTCCTACTCCCCATTTTTCTAAATAAATGTTGTATTATATACTTTTTTCTATTTTCTTTTGATATACATAGAACACGATATAGAGCATAAAATGCTAAAAGAAACTTGTGTTTTGCTTTTATAACAAGTTGTTGTTGCAACGGTGTGACATTGCTATTTGTTCTTCTTTGCTTTTATGTTTTTTGTGTTTCTTACTATAAAAGAAATAAATATAATATTAATAACAACTATAAAATAGAAACATTAGTGCTACTAGGAACATTATGATGTAAGATGAGAAAAATTTTA
The DNA here is from genome assembly GCA_035771175.1 of Paratinospora sagittata. Taxonomy (NCBI): domain Eukaryota; kingdom Viridiplantae; phylum Streptophyta; class Magnoliopsida; order Ranunculales; family Menispermaceae; genus Paratinospora; species Paratinospora sagittata. The sequence continues at coordinate 36,130,210 of CM069608.1, read as the reverse complement.
AACTTTTATTGACTTTTATCTATTTTACACACACACACACACACACACACATATATATATATATATGTAAGTTTTTTAAGTATATTGTGCCTAACTTTACTTAGGCTCGTGCCTCACCTAGTGCATTGTGCCTCACGGGCTGGGGCCATATATTGTGCCTCACTTAATTTAGGCTCGCACCTCGCCTCGCACCTTGTGCCTCAGGTGCTAGGGCCCCTCATCGCCTTAAGTGCCCCTTACGCTTTTAACTACCTTGCTTTTGACTTTTAAGAATACTTCTAAAAGTTGAATGTATATGGATACAAATCATTATTAAATATGTCAAATTGTCAAGTACCAAACAGGTTACTTTGTTCCTTGACAATCAAGCAATAGAAAATCAAGCAAGATGGGTATTGATGATGTGGATATTATATTGAAAATCAAGCAATCATATCATTTGGCATGTGCTGAGAAGTACTAGGGTCAAAAACCCATGTAAATTGAGGTATAGTTGAGTAAGAATGGTGAACCTCCAGAAATAGAAATACACATGGCTTTTGGCTATTTGGAGAGGTACCTCCAGAGCTGCTCAACAAGCATCATAAATATAGGATGGAGATCCTCACCCTTCGAATCCAAAAGCCAAATAAAGGCATAGTTGTTGAGGTATGAGGCCATCTAAGCCTCCAATTTTGATGTTGTGTGTCCTCTAAATCTCAACATAAAATGCTATTGTTGTTTTACATTAATAATGACCCTCCTACTTACAAGAACTAAACTCATGAACACAAACCATAAAGTATTGCCGGCAAAAAAAAAAAAAAAAAGAACCGAGGGTGATCAAAGGGGAATGGTCATAAAAAATGGAGTAAGTGTTGAGAGAATCCTTCTTGCCTATGACTTGAAATGTTCCACCTCAACCAAACACCTAACAAACTAAGCAACAATCAAAAGCCCAACAAAATACTTAATCCAAGTGATACTCCTGGAAATGTTGGCATTCCTAGTATCCGACAAGTCCACACATCTTTCAAATAATTCATTGGTGGTTCCAAAAACATTAGTAACGATAAGATAACCCCAAATCTTTTTTCCCTTAAAAAAAAAATAAGAATAAAAATCATAACCCAATATGAATAGTTCTTCTCATCTAACCTTACAACTATACATTGAAGTGAACCAATTTCCTCACTGATGAATAATCAAACTAGTTGTGCCAAAATGAAAAACACAGCCAACGATAACGACATTCAATAAAAAATGACTTATACTGAACCAACACAGAGAAAAATAAAGGGTAGCCCAATGCACGAAGCTCCAGCCTATGCGGGGTCCTGGGAAATGGTTGGACCACTTTTGGGTCTATTGCACACAACCTTACCTTGCTTCGCAGGAAGTTGTTTCCACAACTCGAAGTTGTGACCACTTGGTCACATGGTGACAACTCTTATCGTTGTGCCAAGGCTCCCCTTCGACAAAGAGAAATTTGCAAAAATAAAATAAAAACTAAAATCCATTATAAGTTGCTAAATCGAACAAACAAATGCAAAACCCTTAAGGGAGAACAGTGATTTTAGTGTAGTACTTCCTTGTCAATGGCTTCGTCATTTTTTTTTTTTTTTTTTTTTTTTTTTTGAGTAGAAACAAACGCACCCACCCACGGAGTATCAGGGCCCACTATGGGACAAACAACATTGAATACCATTAACTCTTAACACATGTCCGCACTAGCTATGGATGAGTTAACCGCTATACCTCATTGATCTCTGCACTAGCTGTTCCATATAGTTGACGAGCGTTATCAATGACAAGTTTTGGGAGCCCCAATCTTTCAGCAATATTAATTGCATTTGAACGACCTGTGAATTGTACCAGACTCCTGTCATGCATAGTACTAATATAGCAAAGTGATTACATACTACCAAGTACCAACAAGGCTATTTTGAGAAGAAGCTTGGTTTAGAAAAAATACATTAGCAAAACAAGCAACTTGATCTATCACAGTAAATTACACACTGGATGGTAGAGAGCTATAATCTACTTCCAAAAGAATACTCTATCAAAAGTCAAGCATGAAACATAAAAAATATATATCATGAACAACTAGTTTTAAGGATTTATTTGATCATTTCGAGACCAAATGGTAGACCTACTATAGAAGAGAAAATTCTGAAAATCAGCAGAAGATCTCCAAAAATCAAGTGTCAATACCCTTGCCAGACATGAAAACTGCCTCAGAGAATGAGTTTTTTTTTTTTGTGAAATGTGTACTGATGTACGTTATACAAAAATAAATAAAAATAAAAAGAATGACTTCAGGTGAAAAGTTTTGCGGCTCTTGCATCCGCCAAGAAACTTAACAGATACAACGAAACCTAATGATGATAACTCAACGTGAAACATGAAAGGAAAGCATGGTGTGCATCATTACATTTATTCTCCTTCATACATTGCTTCCACATTCAATAAATGGCTAAAATGGGTGTGTACATTGCCTATTGCCAAGTAACCTACTGGAATAATGGCTATAGGAGGAACACAGGTCTTAGATTGAGAATTCCATTTGTGAACACAATTTTAAAACGAGAAATTCATGTCATGAAAGCACATTAGATAAACAGCCTTTGACATGATCTGGATGTGATGTGATGTGGTGTGAAAGAAAGAAGGAGAGCATCTTTGGAGACTTACTCAAACCATGGCCATTTCTGTCATTTTGAGAGATCTTGGTTAAAAACGAAGTCCACGACAAGGCTGAGTTGTATAACAGTCTAAAATCCCTATAAAACATTTTGATCAACTATATGAAGTCAACTAACAGAAAAGTCCTTTTTTGTGAGTTTTTCAATCAAGATCGATTCGCAAAAAGAAATAATAAGGGCATTTCTACATCACCTGGTAGAAGTTTAGCCATAAGAATCAAATGCTTACGCGTTCATTATAACTCAATATAAGTAGTTTTATAAATAGATCTTAATATTAACTTGACACGCTCTCATCCCTGTACTTGTGTCAAATCCAAACATCATAAGAGACCTGAACTAAAGAACAAGACAAGAACAGTCATGCAGGAAGAAATACAAACACAAAGTGTGTGGAAAAAGGAAAACAAAAGTTCAAAAGAAACCAGTAAGAAAAACTCATAAATTGTAGATCTCAGAAAATGTGTGAATGTGTGTGTGTGCGTGAGAGAGAGAGAGATTTAAAGATTTCATATGTAAAGCATTCTGAAGCAGCGACTAATGTTATACACAACCTTCTAGCATTTTTAACAACCGACAGTATCCCAAGATTCCAGAGTTAGAAATGAAACATGTAGGTGAGATCAAGAAAACCTGGTATCCCCCAGAGTATCTTGTATGTTGGCTTTAAATGTACTTCATCAAACTCCATACATGCATTCTCAAAGGCATCATTACTGTAAAAGCAAAGTTTTAGAAACATTAACACAAGGACATAATGAATCTAAATACAAAGTCTCTATGTGCCTCACATTATCCAAACTCCAAAGCAAAGCAACATACAGTAGAAGCCTTCAATTTTCAACATGGGATTGACTATGCTACCGTGCAAGCATGTTAACAGAAATTATAAATTGATGGGGGTGGGAGCGCCTTAATGCCTTAACTACCCTTTCAATAGATATAAAAAAGTGTGCAAGTATTCATTAGTCCAAACACAAAGAAGTAAATGAGTCTAGCAACCTCTTTAGTATCAAGATATTGCAAAAACTAATTTTTCAATTATTTATAACATGATATTTTAGAATTTTAGAATGGTGAAGGCAATCTCTTAAGTAACATACCTCAAACTGCATGTAAAGTTGTCAAACAGATGAACTTCAAATGTAAATAATACAGTGTCTTCTTTGCACTACATATGTTTCCTATCATGGTCAATCTGAAGATAGGCCCCTTAACTTCTCTTTGAAAGCACTGATAGGAATAGGTTTAGGGTGTGGAAGAATTCACACTACACGGCTTCTCTTTGGGTTAGTAGGTCGGTTTTGTAACTATTCTAACTTTTTTGTAAGGCTAAAGGAGGCCAGCTTGTCCTCCTTGAGACAGGCTGGGGTGTCGGTGTGTAATGTAATATCATTTTATATTAATATATGGATATTAGTTTCTCATCAAAAAAGAAGCCCCTTAACTTCCAGAATCCATGTCTAAGAGAACTTCGAATGCAAAATTAAGCTTAAAATAGAAATGCCTGATACCTACCATTTGTCTCTCTTCTATAACGAAGCCATCACACACTTAGTACTTATATATGAATACCTATACTTAAGGGTTTTGAGTTCTCCATGGTGCGTGGTTGCTATTGTCAGTAGTGCACCAGCTTCAGCAAGAGATTCCAGAAGTGACATGCCCAGTGCTGCTCCTTCTAGTGGATTTGTACCTGCACCAACCTGAATAATGACACAAGGAGCTAACATCAATTAAATATTCTTTCAGAGATAGGAAATATGAATTCCCTTTACTTTGATGTACTATTGATTTAATTGATTTCTTCTCTCTCTTTTTTTGCATCTACAGAGGGACTGAGACCATGATTGAGGTAATCCTCTTTGTATACAAAGGACAGTTAAAACCAACTGAAAAGTAAAATGTGCATCCAACAATATGCCAAAAATAGTCAAGATCAGTTCTTAATTGGCTAACTTACTTCGTCAAGAAGCACCAGTGACTTGCCAGTTGATTGTGCTTGAATTGCCTATGAAACACAACAGTAAAAGTGTTAAGCAGAAAGATGCGCTCACCAACCAAAAAGTGATATAGTTGAAAATCTTAAGAAGCAAATGCAAAGTGGACTAACTGATGAGACGGAATTCTACCATAAATGTAACTTCTCAACCTTAAGATATTACTGGCAAATGGAAACCAGAATGAACTAAACCGAACTAAACCAGTCACGCTGCTGTATTTAGGAAGTCTTTTGGAAAAAATATGAATTTAGTTCATGATCAAAAAATTTAGTTGAAATTAAAATGCATCTGCTAGTCATTTGCAGAGAGGTTAAAAGACATAAAGATTTCAAAAGATACCATGGAAATGTAGTCATGGTAATCATAATTATAATACAAAAGAAAAATACAAGTTACTCACACTGATCTGTCTTAAATGACCAGAAAAGGTAGATAAAGATTGGGACAATGATTGTTCATCACCGATATCAGCAAATATGGAATCAAACCATGGTATTTGAATAGGTTCAGAGGATAGAACGTAAAGGCCTGGAGAGAGAGGGAGAGGAGAGAGTCAAATGGATATTTATTAGATAATTAGTGCAAATAAATGAGAAGTAAGCAGAAAAAAATAAAAATACATATACACATAATATACACAAATACGCAAGCCTGAACACTAACACAGCAAGTCAGAAAAATAAAAATTAAAAGTGATGGAGATGAAGATGATGAGGAGGAATGAGAAGACAACTAGAGAAAAAAGTCCATGTTGCTGCAATGCTATTTGGAATATGAGCAAAAAATAAATAAAAATGGACTAGCTAGAGAGAAAAAGGCTAAAAAGATTGAGAAAAAGATGGAGGGGGGGAAGTTTCCTGTGGGTTGCAACATGGAAGATTAATTAATAAATTCAAATAAATCATCTAGTTATCAACAGGTATACCATTTGCCAATCACCAACAGCGATTGGCTATAGAGTTCTTCTCCCCGGTATTGAATGAAAATTCGATATAATTCTGCAAATTTTCACTGAATTTTATCAAGTTTTCAATCATCAAATTAGGAATTAGGTAAAATATTGAAATAATTTTTAAAACTCAAAAAATCCTTTAGTATTTTTTTACATTTCAAACACAAAATAAATGCTAACTTCAACTTTTTAGACCTAAAAAAAACATGTGAGATTGAAGTGCGATTTTACATGTAACGGATAGAAACTAAAAAGATACAAAAGGGAAAAAGTTAAACTAAGATTTACAGAACTCAAATTTAAAACAAATAGGAACATGTAATTTATCAACTATAGTAATTAATCCATATACCTCCTGTACATGTTAAGCATAAAAGTAACAAAATAACTTGCTACTCGTGCAATATGCATAGAGCTTATAAATATTACTTTTCCATTATATTTCGTAATTTAGTGAGTTTTAAGTGTATAATTATGTATGTTCAGTATATCTAAAAAAAAATATAGACCTTTACAAAATTTATATAGAATTCTTTATATTTCTTTTCAATGTCAATTTTTTACAAAATTCTCTATATCAAATTCTAGGAGACCAAAGTTTAGGGCGAATTCAAATTTTCCATTCTTACTCCCACGATAAGTAACTTATCTTGCATGAACTATCGTGAAGAGTTATTCAAATACCTTTGCACAATCCTGCAACAAGGTCCTAGATTTCATAAATGAGTTTGGGCAGATTGCAACACAAACTACAAGAAGAGGGAAGCATTTCACAAAGTGTAGTCCACTGAGTAATATGGTTGAATAAGCTGCAGTTTCAATTAAAATATTTCCCTCACAGTTCTATTCCAGCTAAAACTAACAAGTTTGTACCATTAGCAAGAAAATAAATTTATTGCAAAACGAAGTTGTAAACAATGGCCAAGCTCCTAAATTTATTCCTAACAGTTCAACACAAACCTGATTTTGCCATCATTGCAGCTAACCCAACAGTTTTCAAGCAAATTGTTTTACCACCAGTATTGGGACCAGTTATAACTAGAACTCTGGTTTTTGAGCCAACAAAAAAATCAACTGGAATTGGATGAGTTTCTGCCAATTTGGTAACCTGAAACGGAAACAAATATTGTCTTGAGAAAATAAATTGTATGATTTCCAAAATATACAATAGACAAAGCAACATTAAAGATATTTATTTTGACTTATAGGTGATGAGTTTGAATCAGAAAATATCCTCTCCACAATCCAAGGGTAATATTAACCTTTAACCCTGCAATTATAGAGGCCTCATGCACTGGGTACGCCCTTTAAGCTAGACCAGTAAGAACAAAAAAGTGATCAACATAGATCAAGTAAATGAGCATCCACCAAATTTGATGGTCACCTTCATTTCCAAGGATTCAATATTAGCATCTGAATTTCCTTTCAATAGCATATTCTCTCCTTGCAATCTCCTCCTCCTAATTTCCTGTGGATAAGACATTGAGCTAAGATGTAAAAGGAACAAACAATTAAACAAAATTGGTTATCATAAGCACAGCATAAATAAACATTTCATCAGAAAATGCATAAATGTTTTCTATGCTTTAGATAACCTGCAGTGAGCAACACAACCAAGACTGTAACTGCTTAATTTGTTTAGTTGAACAGTACCATAACAAACATTAATCTAGTTTAAACAAAACCTCCATTTTATTTTCTGTTTTACTTGTGTGCATGCATAGGTGGATTGGTGTGAGGTTATTTGAAGGAGAGGAAAAAAAAAACTTACTGCACGAGCATTAGTAATATCCTTTTTCGCTTGCTGCAATTTTTGTCTATGTTGTTGGAGTAACAGAGGATGGTAAGCTTTTGGCATATGTATTATCCATTCCCTCTGACTTGTGTATGATAGATCTGCCTTCACAGTTCTATCTCCTGGGGAATCATTGGCATGCAGATCACCATCCTTGTCTTCTGTCAAAAATAAATCAGGATATGTGCCTCCAAATGAAAGACTATATTTTGCTCGAGCAGCCACCTGCATTTCCATAAAATTAGTGTAAAGGGGACAGTGGATTACTGCAAAAAATTAATAGTAATAATTTAATGGAAAAGTGAATCATTCCCCGATAAGCTATGGTCAGATGAAATACCATAAGTAGCTTGAGAAGAGTATTTTTTTACTTTTCAATGCAAATTTTACGCTGGTTGTTAGCTGCCTAATGCAACTCTCCTCTTTTATCTGGGCTTCGGAACGGTTGTGTAAAATACTCAACACAAAGTCACAGACAGTTGAGAATAAAAGAGGAAAGTATGATAACATAACTAATAGCATAAATTGGAAGAATCTTTACCACATCCAGTTGAATTATGGTCTTCAATGACTGTTTAATACCATCAAGTTTTGGTTGAATCTGTGAAGAAGATAGGAAATAATGACAAAAACAACTAATGGAATAGAAAAACAATGTTAACTACCGAAGTTTCGCATACCTTCTCTGTTAATCTCACAAGTACATCTTCCTCAGCCTTCACCACTAAAGCCCTTGCTTGTTGCAACTCATCGTTTAGTGGAATAGCAGAAAATGGCTCTACCAAGGTTCCAACGCCTGAACCACTAGAAAGATTTCCAATATTTAAAGAAGAATAACAGAAGGTAAATAACAATTAATTAAAGAGATGCTGACAAGTGTCTTTAAATTTCAGGAAATCTTTTGACATTCAAAAGGCATTTCACATATGTAAAAGATGGGTTCAATCCATAGAACAAAGACCATAATGGGAAGTTCAAGTGAAGTAGACATTCAACAACCATGTTCACAACACTTTAAGCTAAAAATGAAAACCAAGGCGAAAAACCATTCATCCATTTACACATCAACTAGCTAATTCACTCACTCAACAATTCAATAGAAACACAGATAGAGTTGATTTCTTGCTGTCAGGTTACACAGACAGCCTTTTCTACATTTTGTTATAATAACCTGTATGCTGATAATGGTCACACCAACTACCAAAATTATTGGGAGATGATTGGCACATTTTGAGGACCTGAGGTCACTTTCTGCTTAAGCAACAGAACAAAGTACCAACCTAAGAAAATATCAGGTGTCTGAAAGGAATTTAGCAAAAACCAGTCAATTAAATAACCTGCTAGAAACTTAGGCACCAACACTAGATTGTTGTCATGAGACTTGCAACACTTCCTTCACAAGCCCATTATGGAAGTCCCATTTCACATTTCCGATAAAATAGAAGTTCTAGCATGAAATGGGTTTAGGTGTTGGTTTTGTGGGTTTTTGGCTTTCATTTTGTTTCTTTGCTTGGTATTGTGCGTTTCTCTTTTGTTGACTTTTGGTTCTCCTTTTGGTTGCACCTTTGGTGCCCAATGGGTTGTCCTTTTTTTTTCTGTGCAATGAATTGGATGCCTTGTTTCCGCCCAAAAAAAAAATATTACCTGGACTCGGTCATGGGTGTCAGAAACAAGTATATCTCTAGAGGTCGGACTTGTTCATTTTCAAATTCTATGATAGAAGAACTCGACTAAAAAATGTCTCGAAATTTGGATCTGGGTAGTTGGACAATGTTTTGTCTAGTATGAAGCCTTTATTTTATGTTCTTCTTTCCTTTTTCTTCTTTTCAATGGTTTATTGTCCTTTTTGTGCACTCATTTAAGTGAATTGTCACCTATTAGTCACTATTTTTTTTTTTCATGCTTTCTCTTCTTTCCATTAGGGATTCCACATAGTAATATTCCAAAATCTAAAGTAACAAACACAAATCTCATACGGTCATACCCATGTCGTATCGTGAAGGGTCGGACAATAATACGTTGGGCTAAAGTAAAGAGTCTGGGTAATACAGCTTTAATAGGCTACATGACAATAGAAGTATTACATTGAAGATGATATCTAGTTGAAAAACATATAACTGGATTTCTATTCAGCAAGAAAAAGAAGGAAAATGCACCATAAAAGCAGCCACATTCAACGATTTATAACATCGTTGTCACACAAAAATGTTGCAGAACATCTAAGGGTGCATGGCACATATTCATCATACCTGGACATCAACAACCCAGTTACTGTTGTAAGCAGATCAAACCTTGATTTTATACACAATCTCCCATCAACATTGCTCACTTCCTGAGATGCCAGAAGGATAAATGACTGAGAGCTTTAACTATGATGAAGACGCATGAGAAATACATTAGGGATTAGCAGCCACTTACCAGTGATGATGTTTCATTTGTTTCATTCCTGATTAAGCTGTCCATAAGCTGATACAACTGAAGAAGGAAAGGCAAAACCAATGTCAATTATAAAAGAGTGGTGGAATTGGAAATGAGTATGACACTTGAACCACTAGCTTGACATTGATAGCAGGTAATATTACTTACAAATATATGTGTGGCCAGGCATGCTCACACCATGGTGTTACAGGACAAGATGAAGATATAAATATACCAAAAACATAGGTACCTCTAATGTAGAAATTAACAAAAAAAAAAAAAGCTATTGAATGAGTTGAATGTCAAAACAAGAATCTTGCAACCAATCCTAAATACTTGGAAAAAGGCTTGTAATGAATGTTGATGCATAGACAACCAGTCAATTTAAGAATATTAAAATCTTGTGAATGTATAATAAGGTGGCCCCATTGCAAGGGTACATTAATTTAACCTTGTAGGTGGCCCTAAGCATAAACTTACTCTTTTTGCTTTTGCAAGAGTTGAACTCAGGACTTATACATCTTAAGGCACTGCACTTATCTAGGCTAAACTTTATCACTATTCACTAGGCCAACCCCTTGACATCATCTTCTACATATGCTCCATGATAAAAGTCTGTACAACAGTGATCAAAATTATTAGTTGATACTTGATATATGCTCTATGTGTTTTATATAACTGAAATTTCGAACATGCTTTGGATTTTGAAAATATTGACTTTTACCATTAAAAAGCCAAGTAAATATCCAGACAACGACATAGCTAACTAAAATAATGTCACAAATTATGTCAGGAAACTGGCAATTACCTTTGTCTCAAGTGTCCGCACTTGATCACGGCATCGCTTTAGGTTCAGACTCTATAATAAGAGTTAAGTTTTGGTCATAAAACCTCGTGAGAACATTGCAAGAAAGGTATACACACATATTTTTGTGAACTGAGATTTGAATCAAATTAATAAATTGGATTAAAACTATGGTATTATAAAACAATTCGAAAGGAAAGACACATGAAACAAGTGACTAGTGAAGGTGATGAAAAGGAAATTCTTTTTGTTTTGTGATGCATGCAAATAAAATATGGGGATGCAATTTAAAGAGTCTATGGAAAGGAAATGGATATCTAAATATTTTCCTACTTGTAAAGCATAAAGGACTAACCGCAGAGTCTCTAACATGACCATCTTCATCTATGACTTGCTCGATTGACTTCACCAATGATTGATTTATAACCAGTTCCATTATCTATGAGCCATAAATAGAAACAACATTACACCATACACAGGAAGCGCAATAACAAAATACCAGTGCATATTAGAAGCATTGTGAACCAATTACCCATTCTGTAAGAGGCATGAAGTGGTTGTAAGAATCAGTGTCCTCTTTGAATGCAGCTTTCACATTTGATTGCAAGTTATGAGACAATTGTAAAAGAGAAGCAACAGCAAGCGCTTCAGTGCCCTCCATGGGCAAACCCTTGGAAGCATGTCCAATAGCAGACTTCACCTAAAAGGAGCAAAAAATTATATATCCAGTAATGTAGCAGGAGAACCTATTAAGAAAAAAAGTGCAAAATATAACAAAGATCTCGGGCATGATCAACTGATCATGAAGTTCTTAAATTTAACTATCACATGATAAACAAAAGAATGTAATTTCTTTTCTTCTTCAAGCAGTGGAGGAGAGGTGCAGAGCAAGCCCCGACCAATAACAGAAAGATCAACCACAATCGATGTGCAGTGATCACCACCAGAAATAATGTTCAGCAACAAGAATCAGGCCTCGCCAAAGGAAATGTTAAAAATCAAGAATGGTGGTATGCGCTATTAGTGATAGCTTGATACACATTGTTGGGCTTCAAGGCCCTCTCCCTAACAACTATAGCTTTTAGATCAAGTAGTACTTAACATGGTATTAGACTTCTAATTTAGTGAAAGGTGTTGGGCTCAAGTCCCTTTGTTGTTATTTGCATATTCTCATTCACAAATTTTTTTATTTATATATTTTTCTTTCTCTCTTGTTGTCTCTCCGTGTGCAGGATGGAACTGCACATGAGAGAGAGTGCTAGTGATAGTTCAATATATGTTATGGCATCTCTATCAAACATTATAGCTTTAAAGTCAAGTAGCTATCTAATTAGCACAAGTGAAGAAATGTGACTACTCTAGTAGGAGAAACCACCCGCATTGTTGCAACATTGAATTGAAGGAAATTGTCCAAGGATCATCAATACATGCTCCACACCATCAAGCGCGACATGCACCGAGAATTAGATAAAGCAAAGCCAGATATCCACATCCAATTATCACCATCAATCAATGAGATACAGATCCATTTAGTCATGAATCAAATACAATCCACAACAACCATATCCATAACCATAACCAAATTCTACAGAAGCATCGATCAAACATAACAAAAACCAGTAACCACGGATCATAAGCAAATCTCATAAGAAACTCACCAGTCCAACATCAATCTCTTTAAAATCCATGCCGCAACCTCCGAACTTAAACATTTCCACCGCAGCATTAGTTTCAGCTAGCAGACTCTTGCTCTCTTCATAGCTCCAATCTAACGACCACAGCTGTGCCTGTACATGTAAATCAGCTCTAGCAAACTTCAAATTTCAAATAAGAACATTGAACATCTTTGAACACAGATGGAGAAACATAAAACGAACCTTCGCAGCTTCTTTACCCAACGAAGTTCCAGCAAACGATGCAACACAATCGCAGACCTTCTCCCATTCCAAAACTCTAAGACTGTCGCGAAGAACGGTTGATTTCTGAGAAGATTCGTTCGAATTGGATCGCAACGGTTTCAAAACCGCTCGGGTTTTGATTCTGAATCGAACAGAACATGGACCGACGGTAGAGAATATAGTAATTGAATTGAAAAACAGTGCGGAAGAAAGCATTATATACGAAACTCAAGAACGGAATTTCACAAATCTTTTTCACCGAACTTCCGCCTCACTACTGAGAGCTGAAACACGAAGAAGAACAATGAGTAACCATTTCAAGTGCAATGGATAGAAGTACAGGTGACGAAATTACAATAAGCTCCCTCGAATTTCTCAAAAATAACAAAAAGTTAACGTTCATCTGTAACACCATAATCTTATCAACCCTGTACTCTATACACGTGTGAAACCATAATTGTTCATTTGGAGAATGCCAAACTTGACGCTGATATGAACGGACCAGATGCAAAGCACAATGACAATTCAAATGCGCGCGAAAGCACAAGATAACGCGCGCGATTACAGTATATATATGTAGAGTAATGAAAATCGCGCGAACGAGATTTCATTTTCGTCCGCCATGGCAGCTCAAGTGCTCTATCGTCTTCCCAATCCAATACCAACGATTCGCGCTTTCAAATGCAGCTGCGTTTCAGTTCGTCCAGAGAAGCTCCATTTCTTAACTGTTACTTCAAGGATCAGGTGTTTCGCGGCGTTCAAGAGCTTCGATTCTTCGTTTAGGGCCGCGAAATCGGAGCAGCTACAGAGCTTCAATTCCGACTCGATGGTCTCTGTGAAGGACGAGAAGTATGGGAATAAGCAGGTTATCTGTGTTACTCCTCAGATTTACGATTACATTTTGGCCAATGTTCGAGAGCCAGAGGTACTTGGTTTCTGTAATTTGTATTTCGTTAGTTTAAAACGTGATTTGCGGTTTTTCTTTTAGGGTTAATGGTTAAGAATTTGGAACTTTTTAGATCCTGAAAAAGCTTCGAGAAGAAACTGCCACAATGCGAGGGAGTCAGATGCAGGTTTGAGTTTAATTTTGCTTTAAATCCGGCAGATCTCTGTTGTTACTTACTTGCAAGTTCTAGAATTAGTTTTTTGTTTTGCAAACTGAACTGAGTTTTGAGTTTTCGTTTGGATTTTGATTTATTGTTTTGTTTTGGTATGATTGCTGGCTTCTAGGACGTTATTGTCAATTGCTGGAATTATTCATCTAGTTTGCTTTAGGAGCTGTTTTATATGTTGAATGGACATTGTTCTGTTTGTAGGTGTCTCCTGATCAAGCACAAATGCTTGCGGTGCTTGTTCAGATTCTTGGGGCTCAAAAATGCATTGAAGTTGGAGTTTATACTGTATGTATCTTGATATTTGATTCTCATAAGCTTTTTGTGAATCATGCTGTTCCTGCTTTGTTAATCACTTTTCTCCTTTTGAACTTGTGGTTTATTGGGCTGATCTCTCATAGAATTCAAGTTAATAGATAATTTCTTCAGAAGTGCTTTCAAAGAATGCTGCTAAATGACCATTCCTAGAAAAAGAATGGTGTTTAGCATTCTCTGAGTTTTAGAGTGCCTATAATATTTTTAGGTATTCTAACAATAGGAGTGGTGATTCCCATCATGGCGTGAAATCAACGTGAATCTAGGTCTTGCAAGGGGCCTTACTTATGTTCACTTATATACCCTGTGCAACTTATCTAACCCATTCATCAGTTATGAGTGTAGCTGAAAAGTGAGCAATGTTGAGCTGGCATTGTTGGTGCCTTCATTTGCTTGACATACATTTGCAGTGTGCCAAGTAAAAGGAAATGCATATGAATTGACTTTGTTCATGCCATTTCCACTTGTCGTCATATCAATCAACAGATGTTCCACCTACACATATAAACTCGGCCAAAATATGTTAAAATATATGAGAAGTGGCAGTTCATGTAAACAGATGTGTATTGGCATATAGACATATATAGGTATTGCGATTGGTCAACGTAGCACTCTCCAGTGACAATTATAACCTAAGTCAATGCCATGGTTTAAGATGCCAAGTTGACCAGCATGTTAATGTTGATATCGACATCAAACAATTCATTTTATTTTATTTTCCATTGTATAAGGAATTCAGTTCATATGGACGCGTCAAACTGATTCAAGTGACTTTTCTAAAAGTATAAGTCTCACCGACTGGGCTCAACCTATGCCGATATGTCAATTAACATTTCAAACCACATTCAAAATGCAAACTATCTTAATCTAGGTTGAGGGCTTGTTTTCCCTTACATTCCCCTCTTAGTATGACCTAGCAGAACCGTTTCCTTCCCTTATCTAATTGGAATCTAACCATTCTCTTTACATTTTGCAAGCAAAAACAATCTGCACCTTACTAAAAAAGAAGTTAAAAAAAGAACTTAGCTTCAATAGAAAATCCTTTTCCTCCTGAAATCTTTTGTGTTAGGAGAGCTTATGAACATGTATAATTGTTTCTCTCACTAATATAAAACTAACATGAGTTCGTTTAGTTCTCTAATGCAATATCCAAATATGTTTTCAGCGCTCACTAATGTTGTAATTCTTTTAAAATTTTCTCAGGGATATTCGTCTTTGGCTATTGCTTTAGTCCTACCTGAATCAGGTCGTTTGGTTGCTTGTGAAAGAGATGAAAATTCTCTTGAGATTGCAAAAATGTACTATGAACTTGCTGGTGTCGCTCACAAGGTGATTTGTGAAAAAGTTCTGTAAAGATTTTACTTGTTTAAATGGTCTGGAAATAATCACATTTCCTTAATCTTTTTAATAGTTTACTTTAGTCTGTGATGTAGTAAAAGTATTTCTGAAGCATACTTCACCAAAACCATCATACTTGTAAGTTTAAGAGTCATCTTTTGCATATCATACTTAATTTTAGATCCGAGGCCTATTTTAATTGGATCTTAATTTGATGGAAAGGCTCACAATAGTTACTTCTCACTAAATTTATGAGTCTTTATTAAATTGGTTGATATATTTGTGTCTTTTACAAGCTTAAGCTTTTAAATGAAATGTTTGTTGACATGGATCTAAATTTAATGTTTGAATCCCTGGTGGATGCTTTATATGTTTGAATCCTAGTTGATGTGTGTTTTCCATGATGAGTTTTTCTCATGAATTTTCTTCCCTGGGCAACATTTGGCATTGTTGACATGGAGTGTAACTGTGAGGTTCGCATGCGGGCATTGTATTCATTGGTGGTTTATAGTGTTTATGTGCTATATTCAAATATTGTTATAATGACTACTTTTCCTGCTGCCTATTAATAGCTCTAACTCTAAGGGAAACCTTTTCTTATCTAAATATTGGTTTAGGTGGACGTGAGACACGCACTGGCAGCAGACACTCTAAAAGCACTAGTTCTGAATGGGGAAACTTCCAGGTCTTTTACATGAAAAAGTTTACTTAACCTCATAATGATGTTTCAAATGTTATATTCATGTTTTTCGTCTTATTGCTATGTTTCTAGATCTTTTATATTCAGGCATGGTTAGATAATGCCTGCATCACTGCAATATTATTTCTATTTCATTCTACGTGTCAGTTACTTGGGCTCTACTTTTCTAATCTTATTGATGTGTTCGTTACAACTACATTAGTAAGAATAGTGTATGAACAATCATATGTTTCCTTCATATTATTATTTTGAGTTTTTAACTTACCAAATCTATGTAAAAAATTAGGTAAGAATTTTGTTATTTGTTTCTTCATAGCTGAGTCATCAATTATATATTTAGTATATGCCTTCTTTTTCCCATTCTCATTTGCCGAATGCCATCTTTTTTGTCATTTCACTTACATTTTCCATGCATCTCTTCTTAATGCAGTTTTGATTTTGCATTTGTTGATGCTGAGAAGAAAATGTATCAAGAATATTTTGAGTTGCTATTACAATTGGTAAATCAAAAAAGTTTTTAATTGACATTAATTCAGAGTTATGGAATCTCTAAGTGAGATCTTCATTTTCATCTGTCAGTTTCTTAATATTCAACGTATGTATTTTGTGCAAATTGCAAATCTAATTAGCATATCCTTTCCCAGGTGAGAGTTGGGGGTGTAATTGTAATTGATAATGTCCTCTGGCACGGGAAAGTTGCTGACCCACTGGTAAATCAATATGCATGTGCAGTATTAAAACTCTTATTTCATCAGGAATTGAATTTCATATAGCAGTTTCTCTGAGCAGGTAAATGACCCTAAGACTGTCAGCATTAGAAATTTCAACAAAAATCTAATGGAGGATAAGCGTGTAAGCATTAGTATGGTGCGTATCTTCCTTTTTGCTGAGGTCTGTTTGTTAATTTTCCCTTCAACATTAGATGACTTTTTTCGTTCCTTAATTACAGTTTAGCTGGATAAATTTTCAGGTACCTATTGGCGATGGAATGACAATATGCCGCAAAAGGTGACTTGGTGGTTCATCAGCATCTCTAGCTCATTTTGTCGCATGCCATGATTTTTCCTTGGGCATAGCTAACAGTATAGTTCCCAGTCATGACCATTGGGCAACCGATAATAGCAAATTGGAGGTAATGTATTTACATAAAATGTCTGTTCAATTCGTTCTATCAGACAGGCCCATGACAAGTCACTTAGAGGATGGGTGGCAAAATAAAAAATTGGATTTTGAAAATGTCTTGTCAAATTTACCCTAGCTGAGGAAGTAACACAACCTGTTTGCTCCATTAGGTGTTCATTATTGTAGTCAGTTGTAACATCATTTATGCTTGATTCCACAACTGCTATACCCATCCTCTAGAGTTTATAGCCAAGCGGTTTTCATGGAATTGTTAGAATTGTCTCACACTGCAATCTACAAAGACATGTTTATAAGAATACTCAAATATAACAGCATCCTGTGTAGCCACTATTTGTAGATTGCATGTGTCAAAATATTGAGATATTAGTTCAACTATAGAACAAGCTTTCACAGCTAAGCTGCACAGGAATAGTATTTTACTAATCTCACCTCTTTTGTTTATCACACAGTTGCAGCCAGCTTGTTCTTATAGAAATGGCCAATTAGGTTCCTTGGAATTGATTTGTTGGCTAGCTAGGTTTGCTGGAAAGGGTGAAAAAATATCATTTTTTTTTACGAGGGCCATTGGTTTCACGTTCTTTAATTAGTCATCCTTGTAAGCTCCACTAACTACTTACTAGCATTTGGTAAACAAGCCAAAATTAGACGATCTATTACCATTGAGAAAATTTTGTCTCCTAACATAACCCTTGTTGAGCCTAGTCCATTTTTTATTCAGCTGAAAGAATCCAGTACGTAAACAAACTGTCATAGAGAGCATAGATGGTTACTAGAAGCAATAGGATCTGACAGGACCTTGCAGTTCATCTAGGTTTTTCAGATACTGTATCTGGTACGTCTCACTTGTTAATCACACTTGCCCCTGCTTCTTGCTATTTTCATTAGTTCGATCTTGCTCTGATCTGGATGGAAAAAGACCCAACTTTGTTCTAAACTCCAACTAGTGTAGTATCAGTGGACTCTTTCCACGGAAGCTAGCTATTATCAAATATCAATAACCACGGATATTCATTAAGGTTTTTTACCACTACCTGTAAACCTCATAGCGGGAAAAAAAAATGTGTCCTTCGGAAGGCCTTGTTGAGGTTGAAAGTTTGATTTTCTATAAAAAATTTACTTATATTGTATGTAAAGGGTTTCATCCAAGAAAAGAGTTCTACGCGGACGCCATCAAAACGTTGAAATAGTTTATTAGATACGACAAAGTGATGTTGAAATATTTAATTAGAGATGATGAAGTGATGCAGGGGACTTATATTTTCAAAAGCTTAAGTTAAACGAGAGGTAGAGGCCACTAAGGCCTAAATCAATTGAGGTGAGATAAAATGTCCATACATTAGATACTCCCAATTGAAATCTCGTCACTTGGTTGTCATTGTTTGTGACTCTAATACCATATAATGTAGTTCGAGCTGTCTTGACATGAGATAAATGTTCCTACATTATAAAGCCATTGTTTTTTATGCAGTGCCAAACGCTTGGATTCTCTCTAATCTGAACTCTAGAAATCTAGAAAATTTTGTCACTTCTTTAGATGCGTGTTTTTAGTTTGATCTCTTGTTTTCTTGCATCTGGCAGTTAGTGAGCCTTCGCATGAACTATAAAAGAGACATTGATAGGGTTGTGCACCGTGCAGACGACCAACGTATGGATAAGGATTAACAGAGAGGTATGAGATAAATGACTAGTCCGCTGTGTAACCGTAACGCAATACTAACATAAAAATGATTTGGAAATTTGTGCAATATTTTTTTTTTTTTTGTTGTTGTCCTTTGTGTTAAGCCTTTCAGATTGATCAAAATCGAACTATTATCTACATAAATATATATATATATATATATTTTAAAAAAATCTCAATTATTTTTAGTACATTCACATATTTGAGTACATATTTTATTTTTAAGCCAGCTAAATTCTATTAATTTATATACGATTCGTCCCCATGCATTTGCTGCTTTCTAAGAAAAAGCTGAAAACAAGTGCCGGCTGCAGGCCGTTTCTTTGAATAAGACCTTTACCAATGTTTTGCTGAATAGTATTCAGTGGGTGTCCCTCTCTTTAACGAATAAAAAAAAGATATGTACCCCAAGTTAAGGTTTAAGGTTGCTTTATTACGACCTTGAGGTTACTGAGTTAAAATTTAAAAGTAGCTTCTGGGATGTCCATTGAATTTGCTTTTTTATTCATTTATGGAGTGAGAAGTGTTAAAATGACATTAGATATGAACTTAAATTTATATTTAAATTAATGTGGTAATATATCATATCATTATATTACTAAAGAAAAAAATAAATAAATAAAACATCTTTCATTTATTATACACTACGTTAATGTGAGTATGACTTTGGGTATAAGTTTTAGATCGTAAAAGCATTTTTTCTTATGGAATCAATCCAAAATCTTTGTAGTTTTATTTCAGGGCAAAAGTGCGCAATAGTATTGATTAGATGTAGTATGGTATAACATGCTCTATGTGGTTGTTTGTTTTTACATTGAGGTGGTAAAAAGTCTGAGATTTATGGTACAATTCCACTGTATTCACATATTAAGGAATATGCTCATGCGAAACATGCTTCTTAACTACCTAATTAAAAAAATTAGTTTCAATTAAAATTTTAAAATAGCACAAGTGATTGCAAGACAAGATATTCTTAACAAGTATATAGTGTAAGTAGAACATTAAATGTATGATCTTATGGGAAATGGAATGAATATCTTGTTTGACTTTCATTACAGGACCTTGAGAGAATATGACATATGGCACACAAAGAAGCTATAATGATTGCAGTGAGACTCTTAAGGGCTTGATACTTTAATAATGGCAGGCCTTGCCTTGCCTAATCAAATTAGCAGTCTTACAAACATATATAAGGTAGCTTTCTGGGTGGAATCTCCATTTAGTAATAAATAATAAAGTTTTCCCTAATCTATTTTACCAGAGGCTATACCCTAAATTATTCTTTTACAATTTCAAAACATTTTTTTTTTCTCTCTGTGATCTGATTAAATAAGAACAATTCATCTTCAATCTAGTAGATTCCATCATTTCATTTCTACTAAGTACATGCATACAATATATATATATATATATATATATTAAAACATATTAGAAATGATTTATTTTTTTTTCCATAATTTCAACTAAAACACAAAAATACAATTTTAATATTCAACCTTATCAACCATTCAAGCCTTACACCTCTTCTTTCATTTTTTTTTTTTTCTAATTATTTCATAACCCCACCTTATTAGTTGTTGATAATTGAAGACTTAAATGCCCATTTTAGTTACCAACTTACCATAACCTCCTTGTCAGCCAATCATTAGACACAAATTTACTTGAACTCATCAGTAACCTCATCCAACGGTGGACAATTTTCTCCTACCGTAATACCTAGGGACGACTACACGACACCGCAATCCAAAATAAAATTCCTGAATCCCCCAAGAACTCAAAAACTCTCTTCTTCATTCTTCCTTTCTCCATCTCTTCCAAGATCACCAAAATCAACCAGAAAAAAAATGGGTCTTGAAGGAGACGAAGAATCAAGATCAGAATTACCCAGAAAAACTCTTCTCAGGTACAATTCACCTCTAGTTCAAATCACCCTTATTGGCCTAGTCTGCTTCTGTTGCCCGGGCATGTTCAATGCCCTCTCCGGCATGGGCGGCGGTGGCCAAGTCGACCCGACCGCCGCCAACAACGCCAACACCGCCCTCTACACCGCCTTCGCCGTCTTCGGTGTGCTCGGCGGCGGCATCTACAACATCCTCGGCCCCCACCTCACTCTCTTCTCCGGTTGCTCCACTTATGTCCTCTACGCCGGCTCCTTCCTCTACTACAACCACCACCACCACCAGCTCTTTGCCATTATCGCCGGAGCCCTTCTTGGCATCGGCGCAGGCCTTCTTTGGTCCGGGCAAGGCGCAATTATGACTTCTTACCCAACTCCGGGAAGAAAAGGCACTTATATATCACTGTTCTGGAGCATTTTTAATATGGGTGGTGTTATTGGAGGATTGATTCCATTTGCTTTGAATTATAATAGAGAAACGGCTGTTTCTGTGAATGATGGAACGTATATAGCATTCATGTGTTTTATGTCTGTTGGAACTCTTCTTTCTCTTGCAATCTTGCCTCCCAGTAAGGTGATTCGTGATGATGGAACCAGGTGTACTAATATTAAGTATTCTAAGGTGTCAACAGAGGCAATTGAGATTTTTAAGTTGTTTTTTAATTGGAAGATGCTGCTTATTGTTCCTGCTGCTTGGGCTAGCAATTTCTTCTATACTTACCAGTTTAATAATGTTAATGGGGTCATGTTTAATTTGAGGACTAGGGGGTTGAACAACGTGTTTTATTGGGGTGCACAGATGTTGGGTTCTGTTGGGATTGGTTATATATTGGATTTTAGTTTTGAGAGTAGAAGAAAGAGAGGGTTTGTTGGAATTGGGGTTGTAACAGTGGCTGCAACTGCAATTTGGGCTGGTGGGCTTGCTAATCAATTGAATTACTCTTACCATGACAAGCCAGATAAGCTGGATTTCAAGGAATCTGGAAGTGATTTTGCAGGGCCTTTTGTGTTGCATTTCAGTTTTGGTTTGCTGGATTCTATGTTCCAGAGCTTGGTTTATTGGGTGATTGGTGCTCTGGCCAATGATTCTGAGATCCTTAGCAGGTAAGAAAAAACAAATGCCTATCTTCCTCTTTTTCTCATCAAAGGGTTGTTTTTCTCTTGTTCATTTGAACATTTACAGCTTTTGTTTCCTTCTCTTCAAGTGCTTGTTATGCCATTTATGAAGAACATATTTCAAAATAATGACCCTTTTTATCACAGGAGCAAGCATGGCTTAAGCTCTTGAATTCTTGGGCAGTAGCCATTTGGTGACTCTAGAAACAAATCTGATCACAGTGAAACCCTTGAAATTCATCTTTTTTTCATGGGTTTATAAAACAACTGATTCAATATCCTCCTTGAGAAAATAATGTTTCTCGAGAAAATTATCCCGAGAGAATCTTTTTGAAAAAAATTTCTCGTGGTTGTTTGGTTAGAATTTGATACGAGAAAGTTTTCTCTTGGTTTTTAGTTATTCAATTGCATAACTATGACCTCTTTAAATTCAGTTGAGGAGAGATCTTTTCATAAGAAAAAAAAAAATTCTCACCCCTTACCTAAGAAAATTATGGTGAGAAAATATGGAAGTGAAAAAATCTTTTTCTCAGCTCTTTTGCCAACCAAACGTTGGAGAACATGAATATCTCAAGAAAAACACTAATTTTCTTGAGAAAATCCTCATTTTCCATCTACCAATCACACCCTTAATGTATTCTACTTCAGCTTTCTGGCTTTTTGGGCTTTCATATGAACAGAAGTTCAAAATAATAAGTGGGAATAAGATCTTATTTAATTTTTTGCAATTGTTATCTTGATTTCAGGTATGTTGGCTTCTACAAAGGAATTCAGAGTGCAGGAGCTGCTGTGGCATGGCAAGTTGATACACACAAAGTCCCCTTTTTGTCACAACTGATTGTGAACTGGAGCCTCACTACCGTGGGTTATCCATTGCTGTTAATATTGGTTGCGCTGGCTGTGACAGATAGTAACAAGGCTGAGGAGGCAGCCACTGTCGAGGCTGCTCCTCCATTGGCGCCCCCTGAAAATGACAAGAATTAGCTTTGGTTAGTTTTGTATATCTAAGAGCGCCTAAATGGCATGTATGTCCTTGGTGTTTTTTTTCCTCCTATTTTCTTACTTTATCTTCAGGCATGTCACACTGGGAATAAAGAAAAAATGGGAATTCATACATGTCAATGGTAGAAGATTTGTGTTTAAAGTTCCCAGTTGTATCAAAAGGCTAATTCAATTTTTTTTTCTTATGGATGATTTTATGTTCCAATTTAGCTGAATCTGATAGCTCCTTGTTCTATTTCTTGGCTTGTGAGTTTTCTTTCCACAAATTCCCTGCATTTCTTGTAGTTGTTGCCGGGCAGTTGTTCTCTTTACTGCCATGATCATCTAGTTTCACCACTGGGCTTGCGTTGAAGATTTTACAACATTAATAATTGTGTTTTTTTTTTTTTGACTGAAAAACTACCTGCATTTAGTTCATGGAAGTATGGGATAAAATGTGAAATAAACTAGATAAACAAGATGAAGGGTACTTGTGTGTATGTATATATTTATATTGCTCCACTTGGTTTATTATTTCTTTTTTTTTTAGCATTAATTTGTCTTTTGCAAAGATCGGTGACATGGACCTTCTACTTTTTTTTTTTTCTTTTTCTTTTTTTTGTTTTGAGACCGTGGTATCCCAACTGGTTTACACCCTTTGAGCTCTCCTTTGTCAAACTAAGGGACTTACATGCACCCACCACGAATTAATCCAGATAAATTAAGGAATTAACTTGTCAAGATTCGAACTTCAGACCTCTGTCTTAGTCAAAGTCTTTTTTCTCCTATACCATTAAGCCAATCCCCTATGGGCTATTAATAAATTAGAAGTAAAAGTATTTTTCATGTAAGCACTCTTTTGATTCATTTTTGTTCAAAAAATAAATAAGCATACTCAAGATAGAAATAGGGCTTCCAATATCTCCAATTCTAAAACAAGAAGTTATGACTTTTTATTAAAAAAATTATAAACTATTGCTTTAAAAATTCTTAACATTGGCATGTGTACTATTTTAGTTCTATTTCACAACTAGAACAATATTGTTTTCTTTGAAACCTAAGTCTCCCAATAGACTATAAGAAATCCCATAATCCATGTGGGATCATTCCAAAATAAAATAAAATAAAGAAAAAAAAAAAAAAACCCATGAGACCCTCTTTGTTTTTACTTTTCAATATAACATTATATTTTAAAACAAATAGTAAAATTATGAAATTACAATTCAAATTTGTAGATTATACCTAGTTCTCAAAAACATATTTCTCAAGTTAATAAATATAACCAAATGCAGCATTCTAAACGTCGGTCTTCCTAGTCAAAATAAAAACATAAGAAGGTTGTCATTGGCATATCGCAAAACAACAACAACATTTCCATTAGGTTCTTCTCTCACACAACAAGAAGATCAAAAAGAAGAAGAAGAAGAAAGATGGTTCTGAGAGAGATGAGAAGCATTGGAGGCGGCGGAGCTTCGGCTATAACGTTAATGGTGAGGCATTTCTCGCGAAAACGAGCTCCGAATCTGAGAAGAATAAACCCGAAAGTGCCGCCACAAGAAGCGAAATCCATAGCTCAGAGCATATATGAGGTCATCAAGGAAAAGGGCCCTCTCTCCGTTTCCAACACTTGGAACCATGTTCAGGTCCTCAATAAAAACTTCATCATTACTTTCTCTTCCTTATTATTATTATCTCAATCTGATCTCTGCTTTTGTTCTTAATCCCCTAATTCTGAAACAATTTTTATTTCGCATTGAACCACTTGGAACTGTAAACCCCACTAATCCACCATGAAAATAAACACTAGAAAGCATGGATTAAGTTTAAAAAAAAAAAAAGGATTTTTTTTTTGTCATTGATTTTTTTCTTGAGAATACCAATACCCATTTGGGTTGCTTATAGCTTTTTGTTTTTTGTAAGTATTGTGAACTTGATTGGTTTAGTGAAAACTGACTTATTTTAGACGATTCTACATTGAACCGATTTTTTTCTTGAGAATACCAATACCCATTTGGGTTGCTTATAGCTTTTTGTTTTTTGTATGTATTGTGAACTTGATTGGTTTAGTGAAAACTGACTTATTTAAGACGATTCTACATTGAACCACCATGAAATGAACAATAGAAATTGCTTTGTTATGGAATTTGTTGTTGAGAATAGAAATACCCATTTTGGGTTGGTTATTGCTTATCCTTGTTTTTGTGATCTACAATATTCATATTGTTACTTTCTTTCTGTTCATAAGTTGCCAAGAGTCGTAAATGTTAAGAATTTTGAAATTCACCTGCTTCTAGATGAAGGTAGTTTAGGAGTTTTATATTGAAGTAGATTCATGGAGTTTTAGAGCTGCCCAAGGCATCCAGGACTTCTCCAAAAATTGAGTTTTAAACAATATTGAACTTTTAGAAACTGACTGAAGAGGAGCCTTGGCGCAGCAGTAAGAGTTGTTGCCATGTGACCATGTGGTCACAGGTTCAAGTCCTGGAAACAGCCTCTTGTGAAACAAGGTAAGGTTATGTCCAATAAACCCAAATGTGGTTTGACCCTTCCCCAGGACCCCACATGGGCAGGAGCTTCATGCACTAGGCTGCCCTTTTTTTTTTTAAGAAACTGATTCATTTCGAGCTAAAACAAGTTTTTAAGGGAACTTGAGCTATTATAATAGTGAAGAAGTAGGCCTCCATTTACTAGGAGTTCTTTAAACGTAGGTATTTTGAAGTTTGATCTTTTTCTTAAAATCATGGACTTGGGAATTAGTTTGTGTTGATCTTTTGTTTTCTGTTTGACTTAATACAGCTTACCCTCAATTAGTCATTTTCTTTTTCATTGTTTTCTTCTTGGTATAAGTACTCATCATAATTCTGAAAGCAAAAAAGGAGTTTGGACCTTGTATGTGCTGATAAAATCACTTGCCATGAGTGACACACTTTGCTTCAATGGCCTTAGCTTGAGACCTTGCAATGCATCTAAAGTGATCTTACACTCTTTGGAATATGTAAGAATGAGGTTCTTACCAATTGTGCATGATTTGGAATGTTTTAGTCTTATGATTAACGTTCATTCTTTTTTGTACTCTAAGTAAACCATTATTTTCTAAGTTGTAGATTGTTGCCATTATCATCAAAGTTTTATCCAAAATGGTCACAGGTCAGTTGAAAGAATTCCTCCATTCTATACCATAGACTTTGGTCTTAACTCCCATCACTACTTTTCCACATTCCTTGATGCTATTGAGAACTTTCAACCAACTCATGCTTTCAATGGTTAGTAACAGTCATTGAACATGAATGGACGTTATGAATCATCAGGCATCTTTTATTTTATCACCTAGCAATTATACGTGAGCCATTTTATAAATGCATTTGTTTCGTAGTTAATCTATCTAAGTCTTTCTTTCAAGCCATCTGAATACTGTCATCTTTGATTTGCCCATTCTGTGAAGCTTTCAAGTTTTCCCAACACCAGCTTTTGTAAAACATAGCAAGCATGGCCGAGCCATTCTTACCATCAACTTATGAAGTATTCCTTTTAAAGCTCTATTTTGATTGGTGATCCATGGTATCCCAAAAGCAAACTATTTTAATTTGACCATTCCACTTTTACTCCAATGTTGCATGCTTTGAAGTCCTTGTGGAAATCAGAACCAACTTATTAAATTTCTTTTTTTTTAAAAAAAAAAAAAAGGGTCATTTGGGGCTATTTTCTAGCCATCATCCCCATCACATCCTCCCTATATCAATTCTTACATAAATGAAAAAGCCCTTATGTATATCTTTTGGATTTGTATACACAATTCAGTGTTGTCTAGGTATTGCCTGGATCAACTAAGCCATTGGTTATGCATTTTCACCTCAGGTTGCGTATGCGATTCTATAGGCTGGTAGTGAGGCTTCTTTGTGATTTTTGAAATTGCTATCACTCTGCAGCACCTTGTAAAAACATTTTGAAGGAGTATATAAAGGAGATTCAACCCGATCATTTTCTCTTCTTAATCATATTCTGTCTAGAATTGTTATTTAAATGCCAACTTAGCCTTTGATAGAGTGGAGTGGAGGAAATGGATTCATGCAGCCAACCCATGTAGTTAGAAAAAGGTTTAGTCGAGTTGAGTTGAGTATTCATATACTGACTAGAACCTTAAAAACACTCATTTATCTTAAAATTCAGATATTTTCTTTGAAGAGATCATATTCAACCTGGAACATAATGAGACACCTTTTAAGTTGGTATCTTTGTTCTAGTTCAAAAAATTTAAGAACCTTGCCTTAGGACGTATAAATTGTTTTAAGCTTCAAAAGTCTAAATTAGTTAAGTACAATATCTAATGATGTATTCTATATTTTGTAATTGATTGAATTTCTATCACCAGGGGAGGCCTAGGTTCCTTTTCATTTAAGATCTGATTCAAGAAAATGTTTCACTGGAACAAATCCAGTGTGATATAAGCATCCAGCAAACATGTGAATTTCAATGTAAGTGGTCAGTTAGATTGGCATCATTCCCACCATACCCTCCAAATCTTTCAACTTTACTAATCAAGTAAGATATACTAAGAACTTCAAACTTCTTTTTGGGTGGCTAATAGTAGCCTGTCTATGGGATTTGGGTTGTCTGAGCGGATTCGAGGTTGCGGGAATATCATTTTGTCATAGAGTTGTAGGGTAAACATCTTGTCACTCGATGTATATGAACGTGCTGTTGTAACTGTTATTATTTACTGTTAATATATTATCCTAGTTTCTTTTTTTTTTTTTTAAAGAAACTTCTACCGCTTCTTTCTTAAAGTTACAACACAACTTTGTTTTAAAGCTGCTGTAGATTAGATTTTTTTAAATATCTGTTTTTTTGGCTAATATATTATTTAAATGCCATACAACAGTAAAAACTCCCTTTGCCATGGGCTTGCGTGAGTAGATAACAATCAAATCAACCATAATGGTATTTGATGCCTATATTCCTGATCATAGGAAGAAACATCAATCTCTTAGTATCTCTTCACCTTCTTCCATATCTGGTCAATGGTCTTTCTCCAGTTGTATTAGTTGGTTTATCTCCTCCGGTTTGTAAATTTGATTATGCTATAACTTCAAAATGTTCTGCTTGACCTGTTTCTTTACTTATAGTAATGTTGATTTTTACGATGAATTTACGCCATTCTTGCTAATCTATAGTCAACCAAAGAAAGACTGAAAAGTATTTTCTGTGCAGAATTGTTTTCCCATTTGTTAATCGATCCAATAAGAAAGTTCTTTTTTTTTTTCTTAATTACTATTTCGATCTGCCTTTTAATCAGATACATATCTATTTCAACAGGAAGCTGGTATTAGTGGGTTGAACAGCAAAACCCATATGAAGATAATGCTGAAATGGATGCAAGGAAAGAAGATGTTAAAGCAGTTCTGCAACCTTGTTGGTTCCAATAAGAAATTTCTCCTATCTACTCTTCCTGAAGAACCTCAAACTTCTAGCAGCTCTTTGCAAGTGAAACTAGAGACTGAGAAACCCAAAATGAAAATGAAGTAGCGAATGCATTGAAATACCTCAAGATGTCAGTTTATTAGCAAAATTAGGACACTGGTGTAATTGATTCCAATGACTGCATACATGTTTTGGTGCACCATAGTTCATTTCAAGGGAGATGAACAAGTATTAAGTAACCCTTTTTTTTCCCTCCTTTTGGTTGGTTTTTTGTTAAATCTATGAAAGCATGCAAATGTTGAAAATAAGCTATTTGGACAATGAAATTGATGCTTCATCTATGTAGTACCAGTCAATACTTCTCTTCCTTTTTTTAATCTTTGTAAAGGTTTATCAGTCAATACCTACTGATACATTCAGACATTCAAAACAGAGATGAGCTTGGGAGTTTCTTTACTGATTCTCAACCTGATTTTTCTGCTAGGGGGACCCAAGTGGACAATGATATATCTAGTTGCTATTCCTCACTGTGCAGTTTAAGGTTTTGTAGGCTATTGAGGCTTTATTGGTTTGATAGCTAAAAGTTCCATCAAGCTTATGCAGCTTTCTTTTGGGCTTGGACTGTACCTGATATGCTTATATCTTCATTTTTTAAAAATTGAAGGACGGCTCCCCAGTGAGGGTTCTGACAGACATTTTTAGGTGTTGAACAGCAATAGTATGCTCATTGCGCCAATCTGGAGGAGGATTCTTCTTGGGGAGAGAAGATAACACAGATGTGTACTTAGTGGTTGTTATTTTTATTATTATTTTATTATTATTATTTTTTATTTTAATTGGTCTTGGATCAAAGTATGCGAATCTAACGGATGATAAGCACCCACATGGCTCACGGAATCTCGCAATTGTCGGCCACGTACGCACCGACCGAACCGCACACTTTACTCTCCCCGGCCTCCGTTCGTTTATTCGGGTTCAATGGAATCTACCATCTCTAATCTCACGCCTCTGATCCAAAGCTTCCACTTTAGATCAACGGCTCATAATAGAAACGGAACAAAAAAAAATAAAAATTTAGAAAGAAATCGCTCTCTCTCTCTCTCTCTCTCCGCTAATCCATCACGGGAAACTTATCGAAATTGGAATCGAAGCAGAAAAACAGCTCGAAATAAACAAATCTTCGAAAAAGGTTTGAAACTGTTATCAGAAAGAACACACAATCGAACTTTCAAGTGAGAAAAAACCAGAAAAATTTTCAACTGAGATCATCAAGCATTGATTCAACCGATTAATCGCTATGAAGGTGCTGAACAAGGATTTCGTCCCGAACGGGACTGGTACGGTCACGTTTTCTGCAGAAGGATCCGACGATTTGTGGATCGCTTATAATCTGATATCTCAGGGGGATCACGTATCGGCCGATACGGCGAGGAAGATTCAGAACGGTTCTGGAGGAGGAAAGTCTGGAAGTAGTACTAGGGTTAAGATGAAGGTGTCGATTAAGGTAATTAGCACGGAATACGATAAGGAAGGATCGGTTCTTCGTGCTCGCGGCAAAAGCGTGTCGTCCAATGGTGGTGGTGGTGGTGGTGGCGTCGCAGCAGGCGCTTTTCACACACTAGAAATCAAGCCAAATCTTCCGTTTGAGGTAACGAAGAAGGTTTGGAATTCGGGTGCGTTAGATTTGCTAGAACAAAGCTCGAATAGCGCCGGTGGAGACGGAGCTAATTTAGCGGTGGTTTTGATGCAAGAAACGGTAGCAAGCATAAACTTAGTCGGAAAAACAGGATCGAGAACCTGTGCAAAGATTGAAAACTCGGATCTGAGGAAGAAGAAGACGGACTTGAGTACCTTTTTCAAGTCCGTTTTCCGTGCTTTCAACGAGCATGTCGATTTCCGTAACACTCGTTTCGTGGTGATTGCGAGTCCTGGATCTGTGAAAGACCAGTTCTTAAAGTATTTTATGACGGAGTCGCAGCGGCTGCAGTTAAAATCCATTACAGATAACAAATCGCATATTGTTGTGTTTAGCACGAATTCCGGAACGAAGCAGACTCTGAAGGAAGTCGTGGAAGCAAAGGTTGTTAAGAAAATGATCAGTGATTCGATAGACGCAGAAGAAACGGAGATTTACAAGAGTTTTACCGATGTTTTGTCGAGTGATTCAAGCCGCGCTTGTTACGGATCGAAGAGCGTGGAGATGGCTGTTGAGCTATTAGCAGTTGAAACGCTTTTGATTACTGATGAGCTTTACAAGAGCTCTAATGCGGCGATGAGGAGGAAGTATGAGAA
Organism: Paratinospora sagittata; assembly: GCA_035771175.1. Lineage (NCBI taxonomy): Eukaryota > Viridiplantae > Streptophyta > Magnoliopsida > Ranunculales > Menispermaceae > Paratinospora > Paratinospora sagittata. The sequence continues at coordinate 36,099,665 of CM069608.1, read as the reverse complement.
TCTGGTAGAGGCTGTGAAGAAATCTGGAGGCACCGCTCACGTGTTCTGTAATAGCAGTACAAATGGAGAAGAATTGAGAAGGATGACTGGCGTGGCTGCAATTTTGCGTTTTCCTGTTCCGGATTTGGATGAATTGGAGCTTTGATTTAAGATCAAAGATGTTTCTTAATATTTGTAGACACAACTAATTTACTCTTTATATATACATTTTCTTCTTCTTTTCCTTCTTGTTCTTTAGATTTTAGCTAAACATTGCAAGTTCATTGTTAAAAGAACCTTGAAACTGAAGTTGCTAATTTGCAGTATATATTTATTGATCTTTCATAAGGAACTTCAGTTTATTGACAACTTATGAGACAACATTAATCTGATTCTCGTAACATGAAATCTTTTATTAAAACTCCTAATACAATCATTATTAGTTACTAGTAAAACTTAAGCAGAGCCCAGGAGAAGAGAAGATAGAAAAACTCAGAGATGTTGTGATCCTTTGTAGGCGTATTAATTTCTCCTCGATGACAGTTTCCCTGGCTCTATATCTGTGGAGTTGCTATAGCTCCCCCCTGCTGCTTCTCACCTGCAAGCATGTTAAGAACTTTTTCCTTTTGACATCAACAGAGTCATAGCAATCAAATCAAAGATACAACTAAAATGTAACTCACAGCATGATTGTAAGCATAAAAGAAAAAACCCGATGCTGCGTTTGCAGGGACAAAAACTTATCGTTATATCGTGTTTTCATTTATTTCTAATTAAACGGAATAAAAGGTCTGCTAATTTCCTGATAATGATGATACCCAAAAATTCACAATACAAAACCAAAAACTTCATGTATGATTGCCATAAAGTGAGCAGTATTTCACCCACTTCCGAGCAGACGACATGCAAACAAGTGCACAGGCTCCAGACCTATGGACTCATCTAATGGGTGGCTATCCAAGTGAGACTAATTTAAAATATAATATTAAGATTCTGAGGAAACTAATAATAGGTCCAAAGCCTCAGCTCCTTGTGTTATTGAGAATCCTATAGATGGTGACTAATTGTTTCACCTCTTTCTAATTCTACCTTCTCAAAGTCACTACTGTTTCTAGGCCCTAGAATAACCTGCTCGATACTTAGTCTTTGCCTAAGGTAAGCATTTGAACAGGCATCTAGGCACAATAAGCTCTCCTCAAGCACAACCGTCTGAATGTGATAAGAACACATTTGCTGTAAACTAAAACAACTAAAATTAAGAAAGAAATGAAAGATGGTACAGGTTCATTTGAGGGAACCAAAATCCCACAATATTTAAGTCAATCCTCTCCCTAATTCATTCACACATTCTCTTTAAATAAATAAAATATATATCTACTTATAACTACTCATAACCACCAACTACTTCACAAAAAGGAGTTGTTGCCTACAAAGTAACCCGCAACCTAACTTTTTCAACTAAATAAAATCTACAAAATAATAAAATTATTCAATTTAAATATGAAATGTAATCGTAATAGAAGGAGAGGAGTTGAATGTACTGAGGAGGAAACCCAAGAGAGCATCATTGAAAGGCGGGATTTAATATCCTAAGGGTAAGAGGATTCCATGTAAAATTTCCTATATATATGAAGTTTTCTCCAAAGTACGTAAATAAATAATGATGAAGACCAGAAGGAAAGAACATTCCAATAGAAATTTAGTTGCTTTTATGCTGACCTCAATTAAGATTGCTCATGTAATCAATCTTCATTTTCTTCATTATGGCCATCGGGATGGTTATTATTATCATGGGCAACTCCAAAGTCAACCCATGGTAGCATTGATTCAATGAAAACCATCACTGGATTCCGATCTAAAACCTCACGTGGATGAGCAGCTACCGGGAGATTGGCTCCTTGGTCTGCACGTTGCATAGCTTGTGCCATTTGTGGGTCAATCATAAAATTCCGCAGCTCCTCAGGAGGTAATGTTGGGACTGAACCAGAGAAATCTGAGACCAGCAAATGGGAATACCTGTCGAACAGTAAAAGCTATCAGAGAAATGGCTGGAATAACATCAAGAAGATGGACAAACAATCACAACTGAGATGATCCCAAAGCAACACTGCAAATAAATTAATTAAATAAAAAAAAGAAAGAAAAAACAACTCACTTGGCCTAACTATAAACAATTGGCATGAGCAAGCATTATGTAAGTCATTTGCTGAAGACATAGTATATAGGAATAACAATATATGTTTCTCTATAAAAATAAAAATAATAAAAAATAATAGTTCCAAAAGACTAAACTACCATCACCAACTCAGTTGATCTCCAAATCGTTGGGTATATCCAATTAATGGAGATACGAGAATAGTTTCTCTGGCCAATCACAAAAACTTGTACTTTTGCCATTCAAAAGATGTGTATTATACCACTTCAATACAATGTCAACCAAAATAACATCGAAAATAAGAAGAATGACATTAACCACTCTACTATTGAAGGGTGAATCCATACTCATTTTTCTCAGAAGAGAAGGCCTCTTTCCTCACGCAAGCCCAATCCTTGGCATCAACTGTCTTATTTTCTAAACCTTCAATCACTAGCCAAGCTGCATCTCTCAATAATGTCTGCAGTTCCGGCAACCTCCACATGATGTAACTCCTCTCGATGTATATATTAATCAGGTGCTCCAAAGAAGGGCCTCCTTCCTTAGCAGAACCAAAGAAGGCATGCTTGAGTATCTTTGTCCATGCCGGATCCTTCAAAGGTGCCTTAGCTACTAATTTCTTCAAGACTGAAGGGTGAAGCATCAAAGCCTGCTTCATAAGATCCATTGAAGTAGACTTTTCATTCTCTGTTGCAGCATTTTTGGAGCAAGCCTCGCGTTCAAGATAGAAGCGACATATGGCTAGGGAATATGAGAAATTTGGGAACAACCAAAGCGAATTATCACTTTTGTACTCTTCGGAGAACCGTTCCAACCATGAGTATTCTCCTGATCTAAGAGAGTAGTAGTCAATGCAGAACATTGCACCCATTGGATCGTCAGAATCCAGGGAGAGTAATAGCTTACACGCTTCAAGAGCTGATCGATGACAGCCACGCCTATCCATGTTTTGCATGTGAGTGAACAGAACGGAAAATAATGATTTATTCATGTCATGGCCATATTTCAATTGGCAATTTCCCTGAAAGGGGTCAAACATGGGATGCCACGCACACTCTAGAGCAAATAAACACTTTGAAATAGCATCAGCTGATCCGTCATGTTCTCCTGAGAACTTCAACACCTCTGCAATGGTTATGAGGGACTCTATGTGGTAAGGGAAGTAAACTAAGATACTTGCTATACCATTCAGATCGTGTATTGCTTTTGCAGCTTCAAATGCTTTTTGTGCTTGGCTGTAAGAAGGTGAATGCACATACCTGGAAGCAGCATAAGAAATCAGTAACAACTAAAAAGGTTATCATCTCGTGCTCTGAAAACATGTAACATATCAAAAGCAAAATTGTTTACATGATGACAAACTTGAACAATATTACTGTAATCTGCATAGAAAAGGAAGAGAGGAAGAACTCGTGAAATTGAGCATTAAAGCAGATAGGATGAGGTAAATTCATCCATTATATGCTTGACAACCTCATCAATGATGTGTCCCAATGATATAAGAACATTAAGTGTGTCAGTAAGTGAGAGTTACCCTTTCTTTTCTTTTTTTCTTTTCTTTCTTTTTCCTTTTGGTGCAAGAGAGTACCCTTTCATTGTATATCAAAGTCAACACTCCTAAGCATAATTTTGAGCACAAAACCGAGGCCTTTATATGGGAAAAAAAATAACAGCATTAACAAGGCACAAGATGTAAACATTACAAGCATGCAACTCTGGAAATATATGTAATTAAACGTGACAAAAAAAAAGAGCCAATAAGAGAGAAATCAAAGAAAAGAAAGAAACAATAAAAAAGAAATAATTTAATCGCCATAATAAAATAAAGAGTAAACCATATCCACAGTTTCAAACTCCCAATGATCCCAAGTTTGGATACATCAAACAAAAAACAGTACTTAAATAGCAGTCATGTCATGAAACTTTAGATTAGACGATGGCAATCATGGCATTAAGGGTGTGCTGCCTGAGGGTAAGTAAAGTTATACACAAGAAGCTTAATTAGTCCCACATTAGAAAGGCACCTCATAGATCACTATGCCATAAGGTGTTGACCTAGCAATAGGCACAGCATGTTCTAAAACCATGAGTTAAGGGCAACTACACACTGTTCTGTGCGGGGTAGATAATATTATGAGCAATGATACAAGGAGTCACTAAAAAAAACCATTAGAACTGAAAAGCATAACAGCAATCTAAAGAAAAGAAGGGGTTATAGGTTTTATATAGAAGGAGAAGTAGGGACGATGAAGAAAAGAGAGAGCAAGAGAACAAGAAATGCTCAACGTTAAGGAGTTGATAATCAATTGGGTTTGCACTAAGGTAGGATATATAGTCAAGGACCCTTTTTCCACAATTCTTTTTTATAAAAGAGGACAACTTCACAATGGCTTTTGTCTAATTACCCAGCAACTCACCTGAACAAAGGGTTTTTCCTAACTACATAGGATTGGCTACGAAAACAGGTAAAAAATTATTCAAAAAACTAAAAACAGCATGCAATGCGTCTGTCAAAAGGCAAAAGGCTAATCTCCCCAAGGCATAAGCTTTTTCAACATACTTTTGAACATGTCCAAAGGAAAAGTTGCTTCCCTTGAAGCCTCGAGTCCTTTATCAGTAGCTTCACCTTGTCGCAAGCGGGCCTCTATGTATAAGATCATTAAGGACTTCTAAACATTCAAAGATATTATTATATACTAAGGAGATAACATGTCAATATTTTGGTTTCAGAAACAGCCAAAGGGCAAATAATGTTAACACTCAAGAAACTAGAGGACACAACATACTTAAAAAACTGTTTTCCATCTTTGGTTTCCATAAGTTCCATGGACAAAGATCCATCCCAGCGAGGCCAGTTGCTAGATGGAGAAACGAGATTAGTCTTTCTAGCAGTGTAGCTTCCACGTCTTCCACCACGCACTTGCCTTGAACTGCCACTGTTATGACTACTTTCGAATGATCTCACCACATCAGAACCAAATATTCTTCGTAACTCATTTTCAGGCCTCAAAAATTTAGGATTTACAGCTAATATGTGTGGTTTTTGTTGCTTCACCAGGCTATCATGAGGTCTGGTATTTGCTGCTTTACTATTTGCAGTGTCAGCTGAATGATTATCAAGAGTCAGATTTTCTAAAATAACATCCAAGAGTTTCTCTGATTCATCTTTCACAGTAGAATCCTGCTTGGTCTTTTTCTTTTTTTTCTTTGATTTGCGATTGGACGCCTGAGGTACTTTAGCTGAGCTCTGTACTGTGGCAGATTCTAGTTCATCAACATCTTCTGCAAAGGTTTCATCAGCAACTTCCAGCTCACTTTCCTGCAAGAGAAAACAACCTTGATTACAAAGCACATCTGCCACAAATATATTAGTACAAACTACAAAAGCATCAACTGTAAACTCTTTATACCTGTCTAAGATGTCAAATTTTACAAATAATTCTCTATGTTGAATAGGACTTGTGTTTATAGTATTTCATCATGTTTGTTTTAACATGTTTAAAAAAATACATGGATCTTCTAGACATTTAATTGAAATTCTATATACTTGTCTAAGATGTCGATTATTAGAAAAAGAAAATATCTATTTCATAATTTTTTTAATAACCTTGGGCACTCGGGTTACCCCAACAAACCCCACGAACTCCTGGTTGCTTGAACAGGAGAAGCCCCTAGTGGCCAATGTAGGGGAATGTAGGAGAGATTTGAACCCACAACTTTCGCTTCCTATGGCAAAGTCAAGGACATCACACCAACACTTGATTGGTTACAAATAAAATAAAATAAATAATTTTAAAAATGAAACATAAATTCTATGTTGAATTGGGCTTTTTGACTTAATTCCAGATTTTAAATGGCCAAAAGTTTATAATAGATTTGAATTTTCGATCCTTGTACAAAAGAAATTGATAAACTTCTGTATAGAAGAACTTTAAATAAAAAAAACTTCATCCAGTCACCAATAGTATTTTTGTTAGATAATTGTTAAACCCAAAAGCTAGGGCTGATAAGTTGAGGCCCACAGCCACTTATATATATCAAACTATTCTAACACCCTCCCTCGCGTGCAATGCCATTCTATGCATGAAGGGATAAAAATAAACGAATAACAAACATGAAAATGGGGAACAAATAATTGCTTATAATGCACTTTGAACCCAAAACCTCATAGAATTGAACTCTAATACATTGTTAGATAATCAATAAACTAAAAAGCTATGACTAATAAGCAAAGTCTCCACGGTGTATGTGAAGCTATCTAATGGAGACCGTAAGGGAAAACATAAAGTATTCCAACTAATAGGTGTGAAGTAGGAAGGAGTGTGCCATCTACGCATAAATCTCCATGGAAATTCAAATATCTATATGCAGAGTTTCTAAACATTCTTGAGCTCAAAGCAAGGCATGGATCATCCATCTAATTATGGAAGGACGTATAGTGTGGAGATACATCCCTTACTAAAGATTTCCCTACACTATACTCTACCAATCGTCCATGATGGTCCCATTGGACAGTGGAGGGCATATCAACCATCATCTCGCCACCTTGTTGAATGTAAATTTCCTTAAACTATTCAAAAGCCTAGTTAAGATCGATTATCAAAAAGCCATCAACCATAGTATGACAACCAAAATATGACATGAAGATATAACAAGTACTTTCCTACAATGAGAATCGAAAAATATGGAGAGATTGTGTTTCTTTGAAGGACACCAACTTCCTTGAGGAAAGAGAGAGAGAGAAAGAGAAAGAGATGGTCCAAAAGTAATCCATTTTCATGACTTATAAAACGAGTTATAATGTATTCCCACGCCGTAAATCCCATGAATGGAGAGCTCTTCTTTTCTTTGGGCTCCTTGTGAATTATCAACTAGTTTAAAGGGTACCCAACATCTTTATTGATAGACATGTCGTGAGAGGAGTTTGAATCCAACTCAAAGTCTCAAACTCAGCTCCTCACACCCCTCTTGGATGGAAAAGAAATAGAGGGAAAGAGATTCAACTCCCTCTCCATTTATAACCATTCTCAATATACCTAATCATTCAAAGTAACTTCTCAATACACATAAACATTCAATATGTAGGTTTGAAGCAATAAAAACAGAGTCACAGCATTTAGAAGCAAGAAAACAAAATAAACTTTCAAAATCAAAAGGGAATCAAAGTACGAAATCCTATAAAACAATAATCCTGATGCTGCAAAAACTCAACACATCAACCCTAACAATCTCTAAACCAATAAAATAAAATAAAAAATAAAAAATAAAAGCAACCTGGTCATCTAAAAGATCAAAAAGATTCCGAGAAGGTTGATGCGAAACGGGAGAACTCGATTCATCGTCGTCGACCTCAGCTTCCGGCTCAGCTAAACGCCGGTGCTGCTGCTCTTCTTGCTCTTTTAGAACTTTTCTCAGTAATCGACCGGACATGGTTTTGCCCCTCTTTTCTTCTTGCTTCCACAATTTCTGAACGATAATAAAATTCAGAACTCGGATTTTCTTGAAACCCCAAATGAAACTCAGCGCGAAGTCGCGTAGGAGAGCTCAGAGTTTAACTCGGATTGCAAGATCCGACTCGGCCGAGTCAAGGCAGCAATTTCTAACTCCAAAACATTATTTTTATTTTTATTTTGAGAGCCAAAACATTATTTTTAGGATAAATATTTTTTTATTTTACTTATCTATGTTTAGAGTAAAGGTTTTCTATAAGAATGAGCAACAAAAATTTTAACTTGCTATTACTTCAAAATACATTTTTATCAAATATTTTTATTTTTGTATATAATCATTTAAAAACAAATTTCAAAGTTACTACTATTGCATTTTTATTAAGCATGTATTGTCATTTATTATATAATAATTGTATGCATGTCTATATATATATCACAGAGTAACTCTACTAAGAGGCCTCCTTCCAATGCTATGTTGAATTACTAGCAATTAGGACGGAGTTGATCTTCGCTAAAGAGACCGGCACACACCCGTTGACATTATCGAGAGCGATTTCTTTTGCACCATCTCTGCGATCATCAGATCTTAATGAACTTATTGTTGACTACAAAAAAAATGTAATTTGATATCCCAAATCTTTCCTTTTAAGTCCCGTAATCAAGCTGCTTAACGATTGAGCAGACGCAAATTTTTATGTTCTCACTCTCACGTATAGTTAGAGAAATTTCTTCCTTGCATTGCTGATATTGTAATTGAGGAGACTAGTTAGTCATCTTTTTGTTTCTATAAAATGAAATGGCTTTCAAAAAAAAAAAAAAAAAGTCCTAGCTTAGATCCAATAGCGGTGAATTTTGTTGAACCAAATTAAGCTGATCAACTCTGGTAACTCGTATCAAACTAATTGATTTGAATTGATCAATTTAGAATTTTAAATATTTATTTATTAAGTAATCAAAACAATTAACACACAATAAAGTAAATCTAATGCACAATTAATATTTTTTTTTTAAGTTTAAGTTTTGTAATATATGTATATAGTGGTAAAACTCTTGACATTACATATATTTTTTAAATATTGAAAATTAAAATATTAATACTCTTAAGTGTACATTACCATTAAACATTATTGAATTGCCTTAAGTCATGTACCAACACATAATTCAAGGTAATTCAATGATGTATATAAACAATATATATTTTAAATGGAGATATTAAATGTTAATGTAACATTACTCTTAAAATAATTGGTAAAATAAGTAATGTTTTAAACTTCTAATTACATTACATATAATTAAAAGTGATTTTTAAAATAAAAAAACAAATAAAAAAAATGCTAAACATATAAAAAAAATGACTATATTAACTATTTTTTTTCTTCCAATAACGATGTGTTTTATCTAAATTTGAGAAAAATATTAAAATAATAATAATAATAAAATTGAGTAATGCTATATTAATATTTAATATATATATTTAAAGTGTACATCGTTATATATGCCATTGAATTAAATCGTGTATATAAGTGTTATTTTAATTGTTTTATGAGTGTATATGAGTGGTTCATATACACCATTGGATTAAATGGTGCATACGTGTGTTATTTTTATTATTTTAATTGTTTTATGAGGTATATGAGTGCTGTATATACGCCACTGGATTAAATGGTGTATACGAGTGTTATTTGAGGCAGTTATGTGTTATTTTAATTGTTTATGAAATATTTTTATGGTCTATCGTTTACAGAGGGAGAGAGATAGAGAGGAAAGGAGAAGCGGAGAAAAAGTAACTGCAAGAGAGAGTTCGCGAAGAAGAAGAAGAAGAAGAACTTCTTCTGTATAGATTTAAAACGGAGGTATATATGATGTATTCATTTAATTTATTTTTATTTTTTAAAATCTCAAGTTTTGCAATTCAACTCGAATGCCTAAAGACGAGTAAAATCTAGAAATAGCAAAAACCTTAGCCTTAAATCTGGTTTCAAGTTTTGAGGTGAACGAAAAATTGCGATACGTTTTCGACTTTTACGATTCTTTCCACTTCTGGTGAACCCTAGGTTGCTCTGTCGAATTGTTATTTATTTATTTATTTTTTTCCAAATCGAAGAAGCGTAGAACTTCATATATTTCGTGGAATTTTAGGGAAATGTAGAGTGATTTGAGCATTTTTTTAATTATTTTTACAGAACTTGTTGTTGGATCATGGTCAGTGAGCTTAAATTTGAGGAAAATTTAAAATTTTGTAGGTCGAATGTGTAACTTCTATTAATTTTCCTAGATTTACTTCTTTCAAATGATTATGATAGTGTATTTGAACGAAATTATTCAGTTCTTGGACTGAATTTCATATGAGTGTAGTATCTCATGGCTTACATCCCTGATACAGAAATAAGTATCATTTTCTATTAGACATAGTTTAGTGATGTTCTCATAGAACTCTCTCTCTCTCTCTCTCTCTCTCTCTCTCTCTCTCTCTCTCTCTCTCTGTTTTTTTTTTAGAAGATACAATGTTCTCATAGAATTCTCTGGTTATTTGGTCATGCATGGATCTATCTATCGCATGCATATATTGCATTATCATGAGGTTTAATTGTATTTTTTATTTTTTATTTTTTGTTGATTGGTAATGAAATTGTTGCTTGGAATTCTATCTAATTGAGTTAGTTAAACTCATTATTTTTATTTTTGATTTCTATTTCATCAGTGCCTTCCATTGTTCATCTTCTTGGATGTGAGTTTCAACCATGGGGAGTGATTATTCAAGTAAAAGTCATCGAAGAAAGAAGCATTCTAGGGACGTGAGTAGCTCTTCCTCTCCTTCCTCCTCTTCCTCATTTGTAAGCTCTGATAGTAAAGCAAGCTTAGAGAAGAGATCAAGGCACCATAGACGCCGAAAAGACAAACGTAAAAGCATCAAAATATCTAGAAGAGAGAAAGAGAGAAATGATAGCGCGAAAAGGCACAATAAGAGGAAGGAAAGAAAGTGTAAGGAAGAAAAAAGAATGAAAGAAGAAAAGGAGCGATTAAGGAGGGAAAAAAGAGATTCTAGTTTCTCTGACCACGAGGAACGTCCTACAAATAAATCAAAGACCATTCTTGACTACATATTGAAAACATTTCCTGATGTAGCAGATGATTTGAAACAGGTAACGTTCATTCATTTTTATTTTTAAAGATTTTATCCCAAATCTTCCATATCGCGATGATTTATTAACTATATAGTGCTGACAAGGAAATTTAAGGTTAAACTTCAAGGATATTTATTATTTTCATAGTGTTTCATGTCCATGTCTCTGACCCCGTTGAACATTTTGTTGTTATTTTTTTGTAAGTGAAGGAGCATAGTACTTATAGTTTACGTTTACTGTTATGTAAAAGGAGTTTATGGAAAATTGTGTTATGGCAGCTACTGCAAACGGTTGATAATGGACAGGCTGTTGACATTACTGGCATATCAAACGGGTCTTTGTCAAAACAATTGAAGAACTTATTCTTGTCCTTAGACCTTAAAGAAAGTGAAAATGGGATATTTTTACTGCCCCCTAAAATTTCTCCTACCTTGGAAGTTATTGGGCCAATGCTATCCCCGTATCTAGAATCTGAAGAGCAACATGTTGTTCATTCTGTATCTCCAAATCATGGTCAGCCTACATCATCAAATGTACAATGTCGAGAAACTTCAGACCTGCCTAATGAAAGTAAATGCATAGAATCATCCACAAAGGATGACTCATCTGCACCAAGAAGAAGGTGATGAGATTCTCGTTTCATTTTCATTAATTGTTAGAAAATGGGCTTTTTATCATTGTTGTATCCTTGCTTAGTAATGTAGTTTCTTGCTTAAATATTTTCTTTCTCGGTTGCTTGCAAGTCACATTTATTGGCTACTGCAGGCTGATTGGCCCTGAAATGCCATCTTTTGAGTTGCTAGCTGCAGCTGCAAAGTTAACCGAAGCAGAGGCTGTCTTAAGGTATTTTCTGAAAACGGTAATTCTTTAACAGGTGCTATAGTTGGTAGCATACTTGAATTAGCCATGGTTGTGAAAAAAACTTTGTTTCACCTTATGTGCTGCAATTTTATCAATTTGTCTTGCCAATAGATCCATCTTGGCTTATTCTTCCACTTATTCTGTCCTCAACTCATGGTGCAATTTTCAGGGAAGCTGAGGTTGAGACTGATACTGATTTGTTTATTGGTCCTCCACCACCTGCCGTGGTTGCAGAAGCTGAATCAGCAAATGAGGCTGAGCGCTTTGAAGAGGTATGGAGTCTGAATACTATCAATCCTTTATCAAGTTGTTTTGGGAACTCTAAAGAGCTCCCACATTAGTATTTGTACATTCCATTCCTCAATCCATCAAGTGTTTTCCAATCGTATCTCTCTCAGACTAGGGGATGATCATATTTTGGGAGGATGTATGATGTGCTATTAGACCCTTGGCTGAAAGCCTGAAATCTACTCTCTTTATACACTCATACCTCCACAATATCCTTCCTCTTTAGCAACATATCTTGGGGCCTCCATTTCCGGAGAGGCCTAAAGGCCCTAAATGACATAGAAACTGAGGTTCAATCCCTTTTAATGCTCCTAGATCAAGTTTGTCTGTTTTTGAAAATTTAAGACAATAGGATTTGGAGTCTAGAGCCATCAAGTTTGTTCTCCAGCAAGTCTCTGTTTTCATTACTAATTGATAAACCGGACCTCTCTTCTCCTTTTACCTTTTTTTTTTTGGAGAGGAAACAAGATAAAATTATATTAATGAAAAGAAGAAGAGGATTGCAAAATGGCAAAGTACCAGAAGTACTTGACACCAAATATTAAGCACCAACACTCACAACAAACATTGCCAATTCCTAAACCATTCATAAATATTATATCCTCCTCCCAAACTAGAACAACTAAGACTCTTTGGAGATGTTATCAAATACTCTAGCGTTCCTCTCGTCCCAAATGGTCCAAGCTATAGTAAGGGAAACAAATCTAGTCATTCTATTAAGATCCTTTAACCTCCTAGAAACCTAAACCCCATCTTGGAAGTGAAACAAGTCATAAAAAACCTGGGGTGAAGTGAAGAATCCTAGCATGAAGTTTTCCCACAACCTCCAAACCTCTCTGGAGAAGTGACAACCAAAAAACAAGTAGTCAATTGATTCGCATTCTTGATGACAAAGAGAGCAACAACGAGGAGAGAACATGTGTCGAGGCGTCCTTGCTTGTGACAAATCAATGCTGCAAATCCATTGATGTCCAAGTAGCCAAACCAACACCTTAACCTTGGATGAAACCTAAGCTTTCCAAACTAAAGATTCAAAGGGGAAGACAAGGAGGGAAGGAATATCAATTAAGAGATTGAAGAAAGACTTACAAGAAAATGTGTCACCAGGATCAAGAGACCAAAGGAAGCGATCCTCATGGACATTGGATAATCTAAGGTGAGAGATCCTAGTGAGAGGCAGACCAATTTCTGCGTTCTCCCTGTTTGTAAGATCTTGGAAGAAATGAAAATTCCAATTGGGATCAACAGAGTTGCCATTAACACCCGGAGAAAGGAGCAAAATGATGGGAGAATTATGAAGCAAGGACAAGTGATATAAAGAAGGGAAGGATAAGGCGAGGTTAGGTTCTTCACACCAATTATCTTCACCATTACCAACTCTAGGGGAGATGAAAGTTGCAAAATCAGAGTAGATGGAAGAAATGAATTTCCAAGGACAACAAAAAGTGACCCTAGAAGCATCTCCAGTAGCCCTACCTAAATCCGAAATGCAATACCGACTTCTCATAACCTGATCCCAAAGTGCATCTTGCTCGTTAGCAAACCTCCATAACCATTTAACTCTCAAGGCTTTGTTTTTCTCCAAAATGTTTGTTAATTGGTCTCCGAGCTATGAGATTTGCCCCCATTATCTAACTCTTTCCAAAAGAAAGACCGAATAAGTTTCTCCACCTCCTTGGCAACTGTCACTGGAACTCTAAAGAGAGACATGTAACATTTAGGAATGGCCAATAGAATCGATCTAATCAAGGTGAGTCTTCCCCCTCTATATAGGAAACTTCTCTTCCACGCTTCAAGTCTTTTTATTCACCTTAGAGATAACGGGGTCCCCAAAGCTAGAATTCAAAGGATTCTCCTCCCCCTTTTACGTTTCATTTATTTGGAAAGCTTAGGTTTCTTATAAGTTAAAATTATGAGATGGCTTCTGGCTCTTTAAGGATCACTTTGACTTTCCTAAGATGGCCTGTGAACTCACAGGAGGATCAATATCCTTGACTTGATCCAAAGGAGAAACCCCTCTCCATGCATCTGTAATCTGTGGTGTATCCTCTGCAAACCCGCAAGTTAGCAGATTTCATCTTCGCCCAATGTCCCTTCTCAATAGGCATTTTGAATAAGATAAGTGGAGAACTCAATGTTCCATTAGTCGGTTGTTGAATTGTGCGGAGTTATTTAGGCCCTGTTTGGCTACAAGTTAAAAGCATTTTTTGTTTGTTTTTAAAAGCAAAGATTCCATAAAACTTGTTTGGTTTGGATTTTATAGAAATTTCAAAAACTGTTTTTAAGTTTTTAAATTCAACACTAAGATTTGTGAAGAAAACAAGAAAACAACTTTTTGTTGTTTTCTCTGTTTTCTGAAAATAGTACTTTGAAAATAATATTTAAAAACTGTGTTTTCAAAAGCTATTTTTAAATGCTGAACCAAACAGGCCTTAGCTTTTTTCTCTAGTCAACGACATCTCAAACATCTTTGAGTTGCATCTTATGAAATTTTCAAAGGAAAACTTTCTGTCATCCCATCAATGTGGGAGCTCTCTAGAGTTCGGGTCTCCTCTTGGATTGTAGTGAGGGTTTATCTATGATTATATTATGTTGGATTGGCTTAGGAATTGGTCTTACTTGGTGTAATATTCCTTTGTTCTTTTGAAGTTGGAGGATTCCTTGCCCTTCTTCTATCATTGTACTTTGCTCTTTCATTAATACCATAATATTTATTGCTTCACATAATAAAAATATTTGAAGTGGTCTAGAGTGATACCGTACAAGATCTGGAGTTCATATTATGTATATTATCTGGCTATTGGAAAAAAAAAATAAAAAAAATTCAGAGTTTTATGATTTGCATGTGATTTTTTTAAGAGAGCAGCTCGGTGCACGAAGCTCCCGCTTATGTGCGGGTCCCAAGAAAGGTCGGACCACTTTTGGGTCTATTATATGCAACCTTACCTTGCATCGCAAGAGCTCCTTTCCACGACTAGAATCTATGACCATATGGTCAGACAACAACAACTCTTTTCATTGCGCCAAGGTTCACCTTCATTTGCATGTGATTATTTAATGTTTTAAATTGGAATTAATGGAATTTAGGTATCATGCTCTAGGAAGTCATGTTATATTGCATCTAATACTCATCTTTTGTTGAATATGTCAGTTGTTGCATATGGTTTTATTCTTATATTTGGCTTCATGTTTTGCTTAGGTTACAAGAATTATGGGAGTTGAGATTGAGAATCCATATGATGTGCTTGGGGTGAATCGAAACATGTCTACTGATAATATTAAGAAAAAGTAAGTTAATTCCTTTGAAATTCATGTAGCTTGTGCTCTTGCAATGTTGTAACCGAAGTTTTAAAACTTGCAATGGGTGTAATTGAGGTGGTTTGCTTGTATCAAGTGAGGGGTAAGCCTTGAGGTGGTGCAAGATGTATTTGTCATTTTTTTAAAAAAACTCATAAACAATTCAGAAAAAATCTGAAAATTCTTAAAAATACAAATATCAATAATAAATGAAGAAACCTATAAATAAACAACGCAACACATATATATTTTAGATTTATGTCTTGAAAACTCGAGTAATTTGTCTTAATATATTAAATGTTCTCATTGTCATAAACATCATTAAAAACAATGTGAGCTCATATTATATGCCAAGGTATCTGAATTTCATGTTTTGAACTATGAAAAAAAAAGTAATTATAAATAATGGTGGCTGTGGCAACTGGCATGATTCTAGAGGCATTGTTGGTGATCATGGTGGCAGTGGGCAATAATGGTTGTGGTGGTTTTCTGTTCCTTCTGAAGGTTCAGTACTTGCATACTTTGTTTATACAACCTGTTTAGGCTTAAATTGTGACAGTAGATTCATAGAGTTCCCATGTGAAGATTACTTCATTTTTTATGGGAAATTCAAAAGGAATGGGAAGGACTGAAGTTATTTTTACTCCATTATTGCATCATAGCTAAGGATTTATAATGGACTGCAACTTTGTTTGTGTTACCATACAAAGCTTAGGCTTTTGCTAATTCATTTTTTGGCAGGACTCATATCTATTTTTGAGTGCTTTCTCTGTTAGTACCATTTTCTTACAAGCTGATTGAGGCGGTAGAATAGTTTAATATCGTGCTTAGAATATTTCCCTGTGATGATGATTTTTTATTTATTTTTGGTCGGATTTTAATCCATTCAGGTACTGGAAACTGTCTCTAATGGTCCATCCAGACAAATGCTCTCATCCGCAGGGTCATCAAGCTTTCATTGTCTTAAACAAAGCTTTTAAAGATCTACAGGATCCTGATAAGGTGAGTATTGAAATGCCATGATTTTGTAGCTAATGCTTTAAGAAACTTATCAGTGCTTTCGACATGTTCATCAATTCTCTATTGTCTTGATGTGATTTATTTGCAAAATATAATTATTAGATCCTCGGCTATAGAATATGTTTAACTGAAGTTGTTACAAATTTTAGACTGCTTGTCACCATTTCTTACCCACATTTTCTTACTTCTATTTTTGTTTCTGGTTCCAGAAAAAAACATTGGACGACCAAATTAGACACAAGGAAGAACAAGAAGAGTTTAAGGTAGATATCTCTCATGCAACCTGTATTTTCTTCCTTGTATGCTGATCGTTTTGTTCTGAAGTTGAAGGCCTTCAGAACTTCTGTTACCATTTTCCCAACTCTGCTTTCAAAATGAGAATCTCTTATGATCAGAGTGGAAGAGAATGCCTTCAATTAATTGGGTTTCATCAGAGGAAGTATCTCTTGTTGTATTTATTTGATTTCAAGTTTTTTGGCTTAAATTTTTTTCCTACCTACTGCAGGCTGAGTTGCACGCGATGCGCGAGGCTGCACAATGGAGAAGATTGCAAGGTTATATTCTGTCAGATCCATGATTTCGACCCATTGGTTTCTTATTAACAAATAAATTCATTTTTTTGAGCATTGGTAAGATACATAATATTTCTGAAGGGCACTTAAAAACATTTAAAATTATCTGAACTGGCAGGTATATCAATGGAGGGTGACGAGGAGCTTCTGGCAGAGCCTATACTGCCACCAAAGAGGGAGGAGTGGATGACAACGCTTCCTCCTGAAAGAAAAGTAAGGCATTAATTAGATTCTTGTTTGGTTTATGGAACTTTTCTTCAACGACTTGTAATAATTTCTGTTTTTCCTCTAGCCTATCAATACACCTTATTTTATTTTATTTTACTTATTTTTATTTATTTTGTCCTTTACTCAGCCAGGTGTGGCAATGCATTCAACCACATCTTTTAGCAGGAGTGGTAAAGAAGGCCGAGGCGACGCTAGCATTTGGACCGACACCCCTGTTGAAAAGGCCCAGAAAGCAAAAATGAAGTACTTCTTCCTTGAAATAGATAGGTGTTTTTGTTCCACTTCTTTTAGAGAACCCTTTTCAATTTGATTTTGTATTTGCAGTTACTTGGAGGCATATGATGAAGCTGCTGCACTTGCTTCTAATGAGGAAAAGAAGCGAACTAATGAAGATGCAGATTTGGTAGACCAGTACAATCGCACCAAACGGTCGAAATCATTAGTTCAAAAGCTCCAAGAAGAGGTAGTGACCCATCCTAAACGAAAGGCGAAAGAGGAGAGAAAGAAAGAAGAGTGGGAAGGGCAGCACCCTTGGAAGCCTTGGGACCGGGAGAAGGATTTGACGGAAGGGCGACAAAAAGTAAATCTTGATTCGCAGAGCATGGCTCAGGGATTATCTTCCCGGTTCTCCTCTGGAAACTTTCAAAGGAACTTCTTGTAGTTTTATGGTGTATTTGTAAATATAGGCGTGAGCCTCGGAGATATGATAAGAGCTTTGTTGCTTTGCCATGGTTCATGGGTTCCAGTCGTGAAAACCACCTCTCTTGCAAATGTAGACATGAATGGATTTGAAATGGCCTCTTGCTTTGGAAAATGACACATAGATACCAGTTTGATGTGATAGCTTAAGCATGACTAAACAAGTATCAGATTCATGTGCCCATAGACTAATGACATTAAAACATGATTAGCCGACTAGCTATGATTCTACTTTTGTCTTTCGGCACCTTAAAAATATACATTTTTTTAACGTTAATTATATACAGAGATTATATTTCTCTTTTGAATTATTATTCCTCAATTGAATTTCGATCATATATATATATGTATAGGAAAATAATTAGTTGATATATTTTTTTGACATACATTTTTTACATTGAAGTGAGAATAGTTTGATTGTCTCGAATTATGCGATACCATCCTGGATCAAAAAAATATGTTCTTGTAACATTACTTATATTATATATATATATATATAATTTTTTTTTCAAAGATAAATTATTAAAGTAATAAAAAACGATGTCTTGTATGATTAATATGTGCTAAAAAAAATATCTCAGACATTTAAAATTTAATTCTGTGAAAAAAATTTGAATTTAAAAAATAAATAAAATAGCGCGCGAAAATGCGTTGTTTTTCTGTACCCTTCGCGGGTTTTCCTCGCCCCTATTTAAACAGAACCGACTCGTTCCTTTGAATATTTTGAAGCCAAGAAGGAAAGCAAGCGTGAAAAATGGTTGTTCATCTGGTTGAACTCAATTCTCACAGAGCTTCCTTCAATTAGGTAACTTACTGTTACTTCCTTAGAGATTGAATTAATGGTGGTTTCATTTTATTACTGTGAGCAAATTGGATACAAATCTAATGCTGTTTTTGCAGTTATTTAAATTGGATATAAATCTAGTGTGAATTTCCAAATTAGTATAAACGTATATTGCAGAGATTGTTTGTGATGGAGCTAAATCAATTATAGTTGACATAGAAATTAATCAAATGGCCCCCCGCAGTCCAAATGAAATATTACCTGTCATTCTAGTTATCCAGGTAGTTAATTATATGTTTCAGTAGGTTCTAGTAGTATAGCTTAATCTCTTTCCCTAGCTAGCCTTCTTTCTGAATTAGAGAGATTATATTTCTTTATGTCAAAGAAGATTTGATAATCAATCAAGGATGATATTGCGCAGGTAATCAGTGCATATCTTTTGTGGGCATTTCTTTCTGCTAGCTTTCTTTCTGTTTCCTTAAGTTTTCAGGGTGTATGGGCTCTGAAAGATTTCTGTTATTAAAATTTGCTTAGTCTAATCTTTATTTAATTAATAATAATTACTTGTGCAAAGCCCACAAGTTGGGTAATCCATAAATAATTCATTAAAACTTCCACTTAGAAACTCATAAATTCTTAACAAATACTTAATTTTTTTTAATCAAATTGAAGACTAGTGAAACTTCAAAGTAATTCTTAACAAAATTTCTATTATAGTCAACTAATTTAATTTGATTTTTTTTTTTTGAGACTTGGGTGTCCGAGTCAGTTTAAGCGCATCTGTCTAATCCGACTAAACTCAGGGGGTTCAAGCTCCTAACCCACAAAAGGGCACCCCCTGAAACTTCAGGAAAAATTTCTGTTTGGGCTCTGATATACCTTGGAGGGAGAACAAGTGAATGAGACTCGAACTCGTGACTTCTTAGTAACTTGCCTCTCTACCAACCATTTGGTCAATGACTCTTTGGTAATTTAATTTGATTATAAGTTCTTGTTAGATCTAAAATTCGAAGAATAAAATTTATTTCTCTAAATCTTGTCATTCTTTAAATTCATTTACAATGAATTGATCATTAAGCTATATATATATATATATACTCACATAGACTAAGCTATGATAAACTAAAACACCCAATGGAAAAGATCCTAATCAAAACACAAAATATCAATAGTCTTAAACAAATACAAAAATCATAATTTAAGTTATCTCTAACAGTTTTAACTTCATTTAAACTTAGCCATGCAATTTGAACATGGTTGTGGTCCTGAACGCAGCTCCAAAAGCAAGAGCTGTCTTACTCTTTTGCGTAGATTCCGGTGCTCGCCAAAGGAGCAAAAGAAGGGGATCATGGCCATGCGCATCTATTTGTACTGTAAGAATGCTGCATGCAGGTTGTAATGGACATCATTAAGCACAACATAATGATGTGCAAACCATCATCATTAGTCCCACCTCTCCGAGTGCTTTGTGCCAACTTCTTTGATTAACATAATGAAGCCGCTGCCAATGATTTCTTATCTAGTAATTATGAGTAGCTAGTGATATATTCAAATTCCATGGATAAGAAAGCTGATCGGAATTACTTGTAATAATAACTAGTTTGCATTTGAACTACTAGTACTGTTACTCTTATAACTGGGTACATGTAATTATGGAAGATAATGGAAAAGCATGTAGAGATGACTCCCATTTGTAAGAATCCAATGTGTAATTTTTGTTGTTACAGCTGGCCTTAATTAGTCCATTGGATTATATATATATATATTTCTTTAAGGGTCATCAAAAGATATTGGACAAGTTACAAAAGTACAAGAAATAAAAGAAAAAAAAAAAACCAGAAATGCTTTTACAGCCCCAAAAATTGTATTCAAAACCATACCTTTTCTGACGTGTTGTATGATGAGTTGTAGGTGTTTTTTTCTCTCTTATGATGTAGTGATTTGTTGTATTATCCTATTAACTTGGATATACTTATTTCCAAATTTTCATAATCGATGATACTTGTATACTTTCAATGTCAATATAGATTTTTTTTTTTTTTTTTGTGGATAAATATCGATATAAGTTGTAGGTTAATAAAAAGTGCAATATGCATTGTAATGTGCATTCTTACATCTAACTAGTGTCTTTTATTATTTGGTAAGAAAAAGCCTAAGTTTTAGATGTTAATAAAATAGGCATGATTATAGAGCATATAAACATCACACTTTTATCTAATAAACACATCTTTATCTTTAGTATCTCAACAAATGATTTTCATGTTGCCAACAATTTTAATGTACAATTACTTAATAATATCTTTGACAATAATAATACCATTAACAATAGCATATAAACATCACACACATTTATCTAATAAATACATCTCTATCTCTATTATTTGGCAAAGGATTTTTATGTTACCACTATTTTAATATACGTTTATCTAATATCTATGAGTCATCAAAAGAAATATTTAATATCTATGACAATGATACTAATTTAAAATATCGACCAGAAATGCAAACGTTGACTAGTTCTAACGGATTGCATCCGAACCTTTTTGCTTAAAATCGAGAGTTTAATTCTCTTCATTTACAAATAAGTGTGAGTTTTATATCTTTTAATAAAATTAAGAGCGAGATCATAATAGTTAGTTCGCATGACTTTTCATTCGGACTTCTTATACTTCTCGCTGTTGTGCTTGCATTCTTATCCCTATTGAGAGGTGCCGGCTTCCTTTAACACTCCCAAAAAAATAAAAAAAAATTATAAAAAAAAAATTATAAATAGTTATTCACTTTGAAACTAAAATAAGAGGGTAGTTTTATACTAGAAAAATAAATAATATTACTTGGAACTCCTTTGGTCATACTGACCCATCAACTCACTTTATATATAATGTAAAAAAGGAAGATAGATTTTGTATTAGAAAATCCTTACAAATCAAATGGTACCATCATTGAATTAAAACCTAACTTTAGAAGTAGACATTCGGGGGCCGCAGGATTCTACCTCCTGGCCTCCATTTTCTGATTCCCAAAGATTTACTCAAAAAAACACCCTTTCCTGGTGAAAAACTGAACTCAGAGATCAGTAAAAGTTTGTCTTATAAAGAGGGAAGCATCAGTAGCACTCAGTATTATTCTCAAGACAGCAAAAAATTATCAAAAGAATGGGGAACTTCAAGAACGTTTTGATAGCTTTCCTTGTTCCACTTCCTTCTATAGCTTTCTATCTCACTTTCCTTGAGAATTACAAGTCTAATAGCAGTATCAGTGCCAGTAATGGTCTGAATCCTTTCTGGAAATGGTGCTCCAACCATCCAATATTACTGGCAAACCTTCTATTCACCATTAATGTGGATATCCTCTTCTGGGTCATTGGTCTAGCTCAATCTAGCCACTGGGTAAGTGAATTTTCCCTTGTTTCAGTCTTCTTTGTTCTGTATTTGACCCCCCTTTTTGGTGTAAGGCTTTAATTTTTTTGGCAATTTTGATCTTGTGTTGCAGATGATAGATTTGTACTGGACTGTGATACCTGTGATGCTTGTTCATTACTATTCAACTCACCCATTTGCTCAATTTAATCTCCGGAGATCGAGGGTTGTAATTTTGCTGACTTGGTTATGGAGCATCAGGCTTACACACAGCTATTTCAGGAGGGAGAGGTGGCAGTGGGGTGAAAGAGAGGATTGGAGGTTCAGTGATATGAGAAAGCAGTATGGGAAACAATGGTGGTGGATTTCATTCTTTGCTGTCTATGTCTCTCAACAGGTGAGATTTTCAATTTGGAAGAATTTCAAATTTGTTAATTTTAATTCAGAAAATTCTTAAAAGTCTAATAATGGGTTTTTGCTAAGATTGCTGTTTTTATAAATTTTGACAGATCTTTTTGATTGGAATATGCCTCCCAATGTATGCTGTCCACTCCAGTGAGAAACCATGGAACATGTATGATTTTCTTGCTACTCTTGTCTGTGTGGCTGGGATCATCTTTGCTTACTTTGCAGACACCCAGCTCCAAAAATTTGTTTGTAGGAATAAGAAGTTGAAAGAGCTTGGAGAGCCCACAGTGAGCACTCTTGATAAAGGGCTGTGGCGATATTCCCGGCGCCCGAATTACTTTGGAGAGCAATTGTGGTGGTGGGGATTGGTTATCTTTGGATGGAATGTGGGGTGTGGTTGGACCTTTGTTGGATCCTTAATTAACAGTCTTTGCTTGGCGTATGTGACAGTGCTTGTGGAGCAGAAAATGCTGAAACAAGTGCACAGAGCTGAGGCATATAGGCTCTACATGAAGACAACATCAGTTTGGATACCTTGGTTCAAGATGTCCCCAAGTGGAGCAAAAGATAAGAACACTTGAACATGATCCTTCAATTTGTGTTTCAGATTCGGGTAGTTCTAATATGCTATATTCTTTTGCTTTGGTTGGGTCTTCTTGGCTTTCATTTCATCCATCTACTGTTCAGTACCCTGTTGTTTTAGAGGATGGATCTTAGTGTAAATCAAAGAGGTCACTTTGTAAGTTCCTTCCTCCTGATGGCAACCTGTATTTCTGCTCTTCACTAATAATAGAATGGAGATTGCTGCAGGTGGATACTTATATTTGGCCTATTGTTCTTCTCATTCATGCCTTTAAACTCTGGTTGTCGTATATGAAATCAGTGTTATTGAACTGTATTTGTCAGGCTAGCATCAAATTTGAGCAAATTGCTTCAATATAATTCTCAATATTTTTAGCAATTTCAGCTACTTGATTGAATTTGTACTAACTACAAATATGAATCTGATAAAAAAGGCCTATAAACATGGTGGGACTTTTCCTTGATCATAGTATCCACCATGGGATTGAATATAGCAAAGGAAATAGCAAGAAAATAATAATTGGAGCTAGAAACGCTCACTCTTTTTGTGGGAGCCCTTGACAAGGGATACATTTACAAACTAAAGGCCAACAAATTCCATGTCTTGCAATGCAGCAACAAATTCTATGCTTACAGAAGATTACTTCACCAAAATGATTTTTCTTAAAGGTTGGGGAGAGGAGGTATAAGATCTATAAATGTGTCATCCATTGATCCGTGGGTCCATTTATGTATTTGAATAAAGATAGCTCCTATAGCAATGCAATAGAACACTCTCAACTCTTGTGATCTTTGAACCTGATGTTGACGAGCTCCTATATCTGCAAGAGTTGTTACTGTATAGGTGGTATAACTGATTCAAACATGAGTGACCCGTCACATGGTGACATTTTTCATGGGCATTTTAAATGCATGGTTTTTTTGACCATATGCTTATATATGCAATGTTATTCTTTTAATATGCATTTGTTTCTCAAATTGCTTACATAAAATTGACCAGAGGGCTATGATGCCAAAAATCACAGAAGCTCAAATCAGCATTAACTATGGCATTTTGAGAACTTTTGGGCTCTGCCACTAGATGTTTGCTGGAAATGCTTTGTAAGAGGAAATTTATTCCAGTGTATCCCAGCCCGATCAGCACATATTCTTATTAGGTACTCCTGTTATCTTTGTCTTTTAACATATTGAGAAAATTATATGTTGTTGGCACTCGGGAATCAAATGAAATGTGTTGTTTTAGTTCCTGCAAATATATTAGGAGTTGCCAAGGGCTATATATATTCTTGAGATGTGCTGAAATCGTTGTATTTATGTTGAAGGTTTTCCTAGTTCCAACAACATGACACTAAACTCATCCTTTGATGAGTATAATCAATATGGTTGGATGACCATATAGATCTGATTTTCTTCAAATGTTAAATAAGCTCGAAAATCAAAACACACCCGATTCACAACATGGGTTTTAAACCCTCCAAACAATCAAATGTATAGAGCACAAAAAATTTATTCATTGTTTCACAACTCTACCTTACATCTTCAGCTAATCATTCTCTCCGTTAACATACAATAAGATGTGTGCAGTCATGCAGAGGGAAGAGGTGTATCAGTTTTTTCCTCCGAATCCAGAGAACCTGACAGTTGCTGCTTATCATCTGCTGCATTCAATTTGTGAGTTTCTTCTGTTTTCCCCTCAGTTTCTGCATCTTTTTCTCCATCCTTTATTTCCTTCATGGTTTCATTACCATCCACAACACTTTCTTCTTCAGTTCCATTGCCACTCACCTGCTCTGCAACTACTGGACCATCAATTGCAGAAACAAGCTCAAGGATGGGATTGTTTGAATCAGCGGATTCATTTCCATCTTGCTTGGGCTCTGGATTTGTTGGATCTGAGAGATCAACCAATGGCTCTTCCTTCTGAACCTCACCTCCATTACTGTCCTCCTACAGGATTAAATTGGGAAAAAAAAAAAAAAACCAAAGAGAACCCATTAGAACACATTAAAATTTGTTAAAAGTTTTGATCTCATGTGGGATTTTCCCTCATGGGATATGGGTGGTTTTGTAATCACCCGCACAACGGTTAGAGAAACCGTTTGGGAGAGACCAAACGGAGAACTGCATTCTTGTGTGAATTGATTAACTACATTTGTACTCTTCACAGTTATATTTATCATCCGTGGATTGATACGTTAACATCAAACACATGGAGCACTTCATTGGTATCGGTAACATACTTTTGCGTAAACTTTGTGTTTTGATTCTTGTTATTTTACAAAATTGAATAGCATCCTGGGCATGAAGAATGCACATAATTAAAGAGGCTTAGTACTATACCTTGGCAGTTGTTTTTTCGTTGAGATTGGTCACAAGAGGCTCATGGGTGCTGCTGCTTCTGCTGGGTTTCTCGTTCGGCAAAGAGGAGGGTGGAGAGCAGTCCAAGTCTCTTGGTTTGCTCGCGCAGCCCCCCATTAATGTCTGAAAAAATGCTGCAGCAAACGAACGATGACGATATTGGAGGTGAGTTTGAATTCTTAACCATGAGATTTATATATACAAGTAGTTTCATGGATGTTGATGGACAAGATTGGTTTTGCTTAATAAAGGAAACAGTTACAAGGGAGTGGAGGTTGAGTTTGGAGAACATGAGCCACCAAATAATTCTCCTTTGCTCACTGGCCTCTGCCTATTTATATGTATATAGCAGATGGGCAGTGCTGTTGTGTCCTTGGCTCACTAAATATTGAGCCATGTCCATGAAGTTGTAGGGTTGAATGGTTAGTCCACAAAGTCTAGGGATATATATACTTCTTTGGCAGGTGGTATTTTATTTTTAATTTTTTATGTTTATTAATAAAAAATTTATACTATTTATAAAAAAAAAGTTTAAAGTTTTTATTTTCTGTATTTTTATTGTTTTGTTGAAAAAATATTATATATATATTTTTTGGAAGAAATTAGATAGGTAAAATTATATTATTTATTTAAAATAAAATAGGGTTGAATAAGGTAATATAAGTATTACATTTGAATGATGATACATGTATGTCTATACTAGATATAATATAAATACTTGAAGAGAGATTATCTAGTGATCATTTTTGTCAATATTTTAAAATTAAAAACATAGATATTATGATTCTTATTTTCTTTTAAAAATTACTTGCAATGCTATAATAGTAATTTAATAAATATCACTTCCCCACATAAAATTTCTCTATTTTACTCATTTCAATCCTTTTTTTTTTTTTTTTGGTCTATGACCCCCTTATCGCCACGAATTTCTTTGTAGGGGCGAGACTATTCTAGAGTCAAAATTATAGAGGCTGTTGGACGTCCTTTTCGAAAGTAGACGAATAAGTTTGGGGTACGAACTTAGATTTAAATTCGAGATCTTATTTTTTAATTATGACTTATATTTCATTCTTTTTAAATCTTTACCTTTTACTTTATTCTACCTATACCCTTCTACTTCCAACTAACATTAATAATTTTATAAAAAAATAAAATAAAATGTTACATGTTGTAGCAGTGTTATTGTATCCTCGAGTTCACATAATATTCAGCTTCCACTAAATCTAAGGTAACCATATGGTTGACATCTATCAAGTTGTTTGTCAATTGATTAAAACCGCCTATATCTTTGACGGCTGAGATTCTATATAAATTCACAGGGCATCATGCAAAACACACATATCAATTGAATGTTGATGATGCTGCACATGCATCAATCATAGTTATTATTAACATAAATTGCATCAACAATGAAAGATTTAGCATTTTTTGTTTTTTTTTTTTGTTTTTTGTGTTTATCGGTTTTCCGGCCCCGGGATAGGTCCTTCTATCCTTTGGGTCGAAACTAATTATTATGGGCGCCCCTTTCACCTAAAAGTTGGTCTGAGACACCATTCAAATATATGATCGAATCTCTCAACTTGTCTCAGGGTCCGCTCCCTATGCCACTGGAGCCACCTGTTGGTTTAAGATTGGGCATTTGCTCACTCATTAATGCAATTTGTACGTATGCTTCGAAAGTAGTAGGTATGCCATAAATATAATTAGCCATGTAGGTGGTAAGTATTATAAATACTTTCGTTATCATCTAACAACATAATTAAAAAGCATATATCACGATAAGATTCGTAATACACGTGTCCATTGAGTACTATGTAGAACTAAGATCCCTTCTAAGATGAAATAAATAAATAAATAAATAAATAAACAAATAAAAAATTTGCTGTCATAGAAGTCCGAGGTATATTCTTTTGTTCAACGTTAACTCTTGGACCCATTCGTTTAAATCCACACGTGGCAAGTTCCTGTTAAATCAACACACTGTGGTCCGATAGATATCCTACACTACGGAGCACTGGAAATGAGTTGCTTTATAAAAGTTTCAGAAGAAAACGAAACGAAACGAAACGAAACGAAGAAGCCTGACTATTATGGCTTTGAAGACGAAGAAATCCTCAGTTCATCTACAATCTATCTTCTTCATTATTCAAGCTCTGGTTGTTCACTGTACTGCCAGTGCTGGCTCCAGCTCTGCACCACAACAACAACAACAACTTCGTTTCCGATCCAATGGCGAGTTCAAGATCTTACAGGTGGCAGACATGCACTACGCCGACGGCAAAACAACACAGTGCCTCGACGTCCTACCGGAACAACTCTCCGGCTGCTCCGATCTCAACACCACTGTTTTCGTCCACCGTATGATCCTCGCCGAGAACCCCGATCTCATCGTTTTCACAGGTCCGATTCCATATCGCTATTAGTACTGACTCGGAAACTCGTCACCGAGTCGACTCAGTGAGTTATTATCTTTGTTTATTTGTGTGGCAGGGGACAATATATACGGGTACGACGCGAGCGACGCGGGGAGATCTATGGATGCCGCTTTTGCCCCTGCGGTTTCATCGGAAATACCGTGGGCGGCGGTGCTAGGGAACCATGATCAGGAGCCGACGAGCACGAGAGAAGGTGTGATGAAGCATATAGTTGGGATGAGAGGAACGGTGGCGAAGTTGAATCCGGTGAGCGCGAGAGTGATCGATGGGTTTGGGAATTATAATTTGGAGGTTGCTGGAGTTGAGGGCTCGGGTTTTGTGAACAAATCGGTTCTTAATTTGTATTTTCTGGATAGTGGAGATTACTCCAAGGTTCCTTTGGTTCCTGGGTACGATTGGATTAGAGCGTCTCAGCAGTTCTGGTTTCAGCAAACTTCTCGTGAGCTCCAGGTATGGTTTCTTTCTTAGTTCTTAGTTCTGTTTTTTTTGTGGACTTATTGGTAAATAAGAGGAATTGTAGAGACTAAAAGGTCAATGCATTAATGGAGGTAATTGATTCATTGAGGCATGTAGTGGGAAAAAGGGTATATTCGGTGGAATTTAGTTAATTTGACTCTTTTATTTGAGGTGAAAGTTGGATCCTGAATTTAAAATTATATGAGTGGGTGGTCTTATTGGGTGAAAATTTGAAGTGGGTTTGATTATTTTTGTGAGGACATGATTTAATGGGCTTAGAATTATTGGTCATTTGATATTTATGAGAATTTTGCTGGCCTTTTTGACACTACTTTTTTTATCTTTCTTTGTTAATTTTTTTGGGGTATATTAGCAATGAAATGGAGTAGCTAATAGATTCATTGAGAGATGTAGTGGAAAAAAGGGTATATTTGGTGGAATTTAGTTAATTTTTGGACTCTTTAATTTGAGATTAAAGTTGGATCCAATGGCTCTAAATTATATGATTATATAAAAGTGGGTCTTATTGGGTAAAAATTTGAAGTAGGTTTGACTATTTTTGTGAGGATATGATTTGGGGGGTTGACGATTACAATTATTGGTCATTTGATATTTATATATTTCTTTGTTTTTTGTTTTGTTTTGTTTTTAATTCAAATGCTGAGTTGTTAGGTTACCTTGTTATAGAATTGGGAGGATTAATGAGCTGCAATTCTCACCTTGTTTCTTTGTTGTTGTAGCTTTTGAGGATGAATCGATAGAGTAATTTGAAATAAATAATATCATTTTGGCCCATCCATGACCATGATGTTTGCCTGGATAATCCAAAAACATTCCATGCTTGATAATGATATATCCCATGACAATCAAGCTACACAAAACGAACAAGTAAAACAGAAACCAGCCTAGTGGGTATCTTCTTGACTTGTGAAAATCCAGAGATGTCAAAAGATTGTTGCATAGTCTAGTTCTAGCTCAATTTTTTTTTTTTTAAATAAAGGTCGGGTATTGCACAAGTCAGACCACTTTGATTATTAACTGACCACTCACTTCTTTTCTATTTGTCTAAGAAAATGAGATTCATGAGACATTAAATGCTAAAGATGCGATTGCTCCTTTGCATAAGAATTAGAGTGACCACATGTTTCGAAATGTTTCATAGAAGACAGAAAGGCAAGGACAAATCACCTTACTCACAGTGTCCAAACCACCTTAATCGCTTATTTTATTTCCAATTGGTAGCTAATTCTACCGTTTCTTGAATTTGTTTGTGTCTAGTTTATTTTTCTTATTTTACCATATATCCATCTTAACATATACACATTTTAAGTTACACTTAGTTTGTTCACGTGTCATTTCTTTTTTATTGTCCAACATTTTATTCTATAGCCAACAATAATTGAGTAGATATAATTATTTATAATTAAAATGTCGACTTAGCCCTTGATCGAATGGAGTGGAGGAAGTGGATTCAGGTAGGGAATCTCATGTAGTTGAGAAAAGCTTAGTTGAGTTGAGAAAGACATGAACAAAATTACAAGATAAATTCCACAAGTATATGATTCAAAATAATTATGAGTTGCTTGATTTTTTGGTATTACCCTCTCATGCTTCACTTCGTGAAATGGACTTGAGGCAACCAGTGACAACATCATGTTTTCAATGTGCTCTTGCAGGGATATTAACTAATTCCCTTTCATTTTCTTAATCCCTGCAGAAAGCCTACAAGAGCAAACATCCAGCTCAGAAAGCATCGGCACCAGGGCTTGTGTACTTCCATATCCCATTGCCAGAATTTTCCAGCTTCGATTCCTCAAACTTCACAGGTGTAAAACAGGAAGGGATCAGCTCGGCTTCTATAAACTCAGGCTTTTTCACAACCATGTTAGAAGCAGGGGATGTGAAGGCAGTTTTCACAGGTCATGATCATGTTAACGACTTCTGTGGTGAGTTAACTGGTATACATCTTTGTTATGCTGGCGGTTTTGGGTACCATGCGTATGGAAAGGCTGGATGGGCAAGGAGGTCAAGGGTGGTTCTAGCAACGATGGAAAAGACAGAAAATGGAGGTTGGGGAGCAGTGAAGTCCATAAGAACATGGAAGCGCCTTGATGATGAGCACCTTACTGTGATAGATTCTCAAGTTCTCTGGAGTAAGAAATCTACTGGTAAGCTCTCATGTTATATAGCAGAGTCTGTCATTCATTGCCCAGTAAATTTTCTACCTTAATTATGTGGCGATTCCTTAAAGCCAATGATGATTAGAAACAAAAGATCAATATAAACATCCACATAGCGCGTAATTTGATAAGTAGGAGTTTTTTGGTGAAAATTTGGTGTTATGCTTGACCCAAAAAAAAAAAAGAAAAAGAAAAATTGGTGTTATGGAAATGTTTGAGAACCTTTGATGTTACAGAAGGCATTCAGAATTACTGAAATTGAAAATATGGTAGTATCCCATGTATATCTTGCCTATCTTGTTATATAGTAGTGTCTGCAGTAGGAACTTTTGATTCAATTTATGTATATATGGTATCCATATTCCATATCATGTTACTCATTTCATTCATGTATTTTGAATTGAACAGGAAGGCGGCGAAAGATAATTCCTGGCAACCCTTGAGCAGAGAGGAGATGAACAAAGATGCATTTGTAGGTAATAAGAATGGCACAGACAAGCTGTGGGGAAGGAGATGATGGGAGGCAAGAAGAAAGATGTATTATTAGTTAGGTAGTAAGAGAAGCAAAAGCAAAGATATATATTGAAAAGAGATGCTGAGTTGCAGGTAACAAGATGGTAGTGCCACTAAATCAAAATGAAATAAATGAGTACAAGAAGTGGTCTTGCAATGCAGATCAATTAAATACCTTAAAATGCTCTCTGTATGAAGCCTATAAAGTCATGTTATGTGCTCATTTTGTAAAGGGTTCAACCTAAATTTAGCTAAATGATACTGATTATGATATTGTGGGTATGGTTTGTAATCTAATAATGAAAATTCAGAGAACATTTTTTTTTTATAATTTTTGGTTGTATTTTAGAATTTCTAGATATAGAAAATACTATCTGAATTTGAAGTAATTTGACCAATTACTTAGCCTCTTGAAGGATCTACTCCTTTATTTTGATTGAATGGCTTAATGGAGGGATCCATGGCTTTCTTTTTATTGGATGTTCTAGAGGTCTCCTTTCACGAGAATAGTTGAACAATCCACCAACCAAAAGCAAAGAATCCAATGCGTCCACTGTTTGTCTCCTAGTGTTACTTGTTCCACCACATTTAAAAATATTCCAAGATAATAAATCTTTACCAAAGCCAAAAAAGAAAACGAAAAAAAAAAAAAAAAAAATTTCAAAAATCAAATATTTCTCTTTTGAAAATCTATAAATTTATTTACAACGTCTAAATTTATTTCAGCATTATATCCCAAAGAAAAATTGCTAAAGAAACACCTATGAAAACTTAATTGTAAACTCAAGGTTTCTACTTCCATCGGATCACATTGTGATGTACGTGAAATTGTGCATCACCATATGATATACACACCTCCATGTAATTCAATGAATGTGAAAAACTTGAGTTTTCAATCGAATTTTTGTGAATGTATCCTAACATTATTCATATCTAAAAATTTTGAAATGCTTTGCATGAATATAGTGTTTAGTATGTATCCCTAGCCATACCCGTTTTAGTTTTTCATGAGATATTTTTACATCCTTTGGGTATGAGACCAGTTTTCATTCGAGGCATAAGTGAAATGGTAAACTTCTTCTAACAAGGATGCCTCCAATATCAAACTCTGAAATTTTTATATAAAAATAACCTTGTGACTCAATTCGCTTCCACCTAGCGAATCCTTCCTTCACGAAAGAATTCCTAATATTCATTATTAAGTTGTATCCATGATTCTCACATTACAAACCAAACTTAGGGAAAGTACTTATGCCAATGGAATATTTCCACGCGTCATTATAAGGAAAATCCCAACTGTTTCCCAAGAAAGCCAAACCGTTCAAAACGCTGTCTTCTTCTTCTTCTTGTAGAAGAAAAAAGAAACCCTAACCCTAGCTCAGGAGGAAGAGAGAAGGCGAGTTCCATCGAAGCTCGCCGGATCTTCCTCGGAGCAGCATCCATGAATTCATCATCATCCACAACCCTCCCCTCCTTCTTCTTCTTCCTCTTCTTCTTCTTCCTCTTTGCCAACTGCTTCCTCTTCGCGCGCTCCGAACGCGACTCTCGCCTGATCCGTCTCCCATCGGACTCCGGTGACTCCGACCCCGACGCTCTCTGCCCCTCCGGATCCGATCCGCCTTCTTGCCCCGTCAACTGCTTCCGCACCGATCCCGTCTGCGGCGTTGACGGCGTCACCTACTGGTGCGGTTGCGCCGACGCTCTCTGTTCAGGCACGCGCGTCGCCAAATTAGGCTTTTGTGAAGTTGGAAATGGAGGAAACGGTCCTGTTTCCGGCCAAGCTCTCCTTCTCGTTCACATCGTTTGGCTCATAATCATTGGATTTTCCGTCTTGTTCGGCGTTATCTGATTTTGTTCAGGTTTCATTCTTTCTTTGTTTGTTTTTTTTTGTATCTTTGTTCTGGATTCAGATGACACGCGCGATTGCATTTCCTGGTGTTCGTGAATTGTTGTATGCAAAGAGTTTTTTTTTTTTTTGTTATTCTTTCGTTGCTGTGTAGATTTTTAAATAAATAAAGAGATTCTATTCTTTCCTTTTGATTCTCCTTCTTCTTCTTTTACATTGAGAAAGTTGTTATTATTTTTATTTTTTCTGTTTATGTTGTTGTGGTGAGATTTTAGACATCTAATTTCATGGAAGGATTTATTGTTTCAATATAAAGCATTCCATTGATTCATACCATGTGAATTGATTGGAACCAGCTGTAATTCATACTAAAACCACCATGAATGATTTAATAAAGACCTTTACAACCAAGCTAAGTCCAAATGAGATCAATCACTTGTTCAATAAATAGATGCAGAGAAAAATTTGCCTCCTATTGGTTCTTACTTGGGTGAAACAAGTTTGATTAATCTCAATCCTGATTAAGAGAAGCTGAAGCATCTCCATTGGGCTATGTCAGAAAAATCATAGTTTAAGGGATATTCTGAAGTTAGATTGTTGGGCAACATGAGGATCATAAGTAAAGGGATATTAGCGGGTTCAACTCCAGTAATTAGTCCTATATTGAATATGTGCCCCTTCCAAGCTAAAAAAAATTTATAAAAAGTTTCACCCTCTCATTAGGAAGAGGTCTTTCCTTAAGAAAAAAAAAAACAAAATATCCTGAGACTTACGCAGGCGCTTACAGGACGGGATGACCTAATTTAGAAGCTGATCAAACTTAAAAGCTCATAGAAAGGGCAATATCTTGTAATATGTGGGGCGGGCTAGAAAGAACGAGCTTTAACGGGTATCAATAAGGATATTGTGAAGTTGATTGTTGAAATTCTTGAACTTTTGACAAGGAATCCTTGTATAAAATTGAACAGGCAAAGGAATTAATATTGGATGTATGTATTGCCTTAAATACTTACATTATCATCTTATATAGCAATTTTTTTTTTTAATTTACTAGATGTGCATTACATTTATATCAAAATATACCTAAATATATATATATATATATATATATATATATATATTTTTTTTTTTTTTTTTCTGAGAAGAAACGACCTTTTATTAAATCATTCCTAAAAAACAAAAATGAGCAGCGGAAGTGCTCCAAAAACATATATTGTTAATTAATTTAATTACTTAATAAATGTGTATTTAAAATTTCAAACTTCCCAATCCAAATCGATTATGTCAATTCGGTTTATCATGGTTGATCGGATTAGTTTGATTAAACAAAATATCAAAACTGATTCATCAATTTTCTTCTTTCTTTAAAAAAAAAAAAAGAAAATTGTCTCAAATATCCAACTTTTAAAAATAATAACAAAACTATTCAACTTTGACAGATAGACAGTTAATTATTTTATTTATTTATCTTCTTAAAAGACGCCGTCTGAGAAGACAAAAAAAAAAATAAAAATAAAACTCCAACTACCTACAAAAATTTTAAATATGTATTAAAATTAATTTTAAAGTTTCTCTAATTTTGTTTTTAAAAAAAGAGAGTAAATTTTTTTAATTTTATACAAAATGGGCCACTTATCTATTTTTTGTTTTATAAATAATAAGTTGTTGTAAATGTATTTGAATACCACCTCTTAATATCTCCCATGTCATAAAAATAATTTTGTAACCTTTTTGTATACGATTAAGTTCATTAAACTTTGTAATTACCATTATATATATATATGTTATAAATATAATTTAACACTTTTATTATAGCCATAAGCTTATTATATAAAGAGGTATTTGGGTTATAAACAATGTATATAAGACACATAAGATGTACACATAATTTAGACAAATTATGAAATTAATATGAGAATAAATTCTTTTTAATTTTAATTTCTATTTTGATTAATTTGTAATTCCCCTTTATTTTACAATAAAAGTAATTTTTTTTTAATTTTACTCCAAGTGCAAACGCCTTATTATTAATATTATTAAATTTTTTTTCCAAAGAATTTTGTTCGAAGTAAATTTTGCATTTTTATACCAAACGGGCCATTTATAATTGGCTTTTCACAAACTAGACAGCAAATCTGAAGAACAACGTCGTCGCGGCGGAGAAGCTTGCCGAGAAGAACAAGTTCGACCATGAAGCTTTCTTTCTCTCTTCCTTCCAAATCCTCTTCCAAACCCTACCTTCAAAAACCCTCTCATAATTTCTCTCAAGACGATACTTCCAAAGACGATCGCGAAACCAATCATGAGTTCGTCACCGAGTTCGTCCCATCCCAAACCCTAACCTCATCGGAAAAGAGACCCAAGCACGTAATCCCTCGGTTAGAAAACACCTGGAATCCCTACAAGAAGATGCGAAACATCGATCTTCCGATCCGATCTTCCGGTGACGACACCGATCTCCGGTTTGAAACCGAAGCTCCCTCGGCAATCGCCGATGCCGATTCCACCATGTCGTACGGATTGAATCTCCGAGTTAGGGAAGAGAACGGAGAAGAAGACGGCGAGAAACCGAGTGATGTTTCAGATCGATCTGAGCAGCCGGCTTCGATCGAGAACCTGATGCTTCAGAAATTTAGAGATGATATGAAGGTTTTGCCGAATGAGCAGGGATTGGAGGAATTTGAGGATGTTCCGGTCGAGGGTTTCGGCGCGGCGTTGCTAGGTGCGTATGGGTGGAAGGAGGGGAAAGGAATTGGAAGGAATGCGAAGGAGGACGTTAAGGTTGTGCAGTTTATGCGGAGAGCGGGGAGGGAAGGGTTAGGGTTTGAGCCGGACACGCGTGATGATTCAGAGAAGAAAGGGCGAGATTCGGGGCGGGGACAGCTTGTTGCGGCGAAAGGATCGGATGGACGGACTAGGCATGTTGTTGGCATTGATGAGAAGCTTGTGAGAAGGGAATTGAGAGGAATTCATGTAGGTAAGAGTTTTAGGATTGTTGGTGGAAGACATGTGGGTTTAAAGGGTAAGGTTGTAGAGAAATTGGGTGGTGAGGAAGTTGTTTTGAAGCTTTCTAGAGGTGGCGAGGAAGTCACAGTGGGAGTTGATGAAGTTGCTGAATTGGGTTCAGTGGAGGAAGAGAAGTGTTTAAAGAATTTGCAACAATTGAAGATTCGGGATGAGTCAAAAAATGAGGAAAGACGAGATGAGAGAAGAAATTCTTCAACTCACAATGATAGGGAAAGGAGGGATTCAGGCAGGGTTGACAAGAGGAGGGAGCAAAAGAGGAATAGAGATGAGGCTGGAAGAGTTGAAAAGGGGAAACATGATAATGGAGCAGCAGCGTATGAAGAGAATAATAGGTCATGGTTAACGAGTCATATTCGAGTGAGGATAATTAGCAAAGCTTTCAAAGGAGGACGATTGTATCTGAAAAAGGGTGAAGTCGTAGATGTTGTTGGACCGAGAATATGTGATATATCGATGGATGGTAGTGAAGAGCTAATTCAAGGTGTTCATCAAGACATTTTAGAAACAGCACTTCCAAGGCGTGGGGGCCCTATTCTTGTTCTATTTGGGAAACACAAGGGTGTATTTGGAAACCTCATGGAGAGAGATATGGAGAAAGAAACTGGTGTTGTTCGAGATGCAGACAGCCATGAGTTGATCAACGTGCGCCTTGAGCAAGTATCAGAATATATTGGCGATCCCAGTTATATTGGATATTGATTCTCTACACCCACAGAGATGCATTGGCAATGGGCTTCCAATCACTGGTTTTTTTATATCCACATTTATATATTCTGTGAAGGTATGAATTAGACATAATGCTTAAAGTGATCCATTAATTTAATACTCATGTATTAGAAAACTCGTTTAGTTGTTTCTGTTGTTGTTACTTCTTACATGGTGCCCATTCTTTTAAGGGACAAGCTTGATTATGCTGTTAGAAAGCTGAAAAAACTGATGGAAACAAATTGATTATGATCTTGCTTAGGCACCAAGCCTTTAGTGATGATTTTAATAAAGTAGACATTTTTTTTTCTGTGGTGTTCAAAGTTTACCATCTTCGTATTATTTTTAAGGCATTGTGTTGCTTTATGTAAATTTACAGTTATATTTTGACGAAAATGTTTATTTCTGGAAAACTTTCAGGTACAGATCTGAATTAAATTACTATTAACTTGATGTTCACTAAGCTCCACATTTTCTCATGGACTAGTTTTGCAACAATTCATTAATTCTATATTCAGTCACGCCCATTAATTACCCATGTCTTCAATGTTCTATCTAAGTGGTGTCAGATGGAAAAACAATATTTCTTAACAATTATCTTTGCTACAATATCATTATACAAATATTAATATATCTTTGCGGGTTATTACAATTTATGCAAAGGTAGTATTATGTCAATAGAAAAACACTATGGATTGTATTGAATTTAATGCTCACAATGCTCAAACAAATTTTAAAAATGTGGAAGTGTAAGGAGAAGAGAAAAGCTACTCAAACCAGGTTCCCTTTTTTTATTTTTATTTTTTGGTTTGCTTCATAAGAAAAAAGCTTATTATTTGCATGTTTTTGATTCTGCAGATTCTAGTATCTGTATTATCTGAATTTTGTATTCTAGTTCTTGTCCATTTATAACTGATACTTTCAATATGTTAAGTTTGATGTTGTTTGTGCATCTTCTATGATAATGTGTTCTTTGTATATGCAATATGTCTATTTTGTTAGTTTTTCCATGTCTAACTAGCCTGTTAAGTTTTTCTAATAGATTTCATGGATTTATTTTGTTAATTCTTCCTTTATTAACTACATAAAGTGGGTATGATACTATGATGTTGCACTTGATTTCATCAAGTTAGACTTTAGTTAGGAAAGTAAAAGAACACCCTAGAAGAGAATTGTGCAACGAAACAACAGGGATTAGGAATTGGGAATATTTACACTTGAAGACTTAGACTGGCATGCTCATGGCTTTATTTTTGCAAATACATTTCTGTGCCACCCATTTTTTTTAGTAAATGTACCTTCTCGACTTTATTGCAGGACAAGGATGAAAGAAGTAGGAGCATCAACAAAATTCCCCTGGCCAAGAAGAGGACTTTTCTTATGATCGTGCTAACAATGGTGAACTAATTTAAGAGGCATCAAAACGCTTCTTTACACCATTTCTGTCAAGATCTTAATTGCCTGCAGAAAGGAGTTGTGACCATTCAGTGATGTCACAGGTTTCCTGTGTTTTGCATGCCATGTACTTCTAGTCAAAATGCTCCCAAAAGAGTGCCACGTCTTTATGTATGTGTTTGTAAACACCTTTGAGTTTCTGATAAGCATGATGGGATCTTTTTAAGGGGTCAATAGCCATGATTGCAATCTTATATGGGAGTTGTATCACAAGCAATTGTTATAAAGTTGATTGTTACTTTTATCATTTAGGCTCTACTTAGTTTCATACAGGTTCTACAAATTTTAACTGTTGTGAAAATAAAATGGTCATCTTTGAACTTTTATGTGCCAAATTTCATCAAACAGCAACCGCCTAGTGTAATGGATTGGTTCAAACAACGAAATCGAATCAAACCATTGTGTTGTTAGGTTTGGTTTTGAATATTTTACCCTTTGATTAAATCTCAAGCTATGTCAACGCTTGGTTGGCTGAGTGGTACGGGGTTTTCGTCTCATGAAATGAGGTGATGAGTTCGACTCCTGCCGTATCAGTGTTGGCCATGGGGGTGTCTTTCGCTCGATTTTGTCAGAATACCACATAGGCATATGCAATAAACAAGTATAAGCAACCATTGTTGGGTGGTTGTGGAGTGAAATAATACACATCTTACACTTATGGCATAATTCTATACATTTGAAGCAGCTGTAAGTTGAATTGTGCCAAAGCTCCTGACTTGTTGCAAATCATCATCTAATAAAACAGAGTGGCTCTACCAAGCCACGGCCTTTTGTTTTCCCCCTTCGTCAGCCCTTTCCTAAACATGATTTAAGGACACGGCATGAGAATTCAGAAATACAACAAATGATCCAACTGTAACTAATTATTAAAATGAGTCCTGCTGATAAAGATGGAGTGGAAGCCGAGGTTCAGGGATCACAATGGCTGGAATCTGAGGACACATGGTGAGACCATAACGTTCCACCATGCATATGTCTGCAGCTTTGGCACCTTTAACAAACTTCCAATCAAAACCATGAAACATGTTGGAAACTGCTGTTCGAACCAGCCTGAGCCCAAGGTTGTAGCCAGGGCACCTTCTTCGTCCCGAACCGAAAGGCAAAAGTGTGAAGTCCTGACCCAACATTCCTATTTCTCGGCCTTGTAAGAACCTTTCTGGCTTGTATTCGTATGGGTCTTCCCAGTAATCTGGGTTCCTTCCAATGCTCCAAGTGTTGATTAGAACAGTTGTTCCTTTGGCTATATCATAACCAGCAATGTTGCAGTCATCAAGTGTGTAATGTGGAGTTAACAATGGTGAAAGTGGGTGTAATCTAAATGCTTCTTTGATAACGGCTTCTAGGTAAGGCATTTGGAGAGTATCAGCTTCTTCAACCCATCTTTCTTTACCAACTACTCTCTCAATGTCTTCTCTTAATTTTGTGAGGATTCTTGGGTGTCTTAGAATTTCAAGAATTGTCCATTCAATTGTTGCTCCAGATGTGTCTGTGCCACCGTTCAAGAGGTCCTATAAAAATAAATAAATAAATAACGGATACTAGTGAAAATGCACACATATGATTATTATTAGATGTTTTAGGGATATTTGTATGTTTGGAATGTTGTACAATACACATACATTTTTAAATATTCAAATAACGTTAACACCTAACATACGTAAAACATTTTTCTTTTTAATTATAGATTAACTAAACTAAAATTAAGAGAAAAAAAATCTTTAAAAATAGGTTAGAATAAGAAAAGTTAAAATTTAAAAATCCTAAAGGGTAATCCTAAATATATCCATCAACACTTGTCATATATCATTGTTAAAAATTTATAATATATTGAGAGGGTGTTTCGCGCGCAGGATAACATGGAATTGGACTAAATATAGTTCAAATTCCATATTTGGAGGTGAGGTGGATGAAATCAAAATAATCTCACCTCATTGTTCTATTCGGCTCTTTTTTTTTTTTTTCATCTTCTTCGGCTCCTCTTCTTCTTCATCATCTTCATCTTCTTCTTCTTCCTACATCTTTCTTCTTTAAAAAAAGAAAAGAAAAAAGATTCAAAGTAGCTGGTTTTGCAAATCGCAAAACCATTTGGTTTTGTTTATTTTTTTTAATGTAATTTTAAAAAAAATTAAGTTTAAAAAATATTTAATTACTTTTTTATTCCAATCTCAAATATACCACCAAACACAAGATTATTTTATTTTTTTAAAAAAATTAAAAATATTCTTTTTAAAGGTATTTTAGATAGAAAAATGTTCCACCATAAAAGGTTTCGGGTAATTCTAAATGCACTTTTTTTTTTAAATATCATTTTTATTTTTTTTAATTAAATTATTAGGGGCCCAATATTTGCTCCAATATATATATATATATATATACATGTTAGTTTTATATTAAAATTTTTTATATTTATTTTTTATATCGTTTTAACTCATTTAAAAACAGATTAATTAAATTATTTTTTTGCTTACGGTTCATGCCCAAAATTTTATGTCAAGACAACTGCAATTTTAAATAAAAAAAAATTGACAATAACAATCTCGTGACCAGTGACGAAATTTGATGACAGTGATCTCGTAAATTTGATCGTAATACAAACCCCTAAAGTATCGAGAGAACAATAATTTATAATGAGAAATCCAGTGATGACGATCCCACGACCGGTGATGAAATCGACGGCGGTGATCTTGTGACGAGTGACTCCCTCCTCCTCTTCTTCTTCTTTTGGCTCATGTTCCGCCCCATCTGCCAGCCACTTGTTTTTTACTTTAGTATTTTATTATTTTTATTTTTTTAACTACTTCTACATTAAATTTTCTTGCCTTGTTCGCCAACTACTATCTCTGTCTGCCAACCCTTTTAAAAAAAAAAACTACTACAATTCAATCATATTTTTTTATTTGTTAATTTAATATAATTTTGTATTTAAATCAAGTATAACAATTTATCAACAAGCACGAGATTGAAGTTGTAAAAATAAAAGACATATGTTTTCTTGAACTTATTACTATTTAATATTTGTGTGAAATTTAAAATAATTTTGTAATTTTATTATATCGATTTTATGACTTTTATTATATTAATTTTATGACTTTAATTGTATTAATTTTTAATGCATTTGCAATATTTATAAAAAAATATTTAGTTATTAATATATAAAAAGGCCTCATTTTATGTACCTTGCTTCTAGTATGAAAAGTCAGATTAATAGAGAATTTAATTCTTTCAAAAAAAAAAAAAGAGAATTTAATTAAAGATTTGTGGAGGGAATTCAAACAAGAAGAAGTAGAGGAAGAAGAAATATTGAGAACTGATGAATACTCACATGGACCAAGGCCTTGACAGCATCCATGGAGAGCTTGATTTCAGGATCAGCATCTTCCTCAGTGAGCTGCAACAAAACATCAACCATATCCTTAGGAACAAAATCCTTCCCAGCCAAATCCATCTTTGCCTTGTGATCAGCAAGCACAAAGTTATGAAACGCATCAAACTTCTCATGCAAAACCTTCATTCTCTTCACATATCCCTGCACATCAAAAGCCTTAATCCAAGGAATCCAATCCCCATAATTAAGCACACCATTAAGAACCATCCACTCATCAATCATCTCATGAAACTGACTAATCGAATTATAAAGTGCAGTATCAGTTTTATGATCACAAAAATACATATCACCCAACACAATTCTACTAATACTAGACAAAGTATAACGTCCAATATGGTTCCTTAGTATCACTGGATTCCCTCGTTGAGCAAAAAGCCCAGCGCACAATCTACGCCTTTCTTCTACGCGTATGTATTCAAAGGAATCGAGTCGTTTCGGGCTGAAGAGTTCAGTTAAGTAGATTTTACGAGCGACCCGCCAGTGTGACCCGTAAGGAGCCCAAGTCATGTCCTGGTAATTGTAGCCGGTGTACTTGCCAGAAGCAAGAGGGGGTCTTGAAGCAAAATTGGTGTCATAGGTTTTGAGGAATGTTTCAGCCATTTTTTGAGATGAAGCAACAATAACTGTACGCGAACCATATTTAAGTTGCATGATTTCTCCATATTTTTTGGCCATACGGTGAAGATTGATGTGTGGGAGGGTGCCAAGTTGGAGTAAATTGCCTACAACAGGCCATGGTTTGGGACCTGGTGGAAAATTTTTGGGGGGTTTTCTTTGATGGATTAGCTTAGAAATGATGGCAATTACAGCTAGCCATGCTAACGCTAAGACCACCAGAGAAGTCTCCATTATTGGATTTCTTCTCGGTGTCTTGCCTTGAGGGAAAGATATGATGGGAGGTTCTTTGGCGTGTGGTCTAATGAGTGCTTTGCATTAATTTATAGTAATTGAAGCTCCAATGATTACATTAATACACAAACTGAGGTGACAATACACCATGTCACCCCAACCCATCATAAAAAAAAAAAAAAAAAAAACACGTACAACATACCATTCACTACTTCAACATGCATACATATGATTTTGGGTAATTTTAGTGTTTTTAAATGGAAAACATGATCAGGGTATTTATGACTAGTTAGGCGATATGGATGAAATGAACTATGATATTATCGAACCTATGATATATATATATATATATTAATTATTAAGGATATTTCAATGTTCTTGAAATGGCTTAAAAGTGTCTTATTTGAGTGATATTGACAGGTTTAATATTTGTAAACAGGTTTAAATGGAGAAAAAAAAAATATTTTTGGTCTGAAAGCAAATTCACATTACAACAAAATAAAGCCAAATGGCCAGGCAAGACAACCAGGTGGATGATGATTTCAAGGAATTAAAGAGCCTTCCGTGCTGGCCTATGTGCTAGAACATTCTCAGACCGGGGAATATGCTGAAAAATTACATTAGATCCTGAAGTACGAAAGATCAACATATCATGTAAAATTGCTTCAATCTAAGCAACACAACAAATTGGAAGAGGAATTAAAGAACCTTGATCACCAATAAAAGTCTGATAGAATTGTTAAATACTGTAAATAATTCCACTGACTTTGGCTATTCCATATGCTTCAGTCTGCAGCTTCCACAGATAAAGTTGTCCCCAAGAAGTGATGCCCTGGTCTTAGAACCACCTTAGAATCTGACATTAGTACCTTACCAGTCCTAGTCATGTGAGATACAGGATCGCGCGCAACATTTCCACCAAAATAGCATAATTTTAGTAGGACTCAAAAATACATATTAAGCTATTATCAATAATTTCTCTCACGTACAGTCTCATCCTACACGTGAAGAGTCAAAAGAAAAATAAAAAAAGATAAATACTAATTATATAAATAGAAAATATATAAATGTCAATAATGAGACTTAGTCTCATCCTACACGTGAAGAGCCAAAAGAAAAATAAAAAAAGTTAAATACTAATTATATAAATAGAAAATATACAAATGTCAATAATGAGACTTGAACGCAAGACCTTTTACAAAATCAAGACTCTGATACCATATTATAAACTACTTAACCTAAAAGTAATAACTAATAAGTGGAGGTCAAACGATGCGTATCAAGCTATTATCAATGGAAAAAAGATGTTTTCTAGGAAGGATCTATTCCATTCTTTGGTGCAAGGGTCAATGAACTCCGGCACTTTTATAAGGCTGTTTGATTTTGGTGTCTAGATTCGAAAGGTAAAAGGTCTAGGCAGCCATGGGTCTGACCATATATTAATGGATTTTCCATCCCCCACTCGCCATCGAATGCCTTGCTGAAGTACTTGTCTGCCAAAGGAGAAGACTAGGCCAACCCCAAGATGGCCTAGAGCCTTTAGCACCCTACTAATTAGCAGCTCAGGGTTCTTGAGAATCCTCGAACATTGTTTGCCTAATAAGGCCATGTTCATTCCTTCCAAATTTAAAACTAAAGAGTTTGAAAAAATATTTATTTATTTATTTATTTTTTTGATATTATGGAACATCTAATTGAAACTAACTTTTTCAAA
The DNA here is from genome assembly GCA_035771175.1 of Paratinospora sagittata. Lineage (NCBI taxonomy): Eukaryota > Viridiplantae > Streptophyta > Magnoliopsida > Ranunculales > Menispermaceae > Paratinospora > Paratinospora sagittata. The sequence goes on along the minus strand of CM069608.1, from coordinate 36,055,935 downwards.
AAGGTAATTTTTCTAGAAATCTTTTTTCTTTTTTGACAAAAACTGTACTACACAGGCTCATTGTTTAGTGCTATGCACCAGAGATGTAATGAAACCTTCCATTGTTTGAGTTAGAGAGAATAGCTGGCCAAAAGCAAGAGCGTTCCAAATGCTAACTAAACAAATTATTTTGGAAAATATAGGAAACATACAAAATAAAAACAAAAAGTTCTTCAAAAAATATTAAACTGGCTCTTGAAAAAATATACAAACCTGAGTTAATTAATTAAATCCTGAAAAATCAGCCCTTTCAGGTCTTTCACATTGACTTCTAACACTTGCTACCCTACAAAATAGTCTGCTAACTGTCCAAATGAATTTTCACTTCACTATTACTCCAAATAAATTAAATTTTACTATGGCTTAGAAATTGCAAAAAAGTCCCCAAATATTGTCAGCTTAAAATAATTGAGTTTCACAGCTTTTGCAAGGCATTAATACAAGGATCTTTCCATGGCGAAATTGTCCAAATGCATGTCGTTTAGCGCTAATATTTCAGTAATTAAATCAATATGTTGGAAGTATACAAAGCTTGAAGAGGAAGGAGAGGAAATGAAAAAGTTGAAATGACTTATTCCTTCAACTTGATTTCAAATAACATGTATACATGGGTTTATAAAGTGCTCACCATGAACATCCCTAAATCATCTAATTAATAACATTTAAATCACATACATGAATCACTGAATCTAGACACACCACACATTATACCATCCACTTGCTTTACTCACATTTGGCAGGTATATGTTCCATCAAAGATAAAGGTATTTGGGTGGGCTTTGGCTCATAGGTGTATCAATACAGTGAAAATGATGCAACGAAGACTTTTCAATATGTGTTTGTCCTCACTGCTGTACCTTCTGCAAAATGAACGGGGAAAGTATAGATCATATGTTCTTTCAATGTGACTATGTGAGGAAGATATGGGGGGCATGGATCAAATTTTCGGGGCATAGATTCATGGCCCCTAATCAGGTGGAAGATGCTTTGTCATTGTCAATTAAGGAAAGAGGGTTGGGTATGATTGCATTTTATGCTTCATTATGGATGATATGGCTCGAACGTAATAATAGAGTATTTCATGGCGTGGAAAAGTCTGGGTTGCAGCTTTGGGAAGACATCAAACATAAGGCTAGTACACGGGTCTTTGCTTCACCTTTGGGTGGGGGTTTCTCAATATCTGAATGGTTATTAAATTGGAGTAATTGTATATATGTGGATAGGGATATTCTATATTAAATAGGAAAGGGGCTAGTTGAGGTGTCTATATGGATAGAAGATTGGATTCTATAGTTCCTGATTTACTTCTGGTGGACAGTACATGTATAGCTATCTTACTATTACATTAATATAATTCATGTTGTTTCCGCTCAACAAAAAAAAAAAAAAAAAAAAAAAAAATCTAGACACATACATTTATGTACCTATGAACCAATCTCATACATATATCATGATAAATGTTTATTCATGAACATGAGTTAATATACATGCATGAACTACATAAATGCAAATTCATGAACCATGTGCAACACATGAATCATGTTTACTATATAAAGTACTAACATCCCCTCTTAAACACGATTCATGTTATTCCTATAAATTCATTTCACATATCATACTAGCTTGTACTTTGTACTCAACACTTGAAGAAAAAATATTTCCACTGCTAAGTCACGATGCAAGCATGGAACAAAAATGGTTTTCATGCCTATCTATCTTTTCCAGCTTTGATAGCCCTGGTGATAGTCTGCTACTACAAGTTGTTTAACACGATATCAAAAAAACTACCACCTAGTCCACCTGGAGCTAGGCCATTTTTTGGCCACCTTCATCTCCTCCAAAACCCTTTACACAGAACCCTTCACAACCTCTCTCTAAAACATGGTCCAATCTTCTCGCTTCGCCTTGGTTCCCGTCTTGCCGTTGTAGCATCATCTCTGGCCGCTGTTGAGGAATGCTTCACCAAGAATGATGCCATATTTGCCAATCGCCCACATTTGACATTTCACCGCCACTTTGGTTACAATTACACCACCCTTCTTTCAGCTTCCCATGGTGATCACTGGCGAAATCTTCGCCGGTTATGCTCGCGGGAAATCTTCTCCCCAGGCCGCCTCAACATGTATCTTTTCCTTCGGGAAGACGAAGTTAAGCATTTGTTGTCTAGTCTCTATAATATGTCTACGTCCAATGGCAGTGACTTTATCAAAGTTCAGCTAAGATGGAAACTTTGTGAGCTGACTTTTAATAACATAATGAGAATGGTAGCCGGAAAGAGGTATTACGGAGATGTAGGCATCGAGAACAAGGACAAGGCGAAGAGATTTCAGCAGTTTATAAGTGCTGCTTTCAAGCTTTCGGGTGCAACCAATGCCGGAGATTACTTGCCATTTTTGCGCTGGATAGATTACAAGGGCATCGAGAAGAACATGTCCATTATTAGTAAGAAGATGGACAATTTCCTGCAAAGTCTAATAGATGAGCGTCACAAATGCAAAAGTAACGATACCATGATCGATCACTTGCTTTCCTTGCAACAATCGCAACCTGAATATTACACCGATGCTATCATCAAAGGACTCGTATTAGTAAGTAATAATCTTTTAACTAAGTAAAAATGATTTAACTAGTAATATTCTAATATATTATTAGATGCACCAGTTAAGAAGAATGAGCTATTAACAATTCATAATAATGTTAGAGGCAGAAGAAGACATAAAATAACATGGGAGAAATAATTAAGAAAGATTTAACTATTTGTACACATCTAAAAGCTTAAGCAAATGGGAGGTAAAGGCCACCTAGAGAAACCTTAGCTCAGCTGACATGGGATAAATGTCCATACAGTACTTAAAAGAGAGAAGTTGACTTAACCCTTGATCAGAATGGAGTGAAGAAACGGATTCATGTATATATCCGACCTCAAGTAGTTGGGAAAAAGGCTTTGTTGAGTTGATTATTAATTAACTGATCTATTTCTTATACATGCAGGTCACACTCATTGGAGGCACCAACACATCGGAAACAACGATAGAATGGGCAATGTCTCTTTTGGTAAACCATCCAGAGGTGATGAAGAAGGCTAGAGAAGAGATTGACGGTCACGTAGGATTTGAGCGATTGGTGAAAGAAGAAGATTTATCAAAGTTACCTTACCTTAAAAGCATAGTTCTAGAAACTTTCAGATTATTCCCTCCAGTTCCATTGTTACTCCCACACGAATCATCTGAGGACTGTAAACTTGGAGGATATGACGTGCCTCGTGGCACAATTATATTGGCCAATGCCTGGGCCATTCATAGGGACCCTGAACTGTGGGATGAACCCAACTGCTTTAAGCCTGAGAGATTTGGAGGTAAAGAATTTGAAGCTCTTAAAATGTTATTGCCGTTTGGGATGGGAAGGAGGGTTTGCCCTGGGGAGGGGCTGGGCCAACGTGTAGTGGGCTTGACTTTGGCCACTTTGATTCAAAGCTTTGAATGGGAAGGAGTTAATGGAGAAAAAGCTGATTTGGATGAAGGCACGGGACTAGCTATGCCTAGAGCCAACCCTTTGGTTGTCATGTGCAGACCAAGGCAAGGAATGAACAAGCTCTTCAAGAATATAATTTGATCTGATAATAAGTTTAGTCTATTCTATGCTTGTGTTACCATTAATGTAGGACTTGTTTTCCAAATTATGCAATTGAGAGTTGAAGCATTATGTCAATAAATTTATGTTTAGCTTTTAATTAGTGTGAAGCATAATGTCAACAAATTTATGTTTAGCTTTCAATTAGTGTGAAGCACTATGTCAATAAATCTAGTGTAACATAGATTTAGTCTATTAATCTCAGTGAAGATGTGATGAATACGGGAATCTGTATGTTATTTTCATGAGTTCAAACATGTACAGATGCATGCAGTAACAATTGAGCGATTTGTGCCCCTTCAAACTCAATATGTAAACAAAATCAATGCAAGCAATTTATTCAACAATATATCACAGTAGCTGATGTAAGGTTTTCAAAGTCACCAAGCACAGAACAATCAGAAGAAAGAAATTTCAGCAAGCATAGCAGTGAAAGCAGATAAATGAATCAAGAGTTAAGAACAACCACACAAGCAGTAGCAACAATATCGGGAAGAATATATATAATTGTGCTATTAAATTATATGAATGTTCTTTTGGAGATTGAAAGTTGTAACTTGAGAGATTTGAGGCCTTAAGGGATTTTAATGAAAAAGGGCTTTAATGTTATTGATATTTACAAGATAACATGGAGTACAAATCAGTAGTAAATCGGATTAAAAATTGAAGGTACATTCCCCTCCTAACAAAGGAAAGATAAATGAAAATTTCTCACTTTTAATTATCTTGAACTGATCAAGATCATGAGTACCAATTAAAATAATACCTTAAGATGCATTTGCCGAAATGAACCCTCTTCCTGTGTACAGTGTAGTTGCAGTTCTCGTTGGGTATATTTGGCTTCTAAGATCTTTCATTTAAGATCTTGCCTTTGGATTGAATTGAGACCCATTAATTCCAGATCATTCTTGTTAAAAATACTTGGTGATTGCCCAAAGAGTAAAGCAAATCTGCTCAAGTATACTGATTTAGCCAAATTTATCCTGATAACTAAGTAGCATCATCCTCGTTCTTGCTGTCCAACTTGATCGATGCCTTTTGGTATCTCAATTTCTCAATCTCTTTCTCCAGGTAATCAAGTGTTGTATCAGTGACATGGTTAGGAGAGCACGCGGCAGCCACCATCATCTTCAAGAACTTGTAAGCTTCCTTCACTTTACCAGCCTTACTATGAACTTCAATAAGTGTATTGAATTGAATGTAACAATATCAGGATTAATTCCACTTTCCTTCATCTGCTCAAATAACTTCACAGCTTCATCTGTTCGTCCTGCCTTCCCCAATGCATTAATTAGAGTATTATACATAACAATATCAAGATACCCTCCTTGTTTCATCAGTTGTTCAAGCACGGTGCTAGCCAAATCTGCTCTGCCCATCTTCCCCAACCCTTGAATTATAATATTATACGTTGCAATATCAGCAGGACAAAGGTATTCATGCCTTTCGTGAAGAACAATCCAAGCCTCATTCAAATAACCCTTTTTCACAAATGAAGTCATCATGGAATTATATGTATAACTTACTGGGTCAACGCCGTTTTCAGTGAAAATCTCAAACAACTTGCAAGCCAAGCTTAAATTTCCTTTGGCTAAAAAGATTGATAGATCAATGTCAAACGATTCTATCCCTTTCTCCAGCACTCTTTGGCCACTGGATACTGAAAACAACTGACGAGACCAGTTTTTGGCCTCAGCTTGTTCTGCTAGTTCATCCATGAACGGTGATGATGACCATGGATCAATGGAAATGAAGGAATTTTTCTCAAATTCTGGATCCAATCCTTCTGAAGGCGAAGAAGTCATCAAACTCATGATTTCACTAAAACTCTTCTTTGATGGGAACATTGAGGTAAGATCCTTTTTCTTGTCCTGAGGACCTTTCATCGAAGCCTCCATTTTGGCCCGCCACCGGAGAACATTCAAAACTAGACTACCATCTCTCACATGCTTCATGAGCTTCTCAGCCCAATCCCATCTTCCTTGCTTATAAAGCCCAATCAAAAGAGATGTTACAGTGACTAGATCAACAACAAAGCCTCTGGCTTCCATTTCTTCAACTAATTCCAATGCTCCTTCAAGATGGTCTTCTTCACAAAGATGTAATATCACAATGCTGTAAGTAATCCCATCAACAAACTGGCCCTTCTTCTTCAAATCACAGAAAAGAGTGTAACCAGCCACTGCTCTTCCATTTCTAAACAAACCATCAATAAGAATATTATAAGTCCAACATGAAGCCCGTACGCCGTCCTGAACCATTCTGTAGAACAATTGGGATGCTTCAATTAGCTTCCTTGCCTTAAGCAGCCCATCAAGAAGGGAATTATAAACAATGGTGTTTGGATGAAATTCATTATACTGCATCTCACTGAAAATTCTTGTTGCATCATCTATTTTATAAGATTTACAACACCCCTGAATGATAATTCGATAAGAGAATGGATCGGGCTTGTGCCCAGATCCTTTAAGCTCCTCCCAAACACCAATGCCTCCTTCACTTTCCCAACTGCACAAAGCACATGAATCAAACTATTGTAAATGCACAAATCAGGCCCAAATTCCGAACCCTTGTCCTTCATTTCTTTGTATAGTTTCAGAGAAGTATTTAATTCCCCCCAACACCCAAATGCATGAATGCAAATATTATAACCCCAAATATCCAATCCAAAATCTCTTCTTTTCCCTTGTCTTCTCAAATACCCTCTTGAATTCTGCCTTTCTTAAAGCAACTAAAAGCTCATTACAAGCAAAAGCATTTGGAACAACAGCTGCATTGTCATCATCTTTTGAAGCATCAAGAAGCTTGTAAAACAAAGATAAAGCCAAATTCAACTGATTTTTCCTAACTAGAGAAACAAGAACAGAATTAATTACACGTAAGGGCTCAAGCTAGTTCCTAATTCCTCCATATCGTCGAGTATTTCTAGAGCCGAATCGAACTTACCCGTTCAGATAAACACATCGAGAAGTAGCTTGAAAGTGGCTGAATCAACAATCACACCATCTTGCCTCATCAAATTGAGTAGTGGGCGAAGCTCGTTGAGACACCCGGCTCGACAAATTGCTTCAAAGATAAGAGCGTAAGTGCCTGGAGAGTGTTTGTAGAAAGGCCTGAGAGAAGCCCATTTGAAGATATCGTTTTTGGTGGAAGCTTTGATTGAGTTTCTTTGAAGATTTTGAAGGACGAGAGATTCGGAGATGGGAATCGAATTGGCACAGAGGCTACAAGGAGAAGATTTTCTAACCGAGATAGCATTTCAAGCGAAGAAGAAGAAGAAAAGGTTCTTCCATGGGTTGTTACAGTAGAAATCTTATTTTTATTTTTAATTTCCCAAGGGGGTAATTCAATTTATTTTTCTGTAAAGAGTGTAAATTGTATATGAATTAAAGCTTTGTACAAATCAATTCAACTCAATAAAACATTTTCATCAATTTCTTTCACTGATTGGTATAACAAAATCTTATATTGACTGTCCACTACCTAATTGACCTGTGTATAACGGTATAAAAATATATTCAGATAAAGTTTAAGAGCTTCATCTTTCACATTCTTAGATTGCTTTTGTTATAAACTGCAAAAATTTACAACTACATGTTTTATATTCATTAGATCATTTATTACACACTTTGATATGCGTAAAACATTAATATCTAATAAATATGTATATATAATTGTACATGCAGTAAACATTTTTACGATTAGATTAACATTTCTTGTACTCTATGATTACTAACCATTTGACAAAAGCACATGAATGAATAAGTTGAAGGGCTTTTGTCCCCTTTTTCTCATTCAAATCAATTAATGAAGCCAAGTAATTTATTGGTTTGATTTGGAAACTAAGTTGAGCAACTCCATCAAGTTTACTGAAAATTTAGAGTTTTTAAACAAAGGTTTTTATATCACATAAAACTGCAAAAAATCATTACAAAATCATACACACACTTGAAAGTTCAAAATTCAAGCTATACATTATTTGATACTGTTAAGCAAAACTTAGTTCTTGCCATTGTACCCTTGATGTAATTCCACAACATCAAGATTTAACACATTCAGCAATCCTGAGAGATTCATGCATTGATCATTTCAGGGAGTTCTCAATATCAATCTCAAATCTATATTCCACATCCCTCTTGATTACCCTCTGGAGAGCTTCATTTATAACTTCAATCTGAGGATATATCTTGTTGGCAGCACAGAAATCCAGCATTTCTTGTGTTTCTTTCGTGCTGCCGCTTGCGCTACCAGAAATAGTTTTTGAACCTGTCACAAGTTCAGATAAGCCACACTAATATATAAATCTGGAAAATTTGCAATATATTAGAAATTCATTGGCAATACAGAGTGAAGTACCATTAACAATGCTTGAAGGGTGGAATTTTACCTCATTCAGATAGCCAACCAAAAGTAAAATCTCAATCTTCTTCAGGAGAGCCATGTAGGGATCAAATGGGTGATCCCCTGAAACCGCATCTATGATAAAATCAAGAGATTGCACCAATGGCCTGAAAGTGAAAAAAGAAGTCTTTCATCAACCAAAAAAGTATTCATTAAAAATGATTTGCTAATCACGATAAACAAGCTATTGGGCAGGCCTAGATCTCAAGTAGTACTAATATTGCCCCCAACTTAATCACCTTTGAGCTCAGGTGTGAGGTTTTACTCAAAAAGGCCTCAGCACTAATGACAGCGAGATCCTAACTAATATTCCATGTAATGAACTTACCCATATCTAACATGGGATGACTATTATTTTGGTCCACACAGTCCCAACATGAGCATGAATAGAGTTTCCTCCTAGTATTACCTCCATTTGTTGCTTGCAGATGAGATAACAAATCTGTCTGCTCCAAGGAGATTCAGGGCTTCCTTTTTCTTAGATTAGATATGCTCATGCTGAAAACCGTTACATGTAATTCAAAAGCCTTTCCGAACTTCACCACCATGTGACCAAGGCCAACGAGCCCAATCACAACTAAAGATTTACCAGCTTGATTCATTTTGTGTTGCATCATCGGAGCACAAACTGTAATTCCAGCACATAGCAATGGTGCTGCAGATGCTAACGATAGTTATCAGGTATTTTACAGCAATTGCCAATACCTGTGTAGTTGGCAACAAAAAACACCAGGATTATGTGTGAACAAGCATGAAATTTTAGAAATGTATTTGTCACTAGAAATTTCATAATAATGAAGAAATACATGTTATTTAATAATGTAATTCACTTGCCTCTCATGAACTATATAGTAGCTGGAATATCCTCCCTTTGTGATTGTGCCATCAGTATCAACATGATTAAAGGTGTAGGTGCAACCTTTGTTGCAGTGAACTTCTCGTCCATTGTTACAGTACTCACAATTTCTATGTGAGTTCGCATATGTTCCAACTCCAACAAGGTCTCCAATTTTAAACCAAAGTACATTGGAGCCAACGCTCATGACAATTCCAACAATCTTGTGCCTGGCATGAACAACATCTTGAACACTTTTACATGAATAGGAGGAAGACAATTTCTTCAAAATTATGAGTTTAAAAACATACCCAATCACCAATGGATACATTGAGCCTCCAAATTTATTCCTAGTCCAATCAGCATCAGCAAAACAGATTCAAGTGCCCTGTATCAATTTTCTCACATCAATTCGTGAAATGCTTCTTGCCATTTTTTTTTTTTTTAAACTCCATGAGGTAGATGCAAAGTATCATTTAATGAGAAGGTGTTAACCCTATAGTTAGTTTTGTAAGTATTCATATTCATGAAGAATCTAACAAGTTTTATGCTAGTTTTTAGATATGTCACAAACCCTTCTCCTTAATCCATGATTGGTACTAGCTGTGTACAAAGGTAAGGTAAAGAAGACTTAAACATGGTGTAAGTCACAATTTGCATTAATACTGGGCTGCAAGACATTGGGGAGATTTCTTCTATTTGTGAATCTAAAATTTCTGTCAATGGTTTGCAATTCAAAAATACGGATAAAATCTAAAAACAAAAATTCAGAAAAAAAAAAGTTTTATCTTTTTTTTCAAAAAACAAGTTGTTTTCTAAGTAACTTCTTTAAAACTATTTTCAAATTCAACCACCCAAACACATTTTTCGTGTTTTCGGATTTGTGGATATACAAAACTGTATCTGAATAATGAACCAAATGCCTCATTCAAATCAAGTTAGAAATTTCCGAAATCTTTTCCTACTGCAAATAAAAAGCTAATACTAAAGTATGGCTTCATAAACAATTTTCATCATACTCAAATGAATCATTTAACTTGCAACAAAAACTTAAAATCAAATTCATGTACATACCTGCGGCTGAAGTAGTATGGTGATAGAACTCCAGATGTATTTCTTGCTGCCCACCCTAGGAAATTCTCATTTTCAGTATGAGAACTCATTGTTAATTTGTCTGCCTAATGAGTAAATAGAGAATGCATATATCAATGTAAACCAGGAAAAAAAATTGTTAAACAATAGTGGGACACAACTCATTAAATCATTGTTGAGTTAAAATGAAAATTTTATAGGGCCAGTATGAGGCTAACAATGCTTTACGAAACAGAATGTTGGGCAATAAAAAACATGTTAACAAATTAAGTGTAATAGACATGCAGATGTTAAGTCGAATATCTGACATTTGATAAAACATTAAAAGATAAAAATAGAAATGAAAGGAGTAACCCCAAGTAAGAGAAAATGAACTGACTAAGATAGTTGGGATACAAACAAAGCATATTAGGTCTATCAGTTAGAAAGAGTGAAATATTAATATTAAATTATTAATTAATAACAACAAAAGAAGATGAAGATTTAAAATAACTGTTGAGATTTGTTTCCTATACAAATTTATTTCCTGTATAGATTTGTTTCCTGTACAAAATTATTTCCTTAAGGATTTATTTCCTTTAAGGAATATAGCAGTTACTAAAATTGTAAATGTAGCTATAAGTACATAGCCCTGTATGTCCATATATATGGAGTCCCTCCATTAAGACATTACACAAGAATAAATATCCTTTCTATTCTCCCGTGGATGCAGGCCTTAGAGCCGAACCACGTTACATCTTGTGTCGTTCATTATTTTATTTTCTCGACATGGTATCAGAGCCCTAGGTTTTATTACTAGGAAATATGTTTCGACCTTCATCGTCGAAATTATTGTTGTCGGCCTCTATCGCCAAAATCCTCTTGAGTGGCCTTCATTGCCGTCACTGTCGGAACATTCATCACCGCCTTCATCGCTAGCGTGAAAACCACGTCGTTGTCGTCATCTGCCGCCGCTGCAACTGGATCGATTTGTCTTCTGCAAATCGTGATCCAGCCATTTGAAGTTCATCGTCTTCAACGCCTCTGTTACTGTTCATCACCTTCATCGTCTTCATCGTCTTCTGTTACAGATTGGAGGTTCGACGCCGATTGAAGATCGATCGACAGAACTGTTGAAAAACACACCGGTTTCTCGTACCAGTCTTCGTCTTCGTCGGACTCTTCTTCCTCGTCTTCATCGCAACCGCTGCTGCCGCTGCAACTCGCCACCAGCACTATTCATCGCAGCCCTCATTGCTGTTGCAACACTGCCACTATCGCCACTGTCCACTACTGCCACTCATTGTCTACAACTGCTTTCATCAAATCGAGATCGTCTGCAATTTTTTTTTTCATTGCCTCAGAACTTAAACTACTGTTCATTGTCTTCTTCGCGGAGATCCTCGGCTTCCTGTTTTGCAATTTTTTTTTTCATCGCCTCTGAACTCAACTGTGTTACTGTTCATCGTCTTCATCGTTGATCCAAGTCTATCGTTGATCGCTGATCTTCTTCGTCTTCATTTTTTCTTCATCTGCAACTCGATCACTGATTCGTGTGACTGGTTCGTGCAGTTTGAAGAATCCTCTCTGCAACTGGTTCGTGCGACTGGATCGCCTGCAAATCGCGATCAACTGGATCGCCTACAAATCGCGATCCTTATCCTCTCTTTGATCTCTCACTGTTCATCGTCATCTTCACTCACTGTCGTTGTTCCTTGCTGCTGCTACTGCGCCTTCTTCTTTCTTTCTTTCTTTTTCCCGTTGAAGCTCGAATTCGTGTTGTTTCTTCCTTCGCGACAAACTGTTCTTCTTCTTCCTTTCTTTCTTTTTCTCCCATCTTATTTCTCTCTTCCCTTCTTCCGTCTTTTCTTTCTTCTGTCTTCTCTTTCTTCTTTCTTATTTTCAGCAACTACCTTCATAAAAAAAAAAAAAAACATCAACCTCCATCTTCGGCCTTCATTGCCAAAGAGAGGCTTGTTTGGCGTTCATCGTTGTTATTGAAGAATTTGACCAGGCATTGTTATTGTTGTTACTGCTTCCACCGGTACGTGAGCCAAAAGAACGATGTCCAGTGTACAATCAATTGAAGAGCACTCTCTTAAGCAAGTCGAATTCAATCAGGATGAGATCAAGAGATTGAGAACTCTACTTGACACTCTTGGAAAACCCTCAGGTACCAACTCATTGGCCCATTCAGGTAATATTCCTATTTCTATTGGATTTAACGTCTTGGATAAATCTTTTGCTAACTCTTGGGTTATAGATTCTGGTGCTACTGATCACATGACCAATTCTCCCAATATATTTCATACCTACAACCCATGTCCTAGTAGTCGAAAAATAGCCACAGCTGATGGATCCTTAACCACAGTTGCTGGTATAGGTGGTGTTCACATCAGCCCCACCCTTACACTCAGAAATGTTCTTCATGTTCCTAAACTATCTACTAATCTTATCTCTATTAAAAAACTGACCCATGATCTGAGTTGTAATGTAACCTTCTTCCCTACTTACTGTGCATTTCAAGACCAGGACTTGGGGACGATAATTGGACATGCTAAGGAATAGGACGGGTTATATTACCTTGAGACACCAATACATCCTATCAAGAGTACCACTTCATTTCTCTCTGAGCACAAACTTTCCAATAAAGAAAAACTATGGCTCCATCATCGCCGCCTTGGCCATCCTTCTTTTCGATCTCTTAAAATCATGTTTCCTTTGTTGTTTCAATCTCTGAATGTTGAAGATTTTCACTGTGAAGTGTGTGAACTTGCGAAACACAAACGTATATCTTTTCCACTTAATAATGACAGAAGTTCAGATCCTTTTGATCTCATTCATAGTGATATTTGGGGTCCCTCTCCAATACCTAATGTTTCTGGAGCGCGATGGTTTGTGTCCTTTATTGATGATTGTACCAGAGTCTCGTGGATATTCTTATTAAAACAAAAATCCGATGTGAGCTTTATTCTCCCTACCTTCCATAACATGATACACACCCAGTTTGGTGCTAAAATCAAGAGATTTCGATCTGACAATGCTAGAGACTATTTTAATCAAACATTGACCAACTACTTCCAAGCCGAGGGGATCCTTCATGAATCATCCTGTGTTTACACACCACAACAAAATGGAGTTGCTGAAAGAAAAAACGGTCACCTACTTGATACAACCCGAGCCTTTTTTATTTCAGAATAATATGCCTAAGTCCTATTGGGGGGAATATGTCCTTACTGCAACACATCTTATTAACCGTTTACCATCCCGGACCCTTAATTTCAAAAGTCCTATGGAAAAGCTACGTCAATTTTATCCTAAGCTTAAAATCTCTAATAATCTTATACCTAAAATATTTGGATGTGTTTCATTTGTCCATGTTCACCAACCCAACAAGGGAAAGTTGGACCCTAGAGCTCTTAAGTGTGTTTTTGTCGGATACTCTTCCACTCAAAAGGAATATAAATGCTATCATCCGCCATCAAAGAAATTATTTGTCTCAGCCGATGTCATTTTCTATGAACCTAAGCCTTATTTTTCCGCTCCTCCTCTTCCGGGGGAGAATGTCATCATGGAAGATAAAGATCGGAACTCCCTTGATACCCCTTTTGATCCTTTTGACCCCTTTACCCTCCAACAAACCAAACCTGAATCTCCTACACCCCCTGTACCCAATGTCGAACCTAAGGATCGGATGACTGGACAAGTGTACTCAAGGAATAAAGCTGCAACTCCTGAACCGATGCAAGCTCAAGAATCTGAACCAATCTCTGAGAATGAGGTAACAAATCCTGAACCCTCCTTACAAATTTCATTAGTTCCTGAAACTAACAATGATCTTTTAGCCTTTAGAAAGGTAAACTAAACTGACAATGACCTTCCCATTGCCATTAGAAAGGGAACAAGGGAATCCACTAAATATCCCTTGTATCCACTATCTCATGTTGTATCCTTTGAGAAGTTCTCACCAACCCATAAGAGTTTCCTTACTAGCCTGAATAATATCCAGACTCCTACATCATTATCCGAGGCTTTATCTAATACAAATTGGAAACAAGCTATGAATGTGGAAATGAAAGCCCTGGAGAAAAATACAACATGGGAGTTGGTAGACCTACCTCCAGGAAAGAAACCTATTGGATGCAAATGGGTTTATACAGTAAAATACAAAGCAGACGGGTCCCTAAAACGCTACAAGGCAAGATTGGTAGCCAAAGGATATACTCAGACATATGGTGTGGACTATCAAGAGACATTTGCTCCAGTTGCAAAAATGAATACTGTAAGACTTCTTTTGTCATTAGCAGCTAATTATGACTGGGATCTGCAACAATTTGATGTAAAAAACGAATTTTTACATGGGGATTTAGAGGAAGAAATCTATATGGAAGTGCCTCCAGGATTTGGCACCACTGATAAAGTGTGCAAATTAAAAAAGGCCCTGTATGGACTTAAGCAATCTCCGAGGGCATGGTTTGGTCGGTTTGCCAAAGTAATGACAAGTATGGGATATAAACAAAGCCAAGGAGATCACACTTTGTTTATTAAGCACTCGACTTCAGGGGGAGTTACAGCTCTATTAGTGTATGTTGATGACATCATCATGACAGGAAACAATGAGAACGAGAGACAAAACTTGAAGCGGTGTTTGACCGAAGAATTTGAGATCAAGGAATTAGGGAGATTGAAATACTTCCTAGGGATTGAAGTGGCACACTCTAAACATGGAATCTTTATCTCTCAACAGAAGTACATTACAGACCTTCTTAAAGAAACAGGGAAACTAGCATGCAAACCAATGAATACTCCTATTGATCTTAATCACAAGCTTGGAGAAGCTGAAGAAGCGCCGACTGTTAATAAAGAGACGTATCAAAGACTAGTAGGAAGACTCATCTATCTCTCTCACACAAGACCTGATATTGCATATGCAGTGAGTGTAATAAGTCAGTTCATGCACAATCCTAAAGATATTCATTTGGAAGCGGCTAATCGCGTTCTACAGTATCTTAAAGGGACTCCAGGACAGGGTATCTTATTTAAACGACACACAGGAATGGTTCTTGAAGCATATACCGATTCAGACTATGCTGGTTCAGTAGTTGACAGAAGATCAACTACTGGATATTGTACGTTTCTTGGTGGGAATTTGGTGACATGGCGAAGTAAAAAACAGAATGTAGTGGCCAGATCTAGTGCTGAAGCAGAATTCCGAGCAATGGCACAACGGGTTTGTGAGCTATTGTGGTTGCAGATAATTTTGACAGATTTGAAGATACACTGGGATGGCCCTATGAGACTCTATTGTGACAATAAATCTGCAATTAGCATTGCCCATAACCCAGTCCAACATGATCGAACCAAGCATATAGAGATTGATAGACACTTTATTAAAGAGAAGCTTGACAGTGGGTTGATCTGTACTCCATATGTGTTTACCAATAATCAGCTCACCGATATGCTCACTAAAGGGTTAAATCATACTGCATTTCAAGCAAATGTGTCCAAGCTGAGAATGGTAAACCTTTATTCACCAGCTTGAGGGGGGAGTGTTGAGATTTGTTTCCTATACAAATTTATTTACTGTATAGATTTGTTTCCTGTACAGAATTATTTCCTTAAGGATTTATTTCCTTTAAGGAATATAGCAGTTACTAAAATTGTAAATGTAGCTATAAGTACATAGCCCTGTATGTCTATATATATGGAGTTCCTCCATTAAGACATTACACAAGAATAAATATCCTTTCTATTCTCCCGTGGATGTAGGCCTTAGAGCCGAACCACGTTACATCTTGTGTCGTTCATTATTTTATTTTCTCGACAATAACATATATAGATAACAAAGAAAGATATACATAGTTGTTATATAACTTAAGATTCAGTCCCATGTAGTTGTGAAACGACTTTGCTGATTTTTTTTTTATTTTTTTTGACAGAGATACAACCCCCAAATAACCCTGGGACCCCACCCATGAGGTATCAAGTGAAAAATTTGTGAACCCACTAATCCCTACACCAACGAAATTCAACACAGAGGTCGTCAGACACATGAACTTCCGCATGAGTCATTGAGTCAAGTAAGACTTTGCTGATTTGAGTTTAAGGTTCCATCATCAGTGACAACATGAAGGAAAGGAGGTAGACTGGCTCTGATCTGTTTAGTTTTAATGGCACTTCCTTCTTATTACATGTCTATGTTCAAGGCCCCATCATCAGTGACAACATGGATTGAGAAAAGGATTAAAAGGTTCTTTTGGGGCTGCAAGAGGGACAGAGGTTCCTCCAACTTGATAAACTGGGAGGTGGTGAAGAGACTGGTGGAGAAAGGTGGCCTGGGTATTGGGAACTTATCACTCAGCAATGTTGTGCTTTGTAGCAAATGGATCTGGAGGTGCATCAGTGATCCACATTCTTTATGGGCAAACGTGATTTCTAGCAAATACGACAAGCTTGTCTTCGATGGGTCGGGTAGGAGTACAAGGTCCACCTATAGAAGTCCGTGGAAGTTCATTTCTTCATTGGTGCCTCAGTTTTCTAATCATTTGGCCCTCACTATTGGTCATGGTCAGTTATTCAGGTTTTGGGAGGACAGGTGGTTGGATAACTCCAACTGGCTACTACCTTCCCCCACCTTTACAGACTATCTACCCTTCATAACCAATCCATAGTCTCTTTTTTGGACCATTATTCACTATCCCAAGCCCAAAACATACCCTGGAATCTGCACCTCCCTAGGGCCTTAACGGGTAGAGAGCTCATTAGAACCTGATAGGTTTACTTGGCCTATTGATCCATCTAAGAAATACACTTGCAAATCCTTTTTCACTACAATCATTGATTCACCACACTTTCCACCGCTTCCTTGCTTTACTCACATTTGGCAGGCACATGTACCATCTACGGTAAAGGTTTTTGGGTGGGCCTTAGCTCATAGGCGAATTAATACAGCTGAAATGATGCAACATAGACTTCCAAATCGATGTTTATCACCACATTGCTGTACATTTTGCAAGAGGGATGGGGAAAGCATTGAGCTAAGGCCCACCCAATAAGCATATCAAAGCGTTGCATACTGGAAGTGAGTCTGGAACTATTAATTTTTTCTCCGAGATTCCTTATCGTGTTGAAATCACCACCCAAACACCATCTAGCACCACAGATCACACTCACGCCCACTATTTCATCCCAAAAAGACTCCCTCTCCGCATAGGCAGACGGCCCATAAATACAAGTTAACTACCAGCTGTCCGAGCCTCCATTCGCAATTTGAATAGAAACCGAGAACTCGCAGATCAAGCTATTCTCAACTGAGATAGCTCTAGAATCCCATAACATGGCAATGCCTCCCACTGACCCCACCGCTGGCAACACAACCCAATTCTTAAATCTGGAACCCTAAAGTTGCGCGATAATGATGGGATCAACCACTTCCTTCTTTGTCTCTTGGAGGATAACAATGTCAGGTTTGGCTTTCCCGAGAGTTCTCTTGATAATACATCTTTTCCTACTCGAGCCGCATCCTCTAATGTTCCAGGAGAGAATCTTCATTGATTAACCCTAGAGCTCCATTTTGCTGCTTTAACGCTGCTAACAATATCCTTAAGCATGATTTCCCCATCCAAATGATCACCTGGAATTGGTAGTTTATCACGTTGTTTTCTAACTGAGATTTGAGCTGTTTTAAGAAGAGGTGCAAACTGCTCCATAGAATAGATACTACTGAATTGAACAAAATTAAACAAAAAAAAGAAGAAGAAAAAAACCAGTATTTCCTACTGACACAAACTAAATATAAAGAAATTGAGCTGATTACTAGGTTAAAACTCATAAACAAAAGTAAATAATGTAAGATCTTCCAGACCCATTCAACAACTGACTCATATGAATCAACTACAGCACAACACCTGAACTACAGAACAAAATTCAGGAATTTGTAACCAAAAAAAAAAAAAAAGGGAATGAGTTCAAGAACTTAATTACCCAAAATCAAGAGGGATTTTTTTCAAGAGAAAAGAGGACATACCCTTCAGACGACTTGCAAAATCAGAAGTGAAATCAAGCTTTCTTTTCTTTCCTGGAGGGCAGGAAGGGCAGCTGGTGAGCTCAGCAAATTCAATCAATTGTGATTGAAGGGCAGATTTCTGGAGGAAGCAGCCTATCAGGACATGAAGCCTCAGTCAAAATAAGTTAGTTTATACAGGAGGCTTTGCTTCTTCTTCTTTTTTTTTTCTTTTTTCTTTTATTATTGTTATTATTAAATTGGCCACAGGCAACTCACTTTGAACTTTCTGAAGCTGCCTAGCAAAGAGCATTGGACCCTTTACAACAAATGCACAAGCCCTCAATTTTATATAGAAAATAACAAGCTCTACTCTCTGTGCTTTCAAGTTTTCTTTTTCATGTAGTTGAGACTTGAAGAAAGAACCAAACTCTCTCACACATTTTTGAAAATGTGGTGAGAGCAGATCTGAAAGAGCTACATGTATCATTAATAGGTAAATAATTGGGCATTTAGATTGATGGTAGAATAGGAAACTTCCCTACATCTGGGTTGCAATATAACATGTATCTGGGCTAGCTCAATTGAACTGCTACATTCAGACACTCGCACACACACACCAATAGAAAAAAAGAAGAAGAAAAAAAAATCAGCAACAAAAACAACTGCTACACTTTTTTTTTTTTTTTTTTCAAGTGATATTCCAGCCATTTGCAGCTTTTGCTCAACTTTTCAAGAAATTGAAAATCTTGAGGATTACCCAAAAGGGCAGCCAGAGGTTTTCCTTAAGAGAAGGAAAGCAATCTTATTTATGGAACATTGCTATAAGCCTATAACAGAAAAATGCCAACAATAGGCTTTTCTTGTTTAGGTTATTGACTTAAATATATGCTCCTAATGATTTGAATCAAGTGTTTATTGTTAGAAATGCATGTCTTATCGGCAATTCAAGTTTTTCAACAAATGGTCAATATGACAAGAGACTTCCCATTAAGAAACACATTTGAATGCTCATAATCTTGTTCCTCATGCAGGGCAGGTTATTTCCTATTGTTTCTCAATCTTGATTTCCATCAAAATAAATACATCAACATATCTTATTTTCAATACTATTAAGTGCCACCATTAAAATTGATATCTAAAACAGCTCCATCACTTCTGACATGTCCCTGCATAGATCATTTTAAGGAATTCTCGATATCGATCACGAATCGATACTTCACATCCCTCTTGATTAGCCTCTCAAGGGCTTCATTTATGTATTGGATTGGAATAACTTCAATCTCAGGGTAAATTCTATTGGCAGCACAGAATTCTAACATTTCTTGTGTTTGTTTTGTACCACCGGTCACGCTTCCAGAAACAGTTCTTGAACCTGTGACACGTTCAGATCCTTTGTAAACCACACATGAAAATTTAACCAACTTGTGCTAGATAAAGATGGAAGAAATGAAAATATAAACCAAAATCTATTATAAGTTTCAGAGACAGTAAGAAGAAAAGGGTACCCAAAATAAGGCTTGCCGGATGGAGTTTGACCTCACTCGGAAAGCCCACCAAAACTAAAACTCCGGCAGTCTTCAAGAGTGCTAAATAGGGATCAAACGGGTGATCCCCTGATGCAGTGTCGATAATAAAGTCTAGAGATTTGGCCAAGGCCTGTAAATAAAAAGGAAAAAAAAATAGAAGCAAGTGAAAAAGCAAAACAAAACAAACTAATTTGGACTCAGGGAACAAACTTAAAAATAATAATAATAAAATTATAAAAAAAAAAAATGAGATCATTGGAAGGTGGTATGTCTGGCGGTTCTATGGTCTGTTTGGAAGGAACAAATAGAATGGTGTTTCATGATGAGTTTTCATTGGCTGCTAAAGTGTAGGAGTCTTCTCATCTTTTAGCTTCTTTTTGGGTAACCAATAGTAGGTTATCCAAACGTTATGGGTTGGGTGATTGGCTTAGGGACTGGGGCAATCTCGTATCTGTTTAGGGATGTGGATAGCTACGTTTGTCTTGTACAAACTTTTATCTTTTACTTCTATATATACAATACCTCTTAGTTTCTTTTAAAAAAAATTATTAAAAAAAAAAAACAAACAAACAAAGAAGATGAAAGTTTTCTTGAAGTACCTCCATTTGCTGCTTGTCAGATGATATCACAAATCTATCTGCTCCAAGAAGATTCAGGGCTTCTTCTTTCTTAGATATGCTTGTACTGAAAACTGTTACATGTAAACCGAAAGCCTTTCCAAACTTCACTGCCATGTGACCAAGGCCACCGAGCCCGATCACACCTAGAGATTTTCCAGCTTGATTCATTTTATGGCGCAACATTGGAGTATAAACTGTAATCCCGGCACATAGCAATGGTGCTGCCGATGCTAATGGGTAGGTATCGGGTATCTTATAGCAGTACCTTTTTTATTTTGCATCCAAAAAACACCATGATTATGTGTTACTAAGCATACTGAAAACAAATCTAGAAGCGAGGAAGCTGTTAAATTCCTAGCTTGGAGGGCAAATATGATTGTGACAAGAAATATGAGAAGCTAACAATGGTTGTAATCATTAAGTTTGATACTTCATCAAAATTGAAAGTTTGGTTCTTTCTTGAATTGGTTAATGTTAGAATGAAATAATGAACAATGACATGCTAATTTTATAATAGAATATACCAAAGACGCGTTGGCCAAGAGGTTGGGTAGAGGGGCAAGTAATCGAGAGGTTACAAGTTCGAGCCCCATCCATTGGTTCTAAGGTATGAGCCCGAACGGGGATTTTCTCCGGGGTTTCAGGGGGTGCCCCCTTTGAGGGCTAGGGGCTTGCACCCCCCTGGGATTAGTCAAGTGTATGTAAGCTGGTTTGGATACCCAGGTTTCAAAAAACAAAAAAATTATAATAGAATACAACTTGCCTTTCATGAACTAAGATGTAACTAGAATAACCTCCCTTTGTGATTGTGCCATCCACATCAACAACGTTAAAGGTTGAGATGGAACCGTTGGAGCAATGAACTTCTAGTCCATCATCACAGTACTCACAATTCCTACATGAGTTCACATATGTTCCAACCCCGACATGATCTCCGCTTCTAAAACGATGTACATTGGAGCCAACATTCGTGACAATTCCAACAATTTCATGTCTGCATTAGGCAAATTATTGATACTTCAACATGGATAGCAAGAAGAAAATCTTCCATTTTAAAAATATTACTAGGAAAACATACCCGGGCACCAATGGATACTTCGAGTCTCCAATCATATTCCTTGACCATACAACATCAGCAAAGCAAACTCCACAGTGTGTAATTCTCAGAGAAACATCATCACATCCAAGTACCCTGTAAAGACTCTTATGTGAGAGGGTAAAAACCCAATTATTAGAAAAATTATAACTTTAAGTCCAAGAGTAATTGATATTGGCCTGCATGCACACACATAGATATACAATATAATGTATGCGAATCCTAAAATTTATTGATTTGAATTGTCCGAAACCATTTGATTCCTATTCAAGATTCTAACAACTATGGCCAACAAGAGAGAGAACATAACTCTCTTCACCAAATGATAGGAACAACAGTCTTCAGTCTTTACCAAAAGTGGAGACTGCCTGAGAATTTTGGCAGCAAGTAGATAATTTCTCTCCACTCTTTTTTCTATCTAACATATGATCTCAATTGTCTTCTTTCTCCTTCCCTATAATTTTTTCTTTATATATATATAAAATAAATAAATAAATAAATAAAACCCTTTACTTAGTTGTTCATGTTTAATCAATTCAGCTTGCCCTCATGTCTTTTGATCAATGCGTGCTGAGGAAAATCTCCAAACTCAAGTAGATTCTTTTTTTATCCTACAAAGTAATCATTTACAGAAGATTCACATGCTATTCCTTGCAACAGTGAAAATGCTTGGAAAATTCACGAAATTTCTCAACATTTAGATTTTGAGATACTATTATCCCTCCCCCCCAAAAAAAAAACCACCACAAAACGAAAAGGAAGAAATTGATAAGCCGCCGGTACACTTCATTTATGCTAGGCGAAAGAAAGAGAGAAGTTGCTTAGTGGGTGCGCAGGATAAGAAAGAGAGAAGAGTTGCTGTTGAAGGAAATGGAAGTGAGTCACGTGCTGAGCAAGAAGCTGATGTTGTGTAGAGTGTATTTTTGTACTATAAATAAGGGTGTAAAGGGATTCTGAGCATTCATTCTTTTGGTACAGAATTGTTGTAATAACAGGAGAGTGCAGATCACTTGAATATCTGCTAGTCTATCTTCTTGTTCTTGCATTTTCTTGAATTCGAAGGTCAGAGATTACATTCTTTTATCTGTTTTCTCTTCTTACAATCTTAGGTTCTATCAGAAAGCATGGCTGAATTTCAGAATCTTTTGATTTCTCATTCGAATGGATTTTTCACAATTTATATTACATTCGCACCTTCAAAAATTCAAAAAAGGCTCAAGTAAACTTCACTAAATTTCATCAATATTTCCTTCAAATGAAGAATTAGTTCCTAGAGTTGGAAATTCTTTCTATAGATTTCAAAATACTTATAATCATTAGCAAGCTCTTTAACAACAATAATCCCAAAAAACAAAAAAAAAACTCTTTCTTGACAAATTTTATTTGGCATAAAAAAAATTGTGAAGGAAAATTTGATGTGCACACCTGCGGTTGAATTTGTATGGTGATAGAACGCCAGATGGGTCTCTTGCTGCCCATCCCAGGCAATCCTCACTCTCAATTTGAGTGCTCATTGCTAAACTGCCCACCTAATTACAAATGGAGAAAGGAGCATAACCATGTCAACACAAACCAGATAAACATTTGCATAGCCAGATAGTAAATAGCAGCAATTTTGAAGTTTCTAAGAAGGATTAGTATATCATAAAAGGTTAGGCAATCCATTGAAAGGAATTCCCAAGAATTGCAGGATTTTCAGAAATAGTTTTGAGTAATTAAATTCATTATTTGAAGTAGATAATTCTTATAACTAAAAAGAGTTAAGACAAG
This sequence comes from Paratinospora sagittata, assembly GCA_035771175.1. NCBI lineage: Eukaryota > Viridiplantae > Streptophyta > Magnoliopsida > Ranunculales > Menispermaceae > Paratinospora > Paratinospora sagittata. The sequence goes on along the minus strand of CM069608.1, from coordinate 36,032,942 downwards.
GTCACTATTGAAGAGCTCTTCAACGTCTATAGAGACAATAAAATGGCCAAAAATAAAATAAAATGGAAATTCACATCCATTAAAGTATTACGAAATTATAATAAGCAGTCTTAACTGAAGAAAACTCGTATCAGTGGTACAAGCAATCAGATCATAAATTCAAGCATATTATATTAGATCAGTAAATAAAATCTAACAAAAACTAAAATCAACGAACTGGGCAGATGAATTTACTCCAATTTGTATATAATAAGTTATGATCTTCAAGACCCTTTCAGCAACTACCACGATTAATGAACCAGCTAAAAGGACTTAGAAGATTTTCAGAACTTGGTACCCGAAAAGGATTATGTTCAGAAAATGAGAGAGGCTCTTGAGATGAAAATCCAAGCTATCTTCTCTTTGCTGGGGCAGCTGGAGGATCACCGGGCAAGTTGTCGATTTCCGGGTTGGTTCTGGTTTTAATCAGGGCATGAGCCCGAGTAAATGTTATTTATTTATTTATTTATTTTATTGGAAAATGGTAATCTAGCTCTAACATAATACAATTACATTATATTTAAGTGTTTATGTGAATGTATTTGATTTACATATTTTTAAATAAATAATAAATAATTTAATGAACATCATGCCCACGTACCCATGCACCTGTGCATTTATGCATGTCTAAAAATTATTTGACTTGATTTTTAAGGGTTTTTCAAAATTTCAAACTCAACCCTAAAAGTCAAATGTTTGAAACAAGGTTCTTTGATTGTGTTTCCGTCTAATTTAACTAAAATAAGTTTATGTCATTATTATACGAGTTTGGCCTATTTTAGGGTTTATTTTTCTTTATTCTCGACATAATTTGTCTAAAATACGATTTACAAAATTTTTAGCATAATGCAATGCGTATTGCTGGAGCCTTTTTGTTTTTAGTATAAAATTATAAAAATACCCTTAAATTTATAATTATAAAAATATCCTTAAAATTTTTTGGGGCATTTCAAAATTCTTGTTAATTTTTTAATGCTCTACTTTTCAAATATCAAGCACTTTCTATCTTCCCTTAAAACGTCTCTTCGGAGACATCCGATATTTATACTTAAAACTATAGTATTCGACCAACGTGTAGTTGACTCAGTAAAAGCAGATTGAATCTTAAAATCATCCCCGGATAAAACTTGTAAAGTTTGATTCTTAGAGACGTTCTTATTGTGAGAGGTCTATCATTCCACTCTACCTTAAATAAAAACTAGGTTCGTCGAAGGGTACGGGCACCTCATGAAAAACCCTAAAAAAAAAAAGAAAACTAGTCTTGGACAACTTACGTAGCATTTTGATAGTTTGATCATCTACATCATCTAGAAAAATGAGAAAATAGCAAAATTAAATTGTTTAATAAGGATATTGATTACATTCAAATTAAGTACAAGAACTTGTCAAAGAAATTAGAATAAATAACTTTTTTATTTGTTAGAAAATCAAACTCTGACATGACAAATTACCAAACATGACACATTTGCATCTTAGATGAACTCAATTCATCTTTAGTGGCTTTAGTTCTTTGCCATTACTAAACTTGGCTTAGCTCTTCATGGGCAATCTGATAACCTTGCAAATCCACAAGGTATAGCTGTGGATTGGACAATTTCTTCTCATCATATTAGTAAATGGAACTCTATAGACTATGAATACTTAAACGAAGAACAAAACAGAGTAATTGCACAAAGGGTTTTCAAGAATTCTTCCAAAAAAATAAAAAAGTTCTTTCCAGCAAGTAATTGTCAACATGGTCATGAAAGCCAATGAAGAACCTGAACCAAAAGAACAACAAGGACATTCTTATTTTGTTCTGAAATTTAAGAGATTTTCAGGGTTAAAAAATCTTTTTTTCTTTCCTCTTGAGGGGATGATCACAATTTCAAGAGTACTGCGCGAGGGCCGAACAAAATTGAAGGGTACACATTGACACTTGTCTCATACAAAAGTTTTTGATTTCATTAACTTTCTTCCCCCTTTTTGGGACTCTGCAGTGAGAAAACTGGTTTTCCTTCAGTCCTACCAGAACCTCTTACAGTTGTTGTATCAGATGAATTACTCTCTTCTTCAGCTTCTCCAATTGAACCCTTGGCTTTGCTAATCTCTGCGGTCTCAGGGTGAGTGATCCCAATGGAGGCACCACCAGAACCATGGCCAATTAGGCTTTTGTATATGGTCAGAGCTTGAGCCATCATGCTGGAAGGATTGGCAGCAGTGCTAGGAAGCAACATTGTTGTACTCTGCAATGGTAAAAATTTAAAGGGTCTAAATCATATGAACACACGATTCTCCACAGGAAAATATTTTGTGGTACAATTTCTCACCTGTTTGGCAATGTTGCTGAAGGCTTGAATGTATTGCTCAGCAATTCTTAAACTTGCAGCCTGCAGAAAAGGACACCATAACCTTGATGCACAATGTAAATAAAGAACAGCGGTAACCACATGTCTACATTTACTATCGTTATAGTTGACTTTCCATCAAAAGGAAACTCAGTTTGATAAGCTAATATGCCTTGATATTGACGTGTTTTATAGTGAGACTCTTCATTCATGCACCCATCAGATCTTCATGGGGCTTTTGTTATGGGCTTTCAATGGACAGAACAAGCACATTTCTAAATGAAACTCCATTAAAGTAAGAACACAGCGATCTATGATTCAATGATTTATTGTTTATTTATAAAGGTAGTCAGGAAACTTGAAAAGTATTTTAGTTTTATCCCAATATCTCAAATTACCCAGTGGGCTTTACCCCTCTTCCCCCAAAGGGTGACATTTGAAGTAAGTATGCACAGATAAGACATTTAAAAAGGGAGGGTCTCCTACCACTTTCTTTATTACAAATTCATTGAACTTTAACTGATAAAAAAGAATATTAAGTTGAACAAATCAGTGACTCTTAACTTTTCCCTGGTGTAGCGTCAAGACATTTATTGTTTTTTTTTTCTTTTTTGATAACCATGGTATCCAGTATTCCGACTAATCCACGGGGCCGCCACCCACCCACAAGGCCACGAGCCGGGAGACCCAAGGCAAGAGCACCCACCACACCACCTGAGAATAAATTCCAGAATGAATGCGCCAGGGGGATTCGAAGTTGCAACCATCCGGATAGGTATTTGCTTCCCCTCCTCCCCCTACCATTGAGCCATTACCCTGATGGGTAAGACATTTATTGTTTTCAACAACTTATTAGGGCTGTTTTAAGTTAAAAATATGAACAAAAAATAAATCCTTGCCCATGTAAGAAACAATCACAATATACATACAAAAAGCTTCTATTTCCAACCAAAGGCCAGCCATACAACTGGATAAAACATAATTTTCTATAGTATCATTATGTAGTACAACTTGTCAAATTTCAGCTATAAATCAGATATGAAGGCTTCCACTAGCAATATTCATTTCAATGAGCAATGACACATGATATTCAACTCAATTCAACTAAACCTTTTCCCAACTACATGGGGTTGGGTACATGAATCTGCCCCCTTCATTCTACTCTATCAAGGTCTTAACTTAACAAAACAAATAGTATTCAAGATTTCATAAAATTATAGACGGCTAGATTCTAAATTCAGGAATGCCCAACACTTCTCATAGGCCAGATGCTTGGAAAGCATCAGAAAAAGCTTAAATCAGATGAGCATAATAATACAATTAATGATTTGAACAATTTAAAATGGAAATATAGACCTGGAAAAACAAAAATAGTAGCAATACTGACATAAAACATTGCAAAGTAAAGCAACAAGAGATGTACAATATGTAATTCATTACAATTAAGGGCTGTATAGTATCTAACCTCAACACCTCCACTTGCTTTAATGGCATCAGACACAAAATGAATCCCTTTTGCAGTTGCCTGAGATCTGGCAAGGATTGCTTCTGCCTCTCCTGATAGACCAACAAATTAGCTTCTTGTCAATTGTGATGTAACAGAGCTTTCCTTGAATGAAAACAGAAAAGAACCCTACTTATGGTCCCCAAGCATGCCACACTAGAGTAACTTAGCTTGAAATCAAATCAAAAGTTTCTTTGTAACCTATCTTCCATAGAATTTGAACAATCTAGATGAAATGTGAAGTAAACTAAAATAATGCATATTCCAAACAAATATATGGCCTTTACTAGTAATACTAGGAACCCATCTCCAAATCTCATTTTAGCATGCGCAAGGTCATAAAAGTTAATAGCATACCTTTAAGCTAAATTTAAATTCTTTTAGTTTAATTTAAAATTCCCTTTTGTAAGGAACCCATTGTGTATGTTGTTTGTTGATAATATTGTACTAATTGATGAAATTAAATCAAGAGTTAATACTAAACTAAATGTTTAGAAAGAAAGAAAAAATTAGAGCCCAAATTGTTCAAGATTAGTAGGACAAAGAATAAATGCATTAAATATTCCTTTAGTGGAAGAGGGACAATGAAAATTGACAGCCAAGAAATACAAAGGGGTGAAAGGAGTGATAATTTTAGATATTTAGGCTCAATTATTGACCAAGATGGCGAAATAAAAGTTGAAGTCAAATACAGAATTAAAGGAGGTTGGATTAAGAGGAGTGTCTGAGGAATATCCAATTAAAGTTGAAAGAAAATTTTTAATGGAACACAATGTTGACAATAGAGAAAAAATACATGAACAAATTAAATATAATGGAAATGTGAATTTTAACATGGATATGGGGTGAAACAGAAAAAGATAAAATTCAAAATAAATATATTAGAGAAATGGTAGAAGTAGCCCCTCCTCTCCACATTCAGAGTTACATTGGTTTGGACACATCAATGAAGACCATTAAATGCACCGGTTATGAAGAGTGAGATATTGACAATTATTGCAATTATTGAGGAAGAGGAACACCTAAAATGTCATGAATAAAGATAATCAAGGAAGATATAAGTATTTCAATACAATTGTAGACTTAGCCTTGATAGAGTGTAGTTGAGAAAGCAAATTCATGCAGTCGGCCCCACTTGGTCAAGATTCAGGAAAAGACCATGTCGATGTACTAAATTATCTGAACTGTTAAACAAATCTATGAGTTGGCATTTGGAATCCATTTATTTCTATTTTGCACTAGAAAAACGTGTGATTTAACTTACTCATATTTCTATTTTGCTCTATATGTCACAACTCAGACATCTAGAAGTGCTGTTCAAGAGTTTGTACTTGTGTCAGAAAGCGATTTACATCCCAGTTTCCTCACAACACATTTTAACATAAAGTCTACAAAAAAAACAAAAGATAAAAAGGAACAGTAGAAAAGATAAATGAAACACCAAAATTTACCTTTAGCTCTATTCACCTGATCCATCATTGCAGCTTCTGACTCCAAGATTACTGAATTTTTCTTTCCATCAGCAATATTAATATTTGCCTGTCTCTCACCTGTTAAATATGAACAAATTGTTTGCATGATGTATGATACAAGAAGATCTAAAATTTACGAGAAATCCCTAGAGAAAGATGAGACTATCTTGCTGAAGATCACATGCAATTGTACTAATAGCAAATCACTGTAACATCTTTTGCAAACAATATTACCTCATAAACAGATAGTCGAGAACTATATCAGTCATTAAAAATAAACAAACTAATTAAGCAGAATGCCTAGAGGAAAACACCTTCTGATTCAAGAACTTGAGCTCGTTTTCTTCGTTCTGCTTCTGCTTGCATCTCCATAGCAGCCCGCACTCCAGGAGGAGGCGAGATATCCCCTACAAAGCCAGGACGAGGAGCCACATCATACTAATTGTTTAAAATTTTGAAGTAATTTACATCTGAAAAACTAGGATTATCTCTTACGTATCTCATATCTTAGACACTTCAGACCCCAATCTTGAGCTGCCTCATTAATCGATTTCTGCATGCCAAAGTTGAATTAGGTAATCACAAGTGATAGCATATCTAAACCCCTTTTGCGTAACTAATGCATCAAACGTTTCTTTTTCTCTTAATTACTGCATCATCAACGTTATACCTTTCCTAAGCGGTGGCCTCTCTAAAACTAACTGCAGCAACACAATGTGTATGAAAAATCCAGTGCTCCTCCTTTATTATGTGCCACTTCTTCAATGCAGCCATATGAATTTGAATGTATCATGAATTCCGCACTTGTATCACCACAAAATCTTTTACTACTAATTTATTAGGTAAGTGTACTACATAATGCATTGAAGTTATTCTACTATGTCTCTTACTGCATTTCACTCACGACCACAAATTTGGGCAAATAATTTATAAAAATAGAAATTCTAGAGTATTGCCGCAAGAAAGGAAGAATTTCCAGCAACTTTATCAAACAATGTGGTTGTCAATATCTATATTCTATTCTCTTGATATACATAAGTTGGACCTCCACCTACCAGCTATAGCTTTTAGGTCAAGCGGTTTCTAACATGATAACAAAGCCTTGCTATTTTGGAGGCGTAGCGTTGAAACCTCCTTCCTAGCATTTCCTTGTTTCTCTTATTTTTAAGCATCGCTTTCCTCCCTATTAGAAATCTAGTCTGCATGACATCATGCACATGAAGGTGGGGGCAGTTAATATCTATATTCTCTTGATATACATAAGTTGGGTCTCCACCTGTTAGCAATAGCTTTTAGGTTAAGCAGTTTCTAACAATGGTTAAATATATATATATATATATATATATATATATATATATATATATATATATATATATATATATATATATATATTATTTAAAAAATGTCTCATTCATGGATAAACTGGAAAAGAGATAAATATAGGGCCTCCAATGTCTTTGGATTAGCTTGGCAAGCTTCAAAGTTCAAGTGGAACTAAGGTAATCACAATAGTGTTGTCAAGGCACCTAGGGGGTGCCTAGGCAATTTGCTTAGGCAAGGTGTGGCATGGGCAATAAAAGTTAAATGAATTGCATAATATAGGTATAATGTTTCTACATATAAATCAACTATTTTGAGGTTTCAAGCAAGGATCGAAATTTTGATTTTGACTTGACTTTGGTCAATTGAAAATTGGAATTAATTCGGAAAAGTTTAATTCGACATGGAGAATTTTTGTAAAAATTTGCTATATTGGAGAAGTTTAGAGAATTTTTGCATATATGCTTAAATATTTAGATTTATTGTAGTACAAGCTAAAAACTAATATAAATAGACACTTTTAATACATAAAAATACCAATAAGTGACCTAACAAAATCAATCTTGTTAAGTGGGTTGATGAATTTGATATAGTGGCTTTTGGTCTTAATTCATTTTCTTTGTTTTGATATTTAATTTTGTAGTGGCTTGCTTCTCGACCATATACCTTGCTAGTTTGAATTCCACTATGTTTAATTTATTAGTTTATTACTTAAATGTATTATTTTTTAATCTTGTTTTATAAGAGTTAACTAAAAGAAGATGCTCTTGGGGATTGACTTCGAGGGTGGGGTAATTTTGTGTAATTGTTGGTTTGGGGGCCTTGGTGGTGCCCACGTGTATAGTTTTTTGTCTCATATATTCATATATACAAAATCTTTTCTTTGTTTCCTTAAAAAAAAAAAAAAAAAACTTTATTTATTTATTGCTTCTTATCTTCTCTTTTTGGTAAAACATATCTCATAAACTACATAATTTGTTAGGTTATTAAATTATTTTTTAAAATTTATATTGCTATGTTGGTTGATGAAGTTGAAAATAATACATAATTATTGGTATTTTTTATTTTCTATTGATGAAATAACATTTTTTTACATCTCTATCGAATTTCATCGAATTTTGTTGAATTTTATCGAATTTTATCGATTTTTTTGTCAAATTTTTGCATTTTTTATTTTACATCCACTTCGCACTTCGATGGTAAAAAAAAGGAAAAAAATTCATGAAAGTTCACCGAATTTCGAAAACGTTTTGAACCATGGTTTCGAGAAACCTCAAGGCCTCCAATAACTTGCCCAAAGAAAGCCCAATTCATTTACATTTTTCAATAAAGTGATGGAAGAATCATCATGCCCAAGATTTCTATCACCAGTGAGCTTTAATTATCCCCAAAATCTCTCTCTCTTTAAACAGCACTTCAGCTAAGGCTTGATGTCCACTATCAAAGTTTCAAAATAAAAGGCATGAAGAAATGGTTTCAATATGCAGCACAAGAATGGAAAATTAATAAAATATTATTTTCAGATTCTAATTATTATAATTTATTTTTAGTAAAATTTTATTCATTTTTGTAATATAGTTGTTTATTTTAGTAGGATTCTAATTGTATTATGGAATAGAGTTTAATTTCTCAAATGTAGCATAAATCAAATTACGTAAATTTCAAATTGTGTTATTGAATAGGATTTTTATTTCCTAGTCATAGTAGGAATCGGATAAGGGGTAGTAATAAAGTTGAGGGATGGTTGATTCAATAGAAAACACTGATTATTGCCTCTATCTTTTTTTCTTCTCATTCTATGTCAAGTTGCATTATACAGGTGCCTTCTTTCAGTAGAGATCACACACTATTCCATGACAGTGCGGATAATCATTTCCTTTGTTCCCCATATTCAAATAATTCCCTAGTCACTTTCAGCCTAGAGACCATATAGTTCCTCATTATAGAATTGAAATTCCGTAAATAAATTGTTGCTCTCATGTATGCAACGATCAAAAATTCGACTTCACCCTAGAATTTAATTACTTGAAAATTGAAATTAATTCAAAAAAGTTTAATTCTACATGAAAACTTTTTGTAAAATTCTTCAAATTAGAGAAGTTTGGAGAATTTCTACATAAATGCTAAAATATCTAAATGTGTTGTAACATATACTCAACTTAACTAAACCTTTTTCCAACTACATGGTCGACTACATGAATCCAGTTCCTCCACTCTACTCGACCAAGGGCCAAGACGACTCTTGAAGTACAAGTAATCATTATTTTTGCCCATGTCATTTTAGGTTTTCCTCTACCTCTAATGCGAATAGATACTTTTGATCCATAAAAAAATTTATAAATAACTTAATAAAATTAAAAATTGTTCTGTCGGTTGATGAAATTTGAAATAGTGGCTTCTGGTTTTAATCTATTTTCAGGGTTTTCATTTTCAATTTGTGGTGGCTTGCTCCTAGAACATATAATTTGTTAGTTTGGCATTCTACTTTGCTATCATTAAAATGTATTTTTTTTAATGTATTTTTAAGTTTTTCTCTAATTTTAACTTTCTTTCTTTATTGTTATTTCCATTACTTCCTTTCTTCTTTTTTCTAACGCATATTGCATAATTTCTTAGCTTTTCATTAGACTTTTTTTTATATTGCTAATTTGCTATGTTGGTTGATGAAATGAAAAATAAAATAAAAACAGTGAATAGCTTTTGATAACACTTTTGTTATTTGTCGGTGAAAATAAAACATGTTGACTTCTTTGTCAAAGTTTATCCGATTTTGTCAAAATATATCTCATTTTTTTTTTATTTTCTAATTGAAACATTAGATATTTATCAAAGTTTATCAAATTTCACGTCCATTTTTTGTATTTTCAAAATGACCCATACTTTTTAATTCGACAAGCTTAATATAAAAAATAAAAATAAAAAGCCAAAAAATTGGCAAACGTTCTCGATTTTTCATACATTTATTTTCAAGATGTACACAAGGAGAATTCTAGTTGTGAAAAGGAATCAAAGTCCGCACACCTCTAGAAAATGTCGTAGCAGGCATTAGGGCTCTAGTGGATGAGTTGCCCACCAACTTTTCTGGTTTTTTTATTCTATATTGAATGAGTTCTCTATAGTCACTCCTTCCATCAATCTCCCATATTTGGAGAGAACCTATTGTCCCACTTCTGTTTACAACTAGACTAGCTTTCTTATTTGATTGTCTGTAAATGTCAACAAACTTTCCCTTTTGTACTTGCATTTTGTGCCTCTCTTCATCACATCCATATCCTAGATAATCTTATCAGAAGAGGTAAAATCTTAAAGCATCATTGTGGCACATGCGAGAATGAAGCAAAATTTGTGATCACATTCCACCTTCTTAATCATGCTACCTCTTTGCTTTTGCAATTTGGTCTTTCTTTAACACCTTAAAGGCTAATAATACGGTGACACATAAATCTAGAATGTAAATACTTTTGGAGTGTTGGTGTTGTCATTTTGACCAGAAGCATGTATCTAGGCGATATTAAAGTTAGCTTCCAAATTGGGTGCTAGATTGGAAATAAATAGCAATTTTAACCTTTGTGGTTTATAAAAAGTGCCCATGGAATACTCTCTTGTCCGTCAAATATCTCTTCGAAAAAAATGGGTTCCTACATGGCTTTCATATATTCCTTCAGGACTTCTATATTTAAGTGGAATTGATAATGTTTGATGAGAGGTGTACATCTCATGTTGTTTGTGACTTTTGTCCTCTTTCCAAGGCATTCCTTTACTGATTTATGTCATATCATCCTACTTGTACTTAGTTTTATAATTATGAACTAAAACTATGGAAATAGGTCAAAAAAACAGAAAGAAAACTCACAACTATGTTCTCATTTAGTGTATCTCTCTCCTCAAAAGTCTTGTCCAATGTAATCTTCCCCAGCTCACTACGCATTGTCGTCTGAGCAAGCTGAATAACAGCAAAAATTGGGTTCTCAACGCCATATGATGCCAAATACGGATCCACAATCTGCGACAGAACACCAAAAATCATCAATAAATCCAAAACTTGAACAAATCCCCAAATCACATTCTTCCCAACAACCAATTCAAAAACCAGTATAAAACAATTGTACCTTAACATAAAGCACTCCATCAATTAAGATGCTAACATTATCTTTAGTAATAGCAGACTGATCCGGAATGGGTATAGCCTCTTCCTTAAGCGAATGAACATATGCAATTCGATCAACTAATGGAATCAAAAGATGAATCCCAGACCCTAGCGTCTTCACATACTTCCCAAATCTCTCCACCACAAACGCCTTCTTCTCAGGAACAATTCGCACGCCCCAATTCGTTGGCGCCACCAACTCATACCTAAATCAAAACTCATTAACCAAAAACCACAAAGAAAATGAAAAGATTCAAAACAAATCATATAATAATACCAAACAGACCTCAAGCTAGGATCATCGCGGTAATGGCGACCGCTCCGGAGATTGCGAATTGATGAGCCAAACGGCATTGGAATGAGATGTGATGAATGAGACGATGAATCGAAGAGAATTGGTGGTTTTAGAAGCATAATCGACGGTTCTTTGAAATTGAAACCAGTAGTAGTAGCTGCTCGAGCTAGATGATTGTTCAAAGATCTCAATGTGTTAAGAGAGCTCATTTTCCACATTGCCATTACTGTTCTAACTGCTGTAACTGCCCTAACTACCTCCTCTTCTTCTTCTTCTTCTTCTTTGTTTGGAGTTTCTGAGATTGAGTCAGAGAGAAAGGAAGAAGAAGAAGAAGAAGATGAAGAAAAGAAAGCCCTCGCAAAACCCTCGTGAGCGGTGCGACTGGGCTCGAGGTGGTTCTTGAGGCGCGACGTGGGTGGAACCAACCGGTTCGGCCCTGTGCTCGGATGAAATGTTCAGAGAATTGAACCAACTTGCTACAATTTAGGGTCTGTTTAACCAAAACCAACCAACCGATGGGGTTGCCCGTGCTGTTCACGTGCGTTTTATTGTCCTAAAAATTAAAATACAATTTAAAAAATAAAAACTCAAAAAATAATATTTTATCGTCTTTTAAAAATAACATGTTTTCCTTGTAACTTTAAAAAATTGTTTTCAAGTTTCAACCAATCAAACTATTTTTGGGTATTTCCAAATTTTTTGATATAGAAGAATCATACATCAAATGCAACCTAAAATTAAAATTATCTAAGTTAAAAAGGTCAGTAATGAGAAAAGAAATTATTTTTATTATCATTTTTATTCCAGAAACTTGATATTAAGATTTAAAAGCAATAATGAAATTTTCAGAGGTATGGTTAGAGGAATCTTAAAAGTGAGTTCTATAACTTATTGACATTATAATGATTTGGGGATATAGATATATGATAATACTAAAGAAAATTAATTTTGAATTAGATATTTGGTGAGTAATATTTTTAATTCTTAAATTTTCATTTCTCCTTGGTTTCACAAAATAACTTATGTTACAATTATAAAGCAAGCTTATTTGTATTTAAAAAAAAAAATTGGTAAAAAAGAAGGTTGCTTAACTAAGAAATAAAAAGTAGGATTAAAACCAACGGTTCACGGGTTTGAAAAGTGAACTACGAGGTGCGATTGAGAGATTTATCATGAGTTCGAGCCCCCTCCTCCCCCTCGTCTATCACTATTGAAAGAGGTGCACTTGTCCCTGCAAATCCACTAATCTGAAAAAATTAGTCTTATTCCAAATGAAAAGAGGACACTTGCCGAATGTTAAAAAATCGGTACCAAAAAAAAAAAAAAGTAAGATTGAAACCCTTTTAGAACTTTTTCATTGGTAGTCATTGAAAATAAAATCATCTTCTAAAGTAGAGTTTCTATGTCACATGACATATAATATGTTGTTAAAGTCTATAATTTTTTCTTTGAATTTTGAAAATTTTTGTTATTTTTCACTTTTAGGTGGATATTCTTGAATTCCATCTATATATAACATGTTAATTGTGAGAAAGTACATGATAGAGCAAAAACATAATTAATTGGTACAAGAAATTGATTAGAAAGATTATAATCATGACCCTATTGCAAAAATAACATGGAATTAAAAGATTATAGGGTTCTCCACCCATCCAAAATCCTTATTTATGGACAATGTGACCATGATAAAAAGAAAATTCTTGAATATAACAGTTAAAAATCATATAATAATCTGAATTTTAGCAGGGTCATTACTACCAATTATTCCTAAACTTGGCAAGAAGAAGCTACAATATAATGAAAAAAAAAAAAAAAAAACTCAATGAGAAGAAGAAGACATTAATCTTTTTTATTGCACATTTTGTTTCTTTGAGGAATCACAGCATAGAAACAATAATACAGTCAAGTAGTCCTTTCATTTGCAATACGAACAATTGAAAGATCAGTAGCTACAGAGATTTCAAGTTTTTGATGATCAACAACACTCTTGATCTCACTACTTGAGTTCTCTTATTCACAGTTGCTCTTGCTAGTAACTCTTGATCTCACTACTAGGTAATTTGGGGTTAACTTCTTAGCAATTCGCACAATATACCTAATAGTGATAGAATGCCATTCGATAACTCGTGATGCACTAGGATCTACACCTAGTCTCAATAACTTAACTTCACTTTACTGAGTATGTCCCTTCCAAATGCACTTTCACTCGGTGATTAATGTGGGATTCCCACATTTACTCACTAGAACACAAATGTATAGGCATGCAGTTGCAATTACACTAGTAATACCCGAGTAATAGCATGTGGTCATCAAGTAAATAGCACAAATACAAGGAATTATGAATTAGACACCAAATATAACTTTGTTCTCATTAAAAAACGAGATTACAACAAACTCTATGTGTTTTTCAAGCACATAGGAGTTATGTACAACGAACCAGGTAACTAACTGGGTAGTTATAACGACTTGGACACTTGTCATTGTCTCTTGTGATGCTTTTTGAGATACAATTCTGACCTTACACGAAGTGTAACTTCCCAAACTGCTTGTAACTTTCCAAACTATTTGTAACTTCCTGATCTTAAGAAGCCACATATCATTAGTAGTTTTCAAACTATCCCTTGAGGCCTAGGTGACATAACCATCTGTAACTTCTAGGTAGTTATTAGTACTGGGACTCAAGTGCTAGTTATTGTCTCATTGCTCAATCAATGAAGTTCACTTGGGCTTGGCCCATTATTGCATATCTCTAGTTGCCTATGAGTCAACTATGCCCCAAGTCCACTACAAGGCCTCCTACTTGGTTTCTTAGGCCGAATTACCTTAGTTCCACCACACTAAGGCCTCCCTTGGATTGTTTCCTTGCTAAGTCTAACAATTCTCCATAGCACTTGATTAAGGGTTTAACAGGTTTTCACTATGAAACCCTTGTTTAAATTTCATTAAAATCATATAACTAGATAAACTAGTTTATTCCACTATGAAATTTTTAAATAAATTAAATTTAGGTTTAAATATGTAAAAAGGGATCACTAAAACCCTTGCTTCCATGGATTCAAACCATAAATTTTTATTCAAATCATTCCCAAAATATTAAAAAAAGAGAAAATTGAGTTATAGATCTTACCTTGGATCCTAAATCGGCCCTCCAAGCGCATTTTGGAACTCTCTTAGATGACTTTCCAATACTCTCTTGTTCTACCTTGACAGCTCTAAGGTTTTGAAAAAGTAGGAATAACCAAAAAAAAAAACCAAAATCATGTTTTATATATATGAAAAAAGAGGGTCGTTAATTGAACCACAAAAAAACACTCTTTGCACTACAAAAAACCACCAATTTCATTTTTTAATAATACCCTCATGTGATTGTATCAAAATGCTCCTGTTTTTTTTGTTTTTTTTTTTTTTTTCAATTTCGTAGCGGGGTTCGGTCTTGTGTGACCGAATCGGAACGTAGTCGTTCGGTCATACAGACCAAACCTATAATTGTTGGTTCGGTTTGTATGACCGAACCAATAATTATAGGTTCGATCACCCTAGACTAAACGATCCATTTTTTGTTTTTTTTTTGTGTTTTAACAACATTAAAAAAAAATTATATTATTCGGTCGGTGAAGACATAACCCAAAACATATGATTTTTTCGTCTCCGACTGAACCACCGCAATTGGTTTGGTATCACAAGTTTGAACCGATTGCTATCCCGTTCTTCCCATGATAATTTTCTCAAACACTTAGCGATGTTTTTTGCGAACAAAAAGACCAAAACATATTATTTTAACAATAAATCTCTTATCAATTTAGTGATTTTTGTTCGGGAAACTTTAAATCGCAATCGTCTTTCGTGTCAAAAAAAGATACAAAATCTATCAAAACCACCAATTTTTTCGCTGAAGATGAGATAATAGCAATGAAGTAAGTGATTTTGAGGGTTTTAAGTGTAGTGATTTAAGGTTTTAGTGTTGAGAATGAGAGAAAAATGGAGATGACGCATTAGAAATGATAGTGTTGGGTTGGAGGGAGATGAATTTGTTTGAAATTATGAGAAGAGTATTTAAGAAAGTTCAATGTGGTAAGGATAACATTTCTTTAGATTTTTGTGGTAAGAATAGAATGTGGTAGAAATAGCTTTTTTTTGTGATTTATCTAGCTGCCCCAAAAAAAATTGTAGTTTTATCCAAAATAGTGAAAAAAAAGATTCTACACGTGGCCGACGTCAACAATGCCCAGAAGTTAACAACTGTTGCCTTTTAACTTTTTTTTATGAGCCCCACTGCATAATATATAAATATTAGGGGTGACAATTCGTGTTGTCGTGTTGTAATCGTGTATAATGAAGTATATTGTAAACTCAAACACGATACACTTAAATAACGTATCATTATATGTGAATCCGAACACGACTCGTTTAATAAACGAGTTAAACAGGTTAACCTGTCACGCCTGGAATGCACCGCAACACATTCTACCCAGACGCGGGCGCACTCCCACCGCAGCGGGAGCGAACGCCAGCCATTATGGATCCATAATATTGTCACATCCCAGTACACAGCACACCGCAGCGTCTAGTACCCCCGGGATCATTTGTCCACACTATTCACTATTCATGAATAGTGCAGGGCCTCCCCCAGATTCGAACTCACAACCTATAGTTTGAATCCGAACTCTGAGTAGCCACTGAACCATTGCTCCCGTTGCGGTGGGAGTGCGCCCGCGTCTGGGTAGAATGTGCTGCGGTGCATTCCAGGCGTGACAAAAAGGCCTTATGTATCTAGTACCCCCGGGATGTGATGGGTACGCATACCCCAGCCATTACGATCCATAATATTGTTATACCTCAATACACAGCCCGCACACAGCGTCTAGTATCCCCGAGGTTTTTTGTCCCCAAAGAGGGCCTCCCCCAAGATCGAACTCACAACCTCCCTTAAGGAGTTAGAATTCGCAACTTGAGTAGCCACTGAACCACTGAACCATTGGTTCAGTAGCTACTCAAGTTGCGAATTCTAACTCCTTAAGGGAGGTTGTGAGTTCAATCTTGGGGGAGGCCCTCTTTGGGGACAAAAAACCTCGGGGATACTAGATGCTGTGTGCGGGCTGTGTATTGAGGTATAACAATATTATGGATCGTAATAGCTGGGGTATGCGTACCCATCACATCCCGGGGGTACTAGACACTGCGGTGTGCTGTGTACTGGGGTGTGACAAAAAGGCCTTATGCATAAGGCCTTTTTGTCACACCCCAGTACACAGCACACCGCAGTGTCTAGTACCCCCGAGATGTGATGGGTACGCATACCCCAGCCATAGTACCACATAATATTGTCATATCGCCCAATTCAGTGGCTACTCAAGTTGCGAATTCTAACTCCTTAAGGGAGGTTGCGAGTTCGAACTTGGGGGAGACCCTTTACTATTCATGAGGGAATAGTAGGGACAAATAATCGTTTCGATGTAGACCAGCTGCGGTTGAGTTGCTACATGGCGATATGAAAATATTATGTGGTACTATGGCTGGGGTATGCGTACCCATAACATCCCGGGGTACTAGACACTGCGGTGTGCTGTGTACTGGGGTGTGACATAACCTGTTTATAACCCTAAAAGCTTAAATAGGCTCATTCTAACCTATTTAACATGTATAAATTCTAAATTAACATATAAATCAAAAATCAAAAATTATAATTATACAACCATATAGTAAAGTCCAAATAAAACATTATAAAGTTGTAGTCTCAACACATGACATAAAATATTAAAAAATCTCCACACATAATATAAGTCTCAACACAAAAGATAATCGTGTTAAACTGGTCAATTTTGAGTTTAGCAAGTCCACCTGATTTTGACCTTAAATTTAATTATGTCTAATTAGGTTTAATCTATTTTGACCCGCATCTATTTATACTAAATTCAAACCTACTAATTTGGTATTGATTTCGAGTCTTGTTATCGTGTTATGACCTATATTGCCACTCTTAATAAATATATATTTTTTTGATATCTCTTTGGGCCCACATTATTAACTAAATGTACTTTTTTTTTCCTTGGGCTCTTACACATTCAAGGTGCTTTCAAAAAAAAAACCAAAAAGTTGCTGTCGGAGAAAGGAAAAGAAATGCTCTTGTTTCAATTGGTAGATGTTAACAGAAGATGTTAAAAGTACCACCCTAAACCGCATTTTGATATATTCTTTATTCAATTAATTAAAAATATAAGTTGGAATTCAGAGTCAGCGGAGCATTTCACCACCAAAGCACTGCTGCCCACTTCTTTGAAGCTCGTCCTTCACTTCATGAATTGTACAATAACAAAGCATTTAGCCCTTCACCCATGTAGAAACAGCTGATCTTCCTCTAGAATTCAAATATAGTAGATCGTCCAATGGTACAGACCTTGACTTCTTGTTTAATTATTTGCTACTTTCAGTTTTCTTACATGGAATTTAATTTTGTATTGGGCCACAGAGATCTCAAGTTTTTGATAACAGTCATACAATCAAATAAGCCTTTTCATTTTAATATAGATTGACGATAGTTTGATATGCATTGTTACAATTTATCTGACAGCTATAACTTTTGAATTTAGTAGTTTCTAACATGGTATCAGAGTCTTGATTTTATAAGAGGTCTTGAGTTTAAGTCTCATTATTAACATTCACATATTTTTCATTTACATAATTAGTATTTTTTTCTCTTGAGGCTCTCCACATATAGAATAGGGCTACATGTTAGGAGGAGTTTTGATGATAGCTTGATATGCATTGTTGACCCTTATAGCTACAGAGATCTTGAGTTTTTGATTATCAAGAAAACGCTTGCTCTCACTACATGGCTTCCCTTTTCACAATTGTTATTGCGGTTGCTCTTGGTGTTGTTCTTACCCCATAATACACATACAGCCCAATTACTTTTGTCAATTGCATCTATCAAGCTGCAAAAACAAAGCAAAGCAAACTCATCTGACTTGCTGCAAAGAAGGGTATACACCCAATGTTTGTTTCATTAAGGATTCATTACTTGGGAACAATTATGCAGTCAAGTAGACCTTTCACTTGCAACAGGAGCAGTTTGAAGATCAGTAACTACAGAGATCTCAAACTTTTTATGGTCAAGAGAACTCTCAGTCTCATTACATGACTTCACTTCTTCATAGTTGCTTTTGCTCTTCCCCCACAAAAAACAATAAAGCCCAACTAAAATGAGGACTGCACCAATGAAGCTGCAAAAAAGGGAAAAAGAAAGAAAGAAAGAAAGCAAAACAAACTCATTAGAGTTTCTTAAGAACTTGTGAAATCTACCTAAGTGTACATTATGTTGTTACAAACCTGCCCAAATGAAGCCTTTCTGCAAATAAAACAGCTGAGAATATCTCAACAAAGATGAGTATCAATGGGTAAAACATGGCTACAAAAACAGGCCCCTTCTCACATACACACCAAGTTTCAATGTAGTAAAGTGGGGCTGTCACTATAACTCCCTGTCACAAAGAGGAAGAAAAGAAAGTGATTTATCTTATTACCTTATACTGCTTAGTGCTTACACATTCAAGTTGCTGTTAAAAGAGAAAGAATAGATACTCACAGAGTAGATAATATTTAACAGCTTCACATCCCATCCCAATTTCCACGATTTTGGGTTCCTATCAAAAATAAGTGCAATTATAGAAGTTTGCAGTGCTGCAAAGAAACAACTAAGAGTGTTAAGAGACACCTTAGCCGGGTAGACCTTGCAGATCCCTGCCTGAAAAAAAAGAGAGAAGGAGATTAATTATTTGATATAGAAATATTAGTTTAATTAGTTCTAGAAGAGAATCACTGGTGGAACAACCTGAAGAATGAGCCAAGCACTCCATGCAACAGAAGCCATTAGAATAAGAACTGAGCCTTTGATCCAATTATGTTTATGGTGATGCCCCGACTCGGCAGCAGAAGAAGAAGAAACACTTATCCCGTAGATATTGATCAAAGGGTGCTTAACAAATTCCGGGAACAAGTAGTCTCCTTTCCAAAATGTAAATAAGAATGCGCCACCAGTACATACAAGCGTTCCTAAGATCTTTGCCCAGCTTTTAATGTTCTTAATACTCACTTTCTCCATCCTAAATAAGCAAACAATTAAGCTTTATTTCAGTATTTTGTATGCAAAGTTAAATAATTTTTTAGATCAAGCTTGTGATTATTACCTGAACAAAACTGCCAGAACAAAAGTGACACTGGGGATGACATTGTCCAAGGCAGATGCAACAGTTGGAGAAGAGTAATCTAAGCCAAGATAGCTGATATTTTGATAAATGGTAGACCCAAGTGTAGTAAGCACAAAGATCTTCATGAGAACTGATAATGAAAGTAAAGGGTATAGTCTCCTGCAATATTGCACATACATCTTTAAAAAGATAATAATAAATATAGTAGTCCAATATGATTTGGAAAATTAATCCTCTACCACTGTGTTGTAAATATAGGAAAGAGCTAATCCATTGAACTATGATAACTGAGAACTGATATATGAACTGGAAAAGTTTGACTTGAATAGCTTAATTACCTCTCAAATGCATATGCAAATGGGGCCAAAACAAGCATGGCAATCAGGTTCTGGTAAACTATGAAAACATGAACATTCTGACTCTTTTCTAGTGAGATCTTCATGAGAATGCTTGAACAACTATAACCTACCTGCGTCACAACCATAGCCGCATAAAGAGCACAAGTTGTTGCAGTTCCCATCCACCTTCAAAACAGAAGTTTTGTTGGAAGACATGCTTGCACGGGGGCTTTAATAAAAATTTCAAGAACCAACCAAACCAAATGTTTAAATAATATTTCAATCAATTGATTTAAAATAGAATTCAGTGGAATTCAGAATCAGTGGAGCATTTCACCGCCAAGTACTTCCACCAACTTTTTTGAAGCTTATCCTTTAGTACTTCATGAACTTTAGAAAAACAAAATATTCAGCCCTTCACCCTGGTAGATTCAGCTGATCTTCCTCGAGAATCGAAATGTAGTATATCATCCAATGTTAAAGGCCTTGACTTGTTGATTAAGTATTGGTTAACTTCATTTTCTTATATGGAATTCGATTTTTGTATTTGGCCACCACTTCGATGAAGAAAACTAAGGTGATAAATATTTTGCATTTGTTGAGTTTTCAAAAGCTTTTCTTGAAATAAAATGAGCTTTTCTTGAAATTACTTTTACAAATATTACAACTTTATCAAGGGTGGAACTCACTCTGGGCATGTTAATAGAGCTTGAAATGCATTGTTGGCTGGGCCTCCACCTATGAGCAACAGCTCTTGGGTCTACGTGTAAAACTTCGGGTTGGCATATCCATCAATTAGTAAGTTGATACGCAATAATAAAAATATCATTAGAAAGCCCTAACTGAGAACACTTTCCTCTGCGATCATTTGTATCACTAAGCTATTCCAGTCTAATGACTTTCACCTTCTTTTTCAATGAGAAATTCACAAAGAAAAGTCATTCTTTCGCCGGTTGGTGGTCTCTATTACTTCCACCGACGCTCTCCACAGGTGACAATGCCCGGAAACATCAGGTTGCCCCAGAAGAAATTAAATAAAGCAAAAATATTAGTAGTGGCAATTGGAAAACTTTTTCACAAATAATAATCAAACATAACAATAAAAAATGGTGTGTGTATTGAGTGAGACATTTCATCAAACACATATCGTTCATTGGCAAATGGCCGTAACTACAGTGTATATACCTGATCGGGCTTGAAGATTGTAATACCCAAAAAAAAAAATAATAATAATTTCAAACATGATCCTGAAATCACGCCAAAAATCTCATCGACATGTCGCCTGGAATCTCGCCGGAAATGTCGCCGACATCTTGGCTAAAATCTCGCTCTCTCTCTCTCTAAAACCAAACGCGCAAGTCTCTTCCTCTCGAAACCCTCTATCTCCCTTCTCATCTTGCCGCTACAACTCCGTCACGGATCTCGCCGCCGCCGCCCTCTTTTGTCTTCTCCGCCACTGATCTCGCCGCCGCCGCTGCTCTCTTTCTTCTCTTCTCTTCTCATCTCGCCGCTGCAACCTCCGCCATCCGCCACTGATATCATCTTGCCGCCGCCCGCTCTCCCTCTCTTCTCTTCGCCAATCTCTCGCCACACTCCGATCTCTCGGTCTCTCGCTCCGGATCTCTCTCCCTCACTCTCAATCTCTCTCTCTCTCTAAAACCAACACACTCTCTCTCTTCCCTTTTCTCTCTCCCTCCCCTGTTTTGTTTTTTTGTTTTTTAAAAAAAACCAAGTGTTATTTTTTTTAAACGATGCAATTAAGTGTATTTTATCTTATTTATTTATTTATTTATTTTCTTTTCTTTTAAACAAATTTATTTATTTATTTTTTCTTTTAAACAAGCAACGGGTTATATAATATATTTATATGTATCATACATATTTTTTTTTAACCAAGTGTTATTATTTTTTTTAAGCAACCAAAATGTTATATAATATATTTATATATATATCATACATACAATACGTTATTATTTTTAAACATTGCAACTCAAGTGTTATTATTTTTTTAAGCAACCAAAATGTTATATAATATATATATATATATATATATCATACATACAATACGTTATTATTTTTAAACATTGCAACTCAAGTGTTATTATTTTTTTTAAGCAACCAAAATGTTATATAATATATTTATATATATATATATATATATATATATATATATCATACATACAATACCGCATATAATATATTAGATTATGGTATATCATATTTTACGTTTTTACTATCTAGATCATCATATTATATCAAGTGGAAGTTTATTAGCTAAGTTATATTATATGTATAATGTGACCACCACCATACAACATAGACATGTATGCACATTATATTAATATAATATAATACAAAACAAGTGATTAACGTGTGATTTATGCGTGGATAGGTTGATAACGCCCAACGTCGATGAATCAATCTCAACATTTTTGGAACTTAGCGATTCAGGAGGGGATGATTATAGACCTTCATAATATTTTATTTGATATATAGATAGGAATGTTAAATTAATTGGGTCCATAGTATTATTATATTGCTTATCCATGCCTATTGTACATAATTTTATATATATAATGTTGTGATTGTTTAGCCATGATGATATGTGTGTCAAAATGATTTTTATTCTGATCAAATGATAATTGGATTCATGAAATTCATGTGGTAGTTGAATTCATTTATAAATTATAATGCATGATGATGAAATGTATGATTTGGAATATTGACATAGTGAATACGTGAACACTATTATAATTGACTTTGTGACATGATACCATGTGTAGTGGAGTTGAATATATTTTATGAATGCACTTAATATCGTGCTTATACCGTATGACGTGACATCACTAAAGAACACGATTAAAATAAGAATCACACATATTGAGCAGTTATTCTAAGGAATATCGTTAATGTTCTAATTTTTGGGTTGTGCCACCCTGAGTTTGATTTTCCTAAAGGTACGTGATTTAGAACGTGATGAAATTCTCGACTTAAACAATCTAATGTTGCAACGATTAATGTGTTAAACATGTTTGTAATGTTCTTGTGTATGTATCATAATAAAATATTGTGAATTGTTTAGATGACCCACTGGGCTTTCAAGCTCACCCATATTTTTTTACGTGTAGGTACTTAGAAAATAAAATCACAAGTTCGTGACGTAGTTCAGTGTAGTTGGGGTGAGTTTAATTAATTAATTAGTATTATGGTGAAAGACTGAATATTTTTATTTGACTTTTAAAGGTTTATGATTTGAACGAATAGTATTGATAATCGAAATTCAAATTATGGTTAGTAAAGACCCTGCGATTTATTTCACGTGTGAATACCTTGGAATAGAATTCATTAATTCTATTTGATGATTGTATTTAAATGTTGTGTCCATAATGGATGGACAATGACAAGTACCCTCGTATGAAGATGAAGATCGTATGAAGAATTAAAGGTATTCGTTTATCTTAACCAGTAAGTTGGTTGAAAAAATATAAATTTATAGTTTTGCAAATTTTATTATCTATATAATGGTTATGAGTTAAAGATAGACGGATACGTGTAACATCTCGATTTTCAGTGATATTTTTATATAAAATCAAAATATTAATTATTTTATAAAAAAAAAAATTAAGTTTTGAAAATCGGGGTGTTACAAGCGGTTTCTAGCATGGTATCAGAGCGTTGATTATAATAGGTCGTGGGTTCAAGTATTGTTGTTTGCATTTACATGTTCCTCATTTGTAGTATTTGATTCTATAAGATCAAGGTCACCACTTACAAAGTAGTAGTTTTTTTTTTTCTTTTTCCTTATTTGTTTCATTGAGTTGACCCATGTAGTTGGGAAACGACTTAATTAAGTATTTGATTCATTGAGAATTACCATGCAATGGTAACAATCATACAGTCAATTAAGTCCTTTCCCTTGTAATGTGAAAAATTGAAAAATCATTAGCTACAGAGATCTCAAGTTTTTTTATTATCACAGTTTCTATTGCTCTTGCTCTTGTTCTTGCCCCACAATAACACAGTAAAGCCCAATTACTGTAACTACTTCACCTATCAAGCTGCAAAACAAAGCAACTCATCCGAGTTGCGAGAAAGATGGTTACTCAAAGTTTGTATCATTAAGGATTCATTAACTAGGAACAATTATACAGTCAAGTAGTCCTTTCACTTGCAATAGGAATAGTTGAAAGATCAGTAACTACAGAGATCTCAAGTTTTTTATGATCAAGAGAACTCTTGGTCTCCTGACATGACTTCCCTTCTTCATAGTTGCTCTTGCTCTTCCCCCATAAAAAACAATAAAGCCCAACTAAAATGAAGACTGCACCTATGAAGCTGCAAAAAAGAAAAGAAAAAAAGGAAGCAAATCAAACTCATTTGCTTTTCTTAAGAACTGGTGAAATCTACCTAAGTGTACATTATGTTGTTACAAACCTGCCCAAATGAAGCCTTTCTGCAAATAAAACAGCTGAGAATATCGCAACAAAGACAAGTATCAATGGGTAAAACATGGATACGAAAACTGGCCCCTTCTCACTTATACACCGAGTTTGTATGTAGTAAAGCAGGGCTGAGACAAAAGTTCCCTGTCACAAAGAAGAAGAAAAGAAAGTGATTTATTTTTTTCACCTCGTATTGCCTATACATTCAAGTTAATATAAAAAGAGAGAGAATTGAAAAGCTCGTTTCATTGAATTTTCAACTTTTGCATGACTCTTCCTCACTATTTGGAAGAACTCAAAAGTATTATCATATAGAAATACTAGAGACAAAAGGTGAAACTCACCGAGTAGACGATATTTAACAGCTTCACATTCCATCCCAATTTCCACAATTCCACGTTCCTATCAAAAATAAGTGCAATAATAGAAGATTCCAGTGTTGCAAAGAAACAAATCAGAGTGTTCAGTGACACCTTAGCAGGGTAGACCTTGCAGATCTCTGTCTGAAAAATAGAGAAAGAGAGAGATCATTTGATATAGAAAAAATAGTTTAATTAGTCATTGCTCATGTTAATAAATAGTTCTAGAGAAGAATTACTTGTGGAACAACCTGAAGAATGAGGAATGCACTATATGCAACAGAACTAATTAGAACAAGAGCTGAGCCTTTGATCCAATTATGTTTATGATGATGCCCCAACCCGGCAGCAGCAGCAGAAGAAGAATCACTTGTACTGTAGATATCGATCAATGGATGCTTAAAAAATTCTGGGAACAAGTACTCTCCTTTCCAAAATGTAAATAAGAGTGCGCCGCCAGTACCTATAACTGTACCTAAGATCTTTGCTCGCCCTTTAACGCTCTTAATACTCACTTTCTCAATCCTATATAAGCAAACAAGCTCTATTTATCTTCTTTTTTTCTGCAAACTTGAATAATTTTCTTATATCAAGATTGGAATTCAGGAAATATTAGTTACCTAAACAAAACTGCCAGAACAAAAGTGAAAGTGGGAATGACATTGTTCAAGGCAGATGCAACAGTTGGAGAAGAGTAATCTAGGCCAAGATAGTTGACATTTTGATAAATGGTAGACCCAAGTGTAGCAAGCACAAAGATCTTCATGAAAA
This sequence comes from Paratinospora sagittata, assembly GCA_035771175.1. NCBI lineage: Eukaryota > Viridiplantae > Streptophyta > Magnoliopsida > Ranunculales > Menispermaceae > Paratinospora > Paratinospora sagittata. The sequence continues at coordinate 36,007,724 of CM069608.1, read as the reverse complement.
CTGAAAATGTAAGTGTCTTGTATAGTTTCCTGCAATAATATTGCACATACATCTTGAGAAGATAAAATAAACACAGAAACCATTGTTCAACATGATTTGGAGAATTAATCCTCTACTTCTATATTGACACTACAGAAAGAAAAATTAAAAGTGAAGCTTGAACAGCTAATGCATAGAACTCTGAACATCTTAAGTACCTCTCAAATGCATATGCAAAGGGAGCCAAAACAAGCATGGCAACCAAGTTCCTGTAAACTATGAAAACAAACTGATTCTGACCCTTTTCTAGTGAGATCTTCATGAAAATGGTTGAAAAACTATAACCTATCTGCGACACAACCATGACTACATAAAGAGCAAAAGTCCTTGCAGTTTCCATTCTCCTTCAAAACTTAAGTTTCAGTTGGAAGACTTGCTTGCATGGAGGCTTTAATAGAAGATTACAAGAACCAAACTAAACCACATGTTTTTAAATAATATTTTGTCCACTTTCTTAAAAAATTAAGTGGAATTCAGAATCAGTGGTGCATTATTTGGTCACCAAAACACTAATGAATAGTAGAAAACTAAAGCATTCAGCCATTCACCCGGGTATAAACCTTTAAGATATAGTTTTTCAGTAGTGGCTAATTTAATTTTCTTACATGGAACTCAATTTTCGTGGTCATAAAAGAAAAGTAAGGTAATGAAGATATGTTGCACTGTATTTATGATGTACGTGTGTATCGAGTACCTCAGTGTAACACCCTAAAATTTTGAAGGGCAATTTCGTAATTTGGACATAAGGGTATTCTTGTAAATTTATGCACCATATTGAAAATGGACCCACAGAACTTTGAAAAACAGGCAGCGATGAGTTTAATAACAAAGGGTAAGAATTAATTGTGCTCGACTGCGTGGATGGTATAGATATGGAGATACTATTGGCTCAATGGAAAGACGGAAGATGCTGATTGAGGGCACAGGTTGGGAGTTTGAATATTGCCTTGACGAGTTTAATGCCTTTGGTATCACGGACTGATACGTGGTGGATGCGTATAGGTCTCAATGAATTAGTTGAACTATGGGGGTAGGGCCATGGAAATGAATACAACTGTCTCAAAAAAAAAAAAAAAAAAAAGATATGGATATGGAGATAGGAATGAAATTAAAGTTTTTTTTTTCAAAAAAAGAAAAGAAAAATGAAATTGAAGTCATTATATATGATTTTACAATAGCTTATAACCTTATAAGTACATATTTTGAGAAAGAGGACCTAATAACAGTCAAATAGATTTGCTTCTAAGAAAAACAAAAGTATGGGATGAGTTTTTACACTAAAGTGCACAAGCTAACTGTAAGATCAAAGTAACAAGTGTAACACCCCGTAAATTTAATTACATATATACGTTGAAGTACGCGTAGATCGAGATGTATAATAAACGTATTTTATACGTATGAGATACATATACGCATGATAGTATACGTATTTGATACGTATGCGCTAAATATACGCGTGTATGATTTAATTAAAAATGTGGATTGATGTATGATTTAATGAATAAATGCATAGTATGATTGCATAAATAAATAGTATGATTTAATATGGGGAGTTGGTTAACTATCAAGCTTGAGGAGCATTGGATCATTATTAAGATAAAATATCAATTTTCTCAACTCAATCTCTTAAACGTTTATAAATATAATTAATAAAAAAAAAAAAAAATTTATATCTAGTTGGGTCCAACATGTGACCACTAGAATAAAAAAATAAAAAAATAAAAAAATAAAAAAATAAAAGAAGAGAAAGAGAAGTTGCTGAGAATGTGTAAAAAAGAAATAAAATAAAAGGAAAGGAAAATAAGAATTGAGAATGAGAAAGACGAAGCAGAGAGGAAGACGAAGAAGAAGGAGAAGAAGAAAAAAGGGAAGCGCGCGATTCGAACGAAATTCGGACCGTCGGTAAGTAATTTTCACGCTTTTTCTTCGTAAAATTGATATCTAAGCTAGAAGTAAACTTTCTAGTGGAGTAATTTTGACTGTGAGAGCCGTTTTACGGCGTTTTAATAAATTGGGGTTTTGACCCAAACGTTAATGAAAACCCGCTATGAAGGTAGAAAAACACTCCCTGGATTGTCGGGACTCCGAATCTGTGGTTAGATTCAATTTCATAAGTTTTTGAGACCAATTGACAATTTTAATACAATTTACAACTTTCGGATGAATAGTGATGAATAGTGAATAGTAAATAGTAAATAGTAAAAGTAAATAGTGAATGATGAATAGTGAATAGTGAATAGTGAATAGTGAATAGTGAATAGTAAAAATGAATAGTAAAATGAGATCATAGAATTGTAGAGAACTGAATTCCGGACGTCTCGAAAGCGACGATGATTGGGTTTAAGTTGAACGTGTTGTACTGTGAGTATAGTTTTCTTAATTTGGTTCTTGTATGGCATTGTACGCATATAAACTGTTTGATTGTACGCATGTGATATTATATATAAGGCATTGAGTTTTATGGATCATGCAAACTGATTTTAGCATTGGAGTTTGTAATGATGAGGCTTTGCGATTCCTCATTGTCATTTCGTTAGGTCTGTCCTAACAAGGGTTGCGATCCTTGAAATGACTGTTAATTGGGTAATGAGATGTTGTGGCTACCTTGTAACGGCCATACAAGGGTTAGACCCGCTCTCGTGCCTTGCGGAGGAGGGAGATTGTGCATGGTGTTATTGAATTGGGTCATGAGAAGTTGTGTCTACCTTGTACGACCATACAAGGGTTAGACCCGCTCTCTTGCCTTGCGGAGGAGGGAGATTGTGCATTATGTTAGTGAAAATCATGAAATTTATGATGTTGACATGTACAATATATTCATTGAATGATGCATGTGTTGAATAAGTGTTTGAAATGATTTTAAATGTCGTATTTCTATAAATGTATATAATTGTCATCTCAAGAACTATATTCACTGAGCTGTTGATTGCTCACCCTATTTCCTCCAATATTTCAGGTATTGACTCGAAGGGAAAATGAACTTGTCTGGTATGTGTATGTATGCTTGGAGGAAATAGATTATATTTTTGTTATTTTGATATGTATACTTATCACACATTATATATGTATTATCATCTAGATGGGATGTGTGGGCATATATTTATATTGGATGAGGAAATGATAATTTGATGTGTGAATGAATGAAATGGTTATGGAATTTGATTTGTGGTATATAGGAAAAAAAATAAATTATTGTACATTTTGGGAAGGTTTGTGAGAATACGTGAAGGCTGACAGTGTATTATATATTGTATATGAATATGTACAATGTATAATATGCTGTGCCGATCATGACGTCAGCCTACGTCAGGGGCGTCGTGACAACAAGGCTCACAGCTTACTAAGTAGGTTTTTTTTTTATTCTTATTTTGTTCTATTGAGGATTTATCATGTAATTGGAACAATCATACAGTCAATTAAGTCCTTTCACTTGTAACATGAACTGTTGAAAAATCATTAGCTACAGAAATCTCAAGTTTCTGATTATCAAGAGAACTCTTTGTCTCACTACATAACTTCCCATTTTCACCAATGTTATTGCTTTCGCTCTTGCCCCATAAAACACTGTAAAGCCCAATTAGTATGAGCACTGCACCAATCAAGCTGCAAAAAAAAAGGGAAAGAAAAAATGCAAAGCAAACTCATTAGAGTAGGAAGAAAGACAGTTGCTGCACAAAAAACTGGTGAAATTTACAGACGAAGGAATGCCCACCTGCCTAAATGATGCCTTTCTGCAAAGACGATCGCAGAGAACATCCCGACAAAGACAACTGCCAATGGATAAAACATAGCTACAAAAAAGGGCCCCTTCTCACTTATACACCAAGTTTGTAAGTAGTACACCAAGCCAGAGACTACAACTCCCTGTTCAAAAGGAGAAGATAAGGAAATGAGTTATTTCCTAACTATGTTTTCCCAACATTCAAGTTGCCAAAATCTGCCAGAAAAAAAAAAAAAAAAAAAAAAAAAAAAAAAAAGACCATTATAAGTACTTGGCTAAAAGCAAGCATCGGTTCGGTTGCATTTAGAAAATGATCTCCATGTTTAGTTGTTGAATTTTTCGCTGTTGCAGAGTGGTTGTAGAACTCTTTAAAGAACTAAAACCTCCAAATATTATTGGTAGCATTGTTAGATGTTTGATCTGTTGTGTGTGTTTGGATCTTTACTAGTACCAGTATTATTTTCAATTTAACCATCTTTGGGTCTAAGTGTAGGATTTTACTCCAAAAGGCCTGAATGATATTTCAACTTATATTTTATATGATGAACTTGCCTATATCTGACACAGGACTAATGGACTATTAATTTGATTCACACATATCCAATATGATCTCGGTTAACATATATATACTTGAGATAAAGGTGAAACTCACACAATAGATAACAGTGAAGAGCTGCACATCCCATCCCAATTTCCATGCAGCCAGGTTCCTCTCCAAAGCAACCCCAACAATAGAAGATTGAATTGATGCAAATAAACAGATCAGAGTGTTAAGTGACAACTGAGCCGGGTAGACCTTGCAAATCGCTGCCTGTAGACAACCAAGAAAACCCGAAAAAAGGAGAAAAAACTCATTCGATATCGCGAGGATGAGCATATATAATTAGTCACTCAAGTAAAGTTGAGTGGTTCTAGAGAAGAGTAATTAGCCATCATCCCTCAAGTAAAGTTAAGTAAGTAGTTCTAAAGATGAGTAATTTGTGGAACAACCTGAAGAATGAGCCATGCACTCCATACAACATGACTAGTTAGAATAAGAACTGAGCCTTTGACCCAACTATGTTTATGATGGTGCCTTAATCCAGTAGCAGCAGCAGAACTTCTTGTACCATAGATATCGATCAATGGATGCTTAACAAATGCCGGGAATAAGTACCCTCCTTTCCAAACTGTAAATACGAGTGCTCCACCTATACAAATAAGCGTACCTAAGATCTTCGCTTGGTTTTTAACATTCTTAATGCCCACTTTCTCCATCCTAAACAAGAAACAAATAAAAAAGAAGCTTTGTTTCATTTTTTTATAACAAGTGTACATACATATTATATATATATATATATATATATATATATAAATAATGTGTTAATAACTATCTATCTTCACTTGATATACATAGTTGAGCTCTTGTCTAATAGTTTTTAGGTAATTGAGTAGTTTCTAGCATAGTATTAGAACAGTTTTATTCTGGAAGTCTGGTGTTCAAACCTCCTCTCGTAAACATATTTGTTTATTTATCTCATTTATTAATCATATCTTTCCTCCCCATTATAAATGAAGTTTAGGTATCATCATGCAAGTGAAGGGGAGTGTTAATATTTATCTATCTTTGCTTGATATACATAGTTGGGCCGTAATTATCTAACAAGTATAGCTTTTGGGTTGAGTGGTTTCTAACATAATGAATGGTTATTAAAATCAAGCCAGTGAATTACAAGGAAATTGAAAGATTGTTACCTAAGCAAAACTGATAGAATGAAAGTTAAACTGGGAGTGACATTACTCAAGGCAAGTGCAACAGTTGGAGAAGTGTAATCCAGGCCAAGATAGTACAGATTTTGATGAATGGTAGTCCCAAGTGCAGCAAGCACAAAGATCTTCGTAAAAAGTGGAAACGACATTGAGGGGCGCTGTTTCCTGCGACATATACACAAACATCTTTGAGTGCATGCATTGTTAAATCGGAAATATCGATTAATTGAAGTAGATTTCAAATTACCTCTCAAATGCATAAGCAAAGGGAGCCAAGACAATTGTACCAATCAAGTGCCTGTACACTACAAAGACAAATTGATTAAGACCCTTTTCTAGTGCAATCTTCATGAGAATGTTTGAACCACCAAAAGCTAACACCACCACAACCATTGCTACATAAGAAGCACAAGTTCTTGCAGTTCCCATACTTCAAAAGTGAACAAAAATACAATTTCAAGGAGGCATTAATAGAAGATATCAAATTCCTATTCCTAAACAATGTGTTTAAAAAGCTTGTTGATCACTTGCTTAGAATGTAAGCCAGTGGAATATTCGGAATCAGTGGATGATTTTTTTGTCTCCAAAACATTGATGCCCACTTCTCTTTTGAGCTTATCTTTTGCCCAAGAAATTGAATAAAAGCTTGAGCATTCATAAAGGAATATAACCCATGATTTATAGAAGCAATTGATGTTCCTCAAGGTTCATACAACTCAAATCAAGCTTACCATCCAATGGTAAGGGGAGCTTGTGACAGCGCATTTTCGGTATTATTTTTTAATGTCATTTTCTTGTATGGAATTTGGTTCTTTGTGAAATAACGACGTGAAGGAGAATAGTCTAGTTTCTTTCTTTTATTTCAATCATTTTTTAAGATATATTGATGACTTAAGAAATGCCAAGAAACATCACAGAAAAATGTTTTATGTACGGTGGGTGCCAACATTTTTTTTCGTCCCTAGTATTCAACAACTTTGAATGTTTTGAAGATATGCATGTATTGCGTAACATTTCAACATCCAATAGAAGCTAAGTGTCAGCGTCAAAAAAGAGCATTGACAACCAGTATATATTTAACATTACTCAACTGAATATATTTCGTTTAATAATCTAATACCCCAAATTATAAGGGTATTTTCGTAATATTAAATTAAGGGCATTTTCATAATTTTACACACCCAACTAAAAAGGACCCGAATGTCACATGTGCTACATCCAAAGTTCATAATTAATAAACTCATTTAGTTGTTTGCAATGAAAACAAAGAAAAACAAATCAAATGTGAAACCTAAAAATACAAAATACCACTCAACAGGCAAAATGATCATTTCATCGAGATGGATCATAAGGGAACTAGACTACACACATTACATTAAAAATGTCACAAAACTTATTTATACATAAAACATGTCGAAAAAGAAGAAAAATGGGTTGTCAATGATGCCTAACACATACAATAACAATACAAAATTGACAGAAACACAATTAAATAACATTCGTTTAAAAACTCAACTTCATTGCCCCTAATAACTGAGTTTGATGACTTCAAGTCGTCAAATGAATTTTGATTAGATTAAGTGCAGTGTGAGTTAAGGAAAACTTTGATCAAACTCAATGAACTAAAAATTTTTTTTCCTTCCTTACTTTCTTCGTATTAATGCTAGAGCAACTTTATTTTTTAGCACAATTTTTAACTCATGCTGATATGACGTTATTTTTATACATGAAAAAATACTTTTTTTTTAAATAATCAAAGGTGGTTACATCACACACTGTTACGTAATACAGTGTTGAAAATTGTGTTAAGAATTGAGTCTCCTTAGCATTTTTCATTTTCTCACTCTAACGTGACAAGCATGTATGACGTGTGAGGCCCTTATTCCTCGCGCTTTGCACTCTCACGAAATTATCTTCGTGATTCTATGTTGACATAAGTGACATACAACATTTAATACCCAACTTTAAAGTTGACGAGTGACGTTAATTTTAGGATTTAATGGACATTTAATAAGTGACAAGAAAAATTTTATATCTATGCACGTTCTTGGATGTGTGTGTCCTTAGATGTATGTGCATCACACCCATCCAACTGTAGCATTACTCTAAGTGACAATTCAATTTGATCTATTTAAAGTGACTATTCAATTCAATAAGAGAGCTACCAAATGGTAAGGCGAGGAGAAGGGCTATGATCATTTACACGAATCTACGTCTTCTACTTTATCCTATGAAAAGTTAAGTTGATAATTATACTACAAGCAGGTAACGAAATCATATATATTAGATTCATGTAAGAGTTGTTTTGACAAAAATTTCCACCTACTTGTATATAAAATAAAACTAGCTATGTTGTTACATAGACATACTTTCTCGAATTGGTCCCCAAATAATTGAAAAAAAACTTCCTAAGCAGCAATAATTGGTGAAAAAATAAAAATAAAAAATGGCTTCATTTAAAAGGTGTGCAATAGTAGCCAGTACAAAGGTCTGTGGCACTGTTATAAGGAAACATCGAAACGGGTCGACTCAGTGGTAGTTCCGGAATTGGTCTATCCATATTCAAAAACCCGACCACTTCTTCCATCGAAGGCCGAGCTTTGCCTTCACCCACCGTACAAAGCAACCCGACCTTCAAAACCCGAATCGCTTGATCCGGGTTGTAAACCGGTCCAATTCTCGGATCCACCACTCTCAGTAACTCCCCACTCTTGTGCATACTCCAAGCATACTCTAAGAGATCCATAGTCTCTTCTTCATAACCCTGGTCCGAACCCGAAACCACGCTGCTTCTACCCGCAACCGTCTCCAACACGACGATTCCGAACCCGAATACGTCCGCTCTCTGCCCAACAACGCCCGAGTCAACTCGCCCTGGCCCACAGGGTATGAACCCGAACCCGAACTCGCCGAGAACGGCCCGGAACGTCAGGTCCAGGAACACGCTACTGGTTTTAACGTTCTTGTGACTGAGTTTCTTCGAGTGGAGGAAACTCAGTGAGTCGGCCACGTCTTTAATTACCTTGACTCGGCGAGTCCACGGCAAAACTCCGAGTCCGAACAGCCACCGATCCAAGCTCCCATTTGGAAAGTAATCATAAACAACAATAATCTCTCTATTATCACAACACCACCCTCTCAAACCCATCAAATTCGGGTGTCGGACTCGGGTCAACCCGATAATCTCCTTCACTACCCGCCGCCGATCCATCGAGTTCTCATGCAAAACCCGAGTCGACAACCGATTCACCGCTACTTGACACCCATTTGGAAGCGTTCCTTTATAGAAAACACCTTTTGAACCACCACCTAGAATTTCTCCTTCACTAAAACACCTCGTTGCCGACGATATCTCCGATATCGTGAACCGGCGAGGCTTGTTCGGTGGCCTTGGTCGTTGTTTCTTCTCCGGTAGCACCACTTCCGCCATTGTTTCCGGCTGCCTTCGCTTGCCATTATAATAAAGATTGATGATAACCACCAACAACAACACCACCACAGCTACAAAGATCATGAATCCTCTTTCTGGCGACTTCCGACGAGAGTTTTCGACTAAAATCTTCTTCTCGCAAGTTCTCTTCGACGGAACCTGGAGTACTGCATGGCTCGTCGACGAGAAGTTCCAATCCAAAACATGGTGTATCTGCGTATGATTTCCTGTCGAAGCCGAAAATCCGACGAACATATACTCATTTAGATAAGGAGAAAGATCGACCGGAGCGGAGAAAATGGGTGGGTCGGCCGGAAAAGTCCTAGCCGAACCCGACCCGAGGCGTATCTCAATCCATCTACGTGACCCATCATAATCAATCCAAGCTCTATGAACGGACCCATCTTTAAGATAAACTCCGGCGTCGGAGGCGTTGACGGCAGTAGTCGAGACGATGGTGCCGAGGTTGATTCCGACGTGGTTGTCATTCGGGTCACCGAATTCGGCGTTCTTTCGGGTATCGAATTCGACAGCGATGGCCTTGTAGTCGTCATCGCAGGCGTCATTTAGCATGGCGAGCCATGGGCCGGGGCGGCCCACGGTGAACTCGTCGGGGACGATGATGAAGGTGAGGCCACTGCCGCCATCGGAGGCTTCATGGGCGGTAGTGAATTGGAAGGAGAATGTGGTGTGGAAGGAGGCTGGAGTTTGCGAAAGTGGGTCGAAAAGGCGGATAGGGGAGGAGTAGAGGGCGCGACCGGCTAGGTGTTTGAGATCGGCCGAGTGGGCGGCATCAGGGATTTGGATCGAACCCGTCTCGCCGGAGAATTTGGCGCTGCCGAGGAGCTTGAGGTCGCGGTGGAGGTTGGGAGAGAAGGTAAGGAAGGAGAGGTGTTTGGTTACAGTGTTTATGGGTGGATTTGGAAGTGGTTGTGGCAGTGTTAATGGTGGGATTGAGAGGAAGAAAAGGAGAAGAAGAAGAAGGATGGATGGAGAGGAGATTATGATGTTGATGATGAGATGATGGGAAGAGGCCATTGATGAAGAAGAAGAAGAAGATGGTGATTATGACGATGAGAGGAAGAGTGGAGATATAATTTGGTGTGAATGAATGATGTAGTTGGGTATGGAGGAGAGGGAAGAGATAGTGGTGGTGCAGGAAGCGTCGAGAGTCTTATTCAGGTGTAATGGTTTTTCAAGGAACGTGACAGATAGATGGAGGATTAACCGATGGAACTTCTAAAAGTACGTGGGAAAAGTTCGGTTAAATAATATTCTTCTTATTTTATGATATTCTTTATTCTTTTTCTCATATAGATTTTTTTTTTTTAATACAAAACATGGTAGCATTAAAATCAATTTGGTAAGATATATACATACCCAGATTAAAATAATAGTCTCCTATTAAATTAAGACATATTCATTACATAAAATATTAAGTTGAGATGTCTTTCATTAAAAATTAATCAATTAATTAAGCTAGGAAAATTTTCCCCATATATATACGGATATTTGAATAGTTCGGATGAATAATACGGAGAGATGGTGAGTGTAGGTGTTGTTTATAAATAAGGACAACAACTGGTAGGCGTGCACGTTATGTCGTGGAAGCCAGAGAGAGAGAGAGAGAGAGTGAGAGAGCGAGCTTTCGGCATTCAGGTTTTACAGATTTGAGAGTTTAGGGCCCACGGCTCATGTGGTTCGATGCAGACTCTTCCCTGCCATTTATACAGTACTCTCGGTCCCACCTAAATTCAATTCAAACCATGTACACCATTCATATATATTATATATATTAATTGTTTGATTGTATTGTGATATTATTTATACTTAATTATGTAAATTATTTTTCTTTTTCTTTTTCTTTTTTATTTTGAAATGGGTGGAAATTTTTTTCCCATATGATCGATACGATCATAGATGTATCATGTATATAAACCAAATAGCACAACCATTCTTGTTATTTAGATGGTAATACATCCTTAGTGTCCTTTATTTTTGGTGTCCCATATTGTCTGCTTAAGGGGACTCATGATGCACTTAATAATATTTCAATCTATATATATCTTTAGTTGCTTACAATTTTTTTTTAAAAAAAAAAGTGTTAACAATAATGTTAGAAGTACTAATAATTGTTTGCACAAAAAAAAAAAGTACTAATAATTGCATTTAATACATTGATTTGAGAGATATTCGAATGATGAAATTGACAAGATTCACCCATGTGGGAGACAAGAGATAGACATAAATTTATTCTAATTTGTACCATCAGATTATTTAAGCACTTCATCAATAAATCATGAACAACATTTTCATTGAAATGAAAGCGAACTTGGTCCCATGTGAGATTCCTTGGCAGTGATCTTAGTAGATTTTTATTTTCCCAAATTTTTTTGAAAGCGTTGTAAAGTCGAGGAGTTTATGTCCGAATATTCATATGCCTCCAGACGATATAGCGAGCTCATTTCCAGATATACAATACTAACAATCAGCATAGAGACATTTTCCAAAGTAATAGAACTATCAGTAACTACTATTCATTAATTATATTGATTATGAAATGAAATTGTACAGTTTAACATACATACCATATGCATCAGGTTGACAAGCTGCGTTTTCAAGGATTGCTACAAGCAAACGTTTTCAAAGGAGTGTCACTTTGAGTAAAAGAAGAAATCTAATAGATTTTTGGACATTACCAAGATCATATGGGCAATTAGAAGACTTCCTTTTCATTTATAAATAAGGAAAATACAATAAACTTCATCTATCTCCAAGATTTTAATAAAAATAAATAAAAACAGGATGACAGCAATAACACATAATAGAAATAATTGACTACCCACAAAATGTTAACCATAGCAAGAACTAACATGAGATGTTTCATGACTAGTTTCTATTATAACCAACTTCTTATAGTCAGAATGTTTTACCATATACGAAGGGTTACATAAAAAAAAAAAATTCTGGTGGCATATCTGATAATGGATTCTTATCTTTTGCATTCATGGCACAAATAGTGCTAACTAGTATCCAAAGGTCAAAAACAAGGGTCCCATGATAAAAGACTTCATACTAACAAAGACAAATAGAACCCACATAAGGTTAATTGCCATGATATATATCATCCAAAATGAAGGTGGTGAAGTAAAAGCCAACATTAAGCAAGATACTATTAATCTGAACAAATTTCAGGTGTTCACAACTCACAAAAAGAACAAAATAAAAATAAAACTAAAGAAAGTGTGCAATAGGGTAGCAAAATGAAAAGAAAGACTCAAATGAAGAATGGAACCTTTGATGGAAATCTAAAATGGCTATACCACTTTCTTGACTTCTCACTCAAGAGTTTTCCTCAACCACAGTCCCCTTCTCACTCACATATATACCATCAAGGAACTTCCTTATATCTTTCTTCTTAACATGGCATTTCTGTAACATTCACCAAAACATGAGGTCAGTATATAAGTTACAAGAATTTTGCATCCCAGGAGTATTGAAATATAGGAAACAAAAGATACCTGATTTATCAAAGCAGCTGATCGGGAAACAAGTTCAATATCGTTGCCATCCAATATAAGTTCATCCTTTACCTTCTCAGAACGCAGAACGGTCACACCATCAAGCATATCTACCTTGCGCACCTAAATGAACAAGCAAAATGAAAGCTTCATTACTTGTCCAAAAGGAAAACATGCAGGCTTAATATCAAAACAGACGCCAGAAAGATGCAACTGCTTTCAATCAAGTAATTAGGGGTTTCTAACATGAAAGATGTAACTTGCATCATCAAAAAAGATTGGATTGCAGCACAAGACACACTCTTTGTTTTAATAGCTTTTTAAACTCAACTCAACTAAGCCTTTTCCCAACTACATGGGGCCAGCTGTTTTAATTGTTTTTTATTAAGGAAAAATAAAAGAACAAAAGAGGACATTCAACAGAAGGTATTTTCAATAAGCAGTTAAGATGTTAAAAACGGAATGGTTCAACATAAAAAAACCTATAGCATTATCGCTTCTAAAAAGTAACACACATTCTAGGATTTGCTTCTCAAAGTTTCTAGAGAAACACGAGTCTCGTATGCATGTCAATTGTCAAATTGAAGCACTCAATTTAATTTCTCCTCAGAATGAAATTTTCTCAAAAAATAATTTCTTAAGAAAGTTTTATAATAGAATTTTCTAGTGGTAGTTTGATTGTACATGAGACCTCATATATTGAAAAAAAGTAGCAAAAATAAGAAGTTTTATTGAAAATAAGCATAACCACAATCAATAATACGAAAAACTCTCATTAGAAAATGAAATTTTCTTCCCTTTATAGACGAGGAATTAAGAATTTATTTCTTGAGAAAATGTTACTTTGTTGAGAAAATAACAATTTTCTCAGGTATCAAACACACCTTTAGTGTAAATAGGACTTTTCAACCTTGATTCTTGTAGCATAGCTTTTATTTAGTTAATTAAGATATACATACATATACCAAAAGGCTTGCTTGTTAACTCTATTTAGCATCTACTTCTTTTTGAAATGAACTTCTATTTGAAATAGAGGTTTAAGCCCTAATATAATAAGTCAAAACTTTTTGCTTATTCCTGTAGAGATATAAACCTCTACATGACTAAGTAGAAAAAAAATATTTATCAAAAAAAGTTCATTGGCCTCTACTTTTTTTAGAGGTTCCAAAATAGAGTTAACAAACACCAGTTAAATGTAAAAAGCTTGTAATAATTTCGCTAGCACATGCATATATTACTTTTTGATGGTTATTCCTATACATATCAATACTAGAACAAAACATATCGCAAGAAGTCAATGAACATCAAACAAGCAACCCTATCACACGCCAATCAAACTCTTTGAATTTCAATATCAAGAATAAAGTTTTCATTTGATATTTGAAAGGAGAGTGTGCATGTACACGAATACACACAAATTTAAAGTAAAAAAAATGCCATTAACCCAAACTTTTCTCACCTAAGCCATAAATCTCCTAGGCATTACCTTGACAACGTGAGAACACTACACTGAAATGCTTGAATCAGCTTTGAAGTCATTTCAAGAGTCATTTTATATTTACAGACCTCAAAATCTCTTAAAGGAAACGCCACAAGTTCTTAATTAGAGTCACAATTCTAAAATTGAAACCAAATTGACGGGTATGAATAAGCTGGGCTAGGTCAAATTTCACCCCAAAAACAATCCAACCCAACCCTTTGGGTGGGAAATATTGCCAACTAAAGGCGACTAGCTAAAATATTACTACGAAACTGTTCAAATGACCCGACTAACAGATTAGGTCGTTTAGGTTTGATCATTTAATAACAATAAAACCCACCAATAATTTTATTAAGGCAACTTTCTCAGAGAAAATTAACAAAATCAAAAATTCAAGTTTAAGCACTAACGAAAGAGATGAAGTATGACTTCAGGACCCCTCTAGCTAGGAGAAGAGATCCTAATCTGGCTCTTAGGAGGAATAAGGTGGAGAACGAAAATTTGGAGAGGGAGGGAAAAGGGAGAGGGAGAAGGAGAGGGAGAGGGAGAGAGAGAGAGACAGGAGTTGAGTGAGGGAGGGAGTTGAGGGAGAGGGACCCTTTCCACTCCCCTTTCAACCCCATTCATGTGTAGCAGGGGTTTCTCCTCATGAGGAAGGAGACCCCTTAAAAGTTGTTTTTATTTTATTTTATTTAATAAAACATTTAAAATATTATAAAATATAAATTTATGACATTTTAAATCATATATAATAAAATTATATAAGTATTTCATATAATGTAAATTTCAAATGTTTTATATATGTCTCAATTTATAATTTAATTACCCACAACTTATATGGTATCTTTATTTTAAGACACGATTGACCCATTTGACAAATTAAAACCCAACCAAAACATGAATTATTTTGACCTTTTCGGTCAAGTTTGGCAAGTCATCAAGTTTCATGCACAGTATCAAGCTCGAAAGATCTTTATTCACCAAATACAACTCAACTCAACTCAATTAAGCTTTTTCCCAACTACATGGAGTCGGCTACATGAACTTGCTTCCTCCATTTCGCTCTATTCAAGGTTAAATCGACATTATAATTACAAATAGCTACAGCCTACATCTTTCTTAAGTATTTCTATCCATGTAATTTTGGGTCTACCTCTAACTCTATCACAACCGTGGATAGTTAAAAGATCACTCCTCCTAACCAGAGTATCTAAAGGTCTTCATTGTATACGTCCAAATCACCTTAATTAGTTTTCTATCATTTTATTTTCAATTAAGGGTACTTCTACCATTTCTCATACACGTCCATTTCTCATAAAACCGCCTTGGCCCCGCCTAGGCCTTAGAGGGGGTTTTCTGCATTTTCTTTTTCAAGGGCGTCTATGATTTTTTTTTCTTTTTTTTAAAACAAAACGCCCTCGACCCTTGACACTAGAACCATCCAAACCCTAAACCCCATCGACATCAAGGTTTCCTTCGACCATTCTCCGGCTCCGACGATAGCTTCCGGCGACATTCAGACGCCGAAAACTTCTTTCTAATTTTTTTTCATCCAATCTATGATGTGCTTCCTCTTTTTTATTTTATACAATTTAAAATAAAATGCCAAATATAATTATAAATAACTAAATATATTTATATATAATTTTTTCTATGATTTATGTATTAAAATTAAGTAATAATTACAGATATAATTACATAAGATATTATAGAGTTGGTTATCAAACAACATTTAAAATAAGTTCTTAATAAAATAGAGCTAAGAAAATTGGCTAAATCTTTTAGGTGTAGAATTACTAAATTGCACCTAAACAATGTCAAAATAATAAATACGATGACGGTGACCATGACAAGCTAAGCTCCTCTCCTCACTATGCAGTCCAAACTAACCATCCAATTCAATTACATGGTCATAATCCTCAACAATTGGTATTTTCCCCACTTTGGATATATGGCCCAAAGGCCACAAACCCAACAGAAGAATGAGTTGCCCCTTACTCCCTTAGTATCTACAACTTCCATCTAGTATTGTTTATATAATAGTTTTTAAAAGTTTCAAAGTCTCAATTTTGTTCACACTGATTAAATTAATAACAAGTTCCAGTGAAGTTCCCTTCTAATCTTTTACTTTTACTACATTGACTAATAATAAGCTAGACTATTGTCACCATGTTCAATTACAAAAGAGACTATTTACATCAAATGCACTAGCCTAAGATTCCTCTATGCCATAGATTTGAGTACAATCAGATTATCAAGAATCAAGGTTGAAGAGAACAGTTAACTAGATGCAGAATGATCCAAATGCAATCAAATGTAAGTTACACGAGTAACATTTGTTTCATAGGCACAACTCAAGCAATAATTTTACAACTTAAACTAAAAGAATCATTCTCCAATCATCTAAGCTCAGAATACTTGAGGAAATACTTTCTAAAGTAACACTTAAATCCAAACATAAGAAACAAAGTACACACTAACTTGACATAGTGATATACTAAATATTTTCACGTTCTCTGATTAATAACATCTTATTATTATCTAGGGATCTGGGTGAAGGAACAATTTTTTATTTATTTATTTATTTTAGCTCGGCAGGTATCAGGATTTATTTGGTTTCCTACTAATCCCTCCGAAGCACGGCCACAAACACCCTTAGAACTGTTGGCCAACATATTGGTGGGTGGCATGAGTCCTGATTCGAACTCTCCACCTGGTTAGGGGCTCTTGCCCCCAAAGGGAACAAATATCAATAAAGCATATAGGAACATTGTAACTTTTCAAACTAATCAATCAACCAGAATCAACCAAAATCCACAACCAAAATGAACATGAAAGATAATGTATACATATTTAACACGAGAGAATTAGAAAGTTTGTAGAAGATTAAAAGGAATCTATATTCTTCAACACCTGAGTGGATAAATTGTACGTTTCACATATCTTTGTACCCACTTTGTAAGACCTAGAAATAGGAGAATCCTAGACCTAAGTATACCCTAGATTTAGCTCCAACAATGTTTTCCACTCAAAGCACATCCACATCCACAAATCCAGATCGACAAATCAAAGCACATCCACATCTTTGACTTAGATTAAAGAAAAACAAAAAAAACACCAAATCTCAACCAGAAATCAACATTAGAATCAAATAAAATGATCAGAATAATAAAAATAAATAAAAATAAATGTTAATTTCTTAGATATCATACTCTCTTCTCGCCTAAAAAGTTACGAATCTCGATGCTCTTGTTAGTGTTGCCAATGCTAGCATTGATCGGAAAGTGAGCATACACGAATCTCATCTTGTACCGATATCCCTTGGTGACACCAGTGATGAGATTATCGACATGGCTAAGAGCCGTGCGGATCGCCGCCGTGGTCTTCCTAGATCCGAACCAAGCATCGACCTTAAGCTGCTTCTTACCTGTTTCGGCGTTCTTGATGAGCTGAAAATCTAGGTTTAAATGCTTGAAATTTCTGCTTAGTTTCCCTCTCGGTCCTTCCACTTCGATGATCTTCGCTTTCACTTTGATCTTCACCTCGTCTGGAATGTCCATCGTCTCCGATGACAAGATCGTCTTCATCTTTACTCGAGCTTCTCTGCTACTACTACAACTACTGCAACTTCAACGCGAGAACAAGAGGAAGAAATGCCAAAACCCTAAGTTATATATAGGGCAATTTCTGATGATGTAGTTACGGGTGTTTTGTTATAAATCGACGCCTGGTTTGTTTTCGTGCCGCGTGGTACGCAATTGTTGAAAATTTGTGTGTGATGTTTTACTTCTGTTTTGGAGGAAATGGGAAATTAATAAATTATGAACCAAAACTGAACAAAATAATAATAATAATTAATTATTATTATTATTATTGTATACTATGTATTTGATTTTAATGGTAATTCGTATATAAATAAAAAACTGAAAATGAATCAATATAAAGGCGCCCAATTTAGTTTATAACTCAAATCCATTTTTATATCTAAAAAGTTAATAAGAATAAATTGATTCATTAGTCATTTAAAAATAATAATAATTTTGTTAATTTTATTCAGAAAATAGGAGTGAAAATAAGTGAGTATGTGAATTGAGGGTTAACAGGGAATAGATTAAGTAGCTAAATGAGTGCTTCTTGAGTATTATATGATAGACGCATCACATTGAAGTCCAAAGAAAAAAAAATTATATCATATTTTGGGCAACCTTACTCTATAAAATAGAATATCGGCAATAAAGAAACAACTCGTGAATAAATAAAATGAAATAGCTAAATATAGATATACGCACGTTAATAGATATACATTGTAAAATTTTAAAAATAAAATTAGAATTAAGCTTCAAGAAATGGTAGAAGTATAGCTCCAATTGTAATAGAATACCCTTAAGTACAATATCGAAAATTGTACCATATACATGATGAAGATTTTAGCACTCGTTCCTCTTCTTTTCACACTATGCGTGGAAGCCGTAGAAGTTGTAGTAGTAGCAGTAGGCATAGCATAGCAACGAATCGAGAGAACGATTAAGATAATTTTCTCATTGATGATGTGAAGATCAAGGTGGAAGCGTGGAGAGAGGGAAGCTCAACAAGAACTTCAGACACTTAAACCTAAATTTTCAACTCATCAAGAGCCGTAAACACAAGAAAAATGGCTCAAGGTCAATGTTGTGTTCGCATCTATAAAAAAACAGATAACTAAAAAAGATATAACTAATTATAATTTAATAAAATAAATTTATGTAACTGACTCATGTAGTTGAGAAAAAATTTAATTGAGTTGAGTTATGTCAGAAAATATGTTATTTTTAAAAATTAATAACGTTGTTATAATTGAGCAAATCGTGTTGTTTTCATTAAAGGTTAAATAGTTCCTACATTGATAATCATTTCCACTTCAAAAACATCCTCATTGTCAATATAGTATCTTCTATTGAATATTTAATTAATTTGGCAATGCTTTTACAATATGAAATCCGAATATATATCGCCTAAAGAAGAACAAATGATCACTTAATTGATTCTTAGTCACACACAAAGACATATAAGTATGTATCACAAGACACAAATTAGTATAATATATAAATGTGCCTCAACAAGAAGTATATATACATAAAAAAAAAATCGAAATTAATGTGTATAAATATATAAAAGTACTATAGTGAGAAATATAATGCAATATTCGTGACTCATCATGTAAACTCCTTTTTTCAAAATATTATTCTCATGACCTTTTTACTGTATCATAAAAATGAATGTGCATGCTGTAAAATTCTAAAAAGTTTTCTATATATATAAGATTCCCCCTATTGCTTTTGTGCTAGCTTTAAGAAATTTTGAGAAAAACAATCTTTCTAAGAACGTCAATTTTGTTCTCTATAATGTAAGCAATCTTGCTGAGGGCTTCCTTGTGCATAGATGAATCACCCTGATCATAAACTACCTTTTTATCTCACTTGTCTTCTTCTTTTTAAAAAAAAAAAAAAATCAAAACTGATTTGTTGGTTTTGCGATCTGCAAAACTAGGATTTTGTTTTTTTGTTTTTATTTTTATTTTTATTTTTTTTAGTTTAATATAATTTTAAAGAAAAATTAAGTTTTTAAAAAATATTTAATTATTTTTTATTTCAATCTCAAATATGTCAAACACAAAATACTCTAATTTTAATCATATCGCACTAAATGAACCCTAAGAGTACACTTGTTTGTTTCTCAATTCGACATCATCAATACAAAACTTGAAGAGACATATATAGTAAAATCATCATCACAAGCACCGTCGTGTTGTTTACACTTTTTCAATAAAGTTTCAACCGAAAACAAAAGTGAGATATATCTAGATATAAATAGAAGGATCATAACATATAGATATAAATAGAAGTGTAACACCCCGTAATTTTAGTTACATATATACGTTAAATTACACGTATATCGAAACGTATAATACACGTATTTTATACGTATGAGCCAAATATACGTGTATGATACCTATGAGATAATCTTATATGAGTGCTTACAAGTTACACATTGGAGTTAATGTAACTTGATTAATTTATGGAGTTGTTTCATTAACTATGTGGATTTAGAAGAAGAAACAAATGAATAATAAAAAGAATAATAATAAATAACAAGGATACTATTTATTTCTATTTAAAATAAAAATAAAATGAACAGTATTTACTGTTCACGGAATAGTAACTGAAAAAAAAATAGAAAAGAAAAGAAAAGAAAAGGAAAGGAAAGGAGTTGCAGAAAGCAACGAAAAACAGAAGAGAAGAAGCAGTGAGGAAAAGAGGAGAGAAAAAGGAAGAACTCGGAAATCAAGCGAAATTCGGACATACGGTAAGTGATTTTCACTCCTTTTCTTCGTGAAATTACTATCTAAGCTAGATGTAACCGTTCTAGCGGCCTAATTTTGACTGTAGGAGCCCTTTTACGGTATTTTGACAAATTGGGGTTTTGACCCCAATGTGAATAAGAAATTCGCTAGGAAGATAGAAAAACACTTCCTGGACTATAGAGGCTCCGAATATGTGGTTAGATTTGATTTCAGGAGGTTTGGAGACCGTCGGACAATTTTAATACAATTTACATCTTTCGGATGAATAGTGATAAATAGTGTCGGATGAATAGTGATGAATAGCGTCGGCTGAATAGTGATGAATAGTGTCGGCGGAATAGTGATGAATAGTGTCGGGTGAATAGTGAATAGTGAATAGTGTACAGTGTACAGTGTACAGTGTACAGTGTACAGTGAATAGTGTACAGTGAATAGTGTACAGTGAGTAGTGCACAGTGAATAGTTATATAGTGAGTGATGTGTATAGTACTGTGCACAGTGATGTGACCAGTGATGTGAACCCAATGAAACCCCGGTTTGAGTTTATAGAAACGAGATAACTGCTTGAGTCCTAAATGGATTTATTAGTAGTGATTTGAAGTGAGTTGAGACATTAAATATGTAAATAGATCTGAATACATGAAATTGAATCATGTAGTGATTATAACAGGTGAAATTAGGTGGATTTAACTTGGAGCTGGACTCGAAGGCGATGATGATTGGGTTTAAGTTGAACGTGTTGTACTGTGAGTATAGTTTTCTTGATTTGGTTCTTGTATGGCATTGTACGTATATAAAAATGGTTGATGGTATGCATGTTAGATTTATATATATTGCATTGAGTTTTATGGATCATGCAAACTGATTTTAGCATTGGAGTTTGTAATGATGAGGCTTTGCGATTCCTCATTGTCATTTCGTTAGGTTTATCCTAACAAGGGTTGCGATCCTTGAAATGACTGTTAATTGGGTAATGAGATGTTGTGGCTACCTTGTAACGGCCATACAAGGGTTAGACCCGCTCTCTTGCCTTGCGGAGGAGGGAGATTGTGCATTGTGTTTTGAAATTGGGTAATGAGAGGCTGTGTCTACCTTGTACGACTATACAAGGTTAGACCCGCTCTCTTGCCTTGCGGAGGAGGGAAATTGTGCATTGTATTATTGAAAATCATGAAATTTATGATGTTGACATGTACAATATATTCGTTGAATGATGCATGTGTTGCATAAGTGTTTGAAATGCTTTTAAATGTCATATTTCTCTAAATGTATATAATTGCCATCTCAAGAACTATATTCACTGAGCTGTTGTTTGCTCACCCTATTTCCTCCAATATTTCAGGTATTGAGTCGAAGGGAAAAGGAAACTTCGTGAGTGAGTCTGGTATGTGTATGTATGCTTGGAGGAAATAGATTATCTTTATGTTATTTTAATATGTATAATTATCACACACGATATATATGTAATATCACCTAGATGGGTTGTGTGTAATATTATATGAGGAAATGAGATGATCATAGAAATGTATCAGGTGAGCATTTAATTTGTGGAATGACTGGAATGAATGTGAGTGGAATGATCATCTATATATATATTTGATTTGATTTGATGTGTGGTATAGAAAAAAAAAATATATTCTGTACATTTTGGGAAGGTTTGTGAGAGTACGGGAAGGCTGACAGTGTATTATATACTGTATATGGGTTTGTACAGTGTATAGTACGCTGTGCCGGTCATGACGTCAGCCTACGTCAGGGGCGTCGTGACAATATACATAAGGCCTTTTTTGTCACGCCTGGAATGCACCGCAGCACATTCTACCCAGACGTGATGAGTACTCTACCCCTCAACCCGCAGGTCTTGGGAGCACTCCAGCCATTACGTACCACATAATATTGTCACATCCCAGTACACAGCATCGCCGCAGCGTCTAGTACCCCCGGGATCATTTGTCCATACTATTCCCTCATGAATAGTAAAGGGCCTCCCCCAGATTCGAACTCACAACCTCATAAGGTTTGATTTCGCAATCTGAGTAACCACTGAGCCAATGGTTCAGTGGCTACTCAGATTGCGAAATCAAACCTTATGAGGTTGTGAGTTCGAATCTGGGGGAGGCCCTTTACTATTCATGAGGGAATAGTATGGACAAATGATCCCGGGGGTACTAGACGCTGCGGCGATGCTGTGTACTGGGATGTGACAATATTATGTGGTACGTAATGGCTGGAGTGCTCCCAAGACCTGCGGGTTGAGGGGTAGAGTACTCATCACGTCTGGGTAGAATGTGCTGCGGTGCATTCCAGGCGTGACAAGAAGGATCATAACATAGAGTGTGTTTACATAAATGTGGAAAGACCATTGTTCTTGGTCCTTGCTTAGAAGATGGATCAAGATATATCATCCCTAAATTAACAATGACAATGTCAACATGGTAGATGATACTTGACCTACTATAAAAAGAATGTTGTTGAACAAAATCTTCAAAAAAAAAGAGTCACAGTAACTATTAGGGCATCAACTAGTAAGATTATTAACATCTAACAACTTGCCAGGACTTGCCGTTTAGTTTTGAGTCTAGTTTTAGTACCACATCGACTATTTTACACTGAATGTCTTAAGTTTGTTGCTTCATTTTAAAATAATAGTAACGTGAAACTTCACTAACAAAAAGAATGTAATTAAGAGAGAGAAATGCTACGGGGACTCTTAATCTGACTTACATCATGTATGGTTATGTCATGCACTTAAAGAAAACAAAACATCTTTATAACCGAGGACACTCTTTTTAAGAAACTCATGCGATGAAAAGTCATGTTAAAAGTCACTTTAAGAGTTCCGATAGCAATTTTTTTTATATATAAACCTCATATCCTTCTAGATACATCAACAAGCTTGGATATCAAATTAGTACTTATATTGTTCTTAATTAACCACCTCGATCCGAACTCAGTTGTGAGTATTTTATCTACGAAGCTTTTATACTAAGACAATGGACAAAGATCCACATTATATTTCATATGGTAAATTTCTTCATATGTGAGAATTAATATTTATCTCTCTAGGTGTTGTTGGTGATAACTTGATATGCATTGTTAGATATTTATCTAATAGCTACAGTTTTTAGGTTGAGTGGTTTCTAACATGGTATCAGAGCCTTGATTTTGCAAAAAGGTCTTGGGTTCAAGTGTCATTATTAATATTTGCATGTTTCTCATTTGTACAATTGATATTTCTCTTCTTCTAGTAGAGTGCTAATGATAGATTGATATGCATTGTTAGGCCCTTATCTGACAACTATAGCTTTTGGATCGAGTGGTTTCTGACAGGTGCGACATCCCTCAACCCTCCCCCCCCCCCACCATCATGTAAAAAGCATATAAAAGCTAATGTCAAGGGTGCTCCCAAAACAGGATATCCAACCTAATAAAACAGTTAATTGACACTATTAGGTGCATTTGACTGAAAGCAGTATTGAACAAAAGCAACAACAAAGCATCTTTTCATGATCAAGTTGTCAAAAGTTACTCTGACAAGAAGCATCCATACATCTATCTTTCTGGTTTTCAATCTTCTTTGAAGGATGTGACACATTGTTCCGATCACTACTCCACGTTGCAGAAATAACGATTGGCTCAGCCGGCCATGAGCTCTCTCTGGATCAAGGTATTAGATGCTCATTTTACATGATTAGTATTCAGTAAGAAACATATTAATTAACAATAATACTAATGCAGTACTTGAGGTAAAAAAGGAAAAAAAAAAAAAATCGTGTGGAATCTTCAGATCAATGTAAAGAGAGTTACGAAATCATGTGATGATGCAATGGAGCTGGATTCTACCTGTAAGAGTTAACTGATCAAGAAACTGATTCCCACTAATCTCCAACATCTTTAAATAGGATCAGGGAAAAGAGGGACAAAAGAAGAGAAAAAATTAGTAAACAAAGCTAAAGTTTGACAGCTTCAAGTGTTGATGTGATTTGAAGAATTTAATCTTGCTTTGTATCCACTCAAGCTTTGTGACCCCATTTGCTGAGGCCTACAAATGCATGTTTCAGCTGTGAGTTTTTTGGGATTGTATGGAGATTTTAGAAGGAAAGAGGAGAAGGGAAGTCAAATTACAAAGCCTTCTAGCTAGTAGCACTCAAAATTAATCAGATGGTTGAGATGAAGTTTTGCAATGGATTGCAGCCTGTATTTATAATGCTAGCCGTCGATTTCGCCTTAGCTATCCTAAATGTGCTTCTTAAGAAGGTCATTGATCAGGGTCTCAAACATTTCATTCTCATCGCTTACAGGACTTCCATTGCAACCATTTTCTTATCTCCAATTGCCTACTTTAGGGAAAGGTGTGCATGTTTCTTACTACGATATATAACCGTTTTGTGATCATTCATTGGCTAACACTTCCTACAAAATTTGCTTCAACTAAATGAATTTAACTTGCTTAAGTTCAACTATTTTTTTGTATAGAGATTTCAGTTATAGGCTAAATAGCTTTAATGTTGCAGGAAAAGCAGATCCAATCTCACTGCTGGAATCTTGTGTTCCCTTTTCCTCAGCGCATTGATCGGGTTAGTTAATCCTACTTAAGATTCTACGATTTTGTTTTGTCGAAGCAAAGGATTATAGGGTCCTGGCTCTCCATTTTGGCTCTTGGTTTTATAAATGTATGCCTGGCTTTATTCCCTATTATCATTAGGAAAACTAAAGAAGCATTTTTTTTCTTTCTCCTAGGTCGACGTTTACTCAATTCTTCTTCCTTCTAGGAATTCAATATACATCTGCAGCATTCGCGTGTGCCTTCATCAACACGGTTCCTGCCTTCACATTCATGATGGCTTTACCTTTTAGGTACACACATATATAGGAATCTAACTTACTTAATTTGGTACTTAAAGAAACAATTTAACTAAATTTGGTACTTAAAGAAACAATTTAACTATATATTATCTAATTCTATACTATATAAGGTTAGAGACAGTGAACATTAAGAGCCACACGGGAAGAGCGAAGGTGTTAGGCACCGCGATATGTGTGGGAGGCGCAATGTTACTTAGCCTATACCGAGGAATGCCATTAACAAGGGAGTCACATTCTACGGTTGGAGCCCACATGATGAACCAAACCAAAGAGCTTAGTGCGAGTAAGAGACCCGAGAAATGGACCGTTGGGTCATTAGTTTTGATCACAGGTAGCTTCTTGTGGTCTTCATGGTTCCTCATTCAAGCCAAGATTGGCAAGATATACCCTTTTCAGTATTCAAGCACTACCATCATGTGTTTTTTTAGCGCCGTTCAATCTGCTATCTTAGGATTGATAGTTCATCAGGACAAGTCCAAGTGGATTCTAAAAGGCCAAATCGAAATCGCAACAGTCATATACGCTGTAAGTTTATACTTCATCAAACACCAATGGAAATCATTAAAATGGTAGCTATAAAATCAACTCGTGAACTTGAGAGCTCATGACTTAATGGATGCAGGGTATTGTTGGGTCAGGCTTGTCCTTTGTGGGCATGTCTTGGTGTGTGAGAAAAAGGGGACCTCTTTTCACTGCAGCATTTAGCCCTCTTATTCAGATTATAGTAGTTTTGCTTGATTTCTCCATTCTTCATGAACAACTTCATCTTGGAAGGTAATTAACAAGAACAAAAACAGATAATTTTTCTGTCTTTAATCTATTTGGCATTTCTACGTCTGGATTCTTATCATTTTTTACGCATAAATGAACAGCATTTTAGGTTCGATCTTTGTAATTGTCGGCTTGTACATTCTTTTGTGGGGGAAAAGCAAAGAAGCAAAGGAGTCCTTGGCAAAACCAGTTGCAGCAGATGAAGAAGGAGGAGTTCAAGCACCACAAGTGTAGTAGCTAATTTATTAAACAGTTATATAATATTACTCCTGAACACCCTAAGTGTAAATAGAATTACCCTTTTGGTTGGTAGAGGAGAAATTAATGGACATCTCATGAAAAGCATCCATTTAAATTTTCTGAAGAACATGTTCATTTTTACCTGTTAATGAATCTGATATATGATTCTTCATTTGAATT
The DNA here is from genome assembly GCA_035771175.1 of Paratinospora sagittata. Lineage (NCBI taxonomy): Eukaryota > Viridiplantae > Streptophyta > Magnoliopsida > Ranunculales > Menispermaceae > Paratinospora > Paratinospora sagittata. Next base: position 35,981,387 of record CM069608.1, on the reverse strand, counting down.
TCTAAGGAAACATGAGAATCAACATACATACAAATGCAAGGGACAAAGGATTTTAACTCTTTGTTATGAGCAAATTAATTACTTTCCAGGAATTTATGACTCTGGTGTATATTGTTGGGGACCACTCATGTGGCCGACAAAATGAGAGAATAAGTGGCTAAATAAAAAAAAAAGGAGAAGGTGGAGCATTCGGCGCCCTCATTTGACGGCGCCGAATGCGCCAAAAGCATTTCTTTTTTTTTATTTATATATATTAAATTATATATTTATAATTACGAAAATGCCCTCGAATACTCCTATAAATAGAGCCTAACTTTATTCTTGAAATTCATTCCTGAGAGTCAGAGAGTTCTGTTCTGAGAGATCTATTTAAGAGATCCAATCTGTAAGATTCACCTAAGGGTGTAGTTTGTATTATCTGATAATACAAGTTTGCTGTCTCCCGTGAACGTAGGCAATTTGCCGAACCACGTTAAATTTGTTGTCTTATTTTTTCTTTCATACTTTACCACGATTCCGCACAACAAATTGGTATCAGAGCCAAGGTGAAGCTTTGGAAGAAAAAACGGACCCTCTGTCGAATTTTTTGAGACTGCGTCAAAAATTTCGAGATTCTGTAAACGTGATCGGAACTGTTTTTTGATCACCCGTGGAGGTAGCTTTTGTTCCCAGGAGTCCAACGCAATCAACGGCGAGAAAAACGGACAAGAAACGAGTTCCCAGGAGCCGATCAAAGTTTGATCCCTGTACAGGGTTCGCCGACACTGTTCATCCGGCACTGTTCATCCCGACTTGATTGCCTCCGGCTTGTAGCCCGACACTATTTCAAACGGCCCGGCACTATTCCAACCAGCCCTGTACTATTCCAAACGGCCCAACACTATTCCAAACCGGCCCGACACTATTCCAACCGGCCCGACACTATTCCAACCGGCCCTGCTCTATTCCTTCGGCCCTGCACTATTCCAAACGGCCCAGTCCGCTTCGGCCCGGCACTATTCCAACCGGCCCAGCTTTCCGGTCTGTCACTGTTCATCGGCCCAGCCCCTGTTTCGGCCCGTCACTACCGTCACTGTTTATCGGCCCAGGCCCCTGTTTCAGCCCGTCACTGTTCACCGGCCCCAGCCTCCTGCTTCAGACCGTCATTGTTCATCGGCCCAGCCCGCGCTCAGCCCGCCACTATTCCTTAGGCCCAGTCCGCGTTCAGCCCGACGCTATTCATCATATCCGGTTGACCAACCATATCCTGCTCATTTTTCGTCTGATTTCAGCAAAGTCAGGCTCGTTTCCACCATTTTCGACCGTTCCGGACGCAACCGTGCAATCAGTTTCTGCAGATTCAGCTGCTAAGTTATTGATATAGCTTAGTTGAAGTTGTTTATCATTTTTTCAAGCACTTTTCGGCGTCATACATATCTTCGGTCTTAATGACGGAGGAATTCCCAAGCACAAGCAGGCCTTGGCAAAGAAGTTCGATGTCCAACGCAAAGTTCGAGGTGGAGAAATTCAACTGCACCAACAACTTTGGCATGTGGCAATGCGAAGTTCAAGATCTCTTATTCCGGGAAGGATCACATATCGCTTTGGAAACCAAGCCCAATGATATGTCCGATGATGATTGGAATTTTGTCAATCTTCAAGCTTGTGGAACAATCAGACTCTGTTTGGCCAAAGATCAGAAGTACTTTGTCATGAAAGAGACTATGGCAACAAGTCTCTGGAAGAAACTGGAGGACAAGTACATGACGAAAAGCGTAGAGAACCGCCTCTACCTGAAGAAGAAGCTCTTTCGTTTTCAGTACAAGCAAGGTACTCCCATGATTGAGCATCTTGATAATTTCAACAAGATTCTCGCTGATCTACTAAATCTTGATGTTGATCCTCTTGATGAGGATAATGCACTATTGTTGTTAAACTCTTTGCCTGAAAGTTATGAACATTTAACAACAACTTTGCTATATGGTAAAGATGAGGTTAAATTCAGTGATGTTTCAAATGCTTTGGTGAACAACGAGTATCGAAGGAAGGACCAGCGCGATCACAAGGAAACATCACCAGCAGCCTTGACGGTATCCAGAGGCAGGGCTAACAATAAATCTGATAGATCCAGTGGAAGAAAGATTGTCCAAATAAGGGCAAGACAGATGCAAATGTGGCACAGAAGGCTGAAGAAGATTCTGCATTCTCAGTTTCATCTATAGACGTTCAGTCTGATAGATGGATTTTAGATTCCGGATGTTCTTATCATATGTGTCTGAATCGCCATTGGTTCTCAAAATTGGATTAGTTCGATGGAGGAGTCGTGGTCATGGGCAACAACAATACCTGCCACACAAAAGGTATTGGAACTATACGCCTAAAGATGCATGACGGTACAACAAGACGGCTCACGGACGTCAGATATGTCCCAGATCTGAAGAAAAATCTGATATCACTAGGAGTCCTTGATTCCAGCGGTTACAAGGTAACCATTGAAGGTGGAGTTCTGAAGGTTGTACGTGGAGCATTCTTGGCCATGAAGGGTACTCAGAAAGGAAATCTCTATTTCCTTGACGGCAACACAGTAATTGGAAGTGTCTCAGCTTGCACCAATTCTAATGATGTTTCACCGGACACTTCCAGACTTTGGCACATGCGGCTCGGACATATTGGAGAGAAGGCTCTTCAAACCTTGATAAAGCAAGGTTCTCTGAAAGGTGCAAAAATCGGAAAACTTGACTTCTGCGAGCACTGTATCTTAGGCAAGCAGACGAGAGTCAAGTTTGGCACTGCAATCCATCGCACAAAAGGAACATTGGATTATGTTCATACCGACGTTTGGGGACCCTCTCAAAATGCTTCATTGGGCGGTAAACGTTGGTTTGTTACTTTCATTGATGATTTTTCACGTTATGTTTGGGTTTATACCATGAAGCATAAAGATGAAGTGCTAGATATCTTTCTTATATGGAAGAAAATGGTAGAAACCCAAACGGGAAGGAAGATTAAGAGGCTCAGATCTGATAATGGAGGAGAATATAAGTCAGACCCATTTCAGAAATTTTGTGAGAATGAAGGGATTGTCAGACATTTCACAGTCCCAGGCACGCCACAACAAAACGGTGTTGCTGAACGCATGAATCGTACTTTGGTAGATCAAGTTCGCTGCATGTTATCTCATTCTGGACTGAGCAAGGCATTTTGGGCTGAAGCTTTGTCATATGCCTCTCATATCATCAATAGACTTCCTGCAACAACACTAGATGGCAAAACTCCCAAGGAGGTATGGTCTGGACACCCCGTTTCATATTATGATTCTCTGCGCATTTTTGGATGCACTGCATATTTCCATGTGAAGGAATCCAAACTGGATCCTAGGTCCAAGAAAGCGATTTTCATGGGCTTTAGTGAAGGAGTTAAGGCTTTCCGATTATGGAACCCTGAGACAAAGACGATTGTAAAAAGTCGAGATGTAACTTTTGATGAATCTGTGATGTTAAAGCATACAGTTTCTGATAAAGAAAATCGAGATCCAGATTTGCCTCAGCAGGTGGAGTTAGATATTCCAATAACTCTTAGCAAGTCAGCAGAGATATCCAACCATCCTGAAGAAGACGAGGAGGAAATCTCAGTTGAGGTGGAGGCTTCAGGATCAGACATCAGTCAACAACCATAATCAATTGCCACCAGTCGACCAAGAAGAGAAATCCGCAAACCTGCTCGGTACACTGACATGGTTGCATATGCATTTCCAGTCACCGGAGATGATATTCCATACAATTACAAAGATGCTATTCAGAGTATGGAAAGTGATAAGTGGAAAATGGCAATGAATGAGGAGATGACATCACTCTATCAGAATCAGACTTGGAAGTTGGTTCCACTTCCGAAAGGAAAAAAACCAATTGGCTGCAAATGGGTTTTCGTTAAGAAGGAAGGCTCTCCCAGCACAAATGATATCCGATACAAAGCCAGACTGGTAGCAAAAGGTTACGCTCAGAGGGAAGGAATTGACTACAATGAGGTATTCTCTCAAGTTGTTAAGCATTCGTCAATTCGAATATTATTGGCTTTGGTTGCATAGTTTGATCTCGAGTTAGCCCACCTCGATGTCAAAACTGCTTTTCTGCATGGTAATTTGGAAGAGGAGATATATATGTCTCAACCAGATGGATTCAAAGTACCAGGAAGAGAGAATTGGGCTTGCAAGTTGAGCAAGTCACTGTATGGCCTGAGGCAGTCACCGAGACAGTGGTACAAGCGATTTGACAACTTCATCCAAGGGCAAAAATATACTCGGAGTCAGTTTGATCGTTGTGTCTACTATCGCAAACTTCAAGATGGTACATTTATCTACTTGCTTTTATATGTAGATGATATGTTAATCGCATCTAAAAGCAAGGTGGAGATCAACAAACTGAAGGCTCAATTGAGCTCAGAGTTTGAAATGAAGGATCTTGGAGAGGCCAGAAAAATTCTCGGGATGGAGGTAACTCGAGACAGGGCCAAAGGCACAATCTGTTTGACTCAGACTCAGTATTTGAAGAAAGTTCTTCAAACTTTTGGCATTGTAATGACGCAAAACCTGTAAGCACACCATTGGCACCACATTTCAAGTTAAGTATATCAATGTCACCAAATTCTGAGGATCAGAAGAAGCAAATGGAGAACATTCCATATGCAAATGCAGTTGGTGCCTTGATGTATGCTATGGTGTGTACCAGACCTGACATTTCACATGTTGTAAGTATGGTAAGTCGTTACATGCACAACCATGGTAAAGGCCACTGGCAAGCAGTGAAGTGGATTCTACGGTATATTCATGGTACTGTGGATATTGGTTTAAAGTTCGAGAGAGATTCGAAGAGTTGTAAGCATCTAGTCGGATATGTGAATTCAGACTATGCTGGAGATCTTGACAAGCGCAAATCTACTACTGGTTATGTTTTCACTATGGCAGGAGGACCAGTAAGTTGAGATCAACACTACAGTCAACAGTTGCTTTGTCTACTACAGAGACAGAGTACATGGCAGTAACGGAAGCGTTCAAGGAAGCAATCTGGCTTCATGGATTGACTAAAGACTTGAGAATTGTGCAAAAGAATGTTGAAGTTTTCTGCGACAGCCAGAGTGCCATTTGTTTGGCAAAAAACCAAGTTCATCACAGTCGAACGAAGCATATTGATGTTCGTTTTCATTTTGTTCGAGAAATAGTAGAAGAAGGGAGTATTCTTCTGCGAAAGATCAAGACTGCAGATAACCCTGCAGATATGCTTACAAAGGTAGTTACAGGAATCAAGTTCCAACATTGTTTGGACTTGATCAACATCTCACGAGCTTGGAGTGCCTAAGGGCACTATTGGAGGCAGCAACAGTTTTTTGAAGGAAGCTCGTCATGGTAAAGATCTGTTCCACATGAGGTGGAGGTGGAGATTTGTTGGGGACCACTCATGTGGCCGACAAAATGAGAGAATAAGTGGCTAAATAAAAAAAAAGGAGAAGGTGGAGCATTCGGCGCCATCATTTGACGGCGCCGAATGCGCCGAAAGCATTTCTTTTTTTTATTTATATATATTAAATTATATATTTATAATTACGAAAATACCCCCGAATACTCCTATAAATAGAGCCTAACTTCATTCTTGAAATTCATTCCTGAGAGTCAGAGAGTTCTATTCTGAGAGATCTATTTAAGATATCCAATCTGTAAGATTCACCTAAGGGTGTAGTTTGTATTCTCTGATAATACAAGTTTGCTGTCTCCCGTGGACGTAGGCAATTTGCCGAACCACATTAAATTTGTTGTCTTATTTTTTCTTTCATACTTTACCACGATTCCGCACAACATATATTAATTAACAGAAATAGAACAATTTTTTGTGGTCATTTTCATCAGTAGTATATTGACTGCAAGAAGATTATGCTTTTGCTATTTTAAGCTAATTTTGAATCTTTTGTCCTTTGACAGAAAAGTCTAGTTTGTTTCTTTTTGCCCTATCATATTTTTTATGTCATTTTCACACTAAGACACCTAATCCATCGATGATTGGTTCTTGTAATTGGGCCCATGTTGAAACTCCTGATATCTAGAAAACACAAGTCGTCTTTACTTAGCTAAGTATTTTTCAATTACATTGGATTAACTACATAAATTCACTTCTTTTATTCGGTTCCATCGAGTCTGGCTAAAAGGATGAGGATTGCATTAGGCTGGTCATTACTATATATAGTACAACTAAACATAATAATGAAATAAAAATAAGAATCATGTTTCAAATGCAAGAAGGAACATAGAAAACAAACAAAAAATTGAAGATAAAGAAGTTAGTCAATAATATATATATATATATATATATATATATATATATATATATATATAAATGAGTTGGGAAGGCCTTGATATGAGGCCAAGGTAGCTTCATTTTAACCTAAAGGTCATGAGTTCAACTTTATGAGTATAGCCATTTCGTTTGAGAGGGTATAAAGTTACGTCTATTGATTCCATTGTAAACCCGATAAGAAAGGGTGTTTGAGCTAAGTATGCCCTTTTATATGTATTAAGAAACACAAAAGAACAAAGAAAAACATTAAGAAAATTATTGGACAACATGACGAGGCCTAAAGACCACATACGTCAATTAAGAAGAGTGATCTATGAATAATCCATGATAATGATATATTGAAGCACAAGATGACCTAATATAACACGAACATAAATAATTAAAAAAATATTATTATATATGTGACATAAAAAATAAAAATAAAAAAGAAGAGGGGGGAAAGAGGGGAATTGAGTAAAGTGGTCAACTTGACAGCAAGAAGCATAATGTGATTACACAAATCTTGTAGACATGTTTGGATGCTGCAATATGTATAAAGTGTCAAAGAATATTATTGAGATATTTGAGGAAAATTTGCAGGGCATCTAAACACAGTGTTATAGTTGAAAAAGTTGAACCATATACAGAGCCAATAACCCTTTGATTATTCCAGAAAAAGTATAAACTAAAAACAATTTGATCAAATTAAACAATATCCTTTATTAATATCATAATTTCTTTATAAGAGCAAATATATATATATAAAGGTTGATGACCTTGTCCTTTTTCCACCAGATTTGTAGATGAAAGATTTTGTAAAATCAAATCATATTTGCTTGACATAATATATACAAATATCATACTAAATATAATAAGTAAAATCATATTAAGTACTGCCAGTGGGTCTTTCAGCATGCATGGGCATGATATTGGGGAACACGAATTTGTATTGGAAACAAATAACCTTTCTTCTCGTTTTGTTTGTAATATGGTAATAGAATCTTAATATATATATAAATACCAAGTAAGTTAAAAATGATGATGTTTTATATATATAGCAAAGTGTCTAGTACATGATCTTTTTTTTTTCTTTGATTTATATACATGTCAAGGATTTTAATTGTTAACGCAATCAAAACCTACTATATTAGTGATTATGATGTGTTGGATTGTAAAGTATGTATTACATCATTGTAGTTTTTCAATTTGATAATTGTAACCGTATTCTAATTGAAGTCTTCGTTTCAATGCCAGATGTGTGATGAAAAGAGAGTTTTGAGATCTTTTTACGCCTTAAACAAATACAAACCAATAACTCGTTGGTTTAGTAGTTCGAGCACCGAGTTTATTACACGAAGATCGGAGGTTCGAGTCAGAACTTAAATTCTCTAATTGACAGCAGCTTATGGGTATAGTCAGTCCTGTAAGTGGTTGGATTTCCTACTGAAAGTGATTTTGGCCAAAATTGTAAAACGTAAATATTAAATATATTAATATGTTCTTGTTATAAAATTAGAAATATAGTTATGATTTTGTTATTCTTGCGGGTTATTCAAAAAATTAACCCAAACCCGAAACCGAAACCCGACCCGCTTTCCTTCTTAAACGCATGAATATCTCTCTCTCTCTCTATTATATAGGTAACGTTGGACACTCAAACTCGTCTACTAACCGATAAGAGAGAAGAAGATTATGAGTTTGTTACGCTTTTTTTATATATCCAATGGAACTCTTCTTTTGATGATCATGAGTTCCGAATATTTTGCTACTAGAAAAGAAAAAAAAGAAAAAAAGAATAAGTTTTACTTGTGAGTTATAATTGAACACGAAAGTGGAAATTAACAAATAAAATACTGTAGAGATTAGTGGGTTTATACATATATAAAAGTACTAGCTAGCTTAGTACTGCTGGAGACTAGATCAAAGAAGAAGAAATTATAATGAAGGTGATGGAATGGATTTTGAGTTCAAGAACAGCACTGTGTATGATCAGTGTACAAATCTTCATGACGGGAATGCAGTTGCTTTCGAGAATTATTCTAAATCAAGGCATTTCAATCTTTGCTTTAATGACTTATCGTCACATCGTTGCCGCCATCTTCATCGCTCCTTTCGCGGCCTTCTTCGAGAGGTTGGTTCTTGTTCTTTCTTCTAATCTTCTTCATATTTCATCTTTTCCAATATCTTTAATGTCTCTTTTGATATTAGGAGAATGCTAGCCCTCTTATCACAAAAAATAACTAAATGTCGGGCCAAACCACCGTCCCCTTTTCATATAATGTCACCTTAACAATAACTACAATTTTTTGAAACTGTTACAGGCAATTTAGTATTCCCCTTGATATTGTATGTTTATGAATAACATATACGTATACGCGTATATAATTAATTTCTTGCAGAGGTGTGCTCAAGAAATTTACATGGATAGCTGGAGTTTGGATCTTCTTCAACTCATTAATTGGGTACATATTTAATTAGTTAATTAATTTTCTGTCGTATTTATTGGTGATTTGATCGATCATATATGTTTAGTTCTCGGCAGAAGTTCTTTCTATTGTAGAATTTTCTTTTTGTTTTTGATTTGGTTTGGTTTCCCCCTTTCGGTGAAATTAATTCGTGTTCGAGCATTGCAGGGGCATTGGTGGCTCTCCTTAAGTGGGTATGAGTACTAAAGTGAACACGAGTTTTGATTCTGAGACTTCCAACCTTCAACTACTTTTAGCACAGACCTCGACCATCTGTATTGTACCATGTTGGATTATTATAGAATTTTCAACTTTATCTATGTATGTTTAACATATTTTTTATCTATAAAATTACTTAATTTTTTTAATATATTGCAATATTTGTCTATCAACTTTGCTATGCAATACTTTTTTTCTTTTTCTTTTTTATGATCATGCATGCGTATTCTGTTTTCTAATTTTATAAAATTTTGTGAACATACATTATTATTGTAGGATCACAACGGCTATGGGACTTTTCTACTTTGGATTGAAAAATACAACAGCCACATACTCCACCAATTTTCTTAGCTTGATTCCAATTGTCACCTTCATCCTCGCCCTGATACTAAGGTAAGCTCATAAGCATTTAGAAAAATATAGGAAAATAATAAGTATACATGTCTTGAATATTTATTTTCAATACACAATTCATCACGTATATAAGATGGATGCCCTCAACTTGAACACTATTCTATGACTTAAAGACATTCAATATATACAATAATTGTGTATTAAATGTGTTAAAAAGCAGTGCTCTTTAGTATATATAACTCCACCTTCATAAAATTAACAGAATACTCTATTTAACCGTAGATAGCATTAATTTGAAGGAAGGGCTCAAGAATAAGAAAGTGTACGAGTTGAACTTTTCTTGTGGGAAAAACATAAAATTCTCTATCTAAGACTATAGAAATATTGTAGAGAGCATTAGTTTGGAGGAAGCTGGAACAAGAAAGTGTTTGAGTTGAACTTTTCCTATGTGCATTAGTATGCGACCAAAACCCAAAACTATACCTAATTGATTAATTAGTCGTCACATTGTTAATAAAGAGAATAGAAGAAAAAGCAAAATTATAAGTTTATGGTTGATATTACAATTCACCACATTAGTTAGAGTTGATTTGTATTCTACGTTTTGAATCATTTTAATATTTTCGTTTTATTTTGATTACAAAAACGATGAGGGGACCCAAGCTCAGGATTCCATCGAGTAAATCGTGTGCTTGGGTTCCTTGAATCGTCTTCAAGTTACATATATTGGACAATTCAAGGATGATTTAACAGATTAATCTGGCATGTAGATACCAATTGAATCTCACACCTAAGTTCTTATAGCACACTGATTTGTTTATTTATTTATATTTTTAAAAGAATTAATGATTTTAGAGAGAATTATTATGTTTTAATTCTTAATTTAGATTGGAAAGGCTAAACCTTGGGAAGATAGGAGGGAGAATAAAGGTTGGAGGAGCTCTACTGTGTGTGGCGGGAGCACTGACTTACGGTCTATATCATGGAAAAGCATTCCATATACGACCACCTGTTCATCGTCATGGCTCAACTCACCCAATCATCACCATCAAACACACCCATCAAGAATGGCTTATTGGTACTTTCATGTTGATGGGCAGCTGTTTGAGTTATGCCACGTGGTTCTTAATACAGGTAACTCTCAAATTAAATTGTTACACTCTTGCACTATTTTTTTATTTTTATTTTTATTTTTTTATATATTAGAAATAACGTGCCCTTAAGCTCGAATCTCCATCTATGAGATGTCAGGTCCCTTAAGAACTCACTAATTCTCACACCAATAGATTGACAAGAATGGTCATGTCCCTAAGGCTTACAGTGGTAAGCCGAGTTTGAAAATCTGTCTCGTTTGACACTTCCTCCTATAAGAGACTTATGTCCTAGTGGTAGAGTGTCCTACGAACATATTTATTAATCTCCTCACCTTACTGTGACTCGAACCCTCAACCCTATGAACTAAACCTTGAGTCTTGACCACCGTGCTAACACGTCGTTAGCACTATTTTCTAAGTACGAGCAACACTATTACATGCTTCAACACTATTACAAATATCTTTATATTTTGTTTTTCCAATATTAATATTCTCATGATCACATTCAATACTACTTTAATTTTATTTTTCAGGTTAAGTTGGCCAAAGTTTTTCCATCAAGGTATTGGACAATAGTACTTACTTGCATCATGGCCACAGTGCAATCTATGGTTGTAGGCTTATGTCTTGATAGAAGCAGCACAGCATGGAGATTAGGATGGAATTTGCAGCTGATAACAATCATCTATTTGGTATAATTGCTTCATTATTAGATTAAGTTGCCTCTACGAAAATGATAAATATAAAATGCTTTAAATAATAATAAAATTTTCTTTACTAAATTGAATATTAATTAGCTACTAAATTTTAATTTACGAAACATGTACACAAAGATGATAAAATCTTTTTAATTTATTTACAAGTGAAATTATTGTGAGTTTATCCATTTATATCAATTATCTAACAAGAAATTTGATTTTGTTGATTTACATTGTTTAAATATTACAGGGGGCATTATCTACCGGAGCAACATTTTGTATAACATTGTGGATTATTAAGAAGAAAGGTCCTATGTATCCTGCCATATTTAATCCACTCTGCCTTGTCTTTGTAGCCATTTCTGAAGCTCTTCTCTTTAATGAAGCACTCACAGTTGGGGGGTTAGTATGAAATTTTAATTTTCATGATGTTTTAAATTAATAGTTGATTATTGTCCTTACTTTTGGCTTGTAATTAGCTCACTTACATCTTTTCTCTTTGAGTAATGTTATATGTACGTTTAGTGGCTACGTTATTTTTGATGTACGTTTAGTGGCTACGTTATTTTTTGATGTCGGTATGTAGTTCTCTTAGATATTTAAAGCACACTGCACAATAGACACATCTCTAAAACATTCAAGGGAGCTGGGTGTCAGTATCGAAAAATGACGTTGGCACAAATCATTTTTCCTTATCTTTTCCTACGTGACATTTTACTAAAATTACTTTTACTTTCTTGTAAGAAATTGGATGCATGTAATATTTTTGAATAATTTCTTATATAATTTGATTATTAATTGATTGCAGTATTTTGGGCATGCTTATGATTATAATTGGACTATATGCTTTTCTCTGGGGAAAGAAGAAAGAACCTTCAAGCGTGGCTCCATCAAATTCAAGTACAGGAGATATTGTCACGGTTCCAGATTCTACATTATTGCAAATGACATCAACAGTAAAGCCTGATAAATCTCAATGCAAAAATAAGGATATTGAAGATCAAGTTGAACTCAAAGAAGAGCAGAAGCCGTGAAGCATATACATGAGATTTTTTTTTTTTTTTTTTTTTTTTTTTTTTTGAGATCATGGGTATTACGGACCCCTCTCTCTACTAATCTCACAGAGCCGGACACAACCCAATAGTACCAGTGACCAACAAATGACAGGAGATAGACTCGAACCTTAGACTTTCCTTTTAAGTAGATTTTAGATGTTTTGCACCTAACCACTCTCCCAACCCTTTGTTGGTTATTGATCACATGAGAATGACATATTGATCTGTAATATTAATTTATATTTATATTTATGTTATGCTAACTTTAATTAGGGGTGTGAATGATTGAGTTAAGTCAGGTTCGAGCCAAAATTTAACTCAACCCAAATAGCTTAGGTTGGAAAAAATGAAATCTAACTCGAACCAAACTATAACTCTTTGACCTAGTCTAACCTAAGTAGTTCAGGTTGGATTGGGTTAGTTATTTGAGTTGAGATGTCTTAAAATTTATTTATTTCTCTATCTCTCTCTCTCTTTCTCTCACTCACACACACACAGATGACTTGAACTTTAGAAAAGGAAAATAAATAAATAAAAAATCTAAGAAGAAGAAGAAATAAAGAAGAAAAAGTGCATAGAGATGAAGAAGAAGTGTTGAAAGATTTTATGTAGAAGGCCAAAAAACTTACCTATTTGGTTTAGAACTTTGGGGGTTTTCGTTAGTTTTGAGATTTGATGGTTATAGGAGATAAAAGATTTAAGGGTTAATGTTAGGTTGGGTTGAGTTGGATTACAAAGGTGTCAACTCATGACCCAACCCGATCCATTCGGGTTGTGACTTCTGAACCCAACCCAACCCATTGGGTTGTGTTTGATTGATCAGTCGAGTCGGTCAGGTTGGCTTATACTTTAATTAGGCATTATATGTATTGCATGAATTACATAGTTAGTAAAGTCCCACAATGCATCTCAAAAAATTATATTACTCAATAGACATTTGTGGTTCATTATATGTTGTATCCAACCAAATATGGACAGTTATAATTTCAAATAGAACAATTCTTAATTTGATTTTCTTGTTATAGTGTATTTCATGCATTCCACTTTATAGGATAAACATGTCTTGTTTATATTAGTCAATATAATACAAATATTGGTAGGAAAAAGATATATTTGAATGGTTCATTAAAAAATTAGGTGTGGCTTGTTGCATGTTTGGTATCTTCTTTATATATATATATATATATATATATATATATATATATATATATATATATAAAAATGCACTTTTGGCTTGACATACATAGTTTGTTTTATTACTCTCTAATAACATTTTATTTTATTTTACATGATTCTTAATTTTGGACAATGAATATCATACAAAAAACTGAGGCAACTGAGGCAAATATCTAACAATACATTAGGCCTCAAAAGTTCAAGATAAATATAAAAAGAAGGCAAATAAGTTCCATCATTTGGAATTACCCTAAAGATACTTAACCAATTACTAAAGTTTGTCTAAGTTTTGCAACCCTAAACCTTTAATCCCAAAACTATATTAGGGTTAGATAAATATAGCTTTATGAAGGCAAATAATTTAAGTTCCATCATTTGGAAATTGCCTATAGATAACCAACTAAAGTTTTGTCTAATTTTGTAATTAATCGAGCCCGATGCACAAAGCTCCTGCTTACTTAAGGGCTCGAAGAAGGTCAGATTAATTAATTCTCTTGTACGTAGTCTTATATATCTTGCTTCGCAGGGAGTTGTTTCCACGACTCAAACCCGTAACCACATGGTCACACGATAGTAACTCTTATCGTTACGCCAAAGCTCCCCTTCAAGTTTGTAAATTAAGCAATATAATGAAAACAAGATAATCTTAATCAAAAGGACATTAATTAACATGTGCATGGAAGACCATAATTAAGGGATAATATCTACCTTAATACACTTTAATTAACTCCTTGCTGGTAGCATTACAATATATTCTATGAAAATTATCTACATTAATTTATAATTAATACATGCATATTTTCCACCCTTGTGTCCTTTTACATTTTTTCTACTAAACTGAATGTTGACAAGGGAGGAATGCCCTGGGGATTGTTAAACACATTGTTTGGATCAATAAGTGTCTTAGCTTGAACCAATCTGTCATAGTTTCTCAAAAAATACTTCTCACCCCAAACCCTAGCTTTCTCAACAGCTTCATTAATATTGGAGCTGATCATTCTTGTGTTGTTTAACATTTCCATAACACCGAGATCAAGGTCCAAATAATTAACATAAGCTGCCCTTGGACCCTTTGAAACAAAGGGTGTCATATACTTATAAAACTCTCTTATCCAATCCATAAACTCCTCACTCTTCCACTTCTCTTCTTCTTTCCATGCAACCAAGTACTGAATTGTAAACAAGTTTCCTTCTCTATGAGGAAAAGAAATAGAATCACTACTTATCCTTTCCATCATCCCTCCATAAGGGTCTAATATAACATAACCTTTTGGCTCCTTCTCAAGTATTCTAATGGCAGCTCTAATACCCTTCTTTGATATAGCCATCTTTACATAATCTGATTTCGCTTTGAAGTACCCTTTGTCATGCAAGAACCGATCTCTCAAATCCGATTTAGAGCTCCCGTTATCTAACCCCGAAAAATATAAAACCGACTCGATCCAACTCATTTCCTTGCAGTCTTCTTCAATGATTCCTAATTGGGGGAAAGCTTGAGTTAAGCTTGACATCGCGTAAATTTTAGAACCAAGATAAAACCCTTTAAATGTGGCAGAAATGGTCCCTTCTGGTGCCAAAGATCCAGGCAAACCAGCACCTAAAAACACTGATAAGTAGAAATCATCCTCTAACTTTGGCCCAACAAATTGCCATTTATAAACAAGCTCATCTACTTGATATTTTGTTCCTGGTCTAGAAACTATGAAGCTAGTCACAACTTGTGGAACTCGTAGCAACCGGATTTTCCATGCGTAAATGACCCCCCAAACCCCGCCTCCGCCGCCTCGTATCGCCCAAAACACGTCTTCTCCCATCGCTTTCCGGTCAAGTACTTCGCCACCAGCATTGATTAGTAGGACGTCAACCACATTATCGGCGGCCAAACCATACTTTCTTGATAATAATCCAAACCCTCCTCCGGATATATGACCACCAATCCCAACAGTAGGGCAAGAACCAGCAGAGAATCCATATCCATTATAACTAGACTCACTTGCCTTAGCAATGGCATAGTAGGTCTCACCGAGCGTGGCACCGCCTTGGACCCAAGCCGTTTCAGACTCCAAATGAACCGAAATTTGGTTCAAATTCATCATGTCGATGATCACAAATAAGACTCCATTGGGAGTAACAGAAGATGAGCCCTCATAACTGTGTCCTCCACATCTTATTCTAATTACTAAAGATTGTTGCCTACAACACAAGATTGTGCTTATAAGCTGTTGCTTGGTCTCCGGTAGAACTATGGCTATAGGCTTGGGAAATCTGGGATCGGCGAACCGGAGATTTTGGATAGAGAAATTGAGAAGCTTGTAGTACATGGAAGAGTTGTAATGATCTGATGAGTTGGGGAAGATGGTGAAGTTTTTGACATGGTTGGAGAATAAACATGAGTTGAAGAGATTTGTTGGATGTTCAGATAGAGAAATTGGGACTAGTAATAAGGAGATCATGAAGATGATGAAGAGAGAAAATAATGAGTACTTGTTTTTAGTAGTAGTAGTAGTAGTAGTAGTGTTTCTGATCACCATGGTTTCATCAATGAGATTCTTAGAAGAGTACTTGGGGTTTTATTGATTAGGAAGGTGCATGGTGCAACACTTAGAATATTTTTGCTGTTATAGTGAGACAAGAGGATAGAGATATCAAAGAGAAGCTCTGGAACGTGGCTGGCCGGCCTTGTATTCTAATTAATGGTGGATAAACTAAAAAAATGTTTTCAAGATCATGTACTCCAGGATGTTGGATTGAAGTCTTGAGTCCCTTTATTAGTTCCCATGCCATTTGTCAAACTTTTAAACATATACATATCATATACTATATATAAAAATATAATACTCTGACTTTATTGGTTCAATTTTTAAGGTTTTTTTTTATAAGATTTTTTTAATGAATAATATGTGTTAATATGTAGTATTTAGTTGATAATAATAATAATTTATACAATAGCTATGCATAGCGTGAGTTGAAAGCTTGTTATAATTTTTTATTTTTTTAAGAAGATACAATATTACTAGTTAGTAGTATAATCAGTTCCATCATCAGACTGCATTCTCAAAGAGTTATCAAACTCATTCTTGACTCATTAATCTTTTTACCCGTGACAACTTGATAACAGTTGAACTTAGAATCTTTGAATTTTGAAGTTATTTTTTTATCAACTGCACCAACTCATCCATTTTGACAAAACTTAATTATAATTAAATTATCATAATAGAGGCTGCAATGCAGTTTTTGGCTTTGTGATGCTTTATCATTAGAAATAATAAATATAATAATAATAATAATAATAATAATAATAATAATAATAATAAAATAATAGTAATAATTTATACGCAAATTGTCGCCTTTAGTATCATATCTATATATATATATATATATATAATGCAAGCCGGCCAAGTGGCGTGCTCTAGTGGGTCTGACCCCTACCCTTCCCCATCTGATCTGATCCAACTCGGCTCACTGTGCTTAACCTCTTACATGTATATCATGGTTTGAGGATCATTAACTTGGACTGATCACAAGTGATAGGGACTGATCACTTGAGGTGTCAACAACATTATAAACTTTAGTTATCTCAATGAAATTGATATTCCCCATTTTCTAATATATATTCCCTTCCAAAATACAAATAGAATTTATAAAGGAGAGACAATGGCTTAAGATAAGAGATTTGAAAAGAGACAAAAGGGAAAATCAAAAGAAAAATAAATAAATAAAATAAAAGAAATTGTCCCTGCAGCTAGATGCAATTTTTATTTTTATTTTATTTTTTTGGCAAAAAGCTAGATGCAATTACTTTCATGTTGACATGGAAATGCGTCAATATTTTGATGGTTATGCTATGTAAATAACATATTCTTTGTACCCATGTATTAATTAATTTAATATCCATTTCAATTAATTGAAAGATATATAGTTCTATGTGTAGGAGAAATATAAGGTACCCATATCAAACAACGAGCAAAGGTACTTATAATAAAAGCATGTGGAAATAATTAAAGCACTAGCAAGCCCAAAACATTAAAGGATGAAAACCAAGATTCTATGAGAGTATAGAAAACTAAATTGCCCTTATTTAATTTCTTAGAGAAAATTGAAGGGTATATATTAAGTATCAAAATCATCACTTACTCTGCCATTGCACACAAAATGATCTTATACAGACCTTATATATTTGAACTTACAATCAAACCATTAAAAGCAAATTAACATGCATAATTAAGCAAATGTACTTCTGCTCAAACAACTTTCTAATGGCTCCCCATCTTCATTAATTCATCCATCAATGCCTTTCTCATCAGAGGAAGAAGAAGAAGAAGAAGAATCAGAGTCATGCACTTGTTTGGTCTTGGAACTTCCTCCCTTAACCTTCTTCTTTGTAACCTTTTCAATCTTATCAACATAACTTGCAGTAGGATTAATCTGATCAAAGAACTCAGTGGTCTCAATATGAACACCAGGATCATCACAAGTGTAATTACTATTGAACATGATGGAGTTGTTAATAGCTTGGAAATTGCTATTAGCATAAGTGCTGTTCTTGTTAGCTTCTCGATCATGTGATGAGAAACCATGTTGATGATTAGTACTCTCGTTTATTTCCTCCATTAACTCACCTTGCATGATTGCTCCGCTGTTGCTTCCTGCTAAAGTAATTATCTTTGCACCCTTATCATCATCATCTTCGTGATCACGATCTTGGTGAACAGATTTGCCCATGTAATGGAGCTCGGCGAGGCGATGAGTTAGCGCTGAGACGAGCTCTTTGGCTTCGCGGTCGATTTGGTTGGGCTTATTTGCAGGATTGATATTGGATTGATCAGGAGCCATTTAATGATGAATTAATGGAAAGGTTTGTGTTGGGTTTAGTTTTGAAAGTTTTGGGTGCTTGAATTGGGATTTATAATGGAGGGGATGGAGATATTGAAAGGGAATGACTTGGTAGCAACTCAAAGAATCAGATCTGAATTCTTCTCCCATCTACAGAGAAAAGGATTGGATTGCTTGATGGGTTTTCATTGATTTGCTTCCTTTAATTCCTTTTCTTTTACTGTGACATGTAGCTTTTTTTTTTTTTTTTCCTTTCTTCTGTGCTTGCATGAAAAACACAACATGTGTATCACATATTGAAGCATGAAGAGTAAGCTCTGGTATGGAAGTGAAGCTGGTGGTATAGACTATGAGTCATGAGTCAAGACCATGGATTTTCTTTTTCATTTTTTTGTGGGGCATCTAGGCCCAAAAAGAAATATGGCCTTTATTATTATTATTATTATTATTATTATTATTATTATTGTGTTTTTAGTATAAGAAATCCCAAAGTGTTCTATAGTTTTGCAACCTTTTGATAAATACCAATTACAATTTTTTCTTCACCAATGAGGTCCTAGATATTGCACATTGCAGACTAAGTGACCACTGTAAAACCGATTAAAGACAGGAACCATTAGGCCTAAAAGATACCATTAGGCCTAAAAGATTTGTGGAAGATTAATTAATCTTGTCCCCTTAAAACTTTATTTATTTATTATTTTTGGTTTTTTTTTTTAAGAAGGTACAATGGACCCTAAGCCTTGTGTCCCTCCCGTGGGGTGTCAAGCCTTTGCAAAACCTACTAATTGCCAACGGATTGACAAGATGGTCATCCCAAGGATGCTCGTAGTCAATCGAGTTTGAGAATCAAGTGCAATACTTTCTTCTAGAAGGGACCTACGCTATGAAAGCCTTTAGCTTGGTAAGAGTGCCCCACAAGCGTATTTATTAATCTCTTTACCATACCACGACTTAAACCTTAAACACTCCAGCTCGACCTCCAAACTTGAATTATGATAAAAGTTTGTTCATTTCGAAAGAATAGTTTTCCCCTTTATAGTAATTACTTTTCCCAAGTTATTATACAAAACTGAAAAATTCTTTGTATTATCGTAAATAATAGTGTTAGGAGATGTGCGAGCAAACATGTAAGAAAATGCCCTCATCCTTCTTTGTTAGAAGAGGTGTCTTTGCCCCTATAAATTCTCGAATCCAGAATAATTGGTCTCGCCCCAGCCTCAAAAAGGAGGAGGTCCATCTGTCGGTGTCAGAAAACCGCTACAATATATATATATATATATATATATATATATGTAAGAAATATATGTAGTTTGTCCCTTGTCCCATTAATCAACATACATCTACACAATTCACAGACTGATGTGTTTTGTATTTCAACCCAATCTCTAGATCTTTTCCCCTATTAAAGTAGTAAATTAGACTAAGATTAAGGGAGTATTAAAAACATATGATAAAATTTTATACAAAATATTTATTATTTTATCCCAGTAAATTTAGTTAATAAATTTTGAAACAATTGAAAAAAAAAGGCATTTCTCACCAAAATAAGTAAAGAATAAAAAAAAATGAAAAAATAACATTTCTATGTTAAGATTAAAATTTTAAATTGAAGACGAAGTTTAATCGATAGCAAAATTCTGTAATTAAAGCTGAAAATATGACATCAATGAGTGGTTGGCTCAATGAAAGTCAGCTAAATCTCAAAGTCATCTCAGTATAAAAGTTTTAAAGTTCGATACTTGAATGTTTACCATTCTTCTCTCTCCTCGAACAAGATTAGTGCCCACGGTGAAATTATAGAAAAAGAAAAAAAAAGCCGAAACAGGACACCTGTCATTGTATTAGTTTCAGAGCTAATTAGCTACCCAACTCCTTAAACCATTGTATCACTTATTAGGTTGGCTCCGCCGTTCTCTTCTTCTTCTTTTTAGTGTTTCGAAGCGGAAATTTACAGATTCTCACTGAAAATATTTACGCTATTGAGAGAATCAAAAATGGGGAAAAAGAGGAAAAATCGAGAAGAAGAAGTTGCAGAAGAAGAGGAATTAGGAAGAGAAGCTAATAATAATAATAATGATAAGAAGAAGAGACAGATAATGTTACCTTCATTGATAAAGAACAAGCAGAAGAGATCAGACGTTCACGCGAAGCTCAAGCACGAGAAGAAGCGCGAGAAGCAGAAGAAATCGAAGTCTCGCGAAGCTGCCGAAAAGAAGGCTCTTGAGCTCGGAGAAGAGGTTTTTTCTTCTTCTTCTGTTCTGTTCTCTGTGTAACCACGGTTTTAGATTTGAAGAATTAGGGTTTTTTTTTAGAGGGTTGGACTAAATTGGGAGTTTTTTGTTGTTGTTGTTGTTGTTTTTGCTGTTGATTTGTAGCCGCCGCCGAAGAGTGTTCCTCGGACGATTGAGAATACAAGGGAAGTTGATGAGACTGTTTGTAAGCCTGATGATGAAGAGGTATTATTGGGATTTTTACTTACTTTTGATTTGGTTTTGAATGATAATGCTTCATAATTGTGCTTAACACTAAGATTTTAGAACTTGTTTTGAATTAAAGGAGTTTGCTTTAAGGATTTTCTTGCTTGACTCTGCCAAATAGTATGATCTAGGTGGGTTTTTTTTCTAAATTTTTTTTTTTTTGGGTCAATCTATAGTATTCATTATATTGTATCAACATTGACAAAAATAATTAAGAAAGATACAAGTACATGTAATTTAGATGTCAATTACATATAATTGGGAAATGCTTAGTTGAGTTGAGTTGTATTGTTACTATAGTATTCATTACATTTTATCACAAAGGTAACGTTCAAGTCGTTCAAGATCAATGGATCAAAGACAAGGGCACTCTCAACTATTAATATGGAGAGTAAATGCCGACACCACAGCAAGGCCCAATGGGACCACAACGAGACCCCAATATGGCTACAACAACTCCTCTTGTCATATGAGGCTGAGGAGAATTGAACCCATACCTCATGTGAGGGGAAGTAGATTCCTAATTGAGTGAGCTACCTGTCATTGGCGATTTAATTTGGGTTCAAGCTCAGCTTGGTCTCACTGAATCTCGTGTTGTGCTTAGTTTGAGTCCAATCCACCCAAGTTGCAGCTCAATACAATGAAACCTATTAAAGCTAGGTTGGTTTGGGTTGGGTTGCTCAATTTCTTTGGTTTGCATTAAGGTCAATTGCACCTTAATTTTGGTTGTTTTGACTACATACTCAGAGAGAAAGGGGGAAAAAGATGAAATACAAAGAATGTAATTTTTATCAATAGTAGCTCATGAATAGCTATTTATGGAGGTTTAGATTTTAACTTAGGTTCATAACTTCATATGCATTGCCCAGATTAAAGCATGAAGCCTTAGTGTACCAACATCGTAGAATTTACTTTAGCTTCTTTTTCATATTCGACTAATGACAATGTAATGATCCATGTATGTGTGCAGCTGTTTGCAGGAAATGATACGGATGAGTTTAGTTCGATTCTTAAACAAGAAGTTCCTCCAAAGATATTGATCACTAGTTGTCGTTTCAATTCTACTGTATGTTCCTTGGATCTTAATTATTATTCATACAATATAATTTTTTTTTTAACTTATTCAATTTTAGTTTATTTCATATTTCTGCAATATTCTAGACGAACTTGTTTGTCATGTTCCCATGATAACTTTATCCTGTCATGTGTCGATGCATTGGTTGCAATGTATGTTTTTCCTTGCAGAGAGGACCTGCTTTTATTTCTGAACTACTTACAGTGATCCCAAATGCCCATTTTTATAAGAGGGGAACCTATGACTTGAAAAAGGTACTTTAATTATTGATGGTGTCAAGTGAAATTGATATTTAATGATCTGTCTGAAGTTGCTGCAAGAGATGATTTTCTTCTTCCTTCTGCAGATTGTGGAATATGCAAAGAACAAGGACTTCACTTCTATCATTGTTGTCCATACCAACCGCAGGGAACCAGGTTTTTCTTTTATTTTCTTTTTTGTCTGTTTAAGCCATTTAGTTGCTAAAGGATTTCTTGAGTTGTGTTTTACTTGAATTAGTTTGATTATTTAATTGTGAATGTCCAATTAATGAATCTTTTTGTGTTCCTGCAGATGCTCTCTTAATTATTGGCTTGCCTGATGGGCCTACTGCGCATTTTAAGCTCTCAAAACTTGTTCTACGTAAAGATATTAAGGTATCTTCATTACTTTCTTTTGCATTAGTAGGAAAAGGTTAGTTCATTCAAGAAAAAAGGTTGAGAAAATATGTTCATATGTATACTATTTTAATAAGACTTCAAATGAGGAGATGAAGTGGCCATGATACACATCCTCCAATGTTTTTTTTTTTTTCATTATTCTATTTTTCAAAACCAAGCAAACAATTTTCTCATACTTAGATCTCATGTTACAAGGATACTATCCTAGTCACCAAAATCATGAATTGGAATCAAATGAAAATATTGCTTTGTGTTGCAAAATGAATCCATGATTTGAATCAATGAATCATAGGATTAAGATTCATATGCATTACATTTGTTACATAGAAGATTTATTTTGTATTGTGAAATGAAAAAAAAGGCACTAGAAGATCTATTAATGAAAATATTGCTTTGTATTGCCAAAGAAGTTGAAGTTTGCATTGCAAGTGTTGACCTTAATAACTGTGGCTTACTAAATCATGGAGCCACCTAGATTTCTACATAGTGGAATAAATTATATCTTTATGACAGATTTGGGATGTAGCGTGGGCAAAATCATTTAGACTTTGTAATGTATGTGATTGAATTAATACTCTTGCCATATGGCTTGCAGAATCATGGTAATCCTACTAGTCATAAGCCTGAGCTAGTGCTTAACAACTTCACAACACGATTGGGACATCGGGTTGGAAGGTGACATTCTATTTCCTTTTCTTTCTTTTTTTGTCAAAGATTATTGGCTATTCTATTTCCAACACCACTGTGACTTGGGCGTAGATATACGTATTGCTATCTAGGCACTAATAGTCTAATACTACTTGTAGTTAGTCTCCAGATGAACTTCATTTTGGTTATCTCTTGCAGTTCACCATTTGTGAGGAGATGGTTCCACTATACACTTTGTAATGGAGAAAATTGGAAATTGGACAAAAATGAGCACATTATGAACTCTTGAACAATTTTCATCTCATATGAAGAACTATATCATGCCTTATTAATATGAAGTCTTGTACTTGTTTCTCCATTGGTACCGTTTTAGATATCATAGATCTAGTTAAGAATATATAATATGTGAATACCTTGGTAAGCTTTTAGTCATCAAAGCCTTATAATTGTTATATTAACAATAGATAGAACATAAGATTGTTTTTTAAGGGTTTTTTTTTAGAAGAAACAAACATTATTATATACATAGTAAAAGTGGTACCAAAAACAGCAGAGTACCAGTAGTACTCAAAAGCCCCAACCTGTTTTTTTTTTCTTTTTTAAGGTTTATCTTCTTGCAAGGACAGTACAACACCTGACTTGGGCAATTCATGGTCATGATGTGGCATTGCGTGTTCCATTTGAAAATTGTCACATTTTTCTAACTTTTTTTCCTTATAATATTTATTTTCTTCATATGGATTCTTTTATTTGCAGGCTAATACAGTCACTTTTCCCTCAAGATCCGAATTTCCGAGGACGTCGAGTTGCAACTTTCCATAATCAAAGAGATTTTATCTTTTTTCGCCACCATAGGTTTGTTACAATTTTCTTTTTTTGCTCCTTGTACTGCATTCTGCACTCTCGGCTGTGGGATCAGCTGTGTTAATTTTCTTTTACTATTTGATAAATGAGTTTGTTGTCTTTTATTAGGTATATATTTGAAAACAAAGAAACTAAACAAAGTGAGACAAATGGTAAGAAAGCCAAAGACACCAAGGATGCAAGTACCTCTCAAGGGAAAATGATTGCACGCCTTCAGGTTTGATCTTTTTTTTTTTTTGTGGGGAATCCCAATTCACTTTCTAGAATTAGTGCCCATAATTTTATATAAAAAAAGTTCAATTGTACCCAAGGTTTACAAAAGCGTGAGGCGTAAATTGAGGCAATTTAGCTTCATGAGGCTAGGCATAAACCTAATATTTAAAAAAAAATAAGTATATATGTATATGTATATATAATAACTCATGAAAAATCTAAAAAATTGCAATTATCAATAATAAATTAAGAAACATCTAAAATAAGCAAATGATAAACTAATTTTGTATATGCATGGAGATCTTGAGTTATTTCTCTTAATATACTATATATTTTAATTGTCATTAATGCCATTAAGAACTAGATGAGCACATAACATATGTCAAGCTTTCTAAGTTTCAAGTTTAAACTATTAAATTTAAAAGCATAAATAAATCAAAAGTAAGCAAATTCATTTAGAAATATTAGGCCTTTGCCACTTTTCACCATTTTCTAGTTAATGCAAGTTGCACTTAGAATAATTTGTTAAAAGTTATCAAATTTCTAGGTTAGTATTTGTACAATTGTTTATAAACTTAAAGATATATTACTATTAGGGAGCCTTTGCAAAGATGCCTTGGTCATTTAATTGTAAAAGCTTTAATTTATCTCAAATAAAAGAAAACTAATTGTTAAAAACTAAAATAATTAATTTTAATAATCTAAAAATTATTATGATAAATTTATTTTTAAAATTTGAATTTTTGTATGAGAATTTGAGGCATAAGCCTCACTTTGCCTTGAGACGTTAGCCTCGAGGCATATGCTTCAACAATGTAAGCCTCATTATGTGACATTTGAGGGTTAAACCTCAAGGTGTTTTTGAGCACCTCACCTTGAGACGCGCTTCGAGCGCACACCTCAAACAAGTTTTAAAACAATGATTGTGTCCTACTTTTTCTCAAACCTTGATCTATCTTGATTTGTGGATTTTTAATTTTTTTTTTTTTTTTATAGTTGCCTATTCTTATATGTGAATGTGTAGAGTTTTAAACTTCTTTGGAAAAGTCAGTTGTTGCCTTAGTTGATTCGATATTGGTCTATTATATGATGAAGCACCTTAGAACCTTTTCTTATGCGAACGCTTGCAGGAGTGTGGTCCTCGTTTCACACTGAAGTTGATCAGCCTGCAGCATGGAACATTTGACACCAAAGGAGGGGAATTTGAGTGGGTCCACAAGGTAATTTTTTCACCCTTTTGCACACATTTATCTATTTGGGACTCCTATGTTGCATGGTTATGGCTACCAGTGCCAGGGTGACAAATAAATTTATAGAAATCTAGTTTCTATATGTCTCATTAAATAACGAAACATTGGAAATAATGGACTTTGTGTTGAGGTTTAAGTAAACTGAGATTACCTATAAAAATGGTTAAATTTGAAAAATATGATTTGCAATCTTGTAGATGCTTATCAATGTCTTATAATAAAGAAATTAAAATGTTTAGATGTTTGCACAAGAATTCTAGTCTCCTGGTCTGGCACGGGTTAGCTTTAAATGAGGCCATGCAGCATTGGAGACATCTCTCTCTGGTTCAAAATCTTACTTTTTCATCTCTTGTATTTTGTCAACTTTAGCCCGAAATGGACACTAGTCGCAGGAGATTTTTCTTGTGACTTCTTGGATATTTTTCATTCAAGCCTCTTGGTTGTGGATTAGAAGCGTGCGACATTTTTCTTTGCAACTGCTCATCAAAGATTTGGAGCTGTCACTCAAATTGGCAGCCTCAATTACAATTTTGTACACTTCATTTCGTACGTTGCTATTCTGATATCTTGAGAACTCATTTCTATATGCTAAATCTTTTGTAGGAACTCCCAAGTGCTAATTTTAGCAATTTTCTAAGTTCTGTTGTAGAAAGTGTTTTTTGTAGATTGCTAAGATTTTTTTTTTTATTACCATTTTATTATTCAGTTTACTGTTTTGTATGAATCTCCATTTTGGTGCCCAAATGTCGTTGAACAAGTGATCCATGCTTTTACTTTTCTCCGCACTTTAATGCGCACATTAAGGCACATCCCTAACTCTCAGAATCCTTCTCAGAAATTTATAGTGGACCCCTGGCAATTGGGAAGCAATGCCCGAAAAGTTTGTAATAACATTAAATAACATTAAGATGTCTTTCTTGGTCAGTAGCTGTATGATTGTTGCATCTCACGGCCATGTCCTTTTCTAGTGCATTTTTATATGATATAACCTCCTCCTCCTGTAGAGGTTGATGACACTATAGTATTCAGCGTCCCCTTAATAAAGCAGAATGTTAGAATTCAATAGTAAAATCATTGGCATCTCAAATAAGGCTTCACAACATCCATCTCTAGTATATGTGATTGCATTCTTTAATGGAACCTCAGAAATAATGGGTAGAAGAGAGTGGGTGGTTTCAAACTGATGGTTATAAGGAAATAGGGCAATATATGACCAAATGCTTATGGTATTACTTCAAACCTTTTGAAACACATCACCGATTGCCAATATGGTGCACAAGAAAGTTAGCGAGATTGATTACTAGCTATTGTAATGGCATAAGATGGATTCTACCTTTTTATTTATTTATTTGGGTAAGATGTCATCTAAGCCATCTACAAGGGAGCCTTGACACAACGGTACGAGTTGTCGCCGGGTGACTTGCTGGCCATGAGTTTGAGTCGTGGAAACAGTCTCCTATGATGATGGGTAAGGTTGTATCAATAGATCCAAATGGTCTGACCCCTCTCCAAACCCTACATAGGCAGGTACTTTGTGCACTAAGTTACCCCTTTTTCTGTCATCTAAGCCATCCAATAGATGCATGCAATTTTTATAAATTTTCTTTTCTTATGTGCTCACTCAGTTTGAAGTGCTGAAGATGATAATCACTCATAATCTTTGGATGAGATGGAACCAATGGAACTCTTTATGTATCACTTCAAACCATTTGAAACACATCATCAATTGCCAACATGGTGCACAAGAAGCTAGCAAGATTGATTACGAGCTATTGTAATGGCATAAGATGGATTCTACCTTTTTATTTATTTATTTGGGTAAGATGTCATCTAAGTCATCGAGAAGGGAGCCTCGGCACAACGATAAGAGTTGCCGTCCGGTGATTTGCTGGTTACGAGTTTGAGTCGTGAAAATAGTCTCTTGTGATGCAGGGCAAGGTTATATAAAATAGACCAAAATGGTCTGACCCCTCCCTAGACCCCACATAGCCAGGTTCGTGCATTAAGTTGCCCCTTTTCTGTCATCCAAGCCATCTAATAGATATATGCCACATTTATGCATTTTCTTATGTGCTCACTCGGGTTGAAATGTTGAATATGATAATCTTTGGATGAGGACATAATGTTGTTTTCCAAATAGCCTTGTTTAGAAGATGAATACTAGGTAGTGTTGTCAAGGCGGCATCTAGGCCCCTTGGGTAGTGGCACCGCTTAGACCACCGTCTAAGCGGTTTGGGGAGGTCTAAGAAATTTTTTTTAAAGGATTTTTTTTTTTTTTTTTTTTGTTAAAACCTGCAAAATTCTCTCTCTTCTTTCATTTTGACTTTTGAATTAAATTAATAATTACATATAATTTAATATATAAATTAAATTAATAATTATATATATATATATATGGAGTGAGAGACCAATTAATAAATAAATTAATTTTTTAAAGACTTTTAAATAAATATTTTATATTCCGCTTAGGCTCTGTCTCGCCTAATTAAGGTTTATCGCCTACCATCGTTTTTCTGCCTTGACAACATTGATACTAGGTATTCTTTGAATTAGGTTAAGAGAACGAAACTTAACATTTACATCCACAAACTGATCATCATTTAGGGAAATAATTTGTCTCAGAGAACTTGTGCAATTTGAGTTTTCCCTTTCCTTAGAAACTATGTTGTTCAAGTCTTCATCATTCAGCTTACCCATACTAGCCTTGTTAAGTCAGTCAAGTGAAGCAATGAACATCTTGCCAAAATCTAGTACCTAACCCACAACTTTATTTAGTAAACAACAAATATAGGAATGGAAACAAACAAGTCTCTCTTACTAATTAATAAGAGAGGGATGAAAAGCCTGAAACCTCATAGGATAGGATAGCTTAATATGGACAAGCCACACAACCACAATAAATGATCTTAAGAACAACACAAGCTGAGGAAAGCATCTACAATAAACCCATGGATTTCCGATGAGTTAAGAACCACGTAGCAACACACCAATTCCTCCATCTCCTCCCAATCTTGAACACCAACTTCCCTTATCATCTCTAAGATTGATTCTCTCAAATCTACAAATGGATCAAAAGAATACGTCACTGCACAGATGCTTTCAGCATACACTCCTCGAACTTCACTTGGCAAACTTGCTGAAAAGCTTATTCCACTATTGTAGCTTCTTGAATGCTTCTTTCTCATTTTCTTTACATCCTTGGCAGCATCCATTGCTTACGTAATGGAACAAGTGTTTTTTTTTTGTAGAAATGTCTACAGTGCTTGTGTGGTCTTTTGGTTTCTGTTTTATAATTTGGTTGAGCTGTAGAGGGTAGTCATGCAGGCTATTGTACAAGTGCATTAATGATTTACTGTTGGGCTATATATGTAGGAGCCACTGGTTAGGTTCCGAGCCCGTGAGGGAAGTCAATTGAGTATTTTTACTGAAAATACCAGAACTCTGCTTCTGAGCTTATATTATAGTCAATTAATTAGCATGTTGATGTAATAGTTGTAGCAAGAAATAATTTTCATATAGAAAATAGAGTCTAGATTGGAGATAAACTAGTTAGTCATTTCAACAGAGTATTGCTTGAAGAATCAAAATACTGATTTGCAGGGTCTTTATATGGTAGCAGTTATTACCATTTTAAATCCCTCATTCATTAGAATCAAGTGTTATGTGCTACATGACTATAAATAGCATCAAAGAATGCAACAAAAACCAGTGAGAGAAGATGAGCATTTAGCAATACCCATTTATGAGCCCTTTACAGTGAGAACATTGAAGATGTCAGTGTTGTTGTGGTCCTTGCACTCCCCTGGTTTGATTTCTTCCTCTCCCTTTTTTAAATGCAAGGGCATCCTTTCACCAACCATGGTTGGTTCCATTTGTAGTAGTATTTATTTTCTGATCTCTCTTTTATTTGTCATTATATGCACACAAACATTTTGGGTGATCAAGATATCTCAGATAATACAACTTCAAAGTTACATCAACTTTTCATTAACGACTTTCTAAGTATTCCCACTTTTAGCTAACCCCAATTTACCCTAGTGGTTGGCATCTCTCTCCTCCTCACCTCCCTCCCCAACTAACCCTAGTCCCACCTACATGTGTAGGAGAGACCATTAGCATGGTTCTAGTTCGGGTATCACATACTCTCTTATTTGGCGCACTACTAGGGTCTCATACTTCTAACCCTTCAAAGTATTAGGAGTTAATTTAACTAAGTTTTTTTTCAACTACATAACGATAATTACATGAATTTACTTTCTCCACCTTGCTCTATCAAAGCTATGTAAGCTATGTGGATGATTAAATTACTAGTAGTTATATTTTTTTTTTCTTTATTACCTCTATTCATATTATGTTAAGTCTTCTTCTTCTTCCTTTATCATTGACTGGGAATTGTTAATAGGTCATTCTTCCTAGTTGGCGCAGTCAGAGGTCTTCGTCATATGCGTCTATATCATTTTAATTAGTTTTATTCCATTTTGCTTTGAACTTTTAGGGCTCGTTTGGTGTGCGAAATAAGATAAAATTATTTTTATGGGATGAGATTAGATTGGATAGAATATGATAGGTTAGGATTAAAAATAGAGTAATTCATTATGTGTTTGGTGGTATGTTTAAGATTAGAACAAAAAAGTAATTAATTTTTTAAATTAAATTTTTTTTTAAAAACCGTGGTCTTGCAAATTGCAAAACCTTGATGATTTCTTTTTTTTGACAAAAGAAAGAACGAGGAAGAAGGAAGAAGAATGGTGCGATTTGCAGGAGAAGAAAGAGATCGATGAGGTAGGGTTATTTTTATCTCATCTCATCTCACAGTCAAACATAGGATTTGGACTATATTTAGTCCGCCAAACGGCCCTTAGTACTAAAAAATAGGAGTAAGTAAGAGGTAGGATTATGTGCGGGAGAGACCCTTAATATGGTCCTAGTTTGGGTCTCACATGTCTCTTATAATGGTATAAAAAGAAAAGAAAAGATGAAGATGATGTAAGTATTCCCACTTTGACTTGGGGAGACCTACGGATGGTGGAGTAAATAGAGTTTTATTTCAACTATTAATTAATTTTGTTGAGTATATTTTAAGTATTCCATGTCTTTGTTTGTCCCCAGCCTATTTGTTGACTCTTGTGTGGTAGTTAATCTATGCAATTCTATACATATCTTTAAATGTAAAGTTTAATCTGTCGTTTAGCCCAAAACACTATATGACTGGACATGACATTAAACTTCTCTTTTTTTTTTTTTTACTGATATGATTTCCATGTCACATGAGACAAAGACACCATCTCATGTGCCTGTGATATTATCCTTACCTATCCCTTTGCAACAAGTTTTCTTCTTCTTCTTCCTTTTTTGAGAAAGCAACAAGTAATCTTTCAAGCTTATTTCAAATGAGTTTTGCCAAATTTACTTATGTTTATATATATATAAGCTTATGTGCACATGGTTATACACAATTTTTACTATTTATAAGAATTGTTGTGAATGAAAATAAGCATAAAGAAGTAGGTAACACGAAGGTCTTGAGTTCAAGTGTAGATTTCTTATGGAGTTGACAACAGTTCTCTAACTTAGTGGGGTTGCCTCGAAAGACCAATCTTTAAGGTTGGTGTGAAATTAGTGGGTTCTACTAATGATTAGGGATTAGTTAAATTGAGAAAAAAAGTTATTGATGCTTATTGCCAATGGTGAGTACGATGATCCAAAGAGAAAATGATGTTAATGTCTTTTTTTTTTATTAAGATGTTAATGAGTAGCAGAGGATTAAATCATATTTGTGGACTTGGAGACTGATGAATTCTCTTATAATATGAATAAAATAAAGAAAAAGCCACGGTTTGTGCCCAAAGAAAACTGTCGTCGGCTTTACAAGCGGCGCTGATGTTTCTCCACCTTTAATGCTGTGGCTTTTATCATAAATTCTTGAAAACCTTTAATTTTTATGTTATCTTTATCATAAAATTTTAAATTACTTATTATTTTTTAATACAAAATTGTCAATTGTCAAATAAGTTTATATTTATGAGTAATTTGATAATAAGGTACAACCAATAGAATTGGTTTTAATGGTTGGAGGTCAAACTCTGAGGTTGCACATTCAAAATCGAACTTAAGAGACAAGTTCTCTCGATATGTTGACCAACGGTATTAATGGCGTTTGTGGTCATACCCCGAAAGAATTTGTAGGATAAACACTCCTAATACCTGCCGATTTCAAAAGAAAAAAAAATGATAATAAGGTGCTAAAAAACTTTTTTTTTTAATATTAGTACTTAGCAATAGAAAATTTACTACAAGAAGAATTATTCTTTTTTGTCATTTTTAGCTTCTTTTAATTATTACTTTTTTAGTTAATTTTCAACTCTTTTTTTTTTAGTAATATATTTTGAAATTATATTTTATGTCATTTTCAACTTTATTTTATGCATATGCAATGTACATATTTATAAACTAGAACTGTTTATGAAGCCAAAACTCTTCGACTCACAATGTGTTACTTTTATCATAAATTTATAAATTATTTATTACTTTTTAAAATAAAACTGTCAAAGAAATAAATATAAAAAATATTACTATAGGTAATTTGTTAATAATAAGACGCCAAAAGTTTTATTTTTATTTTTATAATATTAGTGAATATAAGACTTATTTTAAAAATTATTGTTTTTATTTATTTTTAACTCCTTTTATTTTTTTAGTAACTTTCCGATTTCATGGAAGTTAGGGTGACTAGTTCAAAATAAAATAAAATGTGGATAAAATGTTATAATTTTTTTTGAAAATGGATAAAAAATTATTATTGAAGAAGGTAAAAATTAAAAAAATATCAATTTAACCTTAACAAAATATAAGAGTTTGTAGAAGCAGCCAAGAAAAGTTAAATTGTTTAATCACTATAATTTCTCAAAATATTAAATCTACTCAAATTAAATTGAATAAAAAATAAAAAATAAAAAATATATATTATTAATATTATATAATTTGACACTTCTTCTCTCCAAAAGTTCAGAGCCGAAAGCTGTTGAAGAGAAAAGCAAATGGAAGCTTAAAGCAACTGTTGTCGGCAGTGTGGACGGTGCCGCTGATCATAGTCTGACGTTTTTGCAACACTGTCACGGGCACTAAAATATTATAATAAAAAAATAAATATTCTCAAAATCCCATAAATATTTAATTAATTTAATTAGCTTTTGCCCCCAACCCCAGGAAACCAATACCAATAACGTGGACCCATTTAAATATAATAATATATATATATATTATAAACATATATGGAATAAGATAGAATGGCTAAGTATGATTTGAAAAATATTAAAATTATCTTTTATGATATATTCTTACAAATTTTAAAAATATCAACATAAAGATCAGGTTATCATAACATTTTTTTTTCTTTATTTGCTAAGTTAATAAAGAGATGATGATTTCAAGCTAATTTAAACATATTTAATTTGAATAATTTAAGTTGTAATGCTCTGAATATCATGATTTATGATGTTTCAGCTTTTGCCCACATTTTAATATATTTTAATGCCTTAATGTAAACCACTGGATTCTATTTTGTCTTCATGAAAAGCTTTTTTCTTTATTTATTTAATTAGCTTTGGCAATACTCATTGAAAAGAGTCCATGGCTGCTATATTATTGTTAATGACAATTATACTAAATTATTGAAATATAATAAATATATTTAAGCAACTATATATCATTCTCTATCTTCCTCACATGTTCAATCAATAGAAGAGTCTTGAATGGTGATGAAATCATGAAAGCCTAACTTAAATTTTCAGATCCAAAGGTATTTCTCTTCTTATCTTTCTTTTTTTGTGGTCATTGACATTTTCGGTGTCCTTGCTAACCCCTTTGTGTGAGGCGAGATATTTTAGAATATGGAACAATACACGACATTGGATAGTTTCTCCTCAGGGTAGGCTCATAGGTGTGGGCGTGATCTTGGACTCAAAATCAAAACCTCATCCTTCAACCATAACCTATACCTCATTTCGCAACCAAGGTGACGCGACTATCCAACTTTGGGTCTTCGTCTCTTTCAATTTTTCCTTTTTTTTATAAATCTCTTCTAGAACTTTCGAGACCTCGTTCCTCAACTACAACCTATACCTTATTCTGTAACCAACGGAACTACCCAACTTTGAATCTTCGTCTCTTTCAATTTTTTTTTTTTTTAAATCTCCACTAGAACTTTCTTTGTATTAACTAGTTATGTTTGATTAATTAATTAGGACTATAAAATTAAATTAATTTCCAAAATTAGAACCATAT
The DNA here is from genome assembly GCA_035771175.1 of Paratinospora sagittata. Lineage (NCBI taxonomy): Eukaryota > Viridiplantae > Streptophyta > Magnoliopsida > Ranunculales > Menispermaceae > Paratinospora > Paratinospora sagittata. The sequence goes on along the minus strand of CM069608.1, from coordinate 35,947,722 downwards.
CTGTCATATGGCTGGCTACCAAGATAGTTAATTTTGATCAAATTTATTCATTTAATGAACCTAATTATTTGCTAATTTTAGCTTTAATTAAGTACCAATCTTTCATCGTTGCTTAGTGATTGTGTTTATGTTTATTTTCAATGAAACTTTGTTTCTTTTCTTTTTTTTTCTGTGAATTTTTTTTTTCTTTAATATTCTATCAAACAACAATCAGAGAACATATCAGATGTTAGTGCTAAAATCTAGAGACAATTTATTCAAAATATAATTCATATTTTTTATGGAAAAAATTTAGTGTAGGTGGATTTATAAAAAAAAAAGAAAAAAAAAGAAAAATTTATGGAATATCCATCGTTTAAAAATTAAAACCAGTGTTGAATAATAGCGTGGGATTTATGCAAAAAGATTAAAGTTAGAGAGAGAGAGAGAGCCCACAGAATCTGGGGGTCGGTTCATGTAATCTTTTAACGTTTCTGAAACTTGTATTTTCGAGTTGCCCAGTAGCCACCACTATGCCAGCCCCTACATATTTCAATACCATATATAAATACATATATACATATACACATTATACCCGCTAAAACCACACACTCTCTCTCTATCTATCTATCTATCTATCCCACGGTTCTGTTTTTCGTTTTCATAACTTCCCTTTGCAATTCTTCTTCTTCTTCTTTATAATCTGTTCCACAAGAAAAAAAGAAAAAAAAAAATTTGAGATTAAAATCTCAAATTCCATTATTTCTCTCTCAATTTTTTTTTGTTTTTCCAAAAAAACAATTTTTTTTTCTTCTGCATCTAATAGAGGAAGAAGGAAGTTGAGAAATCGGGTTTGGAGATGGTAAGATCTTTAATTTCACTTGCATTCATGTTGATTTCTATATATGCTTAAACCCCATTTTCAGATCTCTAAGAATTCTCTCTTTTAATGGATCTGTTTGGCTATATCTCTCTCTCTTTTTTTTTTCTTTTTTTTTTTAGGGAATGTGATTATGTATGTAAAAAGTTTATTTTCTTACCACATATGTTGGATTTTGGAGGGGATTACTGAAATGGGTCTTGGGATTTTGGGTCTGGGATTAAGTGGTGGATTCAAATTTTGTGAATAACAATTCGGGTGGACAGGAGATTATTAAGCGTAAAGGGAGGATTTCTAGAATTGGAAGTCAGGCTTCAATGGCTGATCCTTGCATTTCCTGCACCACATTCAACATTCTAGCACCAATCTATAAGAGGCTTGACAAAGAGGTGATCTTTTTTAAAAAAAAAGAAAAAAATTGAAAAGATTTTTAGTTTGGTTTAATTGTATTTCTGTTAAGGTTTTGTGAATTTTGGTGAAAATTTGGTTTTTTGTGTTTTGGGTGTTTGAATTATGGAATGGATATAGAATCAAAGCCGTCGTGAGAGCGATTTCAGGGCATATTGGTTAAGCAGGAACCAGAAGATATTAGATCGGTTGTTGTGTGATAGATCTTCCATTATTTGCCTTCAGGTGTGTCTTCTTGCTGTTCTTTTTATTTCATTATGGTTTAAAAAAGGTAGATTTTATGGAGAAGGTTGCTGAATTGGTTTTGGTTGTGTAGGAATTTTGGGTGGGAAATGAAGAACTTGTTGAAATTTATGAGAAAGGATTGGGTGATGCTGGTTATATCAATTTCAAGCTTGCTCGCACGAACAATCGAGGAGACGGTATTTCCCCCCTCCTTTTTTTTCTCTTGGATGGTATGACTAGAAATTAGAATCACTCTGCCCATCATTTATTTTTCTACTTTTGATGAGAATTCAAATTCCATACACATCAAATTGATGCATACACAGTTGTTGATATGATATGGTATAAGTTCAAATCTTAGAATTTAATTGACTTTTTAATCAATGGCAAATTTGACAAATGCTCATGCTGTATAGGATATTTGGATGGTTTTTCGCATCTGGGATGTTTATGTTTACTTAGTTTGGAACTTCTTTCTCTGCTGTCCTGAAGAGATTTTTTTCTTAAATGGAAGTTTCCTACCTCTTGCATTGACGGTTTTTGGGTGTCCTGCCTATTTGGAAGGCCTTATCAACCAATATATTATAAAGAGTTCTTCCATGATTCTGGTCAAGTTTGATAGTGGATTTCAATGGCGAAGGCTGTGATAGTCAAAATTAGCCGGCTTAAGTAACCCAACCCAATTGATTGATTCTCCAGTCATCTTGTGATAGCTTATCTCAACTTTGTTTTATCCAATCTTTAGCAGAACTTTTTCCTTTAGTGAAATTAATAAAGTGATTACATGAGAATATACAGTTCATGACTAACATACTATGCCACTTTCACAAAAGAAAAAAAGAAAAAGAAAAAGGCACTGTCCCTTTGGCTCTCCCGATTAAATTTCCTCACAAGCGTCTTAATAGTAATCATTTTGCCGACCCACGTAAAGAATCCAAATTTGGGATTGGAGGTGCCATTTGCCAATGATAATATTTGATTTTCACTGCCAAAAAGTCACTGCCAAAAAGTCACATGGCATACTTGATCGAACTCCTTGACCATTTTAATGCTAGGCAGCAATTTCCCATCAAAACAAGCCTGATTGTTAATCTATATCCCTTGGATGTCATGACCCAAAAATACTTGAAGTGGGCATGAATTAAGAATCTTGCTTATTTATACGACTGGAAATGAAAGCTTGTTATGATAAATCTGTATTTACTAAGGTTTTTAATAGGTTTTGTCACTGCCTCTAGGGGGTGAGGAGGATTAATGGGTTAGGAACCGGCCTAATACCTCCCCGAGTATGCGGTCTGGCGATGGAGCTGGTTATATAACTAACTACTAACATTATATCTTCTCAAAAAAAATATCTCAGTATTTGCTATGGATTTTGGTTTGAAAAAATTGTGTATCTTCTCTACAGGCTTGCTTACTGCTGTACACAAGGATTACTTTAAGGTTCTAGACTGTCAAGGTTTTCTCTTTAATGATTTTGGTGACCGGGTTGCTCAGTTGTTACACGTGGAATCAGTTGTCCCCTTTTTGCAATTCCAGAACAGAAATGTTCGGCAAGAATTTCTTATTGTGAATACCCATTTGTTATTCCCTCACAACTCCAGTCTTTCCATCGTAAGATTGCGGCAGGTATATTAGTTTTTCCATGCTGAATCCTTTGATCTTTTACTAGTAGTTCTTTGGAAGTTTTTTAACGAAAAAAATAAATAAATCTGTGACATGTTATAGGTCTACAACATCTTGCAATTCGTAGAATCTTATCAAAAAGAAAAGAAGCTTAATCCCATGCCCATCATACTCTGCGGGTGAGTTTTTCTACCTTTGGTTTGAATGCTATCTAGGAAAATTGAGTGAAACTTTCTAATGGGTGTCTATAATTTATTGGTTTTCAGTGATTGGAATGGAAGCAAGCGTGGACATGTATACAAGTTCCTTAGGTCTCAAGGGTTTGTTTCATCATATGATACTGCTCATCAATATACTGATAGCGATGCTGATGCACACAAGGTAGCGCATTATCTTCTGGAGGTGTTCTTTTATTGGCGGAACATTATCTTGAGGTTCAATTTGACGCTTTCGTTACTTGTGTATATAACTAGATGCTTATTAACTCTTTTTTTTTTTTGTAATGTACTTTTGATAGTGGATTAGTCATCGGAATCATCGAGGGAATATTTGTGGTGTAGATTTCATATGGCTTCTTAATCCCACAAAGAATCGGAAACCACTAAGGAGGAGTTGGAATGAAGCTGTTTTTAGCATTATCAAAGTAAGCAGTTTTTCCAAAAAAAACTATATGCAGGGAATAGTTTTGGTTGAGCATGGATGTTCAAAAAGCATTTGTCTTCACTAATATTCTCAGCATTTTCAAGAAATTAGCCATCTTGTTTGTTCATGATTTTATATCTAAATTTCAACAAAATCAGTGTCAGAGAACTGTTAGCACCCTTTTTTATGGTTTTGATTGCAGTTCTTTTGAAGTACATATTTACTGCATTAACCATTTTATTATCTAATCTTGGGTTTTTTCTTTACTTCAGTATCATCTCCGTGAAGCTTCCCTATCAGAAAACGATGCATTTGCCTTTCTAAAGGGTGATAGCCATGGTGACTACATTACTTATTCAGCTTTCTGTGAAGCTCTCGATCAGGTATATATCATTTCCGTCAAGTAAGCATTAATTGAATATCGCTTCATTTAGAAGATATATCAACTAATACTTGGTCAAAATACAGATAGGATTAACGGGCCATCCTCATGGACTAAGTCCTGAAGCAACACTGGACTTGTGGATGCAAGTCGACACAGATCGAAATGGCATCATTGATTACAGTGAATTTCAGGTTAACTTCTATCGATATTTTCTACTTTATTCTCATCATCATTTTTCCATATTACTTAAGATTTCCATTAATTTGATGCTTAAATGAATGAATCATGGGATTGCAGCAATGGATTTGGAATCCATCATGGCTAAAGCAAGCAGAGGAAAATCTCGAAGAAGGAAGAACTGGCATGGAAGAGCAAGCTCTAGGATTCAACGTGAAGAATGCGGCTTTGTTCCCTCCTGAGGTGGAAAAAGGAACGTGGCCCGAAAACTACTCTCTCTCTGATCATGCCCGATTAACCGCAGTATTCTCACCAGTAAGAATGCCATGCTCTTAGCCAATCTACTAATCACATATGGGCTTAGAACCGGTGTTTTTGTAAATACAAATCAAAATAGTAACAAATTAAAAAGAAAATTGGGGGGGAGGAGAAGATTGAAATGTATACTTCAAAGGGAAAATTTGTAGTTTTTTCTGAGCCTTTTTTTGGGGACCTTGTCCCTCCATCTATTGAACTCCTAGATAAGAAGAAATTTGTGAGAAAAAAAATGAATTACAAGTATCTATACATCTATATATTGAAAGGAGTTCTGTTGTAACAGTTGAGCTGGTTCTATCTCAATGAAAATTTCAATCTTTTAACCTTTTAGTTGCTTAAATTTTCTTGTACCAAATGGTTGGCTTGTAAGCATGATTTCATGGTGATGCCTTCATTGAAAGCTTCATGTAGCATTTAGCAATAAGAAATTGTTGTTTTGGATTATGACTGGTGAGGTTGGTTTGAGCTTATCACAACCACCAAAAAAGTATGTAAGTCAGAATGGTACTCAAAGCAGTTATTAATGAAAAAAGCATGACTTTTTGCAACTGCCAAATCAGTTATTATTATTATTTTTTAATTTTTTTTTTTCAGAACAGGGAAGGTTGGTGGGTGTGATGAGATTAATTTTTAGAATTTGATAATTAAGGGTCACTTTCTCCACTTGTTCCATTGCCATTTCATGAATGTGGTTTAGATGTTTGTGAAATAAAACCTTGGGGCACCATATTGTTTATGGTTTTGATGATGATGATGATGGAGGAGAAGGAGATGGATGAATTGTGGCTTAACAATCAACAATTATTTATGTTTTGGTGGGTGAAATTGGGAAATGCATCATCAGTTTTAGACTACCTTTTGAATTTCTATCTTTGATCAATATCTCATAAAATTGCCAAATTATGGATTATATTATCTCAATTATTGTCATTATAATTCTTTAAAAAATTTAGAATAATTATATTTTTGACAAAAATTACAAAATTAAATTATGTTTGATTCAAATATATATATATTTAACTTATATGAAGACTAAGAAGCTAAAAGAAATAAAAATTGGGGCTCTCTTGAATTAGCGGCCTTGCGTCATACTTGGTGAGTTACTTTAAAAAATAATTTTTATTTTTAAAAAATAGAGCAAAAAATTGAGAAAATAGCATTTTTTTAAAAAATAATAAAAATGAATACGACACGTGACTTAACGGGGTCTTTACTATTTATGATGAATAGTATGGACAAATGATTTGGGTACTAGACACTATTGAGTGAACTGTGTACTGAGATAGGATAATATTATGTAGTGCTATAGCTGGATTCGTCACCCTGAATATGAGGCATTGTGCGCAACTAGGTATGACAACGGGGAGGTTAATGAAAAATTTGGTTGCTGTTCTGTTTCATTCTCATTCTCATTTTTTTTTTTTTTCTTTTTCTTTCATTTCTTTATTTAAGAATCAAATATCATAAAACGTGGCTCCAAATAGTCTGCAATGGCCCACAAAACACAATTACATTATTGATTTAACAAATTATAGTCAAAATTATTATTGTCAAAATAATTATATTTTCTTTGACAAAAAAAAATAATTTGAAAATAAAATTAGATCTTTTTAATTTAATTTTTAGAAGAAAATCGAAAAAAGATTTGGAGAAATAATATAAGGTAAGCACGACATAAATGATAAATACACAAAAAAAGGAACCCTCATCAACCTCCGTTCTTCTTCATGTGTCCATAGCGTCTCTGCTTAATTTCTTCTCTTCACTGAGCTTCTCGCCGGAATTAACGGCTTTAACTGTCGATCTTTGACGGAGTATTTCTCGGCACTCAATCGCTTCCAGCTGCTAGGTTTGTCCTCTGTTTCTGTTTCAGCGAACTCTGTTTTTTTTTTTTTTTTCATTTGTTTGTGTCTACTTGATTAAATTTCTGTTTTTTTGGCCTTTGTTTGTTAGATTGAGAGCTTGTAATGGAGAAATCGAGTGTTTGTTGATTGGAGGTGAACTAGAAGCTCGATTTTTAGGGTTTAGCTGCTTTGATGAATTTAGTTTAATTTAGTTTCATTTGATGAATTTAGCTAAATTTAGGGTTTAGCTGATTGGAGGTGATGCTGTTTTTTATTTATTTTTATAGATTGGGGAATTGAGGAGTTGGTGAGTGGAGATTCTTGAGATATACTCCAATGCCGAATGATGAGTCAAACGGGTCGAGTGTCGCAGTTTCGGAGCACTGTGTCAATGTTTCGAAGCTTCAGAAAGAAGGGGAAGTTAGAAATATGGGCAAAGAGAAAGAAGGAGGAGGCCAGAGCTCGGAGAATTCGAGTGCCGATGAAGGTGCTTTGAAGGCACACACTGTGATTCCGATCGCTGTGGTTGTGGAACCGAGGAGGAGTGTGGGGTCGAATGGGGCATCTCTTAATCCGGTTTCTGTTATTTTGGAGCCCAATGGGAGCGTTTTGAAGAAGGATGAAAGGGTGGATCTTTTTCCTAATCCTAAGAAAGGGTGCTTGTCAAGGAGTGAAAGTTCTCACGAACAATGCAGGTTTGTATATATTCCTTTTTGAGTATTATGCTAGATTCAGTTCGAATATTTGTTTTCAATTTGATTTAATCCCATACTCATGTTGTGTGGTACCAAAAAATCCCATAATTGTGATATTTGCACTTATTACAATTATGAATCCATTAAAAAAAAATTGATTTGATTGATCAAAGTCTTTCTATTTCATTACGGGCACTTGATTCAAATCCCTGTTCTCTTGTAGTCATGGAAATTTAGAATGAAAGACCGTGCGAGTCTGAAGAAATTGGTTGAACTTAGCTCTTATGATAACCTTTCAAAAAAAATAAATAAATAAATAAACCTTCTTACATTAGAGTATGCAACTATTTAGTTTTAGTATTCTTATAAATTTTCAGGAGTACTTGGATAGGACAAGTATTCCTCATTGGTTCTTTGTACACCTGAATGAAATTCACTTTTTACCACAAGTATCACCATCTCACAGGGCCTGGATGATTGTATCAATCTTAAACATTTTTATGCTGTTGGAATCTATAATTTTATGATTTGGCCAATTTTTTGCGTTATTTGATGCATAAGGTAAGTTAGCTTTTTGGTAAGTTATATTAAAATCAGCTATAATGCCAACAACAATAACACAGCCAACCTTCTTTTGTATGTGAATTACAGTGGTTTCAATTAGCAATACTAGTGTCTAATGAAGTACAGTATAATTTTAAGGAAATAAAACTAGTTTAACTCTAACAACTTAGGTGTACTTTTATACACATTGACACAATGGCCATTAAGCCTATTATTATATAGTTCTCATATGTAAACATCAATGATTGGTAAGATAGTAGGTCAAGTAATCTCAAAATGGCACCATTGTGGTCAAAGAAGGTGTGCAAGAACTGGATTAAATAATTTGGATTCATCTAGCTTAACTTGACTCAACTCAACTAAGTCTCTTGCCGACTACATGGTTATTTGGATTCATCTAGCAAGGCCATTAAATGCAACAATTAAAAAAGAGAAACGTATCAACTATCTAATAATGATAGAGGTAAAGGAACCCCTAAAATAATTTAAATATAGATGATTAAGAAAGCAGAACTACTAGTAATGAACAAGTATTTGGCCTTTAAGCAGAGTACATGAAACAATTAATATTGTTGATCCCAATTTGGGTGACAAAAGGGAATGGTGGGCTTGGCCCAATGATTAAGGTTGCTCTATTTTGACCTTGAGATCATGGGTTTGAATCCGAAAATAGCCTCTCTAATGTGGAGATAAGCATACGCATATTGTTCATTCCCCAAACCCTACAGTGGTGGGAGCCTTGCGCACGGGGTACGCCCTTATGGTTGAAAAAAAAATTTATTGAGTTAAAGATGAATTTTTCATGAGGTGTCTAAACCATACACATGGAATAAACCTTGATTCTAGACTATAGAAAGTAAAGATGCAATGGAAGTTCATGGACATGAAAAAGGGGGTGGTTATGGGGAGAGATGGTCTTTTCTTGATCAATTGTAGATTCGTATTTCACATACAAGCAGTCCTCATAGAGATGTGATGGTGTGTCTACAACCCTCCCCATGGTTTGTTGAGTGTATACATGCAATCATCTAAGTGTGAATAGGCAACATGTCATCATTGTTGTGTTTGTTTTAGACCAAATAAGATATTGATAGATTTTAGGGGTGTTTTTTTTTTCTTTTGTTCTTAGTTGAGTGAGGGCAAGGATGCATTGCAAAAAGTGATATGAATGTCCTTAGCGTTGTTTTACTAGTCCAGGCTTCTTCAAACTTCTTTATACCTTGTCATAGCTTTGAAGACTTGTGTGTTTTTGTGTGTATGTGCTCGCGCACATGTTTTGGGCATCAATCTATTGATAATAAACACATACATGTATGTGTATACCTTCTCCATTGATCTATTCATTTTTCAGGCATCTTATTCTCCTGTTGCTTTTTTTTTTTTTTTTTTTGTAGCAAATTATATTGACATAAAAGTATAGGATAGAATAAGTTATAATTGTTCTTTTGAATGTTTTCATAACAAGCGATCAGAAAATAAACAAAGGAGTGCTTCTCCTACTTGCTCAACTTGCAATTATTGTTTTTCTTTTTTTAGCTTCATAGCGTAACAACAGCAACATTAATTGGTCTACCTGTTTGCAGAGTTTGTCAGCAGCAAATGGAAGAACCTCTGATAGATCTTGGATGTCAATGTCGAGGTGGGCTTGGAAAAGCTCATCGGTCATGCATAGACACTTGGTTTCATACTAGAGGCTCAAATAGATGCGAGATATGCCAGTATGTCATATTGTGAATAGGTTTGGTAGATCTACACTAACCATTTAATGTGATCATATGCTTTGAATTTCTGATGCAGGCAGGTAGCTACAAATGTGCAACCTCCAGAGTCCCAACAAAGTGTAGGTATTCTTTATCAGCAGGACCAAGGTTAAAACTTAAATTTTATGTATTAAATCATTTTCAACATGCAACCTCCAGAGTCCCAACAAAGTGCAGGTATCCTTTATTGGCAGGACCAAGGTTAAAAATTAAATTTTTAAGTATGAAATCATTTTCTAATAGATGTCAATTGCGCTGTGTTACCTTGATATTTAATATCCCATTTTGGCCTTTTGTCTAGGTGGACAAAACATGGTCATGGATGTTTGATCTATGCCAAAGCATACATTTTGCTGAGTCAATCAAATGCATCGTGTTAAAAATCATTTATAGTAGGATGTAATACATTACCCTGGACAGTGTCAAAGCACTTAACGATCGTTCCGATACTGATTTCTTATAAAATAGCCAATCTTCAGCGTTGTTTAGGAGGCATCTGTGTTTCGATTAACACTATTTTTATTTTTGTTGAGCAGAGAAATTATTGGGTGTGGAGGATTGACCCAACCATAAGGACTGGAATAGCGTTAGAACATGAAAGGGTAAGAAAATCACGATGGCCAAGATATAGCTGATTTCATATATCATGCATGTCATTACAAAGATGGTTGCAAGTTCATTACAATTTTTACTTCTCCAAAACATTGGGTTGAATGAATATCTTGCTCATTGTAAAAGGCTTGTTATGGGCCACTTTGGGTGGCTTTCTCAATTCTTATCGGCGGGCTCCTGTTGGACGTGCTAATATCCATTTCTCTCGGTGTCTCTGCACTTCCCGTGAACATCATAATCGGTATAAATTTCTATTTCATTCACGTTTATAGTTTGATGTTGGTGAAAAAAAAAATCCCTTCACTTACCTTCAAATCGAATGTCCTAATAATGGCATGCAAGGGTTTATTGTATTGTTTGCAGGTGTTCTGGTCGTGCTAGGACTTGGCACTGCACTTCGGCTTGCCCTCGAGTGCTGCCATGAAATAACTTTAAGGAGAGCAGCGACACAAAGCATGGATGCAACCATTACTCTCACTCCCCTTGGGTACCATCCTGCTGTATAGACAGGCTTTTATTAAAAAAAAATATTAAAGAACATAAAGCATTATTTTTGTCCCCCAATTATATGTTTTCAATGATTTTATATATGAGTATTGAGATTTCCTTTTGTTGTTAACTAGTATAATTGTTTGTGTCAGTGGCATCTTTCTTTTGGGTTTTGTCGGGTCAGAATCATTTGACTAATGCAAATCTAACAGGCAAGGTAACTTCTTTTGTGACTGCATTCTTGCATATGAAGCAAGAAGACCCTGGTGCAAGAATTTGGAATTTAGCTCTTCAATCCCATATTTTCAAGCTGATAATGGATTGACACTCTTGCTTGTCATATTTTTTGGGAGAAGGGATTGGACTGGTTTGGCCATGTTGTGCGTCAAGCATTCCTGGTCTATATTATTTTTGTTTGATTGATTAGAACTTCATAGTAGTTAAACTTAGTTAACAGTGACCCTGTGATTATTAAGATTAGTTATCATCCCTTTTCTGAAGCTTATAAAAGTCATAATTAAGCAATAAAATTTAATATTATGTTTGAATCAAGATAATTTCATTCCAAATGATAAAGAAGAAAATCAAAGGGGTTTAGGATTTGAGTATATGATCATTTACCCTTCAATTCAGTTTATTTCAACTCACATGAGGTTTAATGACTACTAAATGGAAAACTGCAAATGACCACTTGGGTGCAGTGATCAAGAGCATACCTAACCACATTGGTGATCAAATATCAAATCTTCATTCCTGACTGTATTGGTGATCAAATATAAATCTTCATTCGAAAAACTAATGTCTCTTGTAACATGGTGCAAGTTTATCAGCCTTTTATTAATTAGGAGTCCATTAGCTCTATATGCGATGCTACCTATGGCCCTATTTTGGAGCCCTTTTCATAAGCGTCTTTACGAGAAATGCTTCTCAAAAAAATGTTTTTGAAAAAAGTTAATTTTTCCTATTTTTTTTTTAAAGTAGAAAATTGTTTTTTTTATTGTAATTTAATTAGAAACAGATGTTTTCAAACACTTTCAAAAATGCATTTAGAGCAAAAATACTTCGAGAAAATTCTTACAAACAAAGCATACAAACGAAGCATACGTCAGTGAGATCTTAGTTTTTGAGCTCCCTTCAAGCCACTCATGTGCTAAGACTCTTGGTCCGCGAAGAAACAAAAAAGAAAAAACACATTCATCTAATTGATTCACAAGTATTTTCAATTGAAGCCAAACTTAATCAATTTACACCCCTACTAATTAATGTGAAATATATTTGATACCCTACATGCTCTCTTCAACTTCGTGAAAAAAATAACCCAATTTTGAGAATCCCCTCATACCTAGTTGAAATAGTTTTTGTTTTTGTTTTCTTGGTTAGAAAAGACCACATTTTTTTTCTCCTTACCCTTTAATTATGTGTATTCATTTATGTGTTAATAATTTAATATTGGGTAAATTAAGAGATCATGTGTTGAAACTTACCTGTTCAAACACATATCCTTGGGTTGATGTATTTTATTATTAGAATCAAAACTTTACAATCTCCATTATCATCCTTCACTTTCTAATTCAGAAAATCAAATGTGAAAGGTAATAATTATCATGAAAAAACAAACTTGAAATCATCTCCAATATTGACTAATCCCCATTCATTAGGATATTATATATATAAGTAAAATCTTGCTTCTTTAAAATCTAAACTTCAATATGACTTTCAATCTAATCTGTAACGCCCCATCTAGCCCATCCTCATTTGAATCAATGCCCAACTCTATGTGCTAGCATTTGGTGAAATGATATTGTATGATCCATTTTGTGTATATACGAGTTTTATTTGCTTATGCATTATGTAGTTGTGGATAGCAAAACTGTCGGTACCTACAGGGTTATGTTTATGAGAAAAATGGGACTCTATAGAGAGTCACTAGGTTAAGGCTTTTAAGATTCCGATCATCCCATTGATGATGGGGTGGTTGGGGATGCCTATGCCGGGTGACTCACTCCGGCATTTCGCACGCTGTCCAACGGAGGATAATGGTCCGGGGTGGGGCCGCCACATTACCCACTAGGCAACTCTTAACAACCAAGACCACTTGAGAAACAATTCAGTAGAACTTTTAACATTCCCAAATCTTTGAAACACCATTTTGCTGCAAAGAATCAGTTGCAATGCACTCAGTTGACAGAAAATTGAAGTAAAAAAAAAAACAGTTAACTCACAGCCTCATCAAACTATCACAAATTGGCTTGGTCAATTTGCAAAAACACTAACTTGAATAGACATAATTTCAGTGCCTTGGCTTGGAGGAAGAAGATTTCATAAAACCAATTTGAAGACCCTCACTATCACAGTTACTTTCAGGGTGGTCAGCTTCATGCAATGCAGCATGTCATAGTTGATGATATGTAAACTCTGAAATGGGCTTTGAATATAGAAAGAAATGGCAATCTCAGGCATCATGCAGATGCAAAGAGTCATGTCCAGTTGTGTCAATGAAGGAAGAAAGAGCAAGATTTAAGAAGAAACATCACTTGGATAGAACAAATTTAAGTTCAATTGTTCTAGAGAATAAAGATTTTGATGACAGAGATAACAAATGGGCACTAAGGAAGAAGAAAGCTCCTGCAACTGATCTAATCCAGAGATGGGTTCTAAAATGAAGTTTCGATAGTGAAGGCCGCAATGAAAAACACCATTCAAACATTTCACAATCACCCAAAAAATAGAACAAAAAGACCGCAGAATTAATGCTATTTCAAGGGCAAAACCAATCAATCAACTTCTCTTAGGAATAACTGGAAAGCAGAATCAAATCAATAATGAAGTACAATTACTCCTTTAGACTAATATTAAATTGTATGTGGGTGTTGCCCTGCAATGCAAACTACATAACCCGATCACCTTTGGATTGCTTTAGGGTGTTTTCAATATATAAATCATTACTCTCAATTTTATTACCACCAAAAGTAGCAAAATCTCATATCAATATAAGAACCATAAAGTTTCAATTTTTTTCACCAAATCATCATCATGAAATACAATTTCTCAGATTCTCAAAACATTAATGTCTTCAAAAAAAAAAAAAGATCATTAAACAAAGGAACAAAAAAACTCACCCTTCAACCAAACCACATTTCAATATAACCTCAAATCTTCCTCCTACCGCCGCCGAACCCTCCACCGCCACCGAACCCTCCACCGCCGCCGGCGACCACCGCCAGCGCATCGGCCTGTTTCACAACTCCGGGCAAATCGCCCATTCCGAGGGCGGCGAGCATGTCCAGAGTCTCCTTATCGACCTCGATAACTTCGGTTTTAATGGCGGACTCGTCGGGAACGAAGTCCATCCGGCGCTCCCGCTCCTCCTCTTGCAGCTTCAGCGAGATCCCTCGAACCGGTCCGCGCTGGATCCGCTTCATCAGGTGCGTCGAGAACCCCGCGATCTTGTTCCGGAGACGCTTCGTTGGAATTATCGCGACCTCTTCCAAGACCTTCTTGTTGGTGTGGAAATCGTCTGTCATTCGCGAGTAGTATCGCTCGATCACTTGCCGCGACGATTTCTTCACCGTTTTCGTTCTCACTCGTCCCATTCTGACCCTAAAGTTTCAAACTTGAAACTGCTTCTTCTTCACCGCTGCTGCAACTGCAACTGGTGGTGGTGGTGATGACAAAGGTGAGGGATTTTTAGGGTTTTTGAAGTGAGGAATTAGGATTGGGCTTCAGCCCATGGATAAGTTGTAGGGGTGAAGATAGGTTTATAGGGCGTTGTGGTACGTGGGTGGGCTTTAGCCCATGGATGAATTTGGTGTGAGGCCCATATATTAGAATTTTAGGTTTTTTTTCTAAATTTTTTTCTTGAAGGTTACAACCAGATATACATTCTAGTATAATTCTAAATGTATCAACAAAAAAAACTCACTTTATCCGCATCGTTTATAAATTTTCAACAATAATATAAAATAAGTGGGTATAAAGAGTATTTTTAATAAGTACATTTAGGGTTATCGTACATTCTGTTAACAACTTCATAATATATTTTGAGGTACGCAAACACACTGGGGGAGGATCTATAAGACTTAATCGGGTCCTTAAGCAAGCAAATGGGGCATACGACTCAAACTGTGAGTGTCTAGGCCCTATAAGTAAGTGAGCAAAGACTTGCAAGACAAGAAAGTACACATGTTTTCACAACAAAATAGGACCAACCCTTTTGTTAACAATAGCAACTAGTGTGACTAAGGTGGAGATGACCACAAACCCAAGCGGGTTTTTGTCCTCAAGAGAAAATCACTGGCCTCCATAAGTGAGAGATCTAGATCAACAGCAAAATTTGTCTTGAGCCTTCAAGATCTTCTCCTCCTTTTTTCTTGCTACACTATAGAGAAAGGTACCTGAGATGAATTAGGGACTTTGACGTGGCGTCTGGATTAGGGATATAAGCCAAATCGATTAACCTGACCTGACCAACCCGACCGAACTGAACTAAATTCGACGAATTGGGTTACGTTGGTCAATGTTTAGGTTGGATTGAAAAAATCTCAACTCGAACTATTCGGGTTGGTCAGAGGTTGAGAGCCTAAAAAATTGACTCAATCCAATCCAAATCGAATTAGTTTGGTATTATGATATGATAGTCGATAGATGTGATTTTATTTAAAACATCTTGATATTTTATGGTTAATTTGAAATGGTTATCAAATTTACATTTTGATATGGTTATATACTTATATTTGAAATTGAAACATTACATGCTTGATGCCTATTAGTGTAGAATTTATATGTAAAATTTACAGATATAATTTAACTCATCTCTAGTGTCAAGATTTTCAACCCGAATGACTAATCCAACCCAACCCAATTCGGGGTTAAGGGGTGGTTTGGTTTGAATTGAGTTTTAATTTTATCAACCCGAACTAGTTCGAATTGAGTTAAAATTTGGCTCTCGACCCAACCTAACCTAACTCGTTACACCCTTAATCCGGATCTTCTTCTCTTTTTTTCCCGCCACACTACATAAAAAGGATACTTGAAGAAATGAATTAGGTACATGGATGTGATGCTTGCTTTATCCAAGAAGTCCTAGAGTATAGCCCCCAAAACCTCTCAATATTCTAAAACCAAGAAGGTTCATTTTGTTTCAATCCCACAAAATATACTTCAAAACTTTTCTCTTTCTACCTAGAAATGAATTCAACACTTTTACCCTAGCTGAACAATAAACATAGCCATACATTCTTCTCGAGATTGATGTCACAACTACTGTAAGAAGCAATTTAGTATTTCTTCTCTTTTATGAAGTAGATCTAGGCAATTAGCCTTTTGTGATGTAGTACCAAGCATTCAAAAAAGTATATATATATATATATATATATATATATGGATTAAATTTCAATATACCTAATCTTGGACCACATGTTCTACTATTGAGGCCAATAGCTGTGAGTTCAACTCTAAAAATTATTTTTATATTAATTACGTGTTCTTTCTTGTTAAAACTCACAAGAGGCCTCGTCCTCTTACACTAACAAGATACCTTCTCAACGAACAAAAAATAAAAAAACAAAAATACTCTCGTATGCCCATAAGGCCAGTCGGGACCATAGGATAGAAAGTATTGCACCCAAGCAAAAAATTCACATTTGACATTATTGCATCCATTGGTTCCCATTTCATCAAACAACTTTCCCAACATAGTTTACATATATACATATAACACCATGACTAAAATAAAAGCAAGTGTGAACACGTATTCTTCTCGAAGTTTCTTGTGGTCTTTCTTTTCTTTATCGCCAAAGGTCGTGGTGGTGGTGGTGGTAATGCTTCAATCAAAATAGTGTCACCCCCCAAAGGTGGGCTCTCACAATGACTAGAGTTCGAGTTGTCCTAGTGGCTAGATGTGTAACATGTTACGGTGTTAGGTTGGGCAGGTTAAGGCCAAAATCTCATTTGTAAAATTAGTTCTTGTTGTGGTGATCTAATGGGCATTGATAAGAGGCACTAACTAAGGAATACAAACACACCCATGTAGGTAAATATGTACCAAAAGGTCCATAATATTTGCCCCCAAGATCTGTTTCATATTCTTACCCTAGGAAGTTTGATTGCTTCTGCCTACAAAATTGCCATCAAAACTTTTCACTTTCTGCCTTGAAATAAAATTGCATGTGCTTAAAAAAAAGCGTCTTCCACAACTTTACTGTCCTTTGGGAATCTTATTGCCATTGCCTATGTGTAATAACACATTTTTTTATTATGATTTTTCCTTTCCTTTTTCTTTTACCCCAACACTCCAACACTTTTACCTTACAAAATACGAATACCAAACAATAATAATAATAAAAAAAACCGTCAATTTTCATCAAGATTAATGTCATGACTATTATGAGAATCAATTTATTTATTATTTCTTCTATTTTATAAAATAAACTTAGGTAATTAATTAACCCTTGTGATGTAATTGAAGCTAATTGTCACAGTCAATAAATATTTTAAAATACCCCACTAAATAAATAATATATATGTTAATTATAATTAATCATCCATATGTTTTATTACCGAGGGCCTTTTATTATATTTTTAACTCTAAAGATTAGTTTCACATCCACCAAATACTCTTTTTATTAAAATTTATAAAAAAGATTACCTTTTTGTACTAACAAGACATATTTTCTTGACTTATCACTAAGGTATGCTTTATGTTCCATAGGTATAAGTTAAGGACAGACAATATCACAATATCGTACGCAAACGAAAAATTCGCCTTTGACATCACCTTCTCTTGCATCCAATGGCTCCCATTGCATCACCCAACAAATTTCCTATCATGACTTATATATATATATATATACGCATATATATGACCATGAATAAAAAAAAGCATGTGTGAACACGTCTTATCTACTAGACCAAAAATCATATATATATATAAATATAATAAAATTAAAAGAGAAAAAGGATGAAAAGGTATAGTAGTAGTACCCCACGTGATAGCGACTCGAGAAAATGTAAACAAACGGCCCGTTCTAAAATTCTAATATGAAAACTTTATCACAATAATAATAATTTACAAAAAAAGATGG
Organism: Paratinospora sagittata; assembly: GCA_035771175.1. Lineage (NCBI taxonomy): Eukaryota > Viridiplantae > Streptophyta > Magnoliopsida > Ranunculales > Menispermaceae > Paratinospora > Paratinospora sagittata. The sequence continues at coordinate 35,930,036 of CM069608.1, read as the reverse complement.
AAGTTCAACTTAAAGTTGTCAAGAAAAGAGGATTATTATTCCGAAAGTAACGATATTAAAACGTTATGTTATATTTAACGATGTTTCTATCTTTTAATCTTTTAAACGTTACGAAAGCATAGAGAATATTCGTAAAGAGACCCAACCCCATGTTTGACTCGGGAAGTGACCCGGTGGATTCCTATCGTGTCTCGGCTTATTATTACAATCATGGTTCGTACAATTAAGCTTTTGGGGTAGCCAATGGTGCGCCAGCCTCGTACAATAGAGTGGGCTCCAAGGCAAATACAAAGGAAACTTGGGCAAGAAGCTTAATGTACAGTGACACCGCCCACTCGATGTGATCCTTTTGGTTCGATTGATGTCGATTAATTAACCCCGGTTGATTCTAACCCAGTACCTTCTTAATTTTGTTTGAACGGATGGCGTTAGGGTTTAGGAAACTTAAGGGCTTGTTTGGGAGCACGTCCCAACAAATAATTTTGGCAAATATAGTTTATGCGTCGTTTGACACATATACGTGTGCTATTTAAATGTAATTTGAGAGTGTTTAGATGAAGGTCTCTCTTCTCTTGTTTCTATATTTGCCGCTTACTTTAAAAAAATGTACTTTTGGATTTAAATACATAAACTATATCAAACAGGGTCTAAGACTCTTTAATAGAATTAAGAAAATAAATATAATAATCGGAGATATATATGTCTTAAGATAATCTATGAGATTTAGATGCAAGTAGCTTAAAGATTTAAGATTTGATATTAGGGTTTAAAATTTAGAACTAAAGAGGTAAACACAATAAATAAAAATACACATGCTCAAGATAATCTTAAGAGATTTAGGTGCATGTGGGTTCCGAGGTTTATGATTCGAGTTATTAGAGTTTATAATTTGAAAAGCTAAAGCCCAATAGGATTAAAAGAGATAAAAGTACAATGATGGGAGCACAATATTGCAACACAAATGACTCGAGGGTTTGAGGTTTAGGGTATTAGAGTTCACGATTTAAAACTTGAGACCCCTCAATAAAGCTGACGAGATAAGAATAAAATCGGAGCACATGGTTCAAGGCAATCTAAAAGATTTAGGTGTATATATATATATTTATATATATATACTTAACTAAATCTTACTCTATTGTTTCCTTCTGATTTGACAAAGTCAAATTTAATTTGTCATTTGAATATTATATTTTAATTCAACAAATTTAAGAATAAAAAAAAACAAATTTATTTCGTCTTACATTTTTAAATTAAAGAATATTTTCTAAATTCTCATATTTAAATTATATTTACATTTTTAAATTACCTTATTTCAATTTAATTAAATTTTTTTTAATTATATAAAATCAGTCAATATTCAACGTCTTAGCACTTTAGTTTAATTAAGATTTATGTTCGCAACTTCAATTCATCTACCTTCTGTTAATAAAAAATAAAATAATAAATAAAATAAAAAGAAGACATAAGATCTTTGAAATGGGCAAATACAATGGTGTCGGCCAACTTAATAAAGGCTGCCTTTAAGTAGATATTAGATTGCGTGTTAGAACCCTAACCCCCTAATAACACAAAAAGACGTTCCCCCAACTGTCTCTTACACTTGGAAAAAGAAAAAGGCAAAGAAAAAAGAAATGCCGCCCAACATACGCCCCTTGCGTACGAACGAATATCCATCACCATCCATAACAACTCCTCCTTATGAGTTGTTTTTGTTGCCTCCGCTGATTTCCTGGTAATTCCTGTGGGTCCCACACAAGCTTCCTGGAACATTCACGCGCCACGTGTACAATCTTTATTGAGAAAAATGACAGAACTCATCATCCTACGTTGCACGTTCTGATTGGCTCACACGTTTCATCACTTCTTCCATTCCGAAACTACCCCTCGTCCGACACCATCGAAGATTCCAAGTTCCGAGGGTACAATCGTTAAATCGTGTAATAATGGCATTTTCTATATTTTAGACAAAAACAATGGGCGAATTTGTGGACATTTTGTCTAACGCGGTGTGTCCGAGGGGGATTTAAAGTGACGCGTCGCGTCTTAGTACCCGTCTACCAGTCCACAACACCACCACCATCATCAGCTTTGCAATTTTCTTCAGAAGAACAGTTTTAATTTAAAGAAGAGATTTTTAGGGTGTTTGTCGTTTTAATTTTTTGTTGTTCGAGTTGGATCGGGTTTCGTAGAAGGAATTGAAGAGATTTGTGGGGTTTTTTTTTTTTCGGGAAATAGAGTGTGATGGATGTGGTGGTGTTGAATTCTCTGCCGGTGGGGTTCAGATTTAGTCCCACGGATGAAGAGATCGTCAATAGCTTCTTGATTCCGAAGATTAATGGTAAAGATTCTGCTCTGATTGCGGAAATTGATGTCTGTAAATGGGAGCCTGCTGATCTGCCGGGTAACTAAAACTTGTTCTTTTTCCTTGAACTGTTTAGTGTTTTTGTTGGATTTTGAGTCTTGATTTTTTATTTTTTTTATTTTATGATTTTTTTTGGTGGTTTGATTTGGGTGGTGGTGGGAGGTCATTTTTCCTATGATTTTTAACAGTTTTTTTATTTTTTATGATTTTGTTGGTGGTTTAATTTGGGGGATTGGTTTGATGATTCATGTTGAAGCTTTAATATTAGAAAAAGATGTGATTTTTCCTCTGATTTTGAACACTGTTGTTGATGTTTTTAGTGTTTTTTTTTGTTGAATTTTGAGTTTTTGGATTTTATGAACTTTTTAGTGGTTTAATTGTCTAGATTGGTTTGGTTGATTCATTTTCAAGCTTAATTTTGGGCAAAAAAAATGTGATTTTGCCTATGATTTTGACCAGTGTTGTTGATTATCTTTGCAGGATTATCAGTGATCAAGAATGATGATCCGGAATGGTTCTTCTTCTGTCCTCGGGATCAGAAGTATCCGAACGGTCGTCGTTCGAATCGGGCGACCGAAGGCGGGTACTGGAAAGCTACCGGGAAGGATCGGAACATCAGAGCTCGGTCCGCATCGAAAAAGATTATTGGTAAGAAGAAGACTCTGGTTTTCCACCGCGGTCGCGCGCCCGGTGGCAAGAGGACTGGTTGGATTATGCATGAATATCGCACAGTATCAGAACAGGTGAGTCTTTGTTCACTGAGAATTATGTCTAATTTGAGCATGACTTGTTTAACTTTTGTAACTTTGATTATGGTTGTGTGTATACTTTGAATTCAAAGATTCACATTAGTAGTTGTTGTTTTGGTTTTTAGCTGAAGTTGATTACTAATTTACTATGGTGTATTACTGTATTATAAGTAACTTTGTTTTGATATTTTCATTTTTATGAACTTGTTAGTTTACTGTGTTTTTAAGTTTTAGAGGAAGATTTCTTCTTAGATTTGAACTAATTAGCAAAGAACTCAAGCAGGGAGGCCTGAGAACAGCGGCATATCATTACCTCTAAAGAGGGTTGTTGTAGTGGCTACAATGACTTCTGTAATTTTTCATTGCAGTTAACCGGAAGCTCGCCTTGATGGGTACAATAAACATAACCTAAGATTGTGAATATGTGATGTAAAATACACAATGTTCACATTCTAGTTGCTGAAAAATTTTCCTGTTCTTCACAGCATCAACTTCATTTCTGGCTTTATTTGTGTATTTGTGTTTTTGATAGAACTTCATTTCTACTTTTCTTATTTTTTATTATTATTTTCTTTTTTTGAGAAGGTTGTTTCCCTTGGTATGGAATGCAATATATGTTTTGTTGTATTAAACTTTGTGTCACCCACTAGTTCTGAACTTGCTCGTGATTCGATGACTAGGGATGCTGAGGAAGCTGTTCAACTTATAAGAATTGGGATACTAGTTGTAGCATGTAGTTGAAAACTTGAATAATGTTTTAACTTTGATGATTGTTGATTTTAGTATTTACGTCATAGAAATTTTTTTATTTATAGAATTAGGTTTGTTACTTGAGAAGTTTAATGCTTAACTGCTTACATAATGGGGAGCAAATAATGGCAATTGTTCAGTCTCTGGTTTTTTATTTTATTTTATTTTATTGTATACCTTTGTGTGTCTTGTGCAGGGTGCCTATGTTATTTGCCGTTTATTCAATAAGGACAAGGCTGATTGCTCTAGCCATGATGAACTAGAGCCCACTGGCTCCCCTCCTACCATAAGCAAGTCTTCTCCTGTGGGCACACCAACGTACCCTGAGTTGGTTCAAGACGTTTCTGAGTCCTACGAGCAAGCTGGAGAAAAATCAGAGCAGATCGACTCTGATGCTGTGGCACAAGCAGAGAGCAACGGAAATAGCTTCACGGACATAAAAGACTGTAAAGCAGAGGTAAGAGATACAGTGGTGAGTCAGAAAATTAAGTTCCTCATTTCTTTGCCTTAATTTTTATTCAGTTTCTCTGCGAAACTCAAGTACTAAATGCTTCATGCTCTTGCTTCTTCAGGTGGATGCTCTCCAAGGAAATAGTTTCAGTCCCCCATTAGAGACTGATCTTGATCATAAAATTTTCTCTCCACTGTATTTTGAGATCCCCCCTGATCTATTTGGCATGGATCCATCTCTTGTGAACGAGTTTGGCTATGGCCATGATGGAATGGTTGTGCAGGGTGACTCTGATGAGCAGGACTCTGCTACCAAGGAATTCTTAGAGAATGTTCTTATTGACCAGGAGGACTCCTGTGAAGAATCAGAATTTCAGGGATATCCAGCTCATGATAACTTATTTATGTTTGAGCTAGAATCGACGCCATATTTGGGTGAACAATATCATTTGGGCAGTTATACAAACAATGGAATGATACCTACACAAGACCAGGTGAAAACAAAAATCTCATCTCTTGTGTGAAATGCATTATTTTTTGTGCGTATAATAGGACAGATCTCTTGATTCTATGTTGGTTTTTTTAGCTTTGGTATAAGAAGCCCAAAAATATCAGTTTGATGAGTTGAATTAACTTATATAGGTTGCTGGGGTTCATGACATTTGAACCAAGAAATAGTCTTATGTTCTATTCTCCTTGATATCTTCTTAGAAATCATTACCCATGGAAATTCACCACATTGTCCTTTTCTTTTATCCAGCCTCATACTGCAGCAGGAGATGATGATATTCATTGGTCAAGTAAACCGACGGATACAAATGATTTCCCGGTGGTGGGGATGAGTGGTTTCTCGTCTCAAGGGGCTGTAGGTGCTTCTAATGATCTTTTCATTGGAAAATCAAGCGTCAACACCGTTAATGACATCAAGATAGTAATGCGTGCACAAGTTCAATCAAATTATCAAGACAGTAGACAGGGCACTGCTCCGAGAAGGATCCGGCTACAACGGAAACTTTCCCGAAGAGTATCATCCTCCTTCAAAGGGCGAGGATCAAGATGCAGTGTAGAAGATTGTGTGGCAAATGAAACAGTTTCTGAGGTCAGGAGTTCTTGGAGCTACCCATATGAAAATCCCCTCTTTCATTTCTATTTGGTCCCTTTGTAAACTTTGATGTTACTCCATTTGCAGGTTTGTGGAGAAACCACACAGCAAGTTACCATAAATAAACCTGAGCAGCCGGTAATCTCCAACCTGGACTCTAATGGTAACATCGAAACTTCCCAAGATTCAAACCTGAGGTTGCGGTCGAAATCAAGAAGCGATGAAGTTACTGCTGTTGGTAAGCAAGGCCCATCCCCGACAACAAAGCTACGCAGTCTTGTTCATCGCTCACGATTTTTATCATCCTACTTCATGGTTTTCATGGAAGTTATAATCCTCATTACTCTCTGTGTTGGGGTGTGGAGATGCTTCAAGTACTGGACGGCGTATCGTCAAAGCGTTATATCCCTTACTGGGATGTTTAAAAATGTTTGACATGAATTTCATTTTGCCATTTATAACCATGTTTTGGACACTAGTATAGTAAAAGTAGAGTTGCAGTTCTTGGACTTCTTCTGTTCAATGGACATCCTGATGAGGCTACATATGTACATATATTTAGAAAACTCATGTAAATTAATGTGTGTTTGTATGTATCTATGTTGTATTGAAATAGGATTTTGAGTGCTTTAGAGCACTGCTTTATAGGGTGCTGTTTTTGCTTAATCAGAACAAGATGGTTATGAACATCACAAGTTTTGTGAGTAACACTAGAACGGATGAAACATAAAATCTATAGTGTTGAGCATGAAACTAATAGCTTAGCTAACTTGAAGTAGGCTCAAGGTGCTCCAGACTTCTCATAAAAGTTTCCATAGGACTTGGTTTGTTATCCTTTATCTTCTCCTTTTTAAGACCTTTTATGCCAAATTCACATCAAAAATACATTTTTGAAAACCATAAAAGGCATAATAAAAATCTCGTATAAAGAAAAAAAATTATAAATTTTTATTTATAAAAACAAAAAAAATTATTATACTGTTAAAAATGAGATCAAAATAATCAATGAATGTTCAAAGAAAAATGTTAGATTTTATTTTTTATTTTTTATTATCTTTTCAACATTTTTATAACTCATTTTTTAATCTTTTCTCTATTCATCTTTCTCTTTTTATTTTTTATACAACATTTCTTACAACTTCTCTTTATGATCTCTTTTATATTTATAGAGATTTATATTAAAAGATTACCAACTCACATTATGGGTAACTATTCTTTCACATGATTCATGTGAGATACGTATATATAAGTATTTATACAATTTATATATATTTATCACTTGAATACATATACTATTGGAATACATATACCACTTGGATATCATACCACTTGAGATATGTGTGTAGTATATGTAATTACTATTTGAATATTCAACATATTTACAACACTCTCCCTTTGAATATCTATCATTGTAGAATATGCCTCATTAAAACCTTATTAAAGAAAATCTAGTGGGAAAAAGTCTAGTGAAGGAAAAAAGTGCAATATTCTATTAGAGTCTTATATTTTTAGGACTGCCTCATTAAAAACTTTGCTAGGAAAATTCAACGGGACAAAACCATAGCGGAGGGAAAAAAAGTACAATAAACTAAACAATAACTCTTTTTTAATTCCCTCCCTCAAGATGACATGAGGAATTCAACTATGTTTCTCTGCCTGAAATATCTTTGAGTTGATGCTTCTCAATATTGTATATAATCTTCTTTGTAATTAGCAAAACTTTGATAAATAAGTTGATCGATCTTATTTGTCAGTCTTTTGTAGCTCGCTCGTGTGTAAAGAAGACTTTTTGTAAAATATATCTGGCTCTATTGGCTTCAATATAAATTTTTTTTTTGTGCAATACATGTTGCATTATCTTCTTATAACATTGTAAGATAGCCTCTGATTTAAGATCATTCATGTGATTCATACACATTTTTCGACTTGCTTCAGGAGTCGTGATACTTTTCTGGATGATTTGAAGATGTAGCAACTATTGTCTGCTTCACATATCTCCATTGCAATATCACTATAAGTGAGATTATGCTTGGGATCGAGCATGGTGGGTGTCTGACAAATATTCAGTATTTGCATATTCAACTAGTTTTATGTTTATCTTTCTTGAATAAGATAAACTTGTATTGTAATGTCCCATAGATTTAATTAAATATATACATCGACTTACACATATATCGAGATATATAATATGCATATTTTATATACATAAGCTAAATATATGCGTATATGAAAATACATGTTATATTTAAGGGGTATGAACAAATAAATTAAATTATTATATGAATAATATAAGTTTAATTAGTTGAATGAGTTTGATTAATTAAATATGTGAAATGAATTGATGATTAAATGATTTAATGAATTAACTAGGAAGATGAGTTGAGTAATAAAATAGAGTTGAATTAAATAGATTAAATTATGGGAGGAGTTGGTTAATATGTAGCATGAGGACCATGAAATCATTAAAAACCAAATGAGCTTATCTTTTAAGCTTTTTGTTCCATTTTCTAACGTAATTATAAAAAAAAAAATAGAAAAAGGAGAAGTTAGAAGAAGAGAAGACGTGCAGGAAGAGAAAGAAAAGGGGTGTTGAGGAAAAATGACATAGCAGCCAAATCTGACATGTCGGTAAGTTATCCTCGCTATTTTTTGTCGTGAAATTGATTTTTAACTAGTGTATGATGATTCTAACAGAGTAATTTTTGTTAAGGGAACCATTTTACGGTATTTTTAAAATTGAGGTTTTAACCCGACTTGAATGAAAATTTGTTCGAAAGATTGAAAAATACTTCTTAGACTGTAGAAGCCTCGAATATATGGTTAGATTTTATTTATTTGTTCATTTAGAATTTTTATGGCTGTTGGAAGTTAGAATTGATATCAGAGACTTTTTGAATCATATTAAAACCCGATGAAACTCCAGTTGAAGGCTATATAAGGGTAGAATGAACTGTTGTGAGTCCATCGATACTAATTTCATGATTTTTGGAGACCGTTTGACAATCTTAGTAAAACTTTACATGTTTCTAATGAATAGTACCATAAATAGTATTGTGATTATATCCGGTGAATAAGATGTAGTTGGAATCCTGTGAAACTCCGGTTTGAGATCATAGAATTGTAGATAACTGAATTCCGGACGTTTCGATGTTAAGATCACGATTTTTGGATATGCTTTGATATTTTTAGTAGGTAAATATATTATATTTGTGAGTGAAATTGACTTTGCATATCTCCGCGAATTTGTAAAACCTCAATAAAATACCTGTTGAAGGTAATAGAATGATAGAATGACTGATTTTACACGTGTCGATGTGAACAATAATTTTAGGAATGTTCTATAGTTTTAATAAAATTGACATATGTTTCCATGTGCTTATGTGAGTATTTTGGTGTTGAAATTTAGCTTAAATGTTGCATTTTCATGGTGCAATAACCCCATCTTAGCTGCTGAACCAACTGAGAAATTTGAGTGTTAGTAATGGTGTTTTGGTGAGTTTAAATAGTGTTTAGTTGATTCTCATGATGATCTATGACTTGAATTACCTAATTACAGTGTTTGAATTTAGAGACTAAGTGCATGGATAAATGTTCTTGAGGAAGCAATTATGATGGACATTTGATGATGCAAGTAACCTTAATGCTTATTGTTGCTGGATATTAGATGGTATATTGGCTTAGAAACCTCATGTAACCACTGTGAGTATAGTTTTCTTGATTTGGTTCTTGTATGACATTGTATACATATAAAATATTTGATTTTATGCATGTTATATTTATATGTAATGCATTGAGTTTTCATTGATCATGCAAACTGATTTTTAGCATTTGGAGCTTATAATATTATCATTTCGTTAGGAATTAGACCCGGATGAAGTTTTGCGAAACCTCATTGTCAGTAGGTCTGTCCTAACAAGGGTTGCGATCCTTGAAATGACTGTGAATTGGGTAATGAGAGGCTGTGACTACCTTGTAACGACTATACAAGGGTTAGACCCACTCTCTTACCTTGAAAGAGGGAGATGGTAAATTTTTGATGAAACTGTGCACTGGTTTATTGAATGAGCATAAACTATATATTGTGTGCATGTATATTATTTTGATGAATGTTGCATATGTGCTTTTGAAATATTTTAATTTAAACGATTCGATATGTCATGTTTCCCTAAATGCATGCGATTGTTATGTCAAGAGCTATATTCACCGAGCTGTTGTTTGCTCACCCCATTTCCTTCACCATTTCAGGTACAAAAGCAAAAGGAAAAGGAAAAATTTGAGATTGATCAGCACGTGACTAGGACATAACGTTGTTGATGTACGTATGCTTTGGAGGAAGTGGTTACATGTTTTATTTATTTTGATATGTATATAATTACGACACATATTATATATGTATTACCATCTAGATGGGTTATTTTGAAAAAATAAGATATCAATGGTTATTTTGAATTGTTAAGATAATTGGCGATGATATATATACTTGGACAATAGAATGTTTGATTAATGAATGACAATGATGATATTTTGGATTATGGTATACCTAGACGGAATGGTTATATATGATGACTCAATGGTTGGCATTGTGAATGATTATATATATATATATACATATGATTTAATTTGTGGTATATCAGGTTTTGTGAAATATCTATTTTATGGAGAAATGCCGCCGAAATTTTAAAAAAGTCTGGGAAGGATTGTGACTATGTGAAGGCTGACGGTATATTATCTACTGTATATGTATATGAGTATGTACAGTGTATAGTATACTGTGTCGGTCATGACGTTAGACTATGTTAAGGGCGTCGTGACAATGTAAGTACTATTTAAATATTCAACATATTTATAATATGTACAAAAAAAATTATGAACTTGTTTACCAACGAAAGTCTAAAACAAATAGAAGTCCTATAAGAGAGAAGATTAAGGCACTCGTCCTTACTAAGGAAGTGGGAAAGAGGTGCAAACCACCAAAGCAATCAATGGGGTCGTTTGGTTCGTGATCCGAATACAATTTTTTATATTCGAAAATGCAAAAACACGTTTGGTTCAAATGATTTCAAAAATAGTTTTCACTTTTTTATTAAGAAAACAAATTGTTTTCAAAAAATGATAAAAAAGTCGTTTTTCAAAATTTATCTTTTTGAATTGTATTATTGTTTTCTGATTGTGAACCAAATGCTGTTTAAAAGTTTGTAGAATTTCTAACAAGTTTGTAAGAATATGATTTCTAATCAACTTGCCAACGCCACTCTAAGAAGTACCCTGAAAGATAATGATCTTATAATTAGAACCACAAAAACCATGGAAAATACTATCAAAATTCATAAAACCATATATATATATATATATACACCGATTACTCCAACATCTTTTTTTTTGGGATGATTACTCCAAAATCTTCAAACCATTAAAATGTAGCATTCATTGAAGAGTTGTTGTATTAAAACCCAATGTTATTCAAGCTCGAGTCATAAAACATTTTCTTTTATTTTGACCATCTAGGTAACAATTAATAACTCAAGCTTTTTTTTTTTTTTTTAGAACAAAAGAAAAGGAAAAATACCTTGGGGTGAGAGAGGCTCGAACTCTCGACCTCAGGATCACTCGATAGCTATGAGACCTACGCGCTAGCCAACTGCGCCACCACCCCTTTGTGTTTTATATCAACTACGTATATATATATATATATATACGTAGAAAGGAAATAGTTTATTATAATCCAAATTTGTTTTATTTTATTTCCATGTCTGGTGGTAGTTGGAATTGCCGTCCATGCTCTCAAAAAACTCAAAACCTTTTCAATAATTCCCTTAAAATTTTCCATCAAACTTCGACCAATTTCAGTTTTAACATGGGTGTGATTAAGTTTCTCATTCTCTTTATGCCCATTTTCTTCTTATTTTTAGCTGCAGATTATACCTCTCAATAATTCCCTTAAAATTTTCCATCAAACTTCGACCAATTTCAGTTTTAACATGGGTGTGATTAAGTTTCTCATTCTCTTTATGCCCATTTTCTTCTTATTTTTAGCTGCAGATTATACCTCTGTAATTCATGCAGGTGGTTTTGATTCTAACTATGCTAAACAGCTAATGAGCTCAGCCCAAACTGAAAAAGATTGGTTGGTCTCAATAAGAAGAAGAATCCATGAATACCCTGAACTCAGATTTGAAGAACACAACACCAGTTCTCTAATCAGGAGAGAACTTGAAAATCTTGGTGTTTCTTATTCATTTCCTGTTGCCAAAACGGGTGTTGTTGCGGAAATTGGTTCTGGGTCTAGCCCAGTCGTTGCAATTAGAGCTGATATGGATGCTCTTCCATTGCAGGTGTGTGATTTCATGGCTACCCTTTAATCTGTTTTGGTTGAATTTTGTTAATTTTGATTTGTTTTTGATGATTTGATTATTTATTTATTTTTGCCCTTTTTTTAGTAGGAGTTGGTGGAATGGGAGCACAAGAGCAGGATTGATGGGAAAATGCATGGTTGTGGACATGATGCTCATGTGACTATGCTTCTTGGAGCTGCTAAATTGCTTAATCAAAGAAAAGATGAACTCAAGGTGTTTGTTTGATTGAATAAATTGATTCTTTTTCTTTTTCTTTTTTTTTAGCAAATTTATGTGTTGGTTGGATGAGGAAATGCCTTCTTTCCATTGAATTATCTTGGTGTTTTTTTTTTTTTTTTTTGGCACATGAGATGACACACTAGAATTGCCATAAGATTGAATCATTGTTTGAATTTCTTGTTCTAAATCTTATTTACTCGATAACACATAGTTTGTGGTAGTTGAATTAAAAAGACATCCAAACTAAATTGAATTGAATCATTGTTTGAATTTCTTGTTCTAAATCTTATTTATTTAATAACACATAGTTTGTACTAGTTGAATTACAATGACATTCAAACTCAATTGAATTGAATCATTGTTTTGAATTTCTTGTTCTTAATCTTATATACTTGATAACACAGTTTATTGTGGTTGAATTAAAATAGCATTCAAACTTAATTGAATTGAATCAATTGATTGGCATTCATTAACTTTTTGTGCTTTCTGATTAAGGGAACCGTGAGACTTCTGTTCCAACCAGCAGAGGAGGTGGGCAGAGGAGCATCTTACATGATGAAGGAGGGCGCTCTTGGTGATGCCGAGGCAATATTTGCGATGCATGTAGATTTTCTAAGACCAACGGGAAGCATAGCATCGATTGCTGGACCTGCACTAGCGGCGGTATGCTTCTTTGAAGCAAAAATTGAAGGGCAAGGAAGACACGCCTCAAAACCCCATTTGAGTAGAGACCCAATACTTGCTACATCTTTTGCTGTTTTAGCCCTGCAACAGCTCATCTCGAGAGAAGCTGATCCGCTTCATAGTCAAGTATGTCTTTTATAATTCATAGTTTTCTAGCTGAATTTTCCTTGTTTATAAACTTACTTTTGGAAACACAAAACTCTCATGGTTTTGCATGGAAGCATCGCTTCAAAAACCAAAAATAAATTTATTTGCAGAACTTGGATGATTTATTGCTGAACTTATATACCTTGTTCATAAATACACATTTTGAAACTAAATGCTATCATAATCTTGCTAGTGATCCTAATAGTAGAATTTTGGTCCAAATTTCCAATATTCAAATTGGGATCTATTGGGTTGGATTTTTGGAATCCCTTAACTTTTGCTATTTCTCTGTACATCAGGAGAGAACCGCACTGGCTTTTTCCATTTCTGGTTGATACATCCGAAAACTTGCTATAAAACTATCTTATTTTGGAGTTCAGCGAAAAAGAGAACTTGGTTACATTATGCTAAGTGCACTATTATAAACATGAGTAATGAATGTGAAAAAGCCATCATCATTTACAGCACTACCATCTCATAGTTTCCTTATATTGGCTGAGTTTTACTATTTGAATTAATTCCCAAACTATTGCTTTGTCCTAGGTTACAAATTCTCCTTTAGATCAATCAACTCATTCACCAAGGTTTTGATAACATTTGTAGGAATCGTTCTTCTTCCTGTTTTCACCTTCATTTGTCTCTATCTATTACTTATATATTTCATCATTGAGTTTTTCCATTGACGCTCTCTAACTTACTTTATGAAGGTTCTCTCTGTTACTTATGTTAGTGGTGGGACCGCAATGAACGCCATTCCCCCATCTGTTGAATTTGGGGGCACTTTGAGGAGCCTTACAACAAATGGTCTTTATCAACTCCAGCGGAGGGTGAAAGAGGTAAGCATGATTAAAATCTTTCCTTCCAGCCCGTCTCATCCAAAACAAAATATTTCCTTTCCTTTGTTGCATCCCGCCATTTTCTGTAACTGCTAGTCAAATTGATAATATCATCATTTTGGTATCAACTTCGCCATCAAAGCTACATGCCCGTTAACTCCAATATTTGCTATTTCTTTGTATTTACATTCTCCGAGGATACCGTACTTGGTGTTGGATCTAGTATGAAGGATCTCTCCATTACCTTTCTATCATATTTTTTAAACAAATATTTGTTATGTGTTCATTTTCAAGAAAAAGAACTTAATTGAACTCTACTCAACAAAAGCATTTTTCCAACTACATGAGGTTGGCTAAATGAATCCTCTTCTTCCACTTTGTTCAAGGGCGAAGTCTACATTTAAATTGCAAATTACTTTCAATAGAAAATAATTTTTTTCTCAAAAAAGATGAAACGAAGAGAAGGTTAGCTCACATAAATTTTACAGCCTTGTATTTATAGCATGCATGTCAATATTCATAAAGCTCCTTGCAGGTTATTGAAGGACAGGCAACTGTACACAGATGTAAAGCTTTCATCAGTATGAAAGAAGAGCATCCATCACTTGTAGCTGTCATGAATGATGAGAATTTGCATCAGCATGTGGAGCGGGTTGGTGAACTCCTCCTTGGTTCGGAGAACGTGAAGCCAGGGAATAAGGTAATGGCAGGCGATGACTTCGGTTCTTATCAGGAAGAGATTCCTGGTGTGATGTTCAGTATTGGGATTAGAAATGAGAAGTTGGGCTCGGTTTATTCGCCGCATTCCCCTTACTTCTTTCTCGATGAGGATGTGCTTCCCATTGGAGCAGCAGTTTTTGCTGCACTTTCTGAGGTATATCTTGATGAGCACCAAGAACCAGCTGATTAAGCTGAATCCATGTACAAAACACGAATCAAATGAGGTCTTAAAATGCGATTTATGAACCAATTGAAGCAAAGAAGAAAGAAAAAATGGATTTGGGATTTGAGATCAACATGCCATTGCCAACCTGTATTTCATGTAAGAATGCTTGATTGATTACTTTTAATGATAGCTGAGGTGTTCATATTGGTGTAACAGTTTGTAAAGCCATTTTTGTTTACACAATGGATTATACCGATCATTCAGGATTTGGGTTCATAAATAATTGATTTCAATGTATGAAGTCGCCTTCATGTAAATATTAGTAAAACTCTGTTCAACAACCCAGTTTCTTGCTTGGCTCTTCTATGTGGTTTGGCATTCTAAAAGAAGTCATGGGTTCACCAACATGAGCAGAGTGCTTCCCCATGTATTTGTTGTGAAATTTCTTGATGACCTGCCTTTAGTTGACTAAATAAAAGTTGAATGTTGACTCGACGTGGATGACTAAATGAGAAAATAAGTCACTTTATAAAATAATTTTTTTGAGAAAGTACAGTTCAACTTAATTATTATTATTATTATTATTATTATTAATTTGGGAAGACAGTGAGGTTCTTCCTACTCAACGCTTCATTGCACTACGCTGCAAGCTCACAGTGGTTCCCACTTCCGTTCGCTTGAGGGGGCTGTTAACACGAATGAGCAAACCATTGCAGCCGACCTGCAGACTCTGCAACCTGATGCAGAGCAACCAATCTCTACATGACACATGCCCACTCCGACTCAGTTTTAGATTCACCAATGTTAAGATGCCATGTATCATGTTCTGCTGTATCAAAAGCACTATATAAAACACCTCTTTGATCTTCTCTGCTTTTTCTGATCTTCCTCCTTGACAACATTATTTCTTACACTAACCACTTGATCAGGTTGCTTGGTGGTCAGCTTAATTATTCGTGAGAAACGCGAGGCTTTCTTGTACTGTTGTATCAAGTGTCTTAAAGAGCTCATCTGCTCAACGTTCAAATTTTCAAAACTCTTGAAGCGTCTCAACCCTTCAGATGCTTCTCCCAATCACTCAAAGAGCTTGTAGTACTAATCTTCTATCACACTACCGAATCACCACACCATTATCACCATTCTCTACCTTCCTTCTTCGTTTTCACTCCACAGAAGAAGAAGCTTCCTACAACCTCCGCAATTTCTACTCTCAACTTCTCCGACTCCACCCACAATCACAATCAATTCACCAAGTTCATGCCCAAATCATCACTCAAGGCTCTTCTAACAACAGTTTCACAGCTACCCATCTCGTCAAATCCTATGCCAAGGCCGGAAATCTCGAAACAGCCCGTCTAGTTTTCGAATCAGTTCACAACAAGAAAAGAGTTTTTCTTTGGAATGCCATGATAAGAGCTTGTAGTAGATATGAATTGTGGTCTGAGATTACTGAATTGTATGCAAGAATGGAAAAAGATGGAGTTTTGCCTGATAATTACACGTTCCCTTTTGTAATCAAGGCTTTTGGGATTCTTTCTTGTGTGGAAGAAGGGAAGAGAGTTCATGAGCTTGCGAATTGGATTGGAATGGCGTCGAATGTGTATGTGGCGACTGCTTTGGTTGAGATGTATGTGGAATTTGGTGAAATTGATGTTGCATATGAGATGTTTGAGAAAATGCCCGAGAGAGATATTGTTGCTTGGACTTCGATGATATCAGGTTTTGTTGATCATGGGAAGTATTATGAGAGCATGAGGATTTTTCAGGAAATGAGGTTGGGAGATTGTAAGCCGAATTGGGTAACTGTTTTAAGTTTGATTCCGGCTTGTAATTGGTCTATCCACTCATTTGTAGTGAAGTCAAGTTTTGATTCTTCTGCTGAAGTGGAGACTGCAATGCTTAATATGTATGCAAAGGAAGGGGATGTCAGGATTGCACGTAACTTGTTTGATGAGATGTTGGAGAAGAATTTAGTTTCGTGGACTGTAATGGTGAGTGGGTACTCACAGAATGGATATGCTGATGAGGCTCTTTCGTTGTTTTATCAAATGCTTAAGATGTCTGACCTTGTTCCTGATTCCGCTATAGCAGCCAGTGTTTTCCAAGCTTGTGCACAACTTGGGTCGCTTAATTGTGGAGAGATGATTCATGGGTATTTCGTGCAAACTGGATCAATATCTGAATTATCCGTTGAAACTGCCCTAGTTGATATGTATGCAAAATGTGGGTGTATAAATGCAGCACAAAGGGTTTTTGAGGGGATTCAATGTAGGAATATGGTCACATGGAGTGCACTTATTGCTGGGTATGGATATCATGGACATGGTTTAAAAGCACTTGATCTATTTGAGCAGATGAAAAGAGAGTGGTTCATGCCCGATGAAACTGTATTTCTTAGTGTATTATCTGCTTGTAGCCACTCAGGCCTTATTATAGAAGGCAAAGAATGCTTCAACTCAATGCTTAAGACATACAAGGTGATGCCTGGGACAAAGCATTATGCTTGCATGGCTGATCTTCTTGGCCGAGCAGGACTTGTGGATGAAGCATTGGACTTGATCAAAAGAATGCCTGTTGAACCACAAGCAAATGTGTGGGGAGCTTTGCTTTCAGCCTGCAAAACCGTAGGAAATGTCAAAATTGCTGAGTATGTGTCTAGAAGGTTATTTAAGCTGGAGAATGATAGCCCAGATTACCATGTGCTTCTAGCCAATTTGTATGCTGGTTGTGGAAAATGGGATGATGTGTTGACATTAAGATCGGCTATACGAAGTAAGGGAGAGAAAAAAACACCAGGGTGCAGCTTTGTGGAAGTGAATTGCCAGATTCATGCATTTTGTGCAGAAGATATGTCCCATCCGGAATTTAAAAACATAAGTTCCATTTTAAAGATGCTTCATACTTCTGTAAGTGACCACCAATGCATGTTTGGTTAAAAGAAGAGAAGCGATAACGGAATGTAAGCGGAGTCTTTGTGTTTCGGGAAGATAACTCCATTTCCTGTAATTACAAAGTGAAGGTACAAGGTAATTCCCAATGAGTCTTTGTGTTTCGGGAAGATAACTCCATTTCCTATGATTACAAGTGAAGGTACAAGGTAATTCCCCAATCCCAAGGCTTCAGTTATGCTCATTATTGTCTTGTTCAATCTTTTCAATATTTAATGTTTCCTTTGTTGATTACTGACTGTTTACTGCGATTTTATTTCTTTTATCAGAGTAAAGATGTGGCTGTTATCAAAGCATGTTGCTGCATCTTTTCCATGCCAATGGAGGAAAAAGTTCTTGATAACGCTTATTTTGAGATTACTTTTTTGAAGAATTCATTCTACTACTACTGAAACTCTTCATATTTTTGGGCACTCAGTTTCCTTCATGGGTCATGGTCTATTTGCAACTTCATGAGCCATTCTCTGTACAATTTCAATGGCCTTGCTAATTCCTTTTGGTGAAAGGTAAGCATTCTATTCTTTCTCTATCTGAAAGTAATGAAATCAAAACAGATAAATGAATGGTAGAGTTTTATTAGTTCAACCTATGCAATCAGCTGATTATAATAGTCCAAAGAATGCATATATATTCTTTTCTCCTCATCATTTTTTACTTTTACAGTTCGAGGACTTCTAGATTGAGCCTGCAAAATGGTGTATTGGACATTGGCTACTTAGGAGTGGATGGAAAACTGTCTTCCTTACTGAAGGACTTCCCAGAAGGAATCTTTGCTTGTTCTGGTTGGTCTGCCAATTTGACATCAGTCAGGTCAATTTCATTCATGAAATTCTTTAGCCTATTATAACATAAATTAATTGATAGTCTGCAAATAGAAGAATCTGAGTAATAGCAAGCTGTTTTGCTGACAGCAATTACTTCACAAGCGTGTACTTGTTTAGTTTGCTCTCCTATTTCATATTCCTTTAGCAGTGTGATCTTCTATTGTTTCTACACTTGTAGCCATTTTTTCCTGTTTGATTGGAAAACTTTGAGGTATATAGTAATAATTAATGGAAATAAAGTTGGATTGTAGCAGCGTGGTTCTGTAGAGTTTTAGCCAATTTGATTCCCGCTATCGGCCCATGGTGAAATAATGTAATAGGATAAATAATTCGGTATAGTTGATTATAATAGTGTAGTTTTATTTGTTCATATAGTTATTATTGCTCCTTTAACATAGACTTGCCGCCAAAGTTTATGTTGAAAGGGGAATATAATATAAATCTTTTTTGAGAGGAAACAAAAATAACTTATTAAACACAGAAAAAAGTACAAGCCAAAAAAAAAAAAAAGAGTTAAAAAACCACAGGTACTCCAGCCCTAAAAACAAAAACAAGTTATATAAGTTGGCTCTGCTCCTTAGGTAATCAGAAAAGCATGTAGAAACACAAGGACTAATTCAAGTCAAAGAATTTTTTCTCCATATCTAATACACAATTTATTTATTATTCAAATATGGAGGTCAACAACACTTGGACTAAATTTTCAGTCTAAGTGTATTATTATTTGTAAAATAAAGCCTCCAATTTCTGTCTATATTGTCTTCAGTTTTTTCTTACTTGTGAACTACCTCGGGTGGCACCAACATGTAACTTGTTTGGTGCTGTTAGTGATCTTCTTTCTACATCATAAAACTGTTAATCTAATTATCCTCGTGTCCCATACAAGAAAATATATTTTGATGATTACAAACCATATTCTCATTAAGATATTATTGCATATATATTGCACATCCAATTATGCATGAAGATTGCTTAAGTTCGATGATGCATGGTGGAAGAGCTATCAATATCGTTTTCAAACTGAAGACCATGATCGTTCGAGATTTAATCTTTATGTTTTTAGAGTTATTTAGGATTGTAGAATCTTAGATGTTAATTGATTTAGAAGATATTTCTTATGATGCATATTTGCATATTCGCATGAGTTTCAAAAAGAAAACGTTTTTGATCAATTTGTTTTTGAAGGATTTTCGTTTGGTTTTGATCACCTTTGATGAATCTTTCAATGATTATTTTGATCCGAGTTTATTGAGCTTTAAACTGATTAATCGAGCTTTGAAAAGATGAAAAAATATCAAAAATCAGTTTTTAGAGCTCCATCAAGGCGCTGATGGAATGTCAGGGCGCTGATGGTGTATAGGTTGGAATGTGCTCTATTCATGTCAGGCACTGGAAGAAACGGTTTTCCCACTGTAGGTCGTTGCGCCATTTCTGGACCTTGTAATTCACATTACGACATACCATTTTCCCTTTAATAGGAGCATTCACCTCCTCCATAGATTTGCACTTGAGGAACGCATGATCAGCGCATATTGGACTGAGCCAGATGTCTCTAGCAAACCTTTCGGACAAATCATGTTCGATATCAGTCCACAAAATCCCATCTGAGAAACGGTAGATAATCACACATCGCTGCCAACGAACGTCCGATTCCCCTCAATAACCACATCCATCACCAGAGGCATAGGGAACATCGTCAACCTTATCTTTATCTTTATCTCCCGACGGGACAACAAACTCAGCAATGTTGGGTTTCACCGCCCATCATTTTTTTGGGGCCGTTACCTGATTTTTGGCAATAATAATACCAGTATACATATTTAACGCATACACCAACTCCTCCCACTGTTTATTTGAGCCCTCATCCGGGACAAAGATCATCAACTGCGTACCCTGTTCCACCTTGGTAATGCGTAAATATGATCCTTTAAAATTAGTAAAAGTTTCCAACAATGTAAAAAACGATCTACAGCGAAAGATTCGCTTAAAACTCCCATCCCGTCGCGCGTCGAAAGCTTCGGCAACAGTCCGAGCAAGCCACTTGGCCGTATTTATATCCACTTCAATGAAAAAATTACGATTCCTCGAAGATTCCTCAATAAAAATAGTACCCCTCCCCACAGGCCCACACCACCCCACACTTTGTACCACTTCATCGATGACTGGAAAGAATGGACAACATCGTTACTCCTACGGGAACTTGTCTAAATATTAGCCTTCGATTTGCTGCTATGGGCATTCCATAAATCATCCTTGCCCTGGTTCGCACGATGGAAACCCTTGTTTCCGTTACGGCTTCGTCGAGAATGCTCCCACCGACGATGTTGATCTCGTCCCTTTTTTCGACTTCGGTCACTCATATTTGTTAAGGCGACACTTCTTCAGGAATGGCCATTAATGTTTTGTTTTTTGGAACCTTTGTAAATGATTTGATTTTGCTTTTTTTGTGATGAATTATTTTTATATTTTTTGGATATGGTTGTAATGTGTTATTTATAAAACTATTTGTTTATTTATAAAAATATGTAGTTGTAATATATTCATGATATTTATAAAAATATTTATTTATTAATGTATAGAAGGGCCTCATTTTATATATTTTGCTCTGGGCACCCAAATAGTCAGGACCAGCCCTGCTTTCACCCTTTGATCATATGTTACTTTAATCAAGTCTAAACCTAAAATCCCTTTCCCAAGTTCATCTAGGTTTAATAAATCAATCTAATTAATGACCGGTTAATTAGAAGCAATAAGCATAGATTAAAGCAAACAACCCAAAATTAACTAATTAAAAGAAAAAAAAAATCAAATCAAATCCAAGGCTACATGTGAGATTCAATCGCAAACCTAGAAACTAATCTAGCCCATAACTAATAATAAAAACTCAAAACTAATAGTATTTGACATCATTGAAAGAAAAACTCAAATACAATAGAAGAAAGAACAAAATAAAGATTTAGAATGAATCCATCAAATTCTTCAATCGGCTTCTTCGTGGCTCTTCCACGTGTTTTTCTTCTTCTTTTGCACCTTCTTTGCTTCTTCGCTCAATGGATCTCCCTTATCTAACTCTTTTAAGTTCTATTTATAGTTATGAGAGAAGAGGAAAAGAAACTCGCAATTTGCGAAATAGAGTCCTAGTATAACTTGAACAACCGGTGCCATGGCGGTCAGATTCTGTGCCGCGACGCTCAGCTGCAGTCATTTTTTCTTCATGTCTTTTTCTCTAGTGTCGCGGCCCTCATTTTCAATGTCGCGGCGCCCATTCTCGACTTCACCTTGTTTTTTTCATCAGCTCAATGCCGCAGCATCCAATTTCAATGCCGCGACACTCATCTTCTATTTTTGCACTTAATATCTTCACGACTCCATCACTTGAGAGCTTGATTCCTATTTCATTACCACTTGTATTCCTACAAAATAAAGCACCAAATAAGTAAATGAACCCTCAAGTCATCCTTATATTCACAAATATCTCAACTAAGACCATGAAATAAACTAGTTAAAGTTCAACCTGTCAGGTATTTAATATATACAAATATACGATTCACTTCTATATTGCGAATCATACAATTCACCGACCCAAAATCCTATTTGATTCACCAAGCCCCAAAATGATTCGCTTCCGGTTCACGGTTTTGAGAACACTCTTATGTTAATTGCAAATGACAGTTTGGTTGATGAAAATATGATACTTATGAAACTATGGGTTTGAGATAAGTGAAACCAAGACTAAGTATGGCCAATAAGAATTTAGTTGCATAGTCTTAGCAAAATGGACTAGTGAACTTTGACAAGCTTGAAGTGCCTTATAGAGGTCACTTCCAGTATTTCAGTTTAATCATCAATTTTTTACAGTTGTGGTACTGATCAAACTATTAGGATAGGAAGTCTTGTACTCCAACTTCTGTATTAAAACTAACAGCAAGAGAAGTCTCCTCTAAGTTGAATTATTTTTGAAGATTTAGAAATTGATATGATTATTGAAGGGGAGCCTTGGTGCAATGGTAAGAGTTGTTGCCGTGTGACCATGTGGTTATGGGTTCGAGTCGTGGAAACAGCCTCTTGCGAAGCAAGGTCAAGCTGCATAGAATAGATACAAATGTGGTCCGACCCCTCCACATAGGCGGGAACTTCGTGCACTGGGCGGCCCTTTTTAGAAATTGATATGAATATTGTACGTATTTGCATGTAATTAGTGCTAATGCTAATAGTTTGAAAGTGACATTTCTTATCTATTATCGCTTGAAAGGTAGAAGGGAAAATAAAATCGATAGAGATGGTTTCCAGATCTGAACCACAAAAAAATTACTACTAAGGTTGCATAGTAGTGCAGGTAGACGATTGTAAAGCAGGTAGTGAAGGGTTGTCTTGTATTGGAGTAACTAGTCTTCTCTTTAATGCATTTGTTAGCTTAGTTTTTATTTGATATGGATGCACCCTTAAAAATCATTCATTAGAAACAAATTCTAGATTGGAGAGGAAAAAGAGAGAATAAGAAGTTGTTTTGGTTGCATATTTAATTTTCGTCCCAAGAAATTATGGATGAGAAATGAGGTAACTACATCAACCTGTTTATGACCTAATCAAGATGAAAGCCAATTTAAACCTCCTAGCTTCAATGCTGGATTCACATTGGGCCAATGGATTACACACTCAGAAAATGAAATGCCTCCCTTTAATTAAATATGTTAGGTGCATTGACTTGCTTACTGTTTAAACTCAATTATGATGACGTCTAAGTGGATGCTTGTGTTGGGACTTCCCACCCTTAGCTGTTCCCAAATAATTGTATTAGTAGTCATATCAGCTTGTTCTCATGCAGTCTTCTTGGTCTTTAACAGTGGTTCCAAGCTTAAAATGTTTAGACAAAATTGGAACTGTCTGTGCAGTAAACATAAAAGAATAGGGTTGCATGAAGATGAGCTTGAGCTGATTTTTAGTAAGAAGGATCTCTCTATTCTAGGGGACTGCAGGAGGGAAAAAAAAGGAAAGAGAAAAAAGCCTTAACAAAAGCCTTTATAGCCTTACCAGTGTTAACATTAGGTTAAATCTTGTTGATTCTAGTTTTGAAATAATCTTGAACCAAGCTGGTATGATCAGCTCCTAGTTCTTTCTTCTTACGAGTTCATTTCTTAAATTTAGAAATCTAGAATTGGCAGCATCAAAATGGGTTTCCCTACACTAACCAAAGGTATCTATCCTTGATTGAGCATGTCAGACACAAAAACAAGCCATTAACAGAAGTTCTGTCACTCCAATAATTTCCGAAATACTATCAGAAAACCTGGAGAGAACTTCTTGAATCCATGAAGAAAAAAAGTGCTAGAAAACAACGTCTTGACGTTTACCATTCAATTCATAAGTGCCCCATATTTCCAACCTTTTGTGCAGCATCCCATGTTGTGCAAAACAAGGACCCAATCATAAAAAACATGTTTTTGTCTTGTACTAGTTTGTTTTGCAAGAGTGGGCCATTTTGTCATATTTGAGTCCGTTAGATCCATCCCCTTTTAAGGATGGCCTTGACATAACCGTTGAGGTGGCTTCATTCTGACTCAGTGGCTTGCAGGGCACAGGTGTAAATTCATAAAATTATAAAATTAAGGCTACGTATATCATCCGTTCCCTAGACTCCATAATGGCAGGAGCATTATGCACTAGGATACGCTGCTCTCCTCCTCCCTTCTTTTTTTTTTCAGTTACAATCACTTTAAGGATGCAAAAATGGTTTGCAACCCAAACCTGGTTCATGGGGGTATAGATTCAAAAGGGTACAAATTTCTCAAAAGATGTGAAGGCCTGAGCAATATCATCATGGTTTTTTTTTTTTTTTTCATGTCTTATGAGGCAAAGGCATTGCATGTTGTGAAAAACTGGCAAGACCCATACTTGCTTAGCATGATCATGTCCCATGACTCCTCCATGATGTCATGAGGGAGCTGGTCCCATGGCATACTGCATTAAACCATGGGAGAGAATTTGCAAGCTTTTGGCCCTACCTTTACCTGTTTTATCTGTAAATTCATTGCATTCATTCAAAGCTACATTCTTGCATTCCTTGAATTTAGTCTTTTGTTTCTCATACCAGTTTCAGGCCCATCTCTTTTTTGTATTCACAGATTCTCTTGTTGGGGGAAAAAATCACAAATACATGCTATAATCTCTCTCTCAAAACACAAAAACAAGCCATGTTTGTTGTCTAAACTGATATGAATCTTGAAATCCTAAAAGATAAGCAAAAAAAAAAAGAGGGGGTTTATTTAGATTGCTTTATTTTGCAGACTCATTCTTATGCTTTCTGTTCTCTAAACTTTTGTCTAACTTGATTTTTCAATGTCAGGTCAATCCCTTAAAGACACCATGCCAAACTAATGATACACAAGAGTTGCGTCCTGTTGAAGTATGAACATTAGAGAAGATGACCAGATGCAACAATTCATGAGCCCTTAGTCTAGGTAAGCTCTTGTCTCCCCCCCACCCCAAAAAAAAAAAAAAAAGCTAATAATTTGGTAGCAACTAGTCCTTTTCACGTAAGGGTATCTTTAATTCTAGGTATTTGGCCATCAAAAGAATTAAATGGTTAGTACCTACTTCCTACAGCCTAGTTATTGATATTTGCATCAATTATATGAAAAAAATAAAAAAAAGCTGATATATAATGAGAATAATTGGGTAGTTGACGGAGTTTTTTTTAAAAAAATGTATATCTTATTTTTATTTAAAAAATGGTGGCTTTCAATAGGGGTAAAATTGTAGTTGTGTTTTTACTAATTTTTTTTTGAGAAGATATAATGTTAGTAATTAGTTGTATAACCAGCTCTATCATCAGATCATACTTTTAATATCACATTTTTGCATGTACGTCCCCACATTTGAAAAAATTTAGGTTGCATTTGGTTGGAAATTCAAAATTTAGAATACTGTTCAAAAAGTGAAAATTTAAGAAATGACTTCTCATTGTTTTCTAAAAGCAACCCTTTTTTTTTCTTTACCATATCTTTTTTTTTTCTTTTTTTTCCGTTAATATTGTCAATTTTATTTAATGATTGACACTTTTGTTTCTCATTATTAAACCAATGATTTAGTTAATTAATTATAACTTAAATATCAACTGAACGTACTAATCACCAGATGAAACTCGTCGATTGGCTGAGATCTTGGTTGTTGATACCGAATATCTATCTGCCACATGTCTTTTTGATGATATTCCAACTTTGGGTGATTTGTATAATGCAAAGTAATACTAAAAACAAAAAAGAAGAAAATGCAAAATGATTTAAAAATTTGGCCTTAATGGAGAAGCCAAAGTTATGGGCCTTTTCTTAGATAAAAAAAATATATATATTATTGAGATTATGATAAAAGTAACACATTAATAAAAAAAATTTGACTTTATAAATTATATATATATATATATATATAACCCTTTTTGAGCACTGGTGGTTGGAGAAATTGGGTCACCATTTGATTTAGTGGTTGAAAGTTAAAAGTGGGGATACCCTTCTTTTTGTGCTTCTCATGTAGTAGTCTAAGTGCTGACTCACTTCCATGTGTCCAGCATTTTTATTATTCTTGTTTTTTATTTTAATCTTTCTATATATGTGAAAACCCCTTTTTCAAGGTCAAAAGGATGAATGTACCCTTTCCTTCTTATAATACCAATCTTTTTTTTTTTTTTTGCCCTCCTTCCACAAATTCACTTCTCCCTTATCTCTAGAAGAATCCATATGTGAAAAAGCATGTTTTTGCTAGGTCATATCATAGTTTTTAAATTATTTTTTTTTTAAACAAAATTCAATAATAAAAAAAGATATATTTACTTATAATAATAATAATGAGGGACCGGTTTTATCTTGATGATTAAGGTTGTTCCATTATGATTAGAAAGTTAAAGAAACAACTTATCGGGTAAAAGGTGTAGATGACCAAGATAAAACTTTTAGTGACCAAAAAACTTTGGTCGCCAAAAGTCATCTTTTTATGTAGTGAGAAATTAGTTATATACACAAAAATCTTATTTATGGAGAGTCGGGGAGGGTTTAGGTTCAAGCCATTGTGGGTCTAATTTTTAAAAATTATGGAAACAACTTATTTTCAGAGTAAATTTTTTTAAAAAGTGTTTTCAGATACAACTTTTCAGATTTTTGGTAAAAAAATTATATATAAATCACAAATAGATCTAAAATTCTCACTAAAGAGTTGAATTTGAGGAGTTGGTTTGACTTATGGAGAAGATAGGAGGAAATTCAAAATACTTTTCCTCATAGGAGAGGCCATATATATGAGATATCATATATATATATATATATATATATAGGAGGAAATTCAAAATACTTTTCCTCATAGGAGAGGCCATATATATGAGATATCATATATATATATATAATTAAAATTTTGGGTGTGGAGATTATTCTATTGTTATAAGGATATAAGCTGACAATGCCACCACTTACTTCCCTTTCGGTTTACCAAAGCCTGACAACAACACTTTGATTTATGAGTTATGGATGCTACTTTCTATTAGGCACAAACCCAAACTGGTAGGGTTGGTTTTAAATTTATTCAAACATTTTCTTGGCAAACTTCATTTCTCTTGCCTTGCTTTCCACAAATATATATATATATATATATGGTCATAGAGACATGAATTTATATTTGTTGGGCAAAAAAAAAGAATCTAATTAATACTTGTTGATCAAGCCATACTAATTATAAGATACTTCTGGCTTAGAATTTGAGATTTAATTATTAGTTTTATTAATTATGATCAATATATATATATATATAACCTTATGATGACACTTTTTCAATGTTGGTGAGTTTCAATCTAACCATTAGAGAAACTTATTCTAGGCATGTCAAAAGTTCATTTCACTACCTTTTCTCTTGTTTTCTTTTTTATTCTGTTAAAAAAAAAAAAAAAAAAACTCTTGGGGCTTGTTTGGTGTGCGGGATAGAATAAAATTATTTTTATTTATGAGATTGAATTGAATAGGATAAGATAGAATTAAACAATTAAATAAAAAAAATAAAAAATGCAAACATTACAGTAGAATAAAAATAATCTCCCTCTTTTGGTTTCTATTTTATCCAATCACACGCACCAAACGAGCCCTTGTGGTTTAGCATGAATTGAATATTCAAAGTATATATTTTTTACAACTCATTAACTATTCTTTGAATAATCAATTAAAACTCTGTTTAAAGTAATTTAATTAAATGTGACGAAGAAACAATAAAACGAAGTTCAAAAATATTATGAAACCTGCCTATAAATGTTCTGAAAATCACTGAATATGGTATAAAATATGCATAAAATCAAGATCACCTCTTTCACATGCCATAAAATAGTCAATTTTGGGCTTTTTTTTATATATATACATGCATAAATACATATATTGGTTTCCCACATGGTATCCCTACATCCTTCGGGTATGAGATTAATCTCTGTTCGAGGCGAGAGCGGATTGGTAGACCTCTTCCAATGAGGGCTTCTCTAAGAATTGAACCTAAAACTTTTATACAAACATACATACATATATATATATATATAGTGGAAGATCCTTGGGGCCGGGGGAGAAGGCGACTACCCTCCCCCAATTATGCTATGTTGTTTTCGCTTCGTCCCCTCGGGATTAAAGATCTAGATCCACCACTATATATATATATATATATATATTTTTTTTTTTTTTCTTCCATATGTTTAAATTGGTACTTTTGGGCTTCACATGAATTACTGGTGATGTGTCACATTGCCAACAAAGGTACTGTAGGGGATGCGTAGGGAGCTTTGCTTCTTCACAAAGCTTCGCTTATAAATTCCCCTTTCATCTCCCTTTTCTTCCCCCCCACCTTGGTGATTGCTAGAGAACAAAACCAAACAAAATTTTAATACTTTGGGAAGTTCTCAAGAGAGCTAATTGCATTGCATGTGCTCTGGAATCATACAGCCTTCCATTTAACATAAACCCCATCACTATATATATAACATTCCTTCCTTCTTAATTTCAAGCTCACCTTAATTTCCTGTGATTTTTCATCTTTAGATTTGTAAGCATAATGGGTGAAGAAGCTAAACAGGTATTTATTTTCTCATGGGTATTTATTTATTATTTTTTAAATTTCATTTTAATTAATTTATTTAGAGGATTAATTCATGGGTGCATGTTTGATCATAGTATTATTTATTTATTTATTTATTTTTGTTGAATTTGCAGGAGGAAGTGAAATCAGAAACCAGAACAAAAGAGAAAGTAGAACAGAAAGCAGAAGAAAAGAGAGCTGTAGAAGAAGAAAAGAAAGAGGAGGATAAGAAGCCACCTTCCCCTGTTGTCCTCTTTGTAGATTTGCACTGTGTAGGATGTTCTAAGAAGATAGAAAGAACCCTCATGAAAGTTAGAGGTTATTATTTTTAATTTTCTTTCATACTATTTCAATTTATTTATTCATTTGATCAGTTGAGTTTTAATTGAATACATTATATATATTTTGCAGGAGTTGAAGGAATTACCATTAATATGGGATTGAATCAAGTAACGGTGAAAGGAGTAGTGGATCCACAAGCTCTATGTGCTATAGTGCAGAAGAAAACTAAGAGAAGAGCTAGCATCTTGTCACCATTACCAGCTGCAGAAGGAGAGTCCACTCCACAATTGGTTACTTCACAGGTACGTACTATGGAAAACATTAATCTATAGAATCAAAATATATATATAAGAGACCCAAAAAAGAAAAAAAAAATCAAAGATTAATTAGTTCAAATAATATGTCATTCGATCTGTTGAATTTTTTATTTTATTTTTTAATTAATTGCTGTTATTTCAGGTCAGTGGATTAACCACTGTAGAACTGAATGTAGACATGCATTGTGAGGCTTGTGCCCAGCAGCTAAAGAAAAAGATCCTCAAGATGAGAGGTAAATTTTAATTTTATAATGTTGTATAGAAACTTGCCTTTTGTTTTGTTATTTTGATACAATTTTTTTATATTTTAAAATTTAAAAGCAAAAAAAATGTTTTTAATTAGTTAAACCCCAAAATATTTTTTTAAAATTTTACTTAGAATACAATCTCTTTTTCAAAAAAGATTAAAAAAAATATATTGGTTTTTGAATTTTTGTTGTTGGATTATATTTTTCGTTTTCAAATAATGAACCAAACACATTTTTATCCTTCAAATCAGATAGCAACATGAAATCAAGTCTAGCTATATATATATATAGTTTCATCTTTCAAATGCATTGTATTACATTATAAATATGTACTTAATTAATTCTTTTTCCAACTATATAATTAGGCTAATACATTATGAACATGTAGGAATGTTGATTAATATTAACTGTACATACATAATTATGCTCGTATAGGGGTTCAATCGGCCGAGACGGATTTGAGTAGTAGCAAGGTGACAGTGACCGGAACCATGGAAGCTCAAGGGCTCGTCGATTATGTGTATAGAAGGACGAAAAAACTAGCTAGAATTGTTCCTCAACCGGAGCCGGAGCCCGAACCAAAGAAAGAAGAAGAAGAGAAGAAGGAAGAAGGGGAAAAACTGACCACTTCTGAAGAAGCAGCGAAACCCGAAGAGAAGAAAGAAGAAGAAAATGCAGCAGAGAAGAAGGTTGAGGAAGAGAAACCAGCAGCAGCAGAAGAAGAAGAAAAGAAAGAAGATGGTGGTAATAACAATGAAAACAAAGAAAATGAAACTAAAGGGGATGATCAGAAAGTAGAAGAAAGCAAGCCACCAGAAGAGTTGCCCAAGCAAGAAGAAGAAATAAGTCATGAAGAGAAAATTGCAAAAATGATGTATTATTATCAGCCACTTTATGTGATTGAGAGGCTTCCACCACCTCAGCTATTCAGTGATGAGAATCCCAATGCATGTTGCATCACATGATCATCATGATGATCAGATCTAGACAAAGAGAGAGGGAGAGGGAGAGGGAGAGAGAGAGAAGAGAGAAAGGAGTTAATTAATACTGTTATTATAATAGTTTGTTTATGTAATAAGTATAGGAGCAAGAGATGCATGGAATGGAATTTGAGATTGAGTTTAATAATAATAAAGTAGTCATTCTTAATTCAAGTTCCAATGTCTTGTCTTTTACTATATGTACATGTAATTAATATATACAATTAAAATAATTTGTATTTTATCTATATATGTATGAATATTAAATCTCATCACATGTTGTGTTACCTTAGCACATATTAATATATTCCTTTTTATTCCTTAAATTCAATTATGGGATTCATGCTTGATTGGGAATACTGAGGGTCGGTAGCCATGTTGGCTGTCATTCTATGGGCCATGGCCATGAGACGTTATAGGTAAATAAATAATACATCCAAGTTGGATAAAATTGCTCATTTGATAGACTTTTTTTAATATTAGGTATCCATCTTTATCTTAGATTCTTTATTCTCATGTGAAATTTTCCAAGTGTCACAACACTATTGGAAAGTGATGATTATAGACTATATATCAAGTTAATTTTGAGCAAGTGGAATTTTATAGATAGCTACCATATACATAATTACGATGTCTCTATATATCTATATGAGAAATATTTTTACGATGAAAAAATTATACTTATGCTGATGTGGTGTATAGTGAGTGAAAGATTTTTTTTTTCTGATGATGTAGTGATATAGCGTATTATTACATTATACATATCTTAAATCGTTTTAGCACTCTTTTACTTACATTAACTTAATTAACTATTCATAATATCTTGGGTATCGGCTTTGAAATTTAAAAAATGATAAAAATAAAATGGATAATGAAAATGGTTTCATGTTTAAAGATGTTTTTAGTGTATCCAAAAGTTAGTGTCACATTTTGATCTTAAAGATAGGGCACTGTCATACTAAAAGGAATAAAGCTGCTGTTGTTGGAAAAAGTTGTAAAACAAAAAAAGATGCACTAATACTTTTAATTTTATCAAAGGTCTACTGGGATGAAGAAAAGCTTCAAAAAATTAAAGCTTTTGAAACCCTTCTCTTTATTTTTTTAAATTAGTTTTATGTCAAAGATAGAATGTAATAAAGATAATTCCTAAAGTCAAATACCTTGATGTTCCAGGAGCCAGTGAAGATGAATATTTATTGTTATGTTATGTTTGTTTTTTTTTTTTAATAACAACACATGAAAATATATAAGAAAATCACATAGAAGAAGAAATCTATTTGAGCAAACCATCAAATTATTGAATAAATTCATAATGGCATCACTTTTGAGTTTTTTGGTATCAAGTTTCAACCATATATAATTTTTCTTTTTTTTTGGCAAAAAGGCTTCTAATATGGTAAGTGAACCCTTCTTTTGAAGTACGTCTTATATAGCAACAAACGAGGGTTGGCTCAATTAGTTCAAAGATTCAACTACTTGGCATAAGCAAAAATTTGAATCCTACGTTAACCGTCTTTTAACCCCAAAATTTGAAAGGTATCCCTTGTTAGTAAGCAATTTATAAGAATCATTGTAAGCCCTTTTTTATATTTGTGGCATATCCGAGCCCTAAACTGAAGTAGCCTCTCTTACCTAATTTTTTTTTTGAATAAAAAAAAAGTACATCTTAATTATATTCCTTTTCTTACAAGCCTTTGGAATATATATTTACATTTTATGTCGTATATATATATATATTTGTAAAATATGACTTTTCAATGATTCAAGATGCAATCTATACAAACTAATGAAATAATATATAAAAAACAAGATTCACAAAAAAAAAAAAAAAATCATATTGGGAACAAACGTCACGTTGTTGTTACAACGTTACGGACTATATAAAGAATATTATTTTCATGAAAATAACTTATTCCATTCCTTGAGCTGTGTTTGCACTACCAGACCAACTCCTTGTTTTTTTTCATGAAAATAACTTGACAACAGTGCCAGTAACACCGACGTTCATTCAAATATACAATTCCTTTTATTTATTTTTCTTTCTCTAAATATATATAAAATTGCGAAAATAGCCTTTATTGGGACTGAGTAAGAAGAAAATAATCTTTTCAGTCTCCCTTATCCCTAAAAATAAAAATAAAAAAAGGTAACCTTTTTTCAGCCAACGTGGCAACGGCCCACGACATCGTGATGCGATGAGATTCCCTGAACCTAAAAAAAGAAAAAAAAAAAGAAAAGAAAAGAAATCAGAGACGTGGCTTCACGTGAAGGTGTGCTGGACTTTTTGGAGATCTGACTCAGCTATAGGGACTAAAAGCCTCAATGTGGGCCCAGCAAACGTGGATTGCCGCCTCGATGTCTCTGCTTTTTGTACTCGTGTGCTAGCACGCTTACCCAAGTCTCAATCACGTGTAAAGAATGAGGTGGTGACAGGTGCCTTAGAAGACGAGGTAAGGTGCATCTACGTGGAAACTCCTGGAAAATTCAACTATGGCTGCTTAGTTTTAATCAAGTTAGGTTAGGCTGGAAACAATTAAATAATTAAAATTGTAATTCTTTTTTTTTATAATATTTTCTAAAAATAATATATTTTTTTGTAAATTTTTAAAAATTATTTTTAAATTTTAACCAATAAAATTTATTTTTTATGTTTTTAAATTTTTGAATAGAAAAAAGTACTGAATCATAAATCAAATAATTAAGATTGTATTTAATTTATGATTTAAATATAATATTTTATATTTAAAAATTAAAAAGTATAGAAACTGTATTTGATTGATTAAAATTTAAAAATAATTTTTTAATATTTTATAAACAAAATATATTGTTTTAAAAAAATGATATATCAAAAATTATTTTTCGGTTTTCACAATATATTCTAATTTTTAAATTATCAATCTATTTATATATATATATATATATATATATATATATATATATATATATATATATATATATATTGACAAATAGTTTACTCACACATACTGAGGAGACACTACACACACCGATACGCCCAAAGAACTATCTCCAAATAATTATATAATTTAGAAAATAATGAGGTTGGGTGAATAAAAATACTCTATTTTATAAATTTTTTTATTATAATATGATTATTTGTTGGGTCCATCAGTTAAATAAAATGGATGATTCTTTGTGGAAAAGCCAATCAATTAAGGGACTTCGTTATATTTCCTCTAATATTATTTTATTTTGTCTGGTACTTTTTAAGGGTAACTAATTATACTCGGATACAATATAGAATATATTCTCTTTCGGCTATTTAAATTTTAAAAAAGAAATCTTTGAGTAACTAAATTCAATATAGATAGCGAGTGTCTCTTTTGAATTGAATGATTAATTAATGACTTCTCTAATGATTTGAATAGAGTAATACTTTTAGGGTCCATTTGGTGCATGAGATAGGATAAGATTATTTTTATAGAATTGGATTAGATTGGATTGGATGGGATGGAATGTGATAAGATTAAAAATAGTATAATCCTCCGTTTGAAATGTGTTTAGAATTTAAATAAAAAAAAGTAATTAACTATTTTTTATAACTTAATTTTTTAAAAAAAATATATTAAACTTATAAAAAAAAATTTAAATAAATCAAAACCAAGCTGGTTTGCAAAATCGCTGCAAACTAGTGATTTTTTATTTTTTTAAAAGAAATATGAAGAAGAAGAAGAAGAGAATTAAAAAAAAAAAAAATGGTCGGGATAAGCAATCACACCCTTTTGGTGAGATGACTTCATCCCGCTGGAACATGATAGAATGGTGAGGTGTGATAGTTTTTATCTCATCCACCTCACCACCAAACACAGGATAAGACTAAAAATTAGTCTTATCTTATTCAATCCTAGGTGCCAAACAACCTCTAAATGTAAAAAATTTCTTATGAAGGAATTTTAAGAAAGTATGTAGGCGTCTCCAATACCAAATTGTGTGTATATAATAGTATCATCACACATGTCATATATAGAAAAATTTCAAACTCCTCGAAAGGTTGAATTACGTATTTTTACTCAAATTCTTGTGTATCTTAAAAGCCTTTTTTATGAATCTATCTAAGCCCTTGGAAGTTTATTTCCTCGTTACACCACAAATTCCAACCACATATCTCACCAACCCTGGGAAATGGCCTATCCTTTAGATTTTGAGAAGACATATGGCTTGGGGAGTCTACGTTAGCATCTCGCTTCCCTCGCCTATTTCAACTGTCTTCACTCCACAATCTTTCAATTGCCCAGTTCATTAATGTGACCGTTGACATACAAACCAATCAAACATCATATTAGAACCTCCATCTCTCACATTCAACACCTATTGAGCCCAACCTCAACTTCATGAACTTCATTCCATATTAGCCAATATCGGATTGTCTCACGGTGAGGATGGTTTCAAATGGTTATTACTCTCATCTGGAAATCCACTTGCAAATCTTTCTTTGAAGCCTTACTTGATTACCCTTCCTCCCCAATTTTATAGTTTAGCCCCCCCAATTATGGAATGTACATGTTTCATCTTGTTAGCCTAAGTGGTTTTCCACTTAAAATTCTCTTAAGTGTTTTGATGCTAATAAACAATATAACTATGGTGTTAATGGTTGTATTAAGCATATTTCAATACCAAAGATCAAGATTAAGGCCAATACATGACGCAAGCAAATGACCACTTAGTGAAAGGCAAAATTGAAGCTTAGGACCAAGGATGGTCAAGCTGAAGCTAACTAGAGATCAAAACAAATGGACTGTAATAATATTTCATTTTGTAGTTGCTTTAGATTTTCTTAGGTTGTAGGTTTTTTCCTTATTTGATCAACCACTCATGTTTGATCGATTTTTCTTGAGACTTTTCGTATTTAGTTTTTCTATTTCTTGAATTAATGACTTTTCGGTTATCTATTCTTTCGATCATGATCATAACCATTTTCTTATTATATTTATTTTAAAATGATCATGTTGCATGTATTTGAGAGTGAATCCCAGACGTATGCATATTTTCAAATAACTCAATCCATGATATTTTGACTTTGAATCTAGTTGATCGCGTTTCGAATAGTTTTCATCGTTTTATCGATCAGATAACTTAAACATGTTCAAGAATGGTATTCTTAACATGTATATGTTTCTCAAGAACTCGTGGAATGCATTCCTATTTTGTAGAACACACTCTGATATCAAAAACACGTCTCATTCGCTTCGGACAAGCTGAAACACACTCCAACAAAAGAGAAACACATTTTAGATATAAGGCAAAGAGTGTGCATAACTCTCGAGTCTGGTGGAGCGCATTTCAGCTGTTCAAATGGGTGGAAGCACGTGATAACATTTTTCAGCCCCCACCCACATTTGAGGATGGTATTTCTTCACCACGGTTTACCATCCAATCTAGGGAGATTGGAAAAATTATGGTTCTTGCTTCAACATGGGCTTTTTGGTTGGAGAGGAATAAACGTATATTTCGGAACGAAAGCAAAATCCAAATCGGCCTTATGGGATGAAATTATATTCTTAGCTGCAAGTTGGGCTGCCACATCAAAATTTGCAAGTGGTTTCTACATATAGAAATTAAGGATTTTGCTTGACGTAACTTTGGGTGTAAAACATGTTCTGGTTTAGAACAGCTTTTGTATACATACTTTCATTTATAATATATACATATTGTTTCTTGTTTCAGAAAAAAAAAAAATGAATCTATCTCATGACCATCAGATCACACGAATGATAAATTTTTTCGTTTGCATATATATATAAAGACTAAATATATTCTTTTCATTTAAAAATATTTATTTTTATTTTAGTTAATAAATAATAAAAATTACATGCAATACATAAGAATAAATATTATTGTAGTAATACAAAACTTGAAGTAACAAGTTTTTTTTATTTTTAAGGATTAACGGGGTTCAAAGCAACAACTATTTTGAAGCAATTAACATGAATGTAAAAGGTGTTTGGTTAACGGGCTATGACCCGTGAAGAAGTCTAAATAGTTACTTTTAGCGACTCAAATATTCATTTGTTTTGGTGTCCGACAGTTACCTCGATTTCAGATAAATTAGTTTCGCCGCGAATCAGAGAAAAGATATCACCGCCAGAATCCCGATAATAATAATAAAAAAAAATACATTCATTTGAAAATATAAAATATTATTATGGCATGCACGAAGGAAAATAAGAGTTTATTTTACCTTTGAATGTACACACTTATTTATGTATTGTAAGATAAGTGATGGAATATTATTAAATAAGTTATTATATTGAATAAGAAAGATAAAACCAAAAATTATCCTATTATTACTGTTGTTATGTTATTGGACTAAAACGAAAAGATAATTTTTATTTCTTTCAATTAATAATTAAAAGAAAAATATAAACAAATTGACAGCTGTGGGATTTGAACCCACGCCCTTTCGGACCAGAGCCTAAATCTGGCGCCTTAGACCACTCGGCCAAACTGTCAGTTGTAGCAAACATTGCTCAACACATTCTATTTAAAGAGATATTATTCAATAAGACACTAATTATTTAAGTATAATTAGTTTTGAATGTTACAAGATTAAAAAAAAAAACAAAAGGTCTATTCAAAAACAAGATTGATGTTGCTCGTGTCCCTCCCCGTTTGGGGCAAATAGCAAAGGTAACAGGCCAAGCAAAGAGGTATAAAAATTACTTTTAACAATTCCTTGTCACACAATATTTTCTAGTCATAGTTTTAGAGCAAAGCCGCCTTTAGTCTTTGTGGATAGCTTTTTCTTTTCTTTTTTTTCTTTTTTCAAATGGATAATATGTAACCATCACAATAAAAAGAAAGGAGAATTAAGTAGAGATATTAATTTATCAGGAATATATGCTATTTTCTTAAAATACATGAATCTACATATATCATACGTCCCATTTTATTTAGAGATAAATCGATAACCATATATTCAGGCGACCAACTATATATATATATATATACATATTCATTAATTCACAATTGAAACATGAAAAGGATGTATTAATTAATTAATTAATAATATGTTTTATGGAGTGAATTAGAAATGTAAAGGGTTTGTTAATAAACAATATGGATAACCAACAAGGAGTTGGTTTGCTGGTTCAGAGAGTAAACTACGAGATATGGTTAATGAACTCCTCACAAGTTCGAGCCCACCCTCGTCCACAAAAAGGATTAGTCTCGCCTTAAAATGAAGGAGGACACCTGCTGGGTGCCAGAAAATTGGTACAAAAAAAATTAATAATAAATAAATAAACAATATGGATATATCGTTATTGGAAAGTAATCTTTAAAATAAAAAGGTCTTATTCAAATGCAAGAAAATGATGCAATACACGTATCAATTATTGGCCTCTATGAAAGCAAAAGTACCCAAGCAATGGGAGTAGGGGTCATAAACTAAATTAATGGCTTGAGAGGTATGCTTTGGATGAGTGTGGAGTGTCCATACATATATATATATACCTAGAAGATAAGGGTAACTGATGACCTGAAAGGGAGTAACTATATTAACTGTTTTTTTTTTTTTTTTTTGCCAAAATAGCATTAGTTTTGCATTGGGCATGTCGTCCATTCTCAAAACCATGCAAAGGCATGAGTCTCTTGCATTGGGCACGCCTTTAAGTGGTCCATGCAGGTGACCTAGGTTCAATCCTTACGACAACTTAATTTTAGCTGCAATTGATGGCCAACGTACAACTTCTTCAGATCAACCATTACCAGAGAAAAAGAAACCCTAGCTAAATGGCATTTGAGTTTGTAAAAATAATACATATAAAAGGAGATCCATGGCACCCCTTACTCCATTCCTGACCTTAGGAAGGAATAGAATATAAAAGGAGATCCATGGCACTAAGGCATCCAAAGGAGATGAAAAGCAGGTTACATGTGGGTGGCTAACCAATTTCCCTGGGGTCATCTAGATTGTGTATGGAAGAAACAAAAGTGCAACTTCATCTTTCTTTCTTTTTTTCTATAATTCTGCAAGAAAATTGTTGTCTAAAGTAACAAGACCCACATGGGAGCCAAAAGCACCAAACTCCATTAAAGCAAGCAGAATACAAACACTTTAATTAAATTACTAAAGGATATGGTGATGACTCATCTTCACATTCATCCAACACAACCACCACAACTTGCTTTAAAGAATTGACCAATCCAAACAATCTTAGAGATCAAAGACCAGTTTGAAATTTCAAAAAGTATGATTTTTTTCTTCTTTAACAAAAGGGTATATGGAGCTTGATCGGCTGCTTTCTTTTTGTAGGGAATCCTGGTTGATCTTTTCTGCTTTATGAGGTATATCTAAACCATGAAATGTGTCTATATAAATCCTGATGAACTCATAGCTTAGCTTCAAAACTAACATTTTTGAGTGATCAGATCAGATCAATAAGCTTGCTGATCATACAAATTAAGTTAATTAGCTATATATATAGCTAAACTAGTGAGATTAGATATTGGGTTGTTTTGCCTGTTTTGCTGGTTTGAACTCGAAAATGGCGAACCTTCAAATCGTTCCAGCAAGCAAGGAGGTTGAGCCACAGTACGTCAAGATGATGGTACCTTTATATTCTTATGGGTGTGAGAAGAAGGTGAAGAAGGCCTTGTCCCAACTCAAAGGTAATATATATATAGTACTAGAAGATCATGAGAATAACAAATTAGTACAATTGCCATGTAGATGACATGCATGGAAATTCATATAGAATTCAGGTCTAGCTAGCATCATCCAGGCTTTTCATTCATTCATCTTAATGCAACTTGCATCAAATTAAAAGTTCTTCTATATATATATATATATATATATATATATATATATATATATATACAGTTTTCTGCTTCAGTTCCCAGAAAGAATCACCTAGTTTTTCTAAAATTACCTACCTTGTTATGGTAGTTAGGAATGTAGAAAGGCCCAATTGGGATTTTGGGCCTGGGCTTAAGATGGCCCAGATAAAAAATACCTACATTGAATTAAAGGCCTAGCTGGGCAACAAACATTCAAAATTTATACCAAAAAAAATAAAAAATAAAAATAAATTGATATTATCTTTTAAAGTTTTAGTCTCTCCAATCTAGAGGTAATCCACATGCACTAAATACATATATATATAAAATGATGAAAAATTGAAATGGGTATTTGAAATGTTTCAGGGATTTACTCAGTGAATGTGGATTACAAGAAGCAGAAGGTGACAGTGTGGGGAATCTGCAATAAACAAGACGTGTTGGATACAATCAGGAGCAAGAGAAGGGAAGCCCGTTTCTGGGGTTCTCGTGATGATCAGAAGATCAGGACTGATGATGATCAGCTGATGAGTGTTGCTGATCATGATGATGATAATCATATTGATGGGCCCAGTAAGTCTGTGATCTCGCAAAGGCTCTTCAGATCTTTAAGCTGGAAAGCATGGAAAAAGGGTCATCAAGTTTTACTGAGAAAAATCTCTTTATCTCCTTCATTCAAGCTAGCTAATTAATTAATTAAATAGCTAAGGTAAGAATATTTTGTACATAAAGAGAACTATTAATGATATACAGTATGATGATGATGAAGTTTTTTCATCATTATTATGATATAATGCCAAGCAGAATTTTGGCTCCCTAATTCACTGAATAAGATAAAAAAAACTTAAGTAGCCTTAATTAATATTCCTACTTAGAAATTTTCTTAATTAATTATGATGTTTTGCTTGCACATATCTTAGTGACTTTTGTAGCAATTAATTCATGGTTGGTATATCAGTATACGTTCATGAATTGCATGTCAAAAAATGCTCCTACACCACCTTAGTAAAGTTTATCAATTGTTACAAATTACTTTCACATCGGTCTTTAATTTTAATACATCAAAACAACATATTTTTTTAATGAAGTTACGAATCTGATACGGATGATTAACACATCAAATTTGTAGCAATTAGTTTAGAGATTTCAATCTCTTTGCATTTTTCATTTGAAATAATTGAGTTGTTCAATTTAAAATTTTTTAAAAAAATTCTTGATAGCATAGTAAAGGTGATTCAATGACCCAACATGATGCAAGTCAAATGGTCAAATGGTCAGGAGTATGTGCTAAAGGTGGTTGAGGAGTAAAAAACTTAGGACATAAACTCATTAGTCGCACCCACTTGAGAAGAGTCGCCTAAGGTGCTAGAGTATAGATGAGTCTTACTTAAAGGGCAGGGACACTGCATGGAAAAAAAAAAAAAAAGTGATTCAATGACGAGGTTAGTAATATGTATTATGTATAGGATAAGAGATAATATCATATACTAAATTATATAAGTTACTTTACTAACTTCCTTTCCAAAAAGTAAAAAAAAAAAAAAAGTTGAATTGATGATACGTCTCCTCCTTTATGACGGATGTAGACATTGTAGATATATATATCCTATCGATCGTTAATTTATTTATCTACATTTTGGCCTCAGTCCCAAATGACAATGGCTAAAATATTTTTTTACTTATTGTTCAAATATCTAACTTTCTCACACCACAGATTAATTTCATACTTTAGAAATTTTTTATTTTTTATTCAAAGTCGTATTTTTCAGTTAAAACTTGGATTTTACAACACACATATATATGTTCAACTATCTTATCTATTTCTAAAATACATGTTTTAAATTAATAAAACTACATATATATATATAGACAGAGAGAGAGAGAGAAATAATATATAGAAGATAGAACTAGTTAACAATTAATATTATTTAAAACTTTCAATAGCAAATAAATCAATTTCTTAAACCCAAGTGATCATTTCACTCCAAAACAGAATTGATGAGGGATTTATAATTTTTAGTTTCCAATTAATATTTTAATTTTCTCCTTTTTATTACCTTTTTCACAACCATTTGAACCTTTTCTAAAACATGGGCCACAGCATGCCCCAGTGCAATGTGACCTTGTCTTCCTCCAAGCAAGCATGCATATACATATACGATGCAGGATTGATTTGCTTATATATATATATATGTATGTATAATTATTAGTCTATTAGGCTAGGTTACTCATATATATCTTTATCCTCTAAGAATTATTATACTAAGATTATGTTGTTTCTCAAAGAAATTAAAGTTGAAAGGTAGAACACAATTATATTAATGATGATGGACTCCATCATTTATTCTAACTAGCTAGCTAGTTCTTAATTTTATTTCGATGATGATCTTGCTTTATTTTTCCACATCAAATAGATATTGAAAAATAATCTAAAATACATGACGAATATTCTTTATGTTTTATAAAGAATTTTGCCACCATACCTCATCTTGTGGTTGGGTTTGTGAATTAATCAATAGGAAAACTATCAGAATTCAAGAAATCACTACTTTTTCATCTTGCTCGGAATCAAGAGGTTGGATAATGAAACGCACCAAGACCTTACGGTGGTGTTCTATATCATAGAATTGACTTTCCCAATCTGTGGGTTTGTTCCAGTGGACCCGCTAGTGGTTTTCTAGAAAGGCCCAATAACCAAAACCAGCTTTTCCCCTTCAACGGGTTTTCGCCACCTGTATTTCTTTCTTATAATCCAGAAGCGTCTTTAATTAAAGCCAGTATCTAATGCTTCTAGGAGCTCATTACCTATCCAACTACAATCCCCATGACCTGCCATCAGTCCTCAGTATGTAAATTCACCTACACATAGTTTATTTTCTTATAAAAATTAAATTTTTACATTGCTTATATATGTAAATAGGGAGTAAATGAGAATAATTTTATAGGGCAGCTTCAAAAATTAAAAACAGAAAATCAGAAAATTTTATAATTAATATTGTAAAATATTTACAAATTTTTATAGTTTATAAACTTTAATATACAAATATAATTGTTATGGCCTATACCACATGGAAATTAATCATGACCATATTGTAATTGACATTGGAAATAATGGGTTTTTAATTCTATTTCAACTTCATAAAAGATAAAAAAAATATCTAACTATTTAAATTAATTAGATGTGATTGGTTACTCTATAAGTCTGTCGATAATTTTGAACTATAATATAAATTTTATGTCCTTTGAAAAAAAAAGTTTATTTGTGATTATGACATTATTATAACAGTGACATTGATAAACCCTAAACTTTTAAAATTCTAAATTCTATTTATGAAAAAAAAATCATAAGTTTTAAATAATAAAATATCTCAACTTTGACATAACCGGGCAATTAATTAATTTTTCCAACAAAACATATAAAAATTATCATCACAATTAAACAGCTGGAGCCTGGAGTCAGAAACCTAAGAGACATCGAAGAGCACCAAATCACAATCAACTTGACAATTTTTATTAGGTTTAGGTACACTGGATAAGAACGAAATCACAAAACACCGTAATTATCTGTCTTTAATGACCATTGAATCACACGTCGCACCAAATCAAAATGCCGCGCCTCATCACCAAATCACACTGAATTAAAGCTCCATCAGCGCCTATTTTCTTATCTTGATAAAAGGCGCCGGCTTGTAAGCGCTCTTTTCACCTTAAATTCCAACTTTCCGTTGCTCGAGGTACTAATTCCGGCGAAGATTCCGACGGTTTGATCATCCGGGCTTTCTAGGCAGAAGCTGTTTTTGGTAAATTTTGTGTCTTTTTACAGAAATTAATTAAGCAAAAGAAGAAGAAGAAGATGTTTTTGTTAGCCATTGTTGCAGAGC
Source organism: Paratinospora sagittata (assembly GCA_035771175.1). NCBI lineage: Eukaryota > Viridiplantae > Streptophyta > Magnoliopsida > Ranunculales > Menispermaceae > Paratinospora > Paratinospora sagittata. The sequence goes on along the minus strand of CM069608.1, from coordinate 35,887,136 downwards.
TTTTGGAGGAATATACAGTGTTGCTAACTAGGGTTTTGGAGCAGCTGTTCCATGACGCGCCGTTTCCGAGAAGGATGAGATTTCTTATACTAAGAAATCTGCCCTTTTCTTCATCTACGCCAAGGAGAACAATGATGATTCGAGGGCCTGTTTAAGGGTTTTGATTATTTTTTAGGGTTCATTTCAGGTTCAAGGTAGATGGGTTTCTTTCTTCTGCAACTTTTCTTTTGTTTTTCTTTTTTTTTTTTTTGGGCGATATATGTTAAAAGTGATGTAAATGGGCGATTTTTCATCTTTGTTTTAGTTCTGGAGGAGTTTGTAAATTAATTTTTGAAATTTTAGTGTTTGATTTATCTTGGTTTCTGGCTATTTTTTGTTATTGAAAGATTAAAAAAAAAAAAGAAATTTAGATTTTGTTTAGGGTTTTAGATGCATGCATGGGAACAATGGATAATTAGATGTTTTTTTTTTTCTTTTTCATAAAATTGTGTTCTTGAAATCTTTGTTTCTGATGAGTTGGGAGGGCTCCACCTTTAATTACAATAATGTAAGGAAGAAAAGGACTTCTTCAGATTAATGGATATTTAGGACACTTGGAGCCAAAGTGATGGGCAGCGTCAAAGAGTTGGGGCACATTATTTATTCCTTTTTTTCGAAAAAAAAATATATTTATGAAAGTGATATAATCAATTATTATTGAAATAATAATAAGTTTGTGTTCATGTCTTCAGACTCTAATATGATTAGATCAGATTGTATGTATCAGTATGGCAGAACGCACATCAGATCTCAGCAAGTTGAAAACCTGCCCACAACTTTCTAGAGATGAACCAAAATTGCATTTAAAAAAAGAGTTAATTTTCAGAGTTTTTTTAATTATAGGTCTATTGGTGGTGACGGTGGGGCTAATAGTGTTTTTTATTATATTATTTTGTTCATAGTATGGACGGCTACTGTGGTCTCTGTAGCAATAGGATCCAACGGTAATAACTGCCGTCGTTTAGAAATCCAAAGAGGCAGTGCTTGAGGGTGAAAATAATATTATTATAAAATTTCTAAAATTGGTATCTTTGGTTATTTATATTACTAAATAAAGGAGATGAGAATCATGATGGAGAAGATAAATCTCTTTTTTGGTAAACTTTCTAATATTGAGATGAGAATCACGGTAGAGAAGCATAAATCTTTTTTTGGTAAACTTTCTAATTTATTACTATTGTTATTGTAAGAAAGATAATTTTTTTTTTTTTGTAAACTTTCTAATTTATCATTTTGTTAATATAAGAAACTATAAGAAATATTATCTAAAGGTAATTCTTGATAATGAAATATATTACTTCCTTTTTTTTTTTAATCTAAATATTACTTCCTAATTTATTCATAAACTTTACTGAGGATGTGTACGATTACAATTTTGGAAAATATTGTTTGAGAAATTGTGTTTTTCTTATTTTCAAGCTTTAATATTTGAACAATTAATGCAAATGTCCTATAAATGGACTACATATCTTAAATGGGTTGGCCCCCAGCCACGAAAATTGCAATATTCAAGGACTTAACTAAAAAAAACTAATCATGCAATGCTTTAAAAAAAATAAAAAATAATGCAATTCAAAAAGAATTGGAATATTTTAGAAAGGGTGCATGGAAAAAGAGCGTAGATGGAGTATTGTTAAAAAATTGTGCGTGAGATTTTGTTGAATTTTGGTGAAACGACAATTATTTCAAGGAAAACGATGTGTCAATCAATACTTACAGCTAATGCTGCGTCTAACGTGTTTTTTTGGAAAAATTTCATCGTTTAGACCATCAAATTCACGTTTTTTGCTAATTTAAGAAAATTTTATTTTGAGTATAACTCGACGTAAAAAAGTCCGATTTTGTTTCTATTTTTTTCCTACGCGATATACACCGCGAGATCTTTCTTTCTAGATAGGTTTTGACATAATTTCTATTTTTGGCAAAATTCGTTATTTTTAGTATTTGAGTCGGTTTAGAAGTATTGTCGTGAGTTTTGCCTATATTAATGCCAAGTCATTGGACTTCAGTTTTAATAGAATTTGAGATTTTAATATTATTTTTCCTCTTTCCTCGGCATTTTTATAAATCAACGAATTAGAGAATGTGTGTTAGAAAATGTGTGTTTATTTTCTTCTCAATTCACCTCCTACATCAACTAAGCAACATTTGAAACAATAAATAAATAATTTTGATCACATTTAACATCGAGCTAGATTATCCAATTTCTTTGATAAATATACTCAGTATTTGGAGCTTTTGAATGAACCGTATGGAGTTAATGTTGAAATTAAGTTAAAAGAAAACCAAAATATAGAATTGATTTCAATCAATCACTAATAGATTGACCGATTTAAAACACTTCCATCAATTTAAAATAAATTAAGATAAAAGTTGAAGGATATAATGATAAAAATGGCCACTACTCTTCAAACTTTTGCAAGCATTAAAAGAGATACTAATCATTATTAGTTAAAGGAAGATATAATTAACATTAAATGCATTCTAGCGAACAACCTATAAGTTAATTTCATCTTACAAATATTTTTTAAAATGTTAATTTAACTGCAAAATAATACAACTGCAAACTCATTTTCATTATATATATGTTGTATACGTATTTTAAAATGTGTAATAAATAATTCAATAAACATGAGCATGTAGTTATAATATAATTATATTATTCTATAATTAGATTAACATTAAACGGACTAGTCTTGTTTTAGGATTATCCAATTATATATTAAGGACGCACTCATACTTCCAGGTGGGGGCGAAGAGTACCTTTCGATCCTAATGACTTTGTTTTGTTGGGGCTCCATACGTAAAGGATTTGACATCACTTTTGACACATTGAGTGTTATGTTTGGACGAAGGAGTTGTCATTGAAGTTGCAACTAAAAATAAAAGGCTATAAAACCTTGGTTTACAAGAGTAAAGTTGTCATGTTTTAAATCTTACCTTTTTAGAGTTTACTGAATAGAACATGTAACTGCAGGTAGTTAGTGTGTATGCTATTATGTTATAGTTAGCATGATAGTTATCTAGCTGCCCATATGATGCTATATTCATGGAGACGCCTGGATATGTGTAATCCCCTGAAAAAAAAAAAAAAAACTCATGTACTCACCTTCTTCGCCGCCTCCCACGACATCGCCCTGCAATCCTTACGCTCTCGTTGCAATTTCGCTCTTCAATCCGCAACCTCGCCCACTCCGCTGCAATCTCGCCCTGCGATCCTGCAAATCTCGCCCTCTACAGCTGCAATCTCACTCTCGCAGGCAATCTTGTTCTGCAACTTCGCTTCCGCCGTGACTCTCAACCCAATCTTCTAGAAACCAATCGCACAAAACCCAACTCTCCCTCTCGAAACCCAGCCGCACAAAAAAAAAACCCAATCGCCTATCTTTTCTCTGCCATCGCACGTTGCAACTCCCATCTAGTTCATCGCCACTATTGAGCCACCGTCTATAGTCGGTGCTACTCTTCACTGCCGCTCATCACCATTGCTGCTGATCGCCGCTGCGACTTCGACTCTTCTTCTCCTCTGCTCTCTTGCTCTCACCAGGTCTCTCTCTCAACTCTCTGCTTGAAACCCCAATGCCTGAAACCCCATCTCGTCGTTGTAACCAGAACTCCAAGCAACATCATCACCCAATCCTTTCATCCGAACGCGCGAGACTCCAAACACCTCTCTCGCCGTTATAACTCGCCCATCTCTTCTCTATTGCCTTCGAAAGAAGATTACTTTGCGGTTACCTTCGGGAGAGTTGTTGAAAATCTATGGGGATAGAAACAAATTCCAGAGGAATATCATGTCTGCACTTCTCGAATCTGTGAATCAAAAGGGGGAATTCAAAACCCTAACAGAAGCTGAGCCTCTAAAGACCTTGAGGAATTTAGAAGAGTACTTGGTGGTTAGAGACTTCCTTGAAGTGTTTCCCGAAAACTTACCAGGATTACCTCCTAAGCGGGAAGTAGTGTTCAAGATAGAACTATACCCTGGAACAGACCTCATAGCCATGTCACCCTACAGGATGGCCCCTGGCGAATTAATAAAACTAAGGATCCAGCTTGATGATCTTAGTGCGAAGGAATTTATCCAGCCGAGCGAATCACCCTGGGGAGCATCAGTATTGTTTGTCAAAAAGAAAGATGGGTCGATGAGACTGTGTATTGACTACAAAAAATTAAATCAAGTCACAGTCAAGAATAAGTACCCCTACCCAGAATAGATGATTTGTTCGATCAACTGAAGGGAGCAACTTGTTTTTCCAAGATCGACCTAAGGTTCGGTTATCACCAACTTAGAATCAAAGAGTTAGATATACCGAAGACAACATTCAGGACTAGGTATGGACACTTTGAATTCAGAGTCATGCCATTTGGACTCACTAATGCACCAACAACATTTACGGACCTAATGAATAGGATGTTTAGGCTTCATCTAGACAAATTTGTGGTGGTATTTGTTGATGATATTTTGGTTTATTCGAAGACCAATGAGGAACATCAGGAACACCTTATGGTAGTATTGGAAACATTGAGGCGGAATCAATTGTATGCCAAATTTGAAAAATGTGAGTTTTGGATGAAGTCAGTCAAATTTTTGGGCCATGTAGTGTCATCAGAAGGGATATCCGTAGATCCAACAAAAGTTGAAGCAGTAATGAACTGGGAAAAGCCAAAATCAGTGTCAGAAATTAGAAGCTTTTTGGGACTAGTTGGTTACTATAGAAGATTTATTCTAAATTTTTCGAGACTAGCTGAGCCTATGACAAAGCTAACAAGGAAAGATGCCAAATTTAGTTGGGATGAGAAATGTGAGAATTCTTTTCAAGAGTTGAAGAGACGATTGACCACATCCCCAATATTGATCACTCCTGCAAGCGGAGCCATATATGTTATTTACATTGATGCTTCTAAGAACGGTCTTGGCGATGTTCTGATGCAGGAGGGTAAAGTGGTTGCTTATGCTTCTAGGCAACTGAAGACTCATGAACAGAACTACCCGACTCATGATTTAGAATTGGCTGCTATTGTATTCTCCTTGAAGATATGGAGATACTATCTTTATGGAGAAAAAATTGATCTATACTCTGATAATAAGGGTTTGAAGTACATCTATACACAAAAGGAGCTAAATTTGAGGCAAATGAGAGGGATATAATTGCTGAATGATTACGATTTTCAGCTGCATTATCACCTAGGGAAAGCCAATGTAGTCGCAGATGCTTTAAGTCGAAAATCGTACAAGAACGATGCAGAAAAAGCCCAAATGTGCCAGTTGATTGAAGATTATGATTTAGGCGTACAGAAAGGTGAAAACCAGATTTTCTTATATAATATGAGTTGCAAGCCAGACCTACTACATCAAATTAAGGAAGGTCAAGCTCAGGATAAAAAATTGATAAAATGGGTGGCAGGTGTAAGAGCCAATAATGGAAATGCAAATTTCAAGATCGATTCAGAGGGGTTATTGAGATTCAGAGATCGAATTTGTATACCCAGAATTGAGGAAATTAAAAAAATCTTATTTGATGAGGCACATCAGACTAAATACACTTTACATCCTGGTGGAGACAAGATGTACCAAAATTTGAAGAAAAACTACTGGTGGAAAGGTATGAAGAGAGATGTGGCTAAATATGTGTCTAAACGCCTTACATGTCAGCAAGTTAAGGTCAAACATAAAAGACCGTCTGGATTGTTACAACCTTTAAAAATCCCCGAATGGAAATGGGATAACATAGCAATGGATTTCGTCGGAGCTCTTCATAGAAATCAGAAAGGTGAGGATAAGGTTTGGGTAATTGTGGATCGACTTACTAAAGTGGCACACTTCTTACCTATTAAATCCACAGATCCGATTAGTAAACTGGGCGAGTTGTATGTTAAAGAGATTGCGAAGCTACACGGAGTACCCAAATCGATAGTGTCAGATAGAGATTCCTTATTCACATCTCAGTTCTGGCAAAGCTTACAGCGGGAATTGGGAACCAAATTAACCATGAGCACCGCCTATCATCCTCAGAAAAATGGTCAATCCGAAAGGGTTATTCAGATCCTAGAAGACATGTTGAGAGCTTGTGCACTAGATTTCAAGGGAAATTGGAGTAAATACTTACACCTAGCAGAGTTTGCTTATAACAATAGTTACCAGGCAAGTATACAAATGGCTCCATATGAAGCCCTATATGGACGACCATGTAGGTCACCATTGTGTTGGGCCGATTGGGAAGATAAGGTACTTACTGAACCTGATATGATAATGGAAATGAATGAAAAAGTAAAGTTGATCCAGGAAAGACTAGTTACTGCACAGAGTAGGCAGAAGAGCTACACAGATAAGAGGCCCGACCTTTAGAGTTCCAAAAAGGTGATAAGGTATTTCTAAGAATAAGCCCTCAAAAAGGCATCATGAGGTTTGGTAAGAAAGGGAAATTATCGCCACGATTCATCGGTCCGTTCAAGATTTGTGATCGAATTGGCGAGAATGCTTACAAACTAGACTTACCAACTAGTTTATCCGCCATCCACAATGTATTCCATGTGTCGATGTTGCGAAAATATGAACCAGACTGTTCCCACACCATCGATTGGAAAGAAGTAAAAGTACAAGCTGATGCCACCTATGAAGAAGGACCTTTAAAGATCCTAGATTAGAAAGTTCATAGTTTGAGAAACAAAGAAATTCCATTAGTTAAAGTGTTGTGGAAGCATCATGGAGTTGAAGAAGCCACTTGGGAACCTGAAAGTGAAATGAAGGCCAAATATGTCGACTTATTTCAAAGAACACTCTAGGTTTCGAGATACAACTGGTCAATAGTGGAAAAAGTTGAACATCATCAAGTAAGTAAGCTTATACTTTAATTTCGGGACGAAATTTCTTTTAAGGCGGGAAGAATGTAATCCCCTGAAAAAAAAAAAAAACTCACGTACTCACCTTTTTCGCCGCCTCCGACAACATCGCCCTGCGATCCTGCCCTGCAAAATCGCCTCTTTCTTTCAAAATCCAATCGCGTCTCTCTCGCCCTGCAATCCCTACGCTTTCGCTGCAATCTCGCTCTTCAATCCGCAACCTCGCCCTCTCCGCTGCAATCTCGCCCTGCGATCCTGCAAAATCTAGGCCTTCATAATAATTTATTTTGATATATAGATAGGAATGTTAAATTAATTAGGTCTATAATATCATTAGATTGCTTATGCATGCCTATTGTACATGATTTTATATATACCATGTTGTGATTGTAAGCCATGATGATATGTGTGTCAACATGATTTTTGTTCTAATCAAATGATAATTGGATGCATGCAATTTATGTGGTAATTGAATTCATTTATAATTTATAATACCTGATAATGAAACGTATGACTTGGAATATTAGCATAGAAAATTTATGCGTTAATATTATTATATTTGGCATTGTGACATGATACTATGTGTAGTAGAGTTTGAATATGGTTTGTGAATACAATTAATATCATACTTAGGTCGTATGTATGGTGTGACATCACTAAAGAACACAATTAAGATAAGAATCACACATATGGGGCAGTTATTCTAAGGAATATCATCATGGATTATTATGTGGCAGTTATTCTAAGGAATATCGCCAATATTTATTATGGGGTAGTTATTCATGATGAATATCGCCAACGAGTGTTTAATTTTTGGGTAGTGCCACCCTGTGTTTGACTTCCTAAAGGTATGTGTTTTAGAATGTGATAAAGTTCTCGACTCAAACAATTTAATGTTACAACGATTAATGTGTGAAACCTGTTTGTAATGTTCTTGTGTATATATCATGATAAAATGTTGTAAATTGTTTAGATGACCCACTGGGCTTTCAAGCTTACCCTTATTTTTCACATGCATGTACTTAGAAAATAAAGTAGCAAGTTGTGACGTGGTTCAGTGATAGGGGTAGGATGGACAAGATTTTAATTAGTGAATGAGTTAATTACTTGTTTAACTTTGTGAACTTTTATTTAAAAAGGGTTGTATTGACATTAGAAATTTTGATAAAACCTTATTATGATTATTGAAGGGATCTGGATTTACTTTAAAGGTATGTGCTTTAGACTTGAATTCATTAATTCTATTTAATGAATGTACTTAAAATATTGTGTCCATAATGGATGGACAAGGGCAAGTACCCTCATAATTCACTATAGAATTTTGTATAGTGGAATTATGCGGTCCTTAGCATGAAGATGAAAGGGTATTCGTGTATCTTAACCAGTAAGTTGGATAGAAAAATACAAATTTATAGTGTTGCAAATTTTACTATCTATATAATAGTTATGGGTTAAGATCGATGAATACGAGTAACATCTCGATTTTCAGAGATTTTTCTCGATAAAATTAAAATATTCATTATTTTACTTGAAATTTAAGTTTTAAAAATCGGAGTGTTACAAATTGGATCTGGAAGTCATAGATCTGATAGTCATGGAACTAGAAGATCAGTCATTGATGATTTTTCTAGTCCCTATTACCTTTATCATTTTGATAGTCCCGGATTGGTGTTGGTTTCAAAATCTTTGACAGGAGAGAATTACGCCTCCTAGAGTCGGCAAGTGACTATTGTTCTGTCCGTCAAGAACAAGTTTGGCTTCATCAATGGTTCCATTCCAAAGCCTGAAAGTAATGATCTAAACCTTCAAAATCCTTGGAATAAGAACAATAACATTGTAATTTCTTGGATCTTGAACTCTGTATCGAAGGATATTTCCGCTAGTGTTATTTTCTCTGATTCGGCACATGAGATATGGCTTGATCTTAAAGATCGGTTCCAGCAAAGCAATGGACCTCGTATTTTTCAACTTCGTCGTGAACTGATTAATCATAATCAAGGTCAAAATTCAGTTAGTGTCTATTTCACTAAAGTGAAAGCATTTTGGGAAGAACTAAGTAACTTTAGACCACACTGCACCTGTGGAGGAGTTAAGGAATTGAATTCCTATTTTCATATGGAATATGTTATGTCTTTTCTCATGGGGTTGAATGATTCATTTTCTCAAGTTAGAGGCTAGTTGTTGTTGTTAGATCCAATCCCTCCTAGTAATATCAATTCTGCTGGTAGCAAATATCAAAAGAAAGAAAGATTATTTTTCACTCATTGCAATTTTCATGGGCACACAATAGATAAATGTTACAAGATCCATGGCTATCCTCCTGGTTACAAGCAGAAACAAAAGAGTCCGTAGTTGATGAACCAACAACCCGTACTTGTTAATCAGGTTTCCTCTAATTCTGTAGTTGGTCGACTAATCAAGTTGAAGATAATGTTGGTAGTTTCTTCAACAACCTCAATAGCAACTAATATCAACAACTCATGGCCATGTTTTTCAGTCACTTGACTTCCACTGCTAAGGTTGCTGATTCTCAAGACATTCCTTCCACTTCATATTGGGTCGGTACTTCATATCTGAATCATGTTCATTTTTCAGATAATATTTGGATTCTTTATTCTGGAGCATCTAGGCATTTTTGTTCGAATGCAAATGCTTTTATTTCTATGAAGCCTATACAAAATTCTACATATACTTCGCCAGATAATACCTCTATTGTTGTTAGTTTGTGTGGTGATGTGACGCTTAATTCCCAATTGATTCCCAAGGAAGTCTTGTTTGTTCCTCAGTTCAGATTCAATTTGATTTCTTCGAGTTCTATAACTTATAATTCACAGCTAATTGTTATTTTCTTTCCTTATCACTTCATGGTTCAGGACATCACCAACAAGAAGATGATTGGCAAAGGTGAAAGACATGATGATCTATATCTGTTCAAGGTTGATTCTATGATTGTTTCTGTGCATGATTCTTTGAGAAGATTTAACTCTTTTTGTGTCAATTCAAACTTGGCACAATGGACTAGGCCATTTGTCTCCTAAAAGACTAGAGATTCTAAAGCATTGTTTGAGTTTTGTTGATTGAGGTTCTAATAAAGATGATTCTTGCTATATTTGCCCTTTGGCAAAACAGAGAAGACTACCATTTGAGTCTCATAATCGAATGTCTTCCTCTCCTTTTGATCTTATACACTGACATTTGGGGTCCATATTCTATCAGTGCTCGTTCTCGTCATAGATTTTTCTTAACTATTGTTGATGACTGTAGTCGATTCACTTGGGTTTATCTTCTCAAACACAAATCAGATGTGCTTTCTATTATTCCTAATTTTTTCAATATGGTGTTAACTCAGTTCAACAGTAAAACTAAAAGCTTTCAGGTCTGATAATGCTAAGGAGTTGGATTTCTCTACTTTTCTATCTTCCAATGGCGTTTCACATCAATTTTCTTGTGTGGATTGACCTCAATAGAATTCAGTGGTTGAACGCAAACATCAACATCTTTTGAATGTTGCTAGAGCCTTATATTTTTTAGTCACGAGTTCCTATTTACTTTTGGAGTGAATACGTATTAATTGCTACCTTCTTGATTAACAGGACCCCTTCTCCTTTGCTTGTACACAAGTCTCCATATGAACTGCTATATCATACTGTTGTGGACTACTCAGCATTTCGAGTATTTGGTCGTTTGGCTTTTGCTTCTACTTTGCTGATTCACAGGACAAAGTTTGATCTTAGTGCTAGAATTTGTATATTCATGGGATATCCTACTGGTATGTGTTGGGATCCACCTCATCCCACATGGGCGGCTACATTCAAAGTGGACGGCTGAACAAAAGAGGCGGCCAACAACAACAATCAACAAACAACAACTCACGTGGGCAGTGAATTCAACAAATAAGGCTCACGTGGGCTGAACAAACAATTTACAAAATTGCCCCTCAATACTTCTATAAATAGAGCCATACTTTCAACTTGAAAATCAATCCGAGAGATTCAAATTCGGATAGATCTAATTCTAGAGATCCAGAGAGCCTCAAAGAGAGTTTCTTTGAGAAGAAAAAATGTGAGCCAATTTATGAAGTTTTACTCACAAATTGAAGATACATAGTTATTGTATTGCAAGTTGAGAGATCCACCTAAATGTGAAGTTTGTAATCTCATTTTATTATAGTGGAAGTATTTAAGCGGCCTACAGGTCCCGTGATTTTTACCTCCTTTTTAGAGGGTTTTTCACGCTAAAAATTGTTGGTGTTATTTTGTTGTATTTATAGTTTGGAAAATTACCCTGGGATTGTGAAATTTATTTCTTTACAACCATCGATTTTCCCAACAGTATGAAGGTGTACAAGTTCTACGATATCAAGTCCAAAGCATTCTTTGTCTCAAGTTGTTTCATGAGGACGTTTTTCCCTTCCATTCTATTACCAACACAGAGACATTGTTCCATTTCCAGATTTGGTCTTGCCAATATCTCAACCTGAACTTCATCTTGATAATCCACCCAATCCTACTTTTGTCCCTTCTCCTACTGTCCATGTGCCTGAGCCTACACCTACTAATCATATGCCAATATCCACTTCATCTGATCATGAACATAATGATATCCCTTCTCATTTACCTATTGAGATTATACCTCACCGTTCGACTAGACCTGTTAAACCTCCATCTTATCTGCAAGATTTTCATTGCAATTTATTATTTTCTAACCATTCTCTTCCTACTACAACATTATATCCTTTATCACAATATTTGTCCTATGATTTTCTTTCTCCTTCACACAGGTTTTTTATTTTAATAGTTTCATCTCAACATGAAACACAGTTTTATCATCAAGTTGTCAAACATTCTCATTGGAGAGATGTTATGAAAGCTGAATTAGATGCAATGGAATCAAACAACACATGGTACGTTTGTTCTCTGTCTAGTGATAAGCATTCTATTGGTTGTAAGTGGGTTTATAAAATCAAATACAATTCTGATGGTTCTATTGAAAGATACAAAGCCAGGTTGGTTGCCAAAGGATTTACTCAACAAATGGGAATCAATTTTAATGAGACTTTTTCACCTGTTGCTAAACTTGTGACTGTGAAGGTGTTGTTAGCTTTGGCTACAAATCAAGGGTGGCATTTAGCTCAGTTAGATATTAATAATGCTTTCCTTAATGGTGATTTGTTCGAAGAAATTTACATGGACCTTCCACTTGGGTATTCCTTTGAAGGGGAGTCTCCTAATCCAGGTAAGAAAATGGTATGCAAGCTTCATAAATCCATATATGGCCTCAAGCAAGCTTCTAGACAGTGGTATACTTTAATTTGGCTTTACCCAATCCAAGTCTGATTATTCTCTTTTTATAAAAGGATATGGTTACTCCTTTATAGCACTTTTGATATATGTTGATGACATTGTCATTACAGGTCCTTCACTTGAAGCTATGGCATTCGTGACAGCTTTTCTTCATAGCCAATTTAAGCTTAAGGATCTTGGTTCCTTGAGTATTTACTTGGATTGGAGATTGCTCGTGCTTCCGAAGGGATTTTCCTTTCTCAACGACATTATACTTTGCAGTTGACATTGGTTTCTTGGTTGCCAAACCGGCTCCAGTTCCAATGGATCCTCATACTTGCCTCACTGTCAATGATGATGTACTTCTTTCAAATGCTTCTCAATATAAGAAGTTGATTGGTCAATTGCTTTATCTCACACTTTCTAGGCCTGACATCACTTTAGTTGTCCATAGACTGAGTCAGCTTTTATCTCAGCCTAGAATTCCACATATTCAGGAAGCACATTATTTGTTGCGATATCTCAAGAATTGTCCTGGACAAGGCTTATTCTTCTCATCTTCTTCTTCACTTCAACTTAAGGCCTTTACAAATGCAGATTGGACGACATGTGCTGATTCTCAAAAATCAGTTACTGGTTTTTGTGTCTTCATTGGTGATTCTCTTGTATCTTGAAAATCCAAGAAACAAACAACTATTACTAGATCCTCTGCAGAAGCTGAGTATAGAGCATTAGCGTCTACATCAAGTGAAATTGTTTGGATTCAACAACTCCACAAGGATTTTGGTATTGCTGATTCCTCTCCTACTCTTTTGTTTTGTGACAATCAAGTTGCTATCCACATTGCTTCAAATCCTATCTTTCATGAACGGACTAAACACATAGAAATTGATTGTCATTTTGTAAGGGATAAGGTATCTTCTGGTGTTTTGAAGTTGTTGCCTATACGTTCCAAACACCAACTTGCTAACATGTTTACTAAGGCTTTGCCTTCCTCTTCCTTATTTTCGTTGCTTTCCAAGATGGTTGTTTAGGACATCCACAGTCCACCTTAAGAGGGAGTTTTAGAGTTTACTGAATACGTAACTGCAGTAACTATATAACTGCAGGTTGTTAGTGTGTACGTTATTATGTTATAGTTAGCAGGATAGTTATCTAGCTGCTCATATGATGTTATATATATCAAGTGTAACCTTTTGGAATTCATAATAATAAAAATTCAGTTTACATCATTCTTTTTCCCAGCTCTGTTGTAACATACCTAAAATATGATATTTTAGTGATTCCTGAGTGAGGTTGCAATTGTGTTTTTGAGCTACCCTTAGTCTTCCATTTCAAGTGTGGATATTAAAACAAGTGAGTGATTCCTTAAAAAAAACGATATTGATCATGGAGATTTAATCACTTTTTCTTATGTTGTTATTCTTATCAATTTATTATTTTTGAGAACCAAGGGTTTTCAGGCTTCGCCCAACTAATCCCATGCATGGGATCCTTAGTGGGGCAAGTTGGACACGTCCTTAATAGTTATTCAAGTCTCATGCTTAGCATTAGATTTTCTTCATAATAAGGGTGAGATTTGATACTATAGAGTTAATTGATTTCAGGTTCAATTTTTGTCATTGCCCCACCCTAAAAGATGATGGGGATTAATGGGTCATGAACGAACCTGATACCTTCTTGAGAATGCGGTCTGGTTATGGAGAGTTGGTTATACAACTAACTACTAGCATTATATCTTCTCAAAAAAAAAAAAAAAGGGTTCTTGGTTGGTCTACACTATCACTTTAAAATTTAGAAAAATGGAATACTCAGTTTTAGAATTAGCGTAAGTAATATTGTTCAAACTTTGTTTTGGTTAATAATTAACCCTAATTGCAGGACAACCATACCATATTATCTGGTGATGGATGTGCCCTCTTTGAGCAACTTAAAGCACTTGAATGTTGGTAATGGAAATTAGAAATTGTTTGAAAAACTCTTATCTAATTAATTATATGTTATTGTGTTCCATGGTCGAATAGAATGGCCGTAAATAATCACTTAATAAAATGGCTGTAAATAATTTCTTTATGAAACAAAAAAAAAAAAAAAAAAGTAAATACATGCAAGCAGTAATTTATATACCATTAGCTAGTGGCGGCGTCTCAGATAATATTTAAGAGAAACTAGAAGCTTTTTGGTGGGCAAGAATGGAGGCTTAGCTGGGCCTATATATGGGGAGGCTTCTCTAGTCATGGATTGTACAATATAGTACTTTAAGTATCAAAAGCCCTACATTCTAACTTTTTATTTATATGTTAGAAAACAAAAGCCATCTTTATCGCTCCTTCTGACCCAATTCTTTTTAATTAGATTAATACACATTTTATTTTACAGATTTAGTAAAACCTCCCTTGACCATGTCAACCTTGTTGACCATTCATTGGGAAAAAAAAGTTTGAAGTTCTTTTAAAATCACTGAACCATGTTCAAAGAAAAGATCCTCATCATATATGCAATATATGATGCTCATAGTAAAGTCATATGACAGGTTGTAATCATGTTTTACAATAGATTCATTTTATTGTATCAAATTCATAAAATATAAAATGCACCCAAAATAACAAGAATACATTGGGTTCTCTCTTTAATTTTCTTTTTCTTTTTCTTTTGAGTTAACTTGCTACCAACAAATTCATAATTTAATTTAATTAAAAGTTTATTGTATATTGTTTATAAAATAGAAATGAAAACATATTTTTGTAATAAAAAATACAGTAACAACTTATGAATTTGATTTGAGGAAACATCTTAGACACACACTGAATTAGTCTTTTGTAATGTCTACAAATTAACATCCTTATATCCTCCTATTTGACAATAGAGAATTCTTAATAAAAATAAATTATATATCAATTTTGATCAGATATGTTGATATTGTGTTCTTCTGTTCAGTGACTGATTAATTTTGACATACATTTCTATATATACATATATATATATATATATATATATATATATATATATATATAATATTTAGAAAAAGGGCAAAAGAGGGTCTCTCTAATTCCATAAAAAGATAAGGTGGGTTAGCTTATATTGTCCAAGGAATAGTACTAAAAGAAGAAGCCAAAGGTTCTCCTTAACCTATTTAACAAGCCCAATGGAAAAAACCTAACTTATAGCAAATTAGCAATGTGGGAGAATAAAAACTTTGGTACTTGTCCTCTAATTTAGTGTTGCGTGTCTACTCATTTTTCAAAGATGAAGGAAAAGGAGGAGATTTTTAGAATATTTTCTCTCTTTGCATCAAAGCCCGTCATTCCATGGAAAGGTAAAGTTAACCAATCTTGGTGGGTCATACAAAAGATCCTACCACCACATGGCTTAGGTTCATCGGATCGTTATCGATATTCACAACTTTCAATTAGCTCATCCTCGAGATGCACATATTATGAACATCAAAGATGATGTGTGTTGATGAAGGCCCTCTTGGAATGGTTTGGGTTGATTAGATCTTCGTCGATGTTCATAAACATGGATCGGACCCTCATCGAGATCACAAATTAAATTATGAATATCAAATATGATATATATATATGTTGAAGACCCCTCTTGGAGTAGCTTTCTTGGGTGCATGGTTTTTTTAAAAACTCCTTTGCTTTAGGGCTCTCCTACTTGGACATGTTGGCTAGCTTGACCCACATTTGAAGCCTAAGTTGTGAGGGTTTTAGATACCATTCCCTATCTAAAAGGTTTAAATTATTGAAAATGGTGAAGACCCACATCACCATCCTTAGTCCAGTGAATATAGAGTGCATGTGTATAATAATAATAATAATAATAATAATAATAATAATAATAATTATAATAATAATAATAGAGAACAATATAGGAATATATTACAAAGAGATTGGAACCTAAGGAAGCGATGCCTTGAAGAAGAATATCTTGCAGAGTTTGTCTTGCTTAGCTTTCTTCATCGCCATCTTCTTTCTTTCTTCTAGTAGTCTTCAAATTAATGCTTTAAATATCAAGGGTTTCTTTGGGGCCATGGCTAGAGTAATAAGAAGAGCTGTTGGGTTAATTATATCATCATCCTTTGATTTCTGTTACTTTTGTTATCTAAGCAATAATAGCCAAAACAGCAGTCACAGAAGAAGCCACAAGATCATCAGCAACATGCCAAAGGGTCGCCCGCTTGCTTTGCAGGTTCGATCCATCCTTATTCGCTTTCATTCTAATTATATATTTAGTTTGTTGCTTTCAAGTATCTCTTATATATAGCTCAAGTTTTCTCAACTTGCCATGACCAAGAAGAAGAAAAAGAAAAGTACATATGCATATACATATAGTACTAGGAATAGGGAGAAGAAAACTCAAAAAGAGAGAAAAATAAAATAAAATATTTGTTTTTCCTTGTTATTGTTATGTACGAAGGTTTCTCAATAACTTCATGTGGGGTTTCTTGTATATAGAACAAAATTGAAGTGGGTAGTACTGTAGAAATTAAAAAGAAGAAATAAAAATAAATATAGAAGGATATATAACAGGGTATTTTGTTTTTTCATTATATATATGGTAGTTATTCTAATCAAGGTTATATTAGTTGTTTCTGATGTGCCATAAAAATACTAATTAGCCTTAGAGTTGCCATTTTTTGCCTTCTTTCTTTTTGTTCTTTCAAGAGAAGCATCTTTTTTTTTCTCCTTCTGTTATTAAGTTATTAAGCATGTTTTATTTTTTATTTTTATTTTTTTAAAGAAATTCTTTTTGGCACTATAGATTGATGTCCCTTTGTAGCTTAAAAGGGCTTCCAAAAAGGAAACAGGTATCTCATGAGAAAAAGAATTGGAAAGAAATGAGAATGAGAACAAAAGGCAAACATATGTTTGGCTTTGTGAAAAAATGAAAGAACAGTGCATATATGCAAGCATAATATTTAATTTATTCAACTTTTCCTGTCTCATAGATATATACATATATATATATATATATATATATATATATATATATATATATATATGCTTTGTTATGTTCTTTTCAGACTGTGGAGCTTCAAGTCAGGATGTGCTGCACAGGCTGTGAAAGGGTGGTTAGAAATGCCATACTCAAGCTCAGAGGTAGCTTGACGAGACCTTAATTAATAAGTTCACAATTAAGATCAAAATTAATTATTTGTGCATGCAATTGATCATACAAAACATTGTTAAAAACATCTCTTAATGATTTATGTATATCCTAAATGAAGCAATTATTAATCTTTTACTCTTTGCCCTTAAATATTGATGGCAAATTAATTGATCTATCATAAATGAGGCTTATAAAAGTAAAAGATCAATTAATTTGCCATCGAGGCTCCTATTATTGTAGCGTTTGGCGTCTGGGGAAGGAACAACATATAAAACCTTACTTTCTAGATTGGAAAGAATATCATTTTCAAATTCAAACTCATGACCTCCAACGCACAGTGGAATAACCTCGACCGTTGCACAAAGCCCACCCTTTATAAATGAGACACATTTCGATAGAAATTAATAAGGGTATTTAATTGATTTAGGGATTGATTCGATCGAGATAGACCTAGAGATGGAGAAGGTGACGGTGATTGGCTACGTTGATCCGAACAAGGTGCTGAAAGTAGTGAGGAGGAGTGGGAAGAGGGCTGAGTTCTGGCCAAACCCTGGTCCACCCTTGTATTTCACCTCGACAAATAACTACTTCAAGGACTTGACTCATGACTACAAAGAAAGTTACAACTACTGGAGGCATGGCTACAATGTTGGTGAAAGACATGGCATTCTTCCAGTGACTCAGAGAGGAGATGATAAAGTCAGCAACATGTTCAATGATGACAATGTGAATGCATGTCATGTCATGTAATGTAACTGGCTAATATTACCATATATATAGTACCACACCATGTTACTTTCCAAGATTCATTTCTCTTATGATGGTTCTTTATGTTTTGATTACTTGGGAAGATGATGTTGGTATGTATATATATATATATATGCTGGCTAGAGTTATTAGGATTATATGGGTGTTGTTCTTGGAAGCTTTGATGTGTAAAGATGGGAATGTGAGCTGGGTTTGATTCTGTTTTCTTTTGTAGTTGCTCCGGATGATCAGATGATATAATTGACATGTTTGTGGAGAATAATAATTTAATAAGCTTTCAGCTCCAAATTATGCGCAATTATTATATGAACTATTATTATTATCAACTAAATATTATATATTAATACACATTATTCATAACAAAAAAAAAAAACCTATAGAAATAGAAGAGAACAATATTAATAATATAATATTTTTCGCTTTTTTATTCAAAATGGTCGTGTTATGCTGTGTTCATTTGTTGATAGTGAGAGATCAATGTAATTGTTAATATGTAATAAACACATTAAAAATTATGTATATTGTTCTTATTTTTCAGATACTAAAATTCCTTATTCTTGCTTTATTTAATCTGAGAGAACAGCAGCAGTACTGCTTGTCATCAGGAGAATGAGAATAAGGAATAAGTTGACTATATAAGCACTCTGCAGGAACCGAAGTGATTCTTTTTCATGGAACGAAAATAACAAGTAGATCATATGATAACGGGTAGGGTTTGCGCTTTTCTTTATATATATTCTTTTTCTTCTAGTATCTCTGTCAAGAAAAAGATGCATCCAGATAGGGCCAAGTAAATTAAATTGACCTCTCGTATATCAAATACCTTGCAAGCTAAGGCTATATATCATATCCAAACCCTAAACCCTAAATTCGTAATTTTGTAAACTTCCATTATTTGAGTAAAGTTAGAGGAATCCCTTTTAAAATATCATTTAAGACATTAATAATTATTCTAATGGTTCTTCTCAAATCAAATGTAGGCACTATTTGGGAGAAGATTTTTTAAAGAATTTTTAAAACAAAAACATTTTTGAAGGTGTTTAACAACAATTGCTCTAGCTAAATTGCTGTGACAAAATGCAGTTTTCTACTTAAAAAAAAAAAAAAAAAAGCTATGTGAGATCAGCTTTTTTAAAAAATACTTTTACTAAAAGCCCTTCTTAAAAAAGTATTTTTACAAAAATTGTACTAAACACGATTGTAATATCGGCCGACTTGAAATAAACTTGAACAGTATATAATCACTTGTCCTTTTTTTTTTTTTTTTTTTGTAATAATTGGTGTCTTAAATAGTATTGCAATAACATTCTCTTACATTTTAATCTTGAGAGGCTAACTTCATTTTGTCAATCCTTATAATATTTACAAAATATTGAACTGATCATATTATTATAGTAACTCATCAATCCTATTTTGATTAATTTCTATAGGGCTTTTAATCAGATTTAAGTTGTTGTAATGAGTTTATGATAATTCGTTGGATGGGATTAATTATTTGACAAATATATTTTCTTTTATAACCGACACATGGAAGGGTTCAAAGCAAGCACTACAGCCAAGGATATATGAACATGAAGCTGATCGATGTACATTTTAATTTATATTCATTATGACATATCATCAATCTTAGATAATCTAACTAATTAATTTAATTTCTTAGTCATCAAAAATATATTTGCATATTATAAGCTACATGTTAGATTGAAAAAGCATAAGAACCATATTTTAAGGAACATGTTTAAAACTTCACTAAGAATTAAAATTTATTATTTTTGTTCATCTTCGTAGTACATGGATTTAATTTTTCTAAAGTGGTTTTAGTTGAATATTTCTTCGATTTTGACAAAAAAATCAATAATTTTCTTATGAACAATGTTAAAAGAATTAAAAATAATACACCAATTACTACAAATTACTAGTCACATAAGATTTATGACTTTAATACATTTAAATACACATTTTTAACACAACTACAAATCTAATGTAATGAAGGCCTTATACATCAGATTTATAGCAAATGGTGTATGATTTTCAATCCTTAGCATTTCTCTTTCCTTACACCTTTTTTGTAAGGAACATGTTTCTTATACTTTATTGCGAGCCAAACATTCAAACTACTCCAAGGGATTTTCTTCTCGTAGGAATTGTTGGCCATCTCCAATAATCCAACCCGTAATTGTTGATTGAACACCCAGGTAATGAGCGTTAATTTCATCCTTGAACACGTTCAGTTCTTAAATTTCTGTTCAAGTGCCTAACAATTTCTTTTCTGGGTGTCATTTGAATTTTTCACTCTTTGATTCTTTATTCCCTTTTTTGTTTTTTTGGTCCATGACTCACTAACCCTTTTTACAAGGGGGAGACTATTCTAGAGTAAGAAATTACAAAAGTTGGTGGCGTCCCTTCCTAAAGTGAGACGGATAAGTATGAGCACGAAGTCGGACTCGAAATCGAGACCTCACCTCTTAACCATGACTTATATATCATCCCTCATCCAACGAGGCTACCCAACTTTGGGTTCTTTGATTCTTTATTTCATAAAACACATATCTGGTGGCAATAAGTTTGGTTCTTTTGAATATCCCAAAATCTCTTTTATTTTATTTCATTATTTTGAGAATTTTCTGCAACACCCATTTGTTTGTTTTAATTTTTTGAGGATTTTGAGCTGGTGGGTTCATTCATCTCTGACAAGGAAACCCTCCTAACTAGTTTTATACAAATTTATCTGTACATACTGAACAAAAATCTAATTCATGCCTTTGTTTTCTACATTTTGGGAGTAGTTAATTTGACAATCTATGTCCAACTTATACCCAATTTTTTTGATCAGCAGTACAACTTATGGGAATACCACTTGGTATAGTAATTCACATAATAGCTCTTATGTGGTTATTGTTTAAACTTCTTCTTTCAGCATGTAATCAAATCAAAATCTGTTGTTCCCCTGTTTGTCCCTGTCGGGCAGCTTTGGGATGGAATACGTGGCAGGGGATAGCATAGAAGGAAGAATACGAGCTGGGGGAATCCATTGACATACAAAACTTTTGTGAGATCAATCTAATTCAATGTTTAAGTCCTGTTTTCACAAGTGGCCGGGGAGGGTTCAAGTTCCCTCACTAATATAATAAATGGGCGTAGTCATGGTTATTGATTCTTTATAATTTTGTTATAGGCTTATGGTCCTTGTTGTCTCGCCCTGCGTTTCTGTAAGGCTTTTGCATTCACTTTGTCTCTATGGTTCTTAGGAGGGTTACTAGTTCTGCCTACATGTTCTTTAATTAATTCATGATATCGTTGGTAGGATGTATTCTAGAAATGAAGAATCACAGCAATCTTGACAAAAAAAGAAAAAAAAAATCAGATTCAAAGTATTTCTTTTTCACTATGAATTGATTTGGAATCTTGAATGGTAATTGTTTCTTTTTCATACTAACCCTATGGCCAGAGGCTTGGAGGAAGACTAAACCTTCTAAGTAATAGCATTCTAAGGCTTATAAGGGTAGATAAAGTGAGTTCAAGGATCTAGTAGAGGGCTTAAAGGCCCAATATAGAGCTCATAGATAGTTCAGAGCAAACCATGGGGCCTAAGCCACCGCCCACAGAGAAAATTCTACAGGTTGTTTGGTATATATAATGGCAACTTGATGCAAGATGTTGTATATATTATATGAACAAAATAGAGCAAGTCATCTTGCATAATTGCTCTATACATATATATGATAACTGTGGTAAAGCTGAACTGAAGCATATTTAAAGTAAAGTGCACTATTAATTTATTTCAGAAAAAGTAAACTTATTCAACTTAATTAATTAACTATTACCACCTTTATTTAACAAGTTGAAAGTCTTCCGCTGGTGGAGCATTCAAGTAGTTTAATAGATTATAATTAATATTGTAAAAGATTGAAGATGTCTTTATCTTGCTCCAAAAGTCACTATTACGTACTATAAAATAATTAAAGAATGATCAAAGAAAAATGTTAGATTTAATTCTCTATTTTTTATCATTTCTCCAATATTTTTATAACTCGTTTCTCCGTCTTTTCTCCATTTCTCATTATCTTCTCATTTTTTTTACATCATTTCTGACAACTTCTCTTCATGATCTCTCTCATTTTTATATGAAGAGATTTACATCAAAAAATACTAACTCACATGATAAGTAACTATGCTTCCAAATGATGAGTATGAGATACATATATATATATATATATATATATATTTATATATATATATATATATATACCGCACTATATATATGTGTGTATGGCAATGTCCCCGAACTTTGACAGCCCCTAAACTAATCCTTCTCCTTGGCCAATCAAAGGCAGACCATTCAAGCTATTAGATCCAAGAGATTCAAATATATAGTTATTAATTAACTAATTTTATAATTTTTTTCTTAAGCATTAAATCTTGGTCAACAAGGTGAGAGACAAATCTACTTACGAAGAACTACAACCTTCTATGAGAATGACTCATCCCTTTCTACAAACTCTATATTGCCCATTGTGCTTAACAATTAATGTCGTTATCGCTTTATATAAACATATGTCTTAAAGAAAAATACTAAGGAGATTGAAATCTCTACATTATTTGTTACAAATTTGATATGTCAAAGTTTCATATAAGATTTATAGTTTTCTTGAAAAGTGTGTTGTCTTAATAAATTAAAGTAAAAATCTGATGTGACAGTGATTTATAGTAATTGGTGTATTAATTTCAATTCTTCTAGCATTCTTCTATCTTAAAATTAAATATTATTGCACATGCACCCAAGGGCCTAGCTATGTACGGACTGGCCTGGCGGTAGCCCGGGTAACTTTTTTTTTTTAAAAGCCCATATTACCCTTTGCCCTCGTACATAATTTTGAAAAAAAAAAAACCCTAATACCCTTAATCCCTTAATACCCCAAATCGCAAAACCAAAATGGAAATAAAATAAAATAAATCGCACGATACCAAATCGCATAAATCAACCCCAAATCGTACAAATTAACCCCAAATCTGGGACAGCTCTAAATCGCACTAATCAACCCCAAATTGTATTTTGAGGGTAAAGTTCATTATGTCCTCCTCGAAGTGTACATTTTATTTGCAATTAATGAATTTTCTTTGTATCGTCAAAGTTTGTCAAAAAAATAATTTTAGCCCACATGAAAGAAAAATCCTAACTACGCCCCCGCATGCACCCAACATTAATTAATTATATACATATTAAAGGAGGAGGATAATTATAAATTAATTACTAGCTCAAACGATAGAATTGGGTATGTTAGGCTATGAGTATATATATATATATATATTCTAACCAAAAAAATATAACTATGCATATAATTATACCTTCATATTTATTATATCACATATTTTGTTTTTATAAGAAACAGAAAATATATTACTACATAAATGTTTAAAAGCCAAAGAATATAGAAGCGAACCAATTACAAAACTCCAACCTTGTCATACGAAGTTTATAACCCAATCGTATTTATTGTATCATATATTATATACATTGAAATATATATAATGTATATATATATATGAGAAATATTAATTTAACTATAAATTTTTGTAACTACATATACAAGTACACATATATATTTATTAAATTATTTATTACACGCATCAAAATATATAAAATATTAATATTTAATAAATATACAGTTGTAATTGCATATACAATTGTAAAACTTAAAGTTAAATTGATATTTTATATATATATATATATATATATGTGTGTGTAATATAGTTGATACATTATGTATCGGTGGTGGTGCAAGCAGTGGCAGCGGTAGGAACAGCAGTAAGCATGCATTAGGAATAGTATTGGATGCAGTTTGGGTTTGAATAAAGGGAATGGGAATTAAATTAAAGGTGTTGTAGAGATTACGGCTCCGGAAGGTGCGCAGCGCAGCTATATAGCCCCCATGAAGGGTATCTATCGTTTCCGTATATCATTGCAGTGTTGTGTTTCTTGGATCTGCTGCTATTGCACTGTCGCTGTCTTTCTTTGCCTTGAACCACCAAATCTTCAACAAAATTCCCATCACCTTTTAATTTCCTCCTTTTATATTTAATTATAATAATATTTAATTCCCTTCTGCCAATAAGAACCAAAAAATAAAAATAATAAATAAATTATGCCGTGTATATATATATATATATATGCTAGGTAGCTACATCCATCTGATAAAAAACCAATCACATGAACCTACACATTCCTAAATAATTAAACAGACTATATATATGCTATATAATTCCTTTTACATGCCTCATGTCCCCAAGCTTTAATTGAAGCATGCCAATAATATTAATTCATTCATTCATTCTCTTGCAGATCAAATAATACTATCTACCTGCAGCTAGCTACCTACATCACCCATCCTGCAACTTATTTGCACGCCTCTCCTCTTTCTTTCTCTTTATATATATATTAGATTTATTTTATGACTTGAATTACCCAGAAGCTTGTGAAAGTGGCAATTAATTAGCCAGTGAAGTCCACATATATCTTGGGTCACATTAATATATAAATTAAATCACGGGCCTGCCAAATTAAGCTAGATTAATTAATTCCAGCATTTACTTATCCTTTAATTATGAATACCATAAGTATATAACTACTACAATTAATCGCACCATGAATCTCTACTCTAAATCTCCTTTTATGTTTTACATGTTAGTGTAATTCATACATATATGTATATATAAATATTACCTCTTTATTATATAAACTGCAACACAACCCTAGCTACACTACTGAAACCTTCTTAATTACTGTATATATCGTATCTAGCTTTAGCTATTGGCTTATTGCTATGACGGCCTGGTGCTGCAACCTAGCTATACCCTAAACCCAATTCCACCAAAAACAAAATAAAAAATAGAATGAAATCATTTTTTTATTTATTTTTTAAATGTATACTATGCCAATTACTGTATTAATAAAAGTAGTGGGAAAGCATTAGTAGTAGGAATTGATACCCATGAGGCCTCATTGTCAGTAATAACTCCATATTGGTGTTTCAGAAAGATATTAAATGCATATATGCTCAATTCCTCCCTCTACACACATGTATGAACTGCTGATGAGAAACTTAAATGCTTCACAGATCTGAGATGCATGTACTTGGTAAAATTAGCTAGAGAGGACATATAACAGAGAAAAACAGAAGTAATAAAAAATAAAAAGAAATAAAAAAAATCAGAGAATAATTAAGTGGGTATACGTATGTGAGAAAGATGGGCAGGATTGAAAGCTACAATTCTGTAATTGTAAAGCCAGAAATGACGGAAAGAGGTGATGAGTAGTTAAAGATATATAGCTGAGTTTCTTCTCTAACTCCATGTAAAAGCAAGTCTACATGATCAGCTAAGCTATATATTTCCCTTAATCATAATATTGATGGATGGCCGGCCACTAGTACTACTTCTTCAGACTTTTCGTTACTGTTGTCTCTTTTATAAATTCTTGGGCTCTTCGCCTTCTTTCTTTCTTCTTCTCTTCTACTGGTCTTCTGATCTTCTTCTTCTTCTTCTTCTGATTTTTCTGATTTTTTTTTTTTTGGTTATTTCTTCCTTTAATTTTTATTTAATTGTAAAGATTGATTAATTCCATATGGTACGCTTCATATGGTGTGTTTGGTCTTCTTGCATGCAACAATGATTGGGGACCCATTTCCTTCCATCCGTCAAGTTCATTCATACATACATATATATATACTACAGTACCATTTCTGATCTTATGTTTGTATGGCCACTGCAATTTGATCAGTTGCACCTCTGATCAGAACCGTCCATTTTGCATTAATTGTTGTTGCTCATATATATGGGGATCATAGAATTAATATTTAATGTATATTATACCCAGTAACAAGTGTAATTTCTACAAATTTCTTGTCTATATAAATCTAATTAAGGTAATATTAATTCTGATCAAAAGTTGTAAATATCATAGAGGAACCCTTATATAATTGCAAGAAAATGCATGTATAGACATTAACAGGCACAAAATAAAATGATTAATTAAATAAACTTGGTAATTAATATATATAGCTAACATTTTCAAAATATAAAACAAGGAAGTGACACCTTTTGGATACCTATGTTTGTGCACCTGTGATCTTCTCCAATAAATCATGAACTACAATGTGATTTGAAATTTCTCATCAAAACATTTCAGAAGATCATATTTCTATAGCAAATACAGGTGATTATTATGTCATAAACCAAATCACTTTGGATGATCACATCAATAAAAACTAAAACTATCTTCCTAGGGTTTGGGGAGCTTGAAACATTAAAAATATATATATATATATATATCAATTAAGGTTAATTAATTGTAGGGTCACTGTAGTAAAGAGAAATAGGTGACTCTAGCTGTTAATTTGTATATATATATATAGTCCAAGGACTACACCATAATATTCCTCCCCCAGCATAAAATAATATATATTAATTATCTCTATATCTATATATATATCTTAAAGTTAAATTTGGATGGTCCCCTACTAGCTAGCTAGGTAGCTAGGGGAAGAATGAAAATGAATAGGCTCACAGAGATTTTATTTTATTTTTTATTTTTTTATATTCTCAATTGTACGTAGGTTGGCTGGCAATTGGGACCATCTTATATATGCTCTCATCCATGAGTACTGTTGCTATAGCTTTAAAGAAAACTAGGGTTACTTCCCACACATGGTAAAGTAGGCAAAGCTTTCTCCACTAGGATTTAGATTGTATCTCTATTTTGATGAATAAATCAATGAAGTGTGGGGGAGATTAAACACTGCTTGAAGATATGATGATGATCTACTTCCAAAAAGGAAATTTTGATTCCCATGAACTTGCTCATGTTCATTAAAAGAAGGCTATCCTTGCAAAATATATCATTTTGACCTTTGCATATGCATACTACGTGGATTTTATAGGTAAATATCCTCTGACGAAATTTAAAAAAAAAATATACTGCATAATCATGGAATATTAATTAATTAGTAACTTCCAAGACCATGGAATCATGGGTATTCTACAACTACATATATTACAAAAAGATGAGACAAGAATTATAATTCAGTCAGTTATTATATATATATATATATGAGATTAAAAAATGAATAATTATTAGAGTCAATATAATTAGGAATTTCGTATGTTCATGTTTATGACTTCATCAATATTTTGATATATTTGATGGACAAAAACAGTTTTTCGTTGATTTTCCGAATTATATATATATAACCCTCATTCTTTAGCTTATATGCAGCATTGAAATTAAACTCCATCTTCACCTCTTTTGCTTATAATTTAACATGATATCATTGTTACCCTTTTCGCTGTAATACCTTCAACTAATTTCCTTCTCCTTAAAAGCCACCAAAAAAAAATAATTATCATCTAATGATCATGTCATTTTGGAATAGATCCAATAAGTATATGATTTATATAATAAATTAAGTAACTACTTAAATGAGTTTTACAATTTGATTAATATTAAGCTTTTTATGATAAAAGAATTACCAAAACTAGTTAGCCTTTTAAATGGTTACTTATACGAAACTTCTTTACTATTTCATTTTAATTAATACATTTCCCATTACTCTTAAGTTAGACACTAACAATAGGAATATCTCATTATATCTGAACTGAATCATAATATTCCACCAAAATTTCACTCACCTGTTATAAGAAAAAACTACCCTTACTTGGTAGAATAAATAGATATATTTAACGAATTAACAGTTAGACTATTTATTCTGTAATTGCAGTCAATCTTTGTATACACAAGAAGTTAGCTACATTTGTAAATACACATGGTATTCTGAATTTCTTTCTCTCATGATCTTTTTATCATTCTCATATTCGTTGCAATTAAGCACACAACATTAAGATGGAAACGCCTTAGCTGATCACAGTCCAAAATTACAAATAGAATTGGTGTTATGACAAATTCTAAATCAATCAAAAGGAATTACAGAACTTATAATTTATGTGCTTAATTAACAAAAAAAAAATTCAAAGGAAAAACTAAGAACTTATAATTCAAGGAAGTACTAGTTAGCTGCTTGTGTGTGTGTGTGTGTGTGTGTGTGTGTGTGTGTGTGTGTGTGTGGGCACAGTTGAATAAGCAGAACTGATCAATTCCTAGACTTGCAGCCATATGTTTAAGTCTACGAATATAGCACACCTTTTTTTTTGCAAGGTACACTACAGTACACTTAGATTATATTTCACACAGATTAACATGGCTTGAAAACTACTGCTATTCAATGGTATAGCATTACTGAACATCAATGCAACAATACCTAGCTAGGGTGTTGATGCTGATATAAATGTGGTTGCATGCGAGTAGTACTGTTACATCCATATGTGCCTATATCATGGTTGTGCCCTCTTTTTCATTTTAGCTTATCATAAAACACTGTTCAGCAAAAATGGCATCTAAGAGAAGACTTAACTATAAGAGTAAATCTGCTGCTGGCCTCATCACCAAGGAGAGGCATTTCCGTGAGAAGTCATGTTGCTAAATGTGGAGGCAATTGAGAAATGGAACTTAGGGAGATATACTGTCATATATGAGGAGTATTCAGTACTGATGCACTGAAATATTTTCTACATGATAAATAAGATATCAATGTTGAGATTAGTTAGAGGTGTATGAAAATATGTCATTGAGAAAATCCCTTCATGATGAAGTGTATTAGAATTAACAAGATGAGGAACAAGCAAAATAGAGAGATTAGAGCTAGTGAGAGAGAGACTACAGAAAAAAGTGGGCAGTTCAAAGCTTAATGCCACAATATTTATCAATCAAACAACTAATTAGGATATCTCCTATCATTGCATACATATATGCAATTGATAAATTACAATTATATGTCAAGTTGCCTAATGTATAATACATGCAAATTGTGAATGGAAATCATTGATGAAAGCTCTTTCTGAATCAATATTTGTCAGGACCCCTTCACAAACCCCTAGCATCATGACCGGCATCTCAATACACGTATAATAAGTGTATAAAAATTTTGGGGTATTAGCTTTTATAAAAATGAGGATCGTTACACTATCAATGATATGGGCATATGTATGTCAGTTCACTCAACATGTTGTTGCAAATATGGATATCTAAAGGGAAAAAAAAAAATCAAATGCTAGCTAATATATTATATTTACCATGCATGATCAACTCCATGTCTACATATAGCTAGCAACAAACAAATAATTCTTAATTCCCTACATATAATTGGTTGAAAACTTGAGTAATACTATATATACAATACCATCAGCTGCATTTGGCAATATTTTCAGTCTGATGCATGCATTTGTAACAAGTGAAGTAATAGGATCATAAACTAAACTAATTTGGAGGGCTATCCAGAGAATTATGCCTGAGCAAAAACCTTATATTGGTGGCTTTTAGAGGCTTATGAGCTGCTTTACATATAGATTTGCAAAAGCTCATAGCAATTTTATAAACTAGTAATATATACTAGCAGCTCATAAACCTCAAGATTTCAAGAGCTCATAGCACTATATATAGTGCTATTCACAACTCTCAATATTAATGCATAAGATCAAGATGCATTTGTTGAAAATCAAATGGCCTCATATGTCATAGATCTCATAGGAAGCTAGAATTCAAAAATATTAAAAAATTTAGTCAAATAGAAATATAATCATATATATGATTGTTTCTAAGGCCCAATTAATAATTAAGCAATACTAACTTCCCCAATGAATGTTCTATTTTTTAATCTTTTGCTTGTTTTGATAAATGCAAGAGGACAGAAACAAACATTAATAAAACAACTAAATTATCTATTTCTTAAAAAAAAAATTAGTAATTTATACCAAGTTACCATATTTATATGGGAAACCAATACCTAAATCTTCATACTATGCAACAACCAAATTTTATATATATGTGTAATCTATAAAATTAATAGTAGACTACTACATGCAGGGAAATCTCCCAAGTGGCTTGTTAAAGATACTAAAGAAAAGATATACTATATATTGACTCCTTAAAAGTCTTCAAGGGTGGCTATAGCTAATTATGCTCGGTGTACGAAGCCTCATTTAAAGAAATCTGTATTCCATAAAAGAATTTTTTTTTTTTTTTTTTTGGTGTACTAATTGTAAGCAAAATCCAGATAAGAAGGTTGGTTGGTGACTGTGTAGATGAGCAGTAAACCTAGAAAATTAAAACATATCTAAGAACAATAATATATATTTATATAAGAACAGAAAAGAAAGAAGAGGAAAATATATATGAACAGACCTTTTTGAATAAGTTTCATCAGCTTTAATTCTCTGCAGCATCTGCGCGCAAGCGTGCCCAAGGGAGCAGCGACAACAATAACCAAAAAAAAAAAAAAACTAGCTAGCTACCAGCAAGTATTAAGAACAAGGGGGGGAACAAAAGAGAGAGAATGAAGAAACATGTTCATTAATGCCATCACAAACTTGCCTCTTTTTTCATGAAAAGTAGAGAGAAAAGGCAAAGAACTCAAGAGAAAATTAATATGATTCAGTTAAAAAAAAAAACAACTTAGAAATTAAATAATTAAAGAGATGATCAACTAATTTCACTCAATGCCCATTGCATTGATATATCATTTTGGGAAACAAATTAATCACTTCATCAAAGGGAAAATGTGAACTTATTCATGACAATACCTGAGATCTATAATTAATAGATTATACACAATTGGAAGACAAAACAGTACTTTGGATTAATAAAAATATTGCATCTTTAATTTCCAAGCAAAACCCTCTCATCATCATCACCAAATCCTACACCCTTATGGAACAAAACCCATTTGATAATTAAACTGAAATTCAACAACCAAGACCTGCCCACCTTCCATTCCATCATCCTTTAGCAGGTATTACTGTTAAAATTTTGATCTCGTTCTCAGTGAATGCATGGTAGAAAGAATTATAACAATCTAGCTAGAACTCCAAACCAGCAAGTTTGATTCCTCTTTCCCTACTAGCTAGCTACTCTTCTTGATCTTCTGCAAATTAATATTCCAATTACTTGATCACCATCATCCTCATTCCACCTAATATGAAAGTATATATATATAACTATTTATATATATTATGTAACTTTTGAAGATGATATATCAGATGTCCAAGTCCAAGGACATGGAAGGCTGCGCCCTAATGTTATTTCTTGGCAATTCACTTGGCACTGTGGCAGCTGCTGGTACTACTGGGCCACCATTGTATAGCCTTAATTGAAGAGGGTGATAAGAAAGAGAAGAAGAAGAAGAAGAAGAAATCTGATGATGATGATGACGATGATGAGGGGATATTATAAGAGAAGAAGAAGCCATTGTTGTGTGGGGTACAAATGTGGTGGATGACAATACCTCGTCTTCCGATATAGGACATTCGACGTTAACGCCAAATAGCCTGAGCCGCTTCACTGCTGCAGCTTTACCATGGACCACTGGCACCGACTCGAACACTATCGGCATTTGATCCTGATCAGTACTACCCTGATGATGATATGGAGTTGTTGATGTTGTTGTTGATGACGATGATGATGATCTCAGGTATAAAACTGACCCAGCTGAAGAACCAGGATTCATCACATTGTAACCATATGTGGTACCATGGTGATGGTGGTGGTGGTGGTGGTGAAGGTATTGATGCTCATAATTCAGCTCTTGTGGAACCCTATGATGAACATATTGGTCCCTAGGCATGGACACAGGAACCGTCGATGAGGGCAAGAAAATCTGGCCAAACGGGACGGATTGAGGCAAAGGAATCTGATGAAGAGGCGGCAAGGCCACTCGGTCCGGCCGGCGCCTCCAATTGATGTAAAGTCGGTCTTTTCCTAACTCTCCGGCGCCTCTCTCAAACGAAACGATATCACCGGCATAAAGCTTCTTCTCCTTCACAAATCGGCTCCACCCCTTTGTCATCACATAACTCTGGCTGCTATTCCAGTAAGAGTATCTGAATCTCCATGGCTTCCCGTTCCGATCCTCAAAATTTAACAGTAAACCCTTCTCGTTCGTGGTCGAGTCGAGCGGGAAGTACTTCTCAGCATGTTGTTTAGGTATCACGAGCCGATTTAGCTTCCCAACATCGCTCGGTGTAACGACCTTATCGAACATGTGCTCTCTCTCAATGCAAATAGAAGGATGATCAGTTCTTGATGATGATCCATTACCACCACCACCATCACCATTATCCGATTCGGGCCTTGTGCCACCGAGCTCGGGCTTCCGTTGAAGAGGGTCACAGCAGCCATTAAAATTAGTTGGGTCAGCTGGATCACAAGAGCTTTCTGCAGCTTGGTCTGGTTCTGATGGCCATGGCTGCAGCTGAGTAGAACTAGAAGTAGTACTACTGTTAATCTTGTCACAAGTTTGAGCTCCCCAAGGCTGGCTGATCAACTGATGATGATGAGGAGGAGGAGGAAAGATGGCTTGGAACTGATGGGAAGAAGAAGGAGATGATGAACAGGAAGAAGATGAGTTAAAAGGGAGCTTACCCATGTTTCCAATTATCTCTTCTTCCTGATCTACTTCTTCTTCCTCACAACATCTTGCTCTTCCTTGCATAAACTCCATTTTAAAACCCCACTTCAAATTTACTCTTCTATGTCACTGGATCTAATAAGTTCTAAACTAACTAAATTTCCCAAAAAAAAAAAAAATCTAGGGATGAAGAAATTAATTAAAGTAGAAGATGAAGAAAAAGTATTTTTCTTCTCATCACCGGTTATGGTGCTTTCTTTTGGCTTAGATTTTGCCCCGTTGATCTTCAAGAACCTAACAAGACATCTCAAAAATCACACGAGCTAGAGAGAAAGAAGAAATCTCTCTTACTAGAATGAGGGTCGGTGCCTTCTTCTTTGACCTTTGAAACTTAGACCCACAATAAGACAATATTATTCCAATATATATATAAGAGATGATCATCAAATGTAAGAGATGGAGAAAGATGAAGATTTTGTAAGTGGGTTTTTTTAAAAAAAAAAAAAAAAAACTTACTGATATAATCTATGGAAGATCTATCTACATCTATATATCTATATATATCTTTCTCTATTCTTTTTCTTCATTAATAAGGAAAACAAAATTAATGAAGAAGAATATTATATGATATTAAAGGGTGAGTAGAGAGAGAGAAAGAAATTAGGGAAGAAGAGAGAAAAGGTTTATACGTAGGGACCCATGAATTATCAGGTTGGGGCTCATGTGAGCTTGTCCTTTCATCATTTTTGGGGTATCTATATTTGCTCACAGATAATACCCCAAAAAGCCAGTTGTTCTAGACAAGAGCAGCTTGTGATGGACTTTTCCCAAGTGCCAGTTGTTCTATATAGCATGCAGCTGCTTGACCTTGTGATATATATGTATATATATATATTATTAGTACTATATATTATTATAATTATTATTATTCTGCCAAAGTTTTTAGTATATATCCGTGTGTATGTATATATATTATTATTGCTTCATCTTCTAAGGTAATTTTGACTTTTGCAGCCATTGATTTTGTACTTGCACAGAGGTGGGAAGAGGGTGGTGGAGGGATAGTGAGGTATACCAACCATTTTATATATATACAAGCTAGGCTCCAAATTTAACACTTGGTCATTTTAATTTAAGGGTAGAATTAATATTATTAGGGCCTAGCTATATAAACTTTATAAGCAAATCGTTTGCATATATGGTTGAAAGTAGAGCCAAGTTATGTATATTCGTGGAGAGTATTGTAGCTAATAGGTAATAGATTATATATAGATAGCTATATGTATAGCTTAATTGCAAATCACTACAGTCCAACAGGTGGGTGTATGGCCATTGATTCCATGTGGTCCAAATGATTTTCCCTGCTGTAATTTAATGGTTCACACAACCCAAATACTATATCTTATTAATTATCCATTGGTTCCCATTTTTTCTACCAATGGGTTCATCAATTTGGGTCTAGAGTACTCAGGTTGCTTACTTAATTTGATCGAGATGGATCATAATAATAATATGGTTGTCTCTCTCTATCTCTCTCTGTAGATCTCCAAACACACGCGCGCGAACACACAGATATATATATATATATATATATAGCTACAGCCTACTGGATATTAATTAAATATATAGAATAAATATATGGGTTGTTCTGTTAAATTTATTATTGGTATATATATTTATATATAAAGGACATGGTTAATTATGGAAAGTAGCTAGGGTTAGTTAAAAACTTATGAGCTACAGTACAAAACTATGTATGTATGGCAGAAAGTATATGTATAAATGAATATGCTATTTTCAAATCTAACAAGGCATCTTAAGAAATTGGTTGTTAGAGGAGAATTGAAGGGGGAATGAAAAATCTATATAGTTTTTTGAATGGCACAAGTTTCTTGCTTGGCTGCTACACTACCAAAAGCATGTGAGAGGAGTTTCCTTAATTACTAGTTGTGATTGAGACGTCACTAGTCATCTTTCCTAGATAACTGGGGTGACGTCTTGTTCATTGAATTACTATATGTATATAAATATATATGGTAATATAGTTTTAGGCAAATAGCTAGCTAGCATCACAATTAATATATGTGGTCCCATCTACTTCTCAGACACTATTAAATTAAATATTTAACACGCACTTGCCTTGACATTTATTCATCCCTCTTAGTCTTTCAATTGAATATTAATTTAAGCAAAAATTTATATCTTGATCTCAACCCTAAAGATATAGAGCAAAGTAGAGGAAGCTAACTTTTTTTTTATGTAATTAAGAAAAAGGCTTTATTAAACTGAGTTGAGTTTATTAAATTAAGCAAGTAAATGAAGAATGTAAATTTAAGAGCTTATGAAGGAAAAAGAATTTGATGATCAGTCCTAAACTCGAATAAAAGAGGAGGCTAGTTAGGTACTTAATAGCTTGATATAGATACTATTAGAAGTAGGAGAATCTTAAATTGAAAGCAACAATTGCAAAAAAAAAATGTAATTGTCGCTGAAGTGGCGTGATATGAGGGATTACCCCTCATCTCACAAGCGATCACTAAATGAAGAAGTCAAACGACCGTCTTCTCATGTAACACCACCTCAGTTTGCAATTGCTGCAGTCAATTTAGCATTTTTCATTAAAAATATATAGCCAGAAACTCGATCGATCGAGGGTATATATTCTAGCTATCACAGGATCGATAGAATAGACTTTGAGGGATTTGAGTTTATGCTTGTGTATGTTTAGCTTTTTTAGCCCGACAAAATGGTTTATGAATTCATAAATTCCTTTATATATAATTAGTTCACGTAGTTATCCCATATACTTAAAATAAAAAGGCTTAATTAGGTTGAATTAAGATTTTGCATAGGTAATTTTGTGCTAGCTCCACAAGTTATGACTTGTGAAATAAAGAATCATAATTAAGTTAAAGTTGAATGCATTTATAAATATTCTATTACAAGACCTTCTTTCCCTTCCCTTCCCTTCCCTTCCCTTCCCTTCCTCATAGGAAATGAAGGTATCATGCAAGCACACACTACTTTCTAGACCAAGGACCATATCTATATCAAAGTGTTTTTGCCCTATATCTTTTACACGGTGGTCCTTCATCCATCCATGCTTGCCTCCTGATTTTGCAAAACCCAGCTATTGAAAATTGAGAATTCTCCATGGTGAGCATGAAATTAACCTAGGGCTCTTTTCCCTTTATCTGGCCCATAATAATGAAGATGATGCATTGGTTAGATTTCATGTATATATATATTTATGTAGTGATCAGTTTATAGGGGTGTTAATTAGCTAGGTATTATATATACATTAATTCTTCTTCTCATTTTAGTACTGTGTTTGATTAATTAGTGTATTAATGATTCGTTTGCTTAGTTCAAATGGAGAAATTGTCCTTAATTTCCAAAACAACTTGAAATAACCCATACCCCAATATCAAGACTTCAACCTACCTGTTCAACTATACGACCATATAATATAATAATATTGCTTATAATAATCCGATACTTTTTGACCCATATTTCAAATATTGCACGTTTTCTATATATCCTAATTAATTAATTACATCACATCAAGGCAATTATGTCTATGTTTATATGTATATTTTGGAATTGTAGAGACACATTTAATCATAAAATCAGTTTATTAATAAATATTT
Source organism: Paratinospora sagittata (assembly GCA_035771175.1). Lineage (NCBI taxonomy): Eukaryota > Viridiplantae > Streptophyta > Magnoliopsida > Ranunculales > Menispermaceae > Paratinospora > Paratinospora sagittata. Next base: position 35,850,932 of record CM069608.1, on the reverse strand, counting down.
ATTAATCCGATAATCTTTTACATATAAAGACAAATTTGTATTCAACTGTGGACCAATGTGAATCCCCCTCCCCAACATGACTAGCTATCCTGTTCAATTCCACGTCAAAATAGGCACTACTAAAATACAAATTAGACATCACATCTAAGCACAATTTGCAAAAATAACAGTGTATTTGATAAAGTTATATATGTATATATTTTAGGAAAAATTAACCATTCAATTTATTATATACCATTTAACAAGTACTAATATATAGGTCCCACTGACCTTGTGAATAGAAAAACAAAACCCAGCTTTTATCTTGAACTTGAATGAATTAATGGGTAAGCAAGGGAAAATTGACCCAAAAAGCAATATGATCAGGTAATTAAATTAGTAAAGAGCTAGGTAGGCTGCAAATATAGCTGGAATATAATAGAAGATATATATAGCAGGTTGGTTATTTATTTAAGAGTAGGGTCAGGAGCCTTCAGGGTGCTTTACAGATGTTAATTTATTATAACAATAACTATATATATATATATATATATATATATATATATATATATATATATATATATATATATATACATATGCCCATCAAACAATAATGTAACTAAGAGTATGTATTTGTCAATGTCTTCTCTAAAGCTAACATCCTGTTGGTCAGCATGTGTATATATGTTGGAATAAGAAACACAGATATTGCAGAATCTCCATTCTCAAGACCTGCAGCCATTCTTAAAATGAATATAATAATAATAATAATAATAATAATGAGAGTGATTAGGACATAAATTATAATTTATACTATAGTAATCTTAACACTTTCAGATTATCTCAAATAATATGTCCATGTATTTTGATTAGATAAAATAATTTAAAGGATGCTAATTAATTAGTTTTTTTTCTTTCTTTCAATGAACTTAATTAGTGTGTCCTGAACTAGCTTACTTACGTGTGCCTCAATTAGTCCCTTCCGAGAGGTTGGTTGGTTCCTAATCCAATTATGGATAGCTACATTTTGGTGAGGGCATTAATATGCTAATATAATTAATCAGAATTATATTAATTCTAGTTTGCATAATTATAATCTTTTTATCACTACTAAGAAATTATCAAATACTAATTAAAACATAGGAGGAGAATTTTTATGAACATGAGTTATTAATTAGTGTATTGTACTATTTTTTTCTTAATTAAAGTTTTTGTTCCACTGGGTTTTCCTGAAAAGGTTTTTTAACAAGGCAGTCCTAATAATATAATGCTCCAATAAGATATTGTACTCTTTTTCTTTCTAAATTTTTTTTTCTCTAGATTTTCTTTAGCAAAGTTTTAATGAAACATATTCTCTATATATATATTATGGGTATTCAAAAAAAGGAGTGTTATAAATAATTTGAATTCCACCATTTCATAACCCCCAAGTTTACGAAATTTTGTAACCTCTAAATTATTGATATATTTAACTATATAACCAATGGATTTAATTTTGTAACCATTAGATTTATTTATTTGATGTAAATACAATTTAATCCCTCCGTTATGGCCAAAGGTCTATATAACGAGGTGTCAATATGCACAAGATACACAAATCTAGTATAATTAGTCTAGATCAATAAGACATCAATAGAAATTGTTCTCTCGTTTCTCTATTTCTTCTCTTAAACATATCTCATTTATTTGTTTATTTGTATATTTATAATGTTTCTCTACTTATTTTACAACAGTTTAAACATTATACAATTTCGTAGCTAAAGGTTTAGTAACTTGTAATTAATGGATTGTATCATCTCTCGTCGCCAATATTTGCAAAATGAGCGATGAATGGCCCACCATGCAAGTCTGGTCTCATCTTCGGAGTCCCGAGATGGGCAAAGTGCTTGGAGCAGCCTTTTTGGTTATATGGATGACAAAGAGACCACTTTCTAAGCATGAAACTTATTCTATGTGTGACTTCAATGTGTGATGATGATCACTTCTAGGAGCTTTAAATCCTATGCTATATTACCTAAAGCCTATTAATTTTTTTATAGTATCATTCCATGAAAGTTTTATGTAAAATGAATTAATCTACTATATATATAAAAAAAATTAATTAAGAGTTCTTGTACTTAAAGATTATATATATATATATATATATATCATGAAATTTTATTTTTTGACCATAAAATATATGTCTTTTGTTTTAATATTAGTCCGGAAAAAATAAGATTCTAAGAGTAATATTGGTAATCATATAATTTATAAACTGGGGGTTGATTAATTAATCTTGAATTGAAAAAAGAGCCTACATATATATATTTATATATAGATATATATCTAGTTAACAGCTAGCACATAGGGGTAAGGATCTAGGATGTTTGTACATTTTTGTTTGTAGAGTGCATAGCTTGCATACCCCCTTCACATTTTTGTTGACCACGTAATAATATTCTTACTTTTATAAATCTAAAATTTTGAAAATATAGCAACTAAACATAGTAAAAGGTTATATTCCATTTTTGTTGAGATTTCGTTATACCAAATTATATATATAGTGCTATCAACTAAGAATATTCTTGCAATTATATTATAAGGTCATAATCCCATTATATATATTGCTATTTCTAAATTTTATTTTTTGTTTCTCAATCTCTACTCAAAGTATAAATGATGTTTTTTAATTAGAAACTCTAGTAATATATATATATATATATATATCTGTGTGTGTGTGTGATGCAATGATAATACACAATATATCAAAGTACAATCACCTAAAGTAAGGAAAAAAAAAAGATGAATTAATAACTTTCACATCAAACAGTGCTTGTTAAATCATTGAAGAGAAGAGAATATATCTAGAGACTATTTAAAAATCTACATCACAATATTACTATTCCACCTTTGATTTTTACAATAAATAAGCAACTTGTTTCATAATCTATCTATCATTATTATATACATACAGCACTCATATATATATATATATATTTTGAGAACAACTCATATATATATATATATATGTATGTTAAAATATATATATATATATTTTGAGAACAACTCATATATATATATATATATATATATATGTATGTTAAAATGCACAAGTTGCATGATTGCAATAAAATTTGGTTGTAAATAATCAAACTATCTATATAGTACAGTACTATGAAACTCCAATAACTTTTTCCAATTAAAATTATCCTATTATTGGCAATCAATTAACACATACATTACCATAAACACATTTTTTATTATTATTATTTAATAACAACTAATATCAATTTATTTTGTACTACTGAAAGATGAATAGTACATGTGCCCTCTAATATAATTATCATAATTAATAATTGCCTTAAATTTCATAACAAGAAATTTCAAAATATTTAATTAAGTATAAGAGATTAGTTGGAGAGAAATATATATAGATCACTACTAGCTGACATTTATATAGCTCTAGATGAGTCCTAATAGTAGATGAGGAAGGCCAAGGAAGGTACCCTTTACAGATAAAGCCCATGAGAGCATGCATGATCAGCTGATATATATACATTGGGGACCTCTCTCATCATTTATTCAGATGAGAGACCCTTAGCTAGGCGTCCAATTTTATAATTAATGCCACACGTTATAATAAAAATAAAAATCATCAGTTGCATGTGGGTGCATAATATAATATATATATATATATATATATATATAATAGGTGCACCCACCAAAAAGAAGGGGTGCTCCTATAATAGGCGTAGGACCACTTACAAAACATCCCCCCCAATAAAATACGCTTCTACCATGCAATACAGTTGGCGGCTATCTTTCTCCATAATTCTTCTCTTGGCTTTTTCCAAACCCTCCCAACTCTCTATATAGCTAGGCTCTTCCCCTTCCTCGATATCTCACCACCTGGCCTTATTCCCTTACCTTTTTACAACATTTGGTTTCTTTCCTCCGTTCCAAACATCATCATCCTGCCCATCCATGTGGGCTTATATGTATATGTACCCTTTATTTCTTGGGGGTGATAACAATGATCATTCATCTATATATATATATATATATATATATATATATATATATATATATATATATATATATATATATATGAGTAAAAGTATTTTTTTGAAAAGTGTTTTTAGAATAAGTCAGTTTCTTTTAAAAAAATTTTAAAAAAAATTACTATAATTTTATTAGAAGTAGGTGTTGTCAAATACTTTCAAAAGTGTTTTTGTTTTAAAAGTACTTTAAAAAAGCTCTATAACCCAAACGGGCTTATATATATATATATATAAAATATTTAGCAGGTATGGATCTCAATTATTATTGATGTTGTCCCTAATTTAAGTTCTTCTAGCTTAAATGTGGAGTTTTACTCAAATTAAAAACACCCTGATACTAATGAGGATGGGATTAGAATTTATATTCTATATGCATTAAACTGGTCATAGGACTACTATCTCGATCCACACAATTCCCACATGTATCTATGTATATTGTTTCATTAATTTTCCATTGGTTCATGATCACCAATATTCTCATATTAGTATGAAGATCAAGTTGGTTTTTTATTTTTTTTTTATAAATATATTGTGGTAGCTAGATAGTCATAATAATTAACTATGCCCCTATAAGATCATATATAAATTAAGGGTTGTTTATAGACATGTTAGCATGCACATTAAATAATGTATTAATTATTCAATGTGTTTTACATGCAATACATATTTAATTTATTCAATGTGTTTTACATGCACATCAAATATAACTGTATCTTAACATTTTTCACAGCAGTGTTCTTTAAATTCCAATTAATTATATTTATATAGAAAGAAGTAAATTAATTAAATGTTCTACTTATAATTACCCTTGATAGAAGTAGAGAAAACTGCATGAAAGTAAACTCTAATCATGATGGCAGGGATTAGGGCATTTTATTAAGAAGAAAAATATTGTTCTACTTGATTGTTTATATATAATCTTCAATCAATTATATTCTACATATATGTGGAAATGTCATGCATAGTTTAAGTTGTATACAAGGCATCCTATATATATGACCTTTACCTAGCTAGAATTAAACTAAATTTAATAGGGTTTTAACTTCCTCATGTACTGAATTCAGACCTTGAATTAAGGGCTTTTTTTTTTTTTTCTCCTTTGTGTCTATTATCTATTAATTCATCAGTTAACCTATACATATATGCAAGAAAACTATATATTAATTCACTTAAGTATTTTTCATAACTTATCTATATAAAGTGTGACGAACCCATTTGTTTTTTGTGATCACTTAATTCCATTGCTCCAAGGGATGTCAGATTTTCACATGGTAATTAATTACTATTAGTACGAGAGAGAGTAGCAATATTATTGCTGGCAGCATAGAGGCATCAGGGTGCATGGAATCCTTGGTGCTTTTGTCTCTTGTAAGACAATACTGATTGATCAAAAAATATATATGTATATTTGAACCAAGTTATAAGCAAAGAAGGAGACAAGATCATAATATCAGACTTCTCTCTTCAAGCTTTATATATATCCATAGATATTAAGGTACCATTTATAAAAAACCAAGTGTGTTAGATTAAAGTTTTTTTCTTGGTTACGTATACGATAAGAAGAAGGAGAGGAAGAGTACTTAAAATACCATGGAAAACAATAATTAAGAAAGATATAAATTAATTAATTACTACTAATTGTAATTTAGTGTTGAATCAGCCCCGCCCCTTCAATAGAATTAGGGTTGTAAGTCAACCCGACTGACCCGAACAAACCAAACCAAACTCGATAGATTGGGTTGAGTTGAAAATTTTTTAACTCGAACTGTTCGAGTTGAGTCACGAATTGGAAGCCTGAAAAATTGACTCGACCCAACTTGAATCGAACTAGTTTGGTATTATGATATGGTAGTGGATGAATGTAATTTCATTTAACATCTTGATATTTTATGATTAATTTGAAATGATTGTCAAATTTACGTGTTGATATAATTGTATTTGAAATTGAAACATTACATGCTTGATGTCTCGTAGTGTAAAAATTTTATGTGAAATTTACAAATATAATTTAACTCATCTTAAGAGTCGAGATTCTCAACTCAAATGATCAACCCAACCCAACCTTAGGTTGAGGGGCAATTTGATTTGGGCTAGGTTTCACATTTTCAACTCGAACTAGTTTAGATTGAGTTGGAATTTAGCTCCAACCGACCCAATCTAACTTGTTACACTCTTAAATAGACTGGATGAAGGAAACAAATTTCTAACCTTACAAAAAAGAGAAAAGACTTAATATTGAGTTGAGTATATAATAAGTTGGCTCCCGTCAGCTTTCGCTCGCGACAAACTACTAATTCACCTAACTAAATGTATTTTAAGCTAAGGTAGGACTACTTAGGAAAACAATCATGCTAAATTAGTACTAGTTGTTGGTCCACCTCCTCACGTGGGCGGCTAGCGTATTCGGCATTGAATGTTGATAGCGCCGAATACGCCGAAAGGTTTATTAAAATATATTTTTTATAATTACAAAAATATCCATGAATACCCTTATAAATAATCTTACTTTGATCTTGTAACACCCCAGTGTATTATATACTGTATATGAGTATGTACAGTGTATAGTATACTGTGCCGGTAATGATGTCAGCCTACGTCAGGGGCGTCGTGACAGATCTTGAAAATAATTCTAGAGATCCAAAGAGCTTCAAAGAGAGTTTCTTTAAGAAGAAAAAGTGTGAGCCAATTTGTGAAGTTTTACCTACAAATTGAAGATACATAGTTATTGATCCACCTAAGGGTTAAGTTTGTAATCTCATTTTATTATAGTGGAAGTTTTTAAGCGGCCTACGGGTCCCGTAGTTTTTACCTCATTTTGAGAGAGAGTTTTTCACGCTAAAAATCTTTGGTGTTATTTTGTTATATTTTAGTTTGAGAAATAATCTTGAGTTTGTGGAATTGATTTTTTTACAACCATATATTTTTCCAACACTAGTGTGGACAGTCTTGTAGCTAAGACATCCTTAATCAAGAATATATAGAACCGTAATATACTCAGTGTACAAGATTTTTACTATTACTGAATCTGCAAAAGGGATGATACATTCAAACGTCTTACCTTCGCAATGGAGCAATGTTTTTGAATTATAATGTAGGACTTTAAGTTATAACAAAGCAAATTTAACCATTAATATGCTAAATCTAGGCCTTCTTCCTAACATACAATGAATTATTTTTTATTTAAAAAGTAAATTTTGCATTAAAAATAATATATAGGCTTTTCGTATCACATTTAAAAACTTTAACGGACCAATCTAAGTTTTCATTCATGTTTAAAATATACTGTGACCAATAATTACAATACTAATATACTCCTATGAGCAAAAATTTACATCAAATTGTTATCTATTTCGTTATATAATTTATAAAAAAAAATTATAGTAATTGCTATATAATTTATCAAAAAAAAATTGCTAACTACAAAAACACAAAAACTGCTCTTATTATATATAATTATATATTACATTTAAAAGCTTGTGTGAACTGAGGGGTTTTGGGGGGTTTTAGGGTTTTGGCAGCGAAGCGGTGAAACGAAACAGCAATGGATCCGTTCTCGTCTCCTTCGAGCGGTTCTTCTTCTTCTTCTTCTTCTCAACCTTCAGCAGAAGTTTTCATGGATCAGCTCAAGACCCAGCTTGCCCAGGCTTACGCAGAAGAGTTTCTCGAGGTATACATTTTTTCTATCTCAAGCCCTAAAAAACTTATAGTTTCATTCTTTTCTTGTGGATTAAGTTACTAAGTTTTTTTGATTCATAATGTTTCTGCATTTCGTGTTAATGACTCTTGCATTATGAATGTTTTGAGATTATCCAAGGATTTCTTAAGGATTTTGAGGAAAATGATGTTTTTATTGGGGAATTTGTGGGGGGGGGGGGGGGGGGGGGTTTGTTCTTTGAGATTGGGAATTTGTTGATGAGATGAGACGAGGAGGGAGGGATTTTGAAGTCAGTGAAATCAATTTCGTGTTAATGACTCTTGCATTATGAATGTTTCGAGATTATCCAAGGATTTCTTAAGGATTTTGAGAGAAAAAAAATGATGTTTTTATTTGGAAATTTGTGGGGGGTTTTTGTTCTTTGTGATTGAGAATTTGTTGATGAGATGAGAAGAGCAGGGAGGGATTTTGAAGCCAGTGGAATCAATTTGCAGTGATTAATGAGCTTCCATGGTTGGATATTTGTTGATGAGAGAACCATGAGGGGATTTTGATCATGGGGTTTTCTCTTTGTGACCGGTGTGTTATTGTGGAAGTACCGAAACAAGTTCTTAATTTCTAATTTCCATGCCTTTGCACAATAATAGAGGTTGCTTCATTGTGATATTTTTTTTATTTTTTATTTAGAAGAAAAAATATTAGTAGTTAGTAAGCTCCATCACCATACTACACTCTTGGGAAGCTATCAAGCCCGTTCTTGACCCATTAATCCTCCTCACCCCCTAGGGTGAGGCAGTGGCAAGAGTTGAACCTAAAACCTCTGGGTTCTAAAGCCACCTCTTTACCAACTGCACCAACTTCATGTTGGCTTGCTTCATTGTGATATGAAGGTCACAGGTTTTGCACATTTGTTTCTTCTTTGTGCCTCACAATTACAAGTGCCTCATGTACTAGATACAACCCTTTTTTTTATTTTATTTGGAGGATCATACGGTTATAATTTTGTTTGTTTCATTAGGAATCTATTATTTGTTGATGAGTATCTCGACAGACAAATACTAAAATGTTAATCTCAACTTAATTCAACAAAGCTTCTTCCTAACTACATGCACCGGTGACATGATTCCATTTCTTCCACTTTCCTCTATCGAGAGCTAAGTTGACATTTATATTTATATATATAAAGCAGAAACAAATGTTGTAATATATTAACTCAAAAGAGGAACAAGAGAACAAAGCCTGAGGAGCACCAGAGGTGCTACAACAGCCAACGACCCACATAGACAAAAAGCAGTACAAAGCAAGAATAAACTACACCCAAAATAGCTGCAACTAAGTTACAAATGGTGCAAACAACTAGCCCAATCAAGCAACCAATCCGAGAGGGAAAAACCATGGACTAAAGAAGCCGCATGAACCCAAGAACCAGCTGCAAATTTGATGTATTCCCACAAACTATCCACATCTTTGATTCTATCATTGAAAATTCTATTATTCCTTTCCAGCCATAGATTCTAAAGAGTGGAAAATGAGGCATTAGGGCCACCTCCTTTCCAATGCTGGACAAGATAGAGGTTTGGGAAAGGGACATGCACTCCTCCAAGTTGACATTTATATTTCTGGGTAAACACTATATTTATGGTAAATTATTAATAGGTCACTCTTCCTAACTAGCGTATCCAAAGTTCTTCCTTGTATGTATCTAAACCAACCACCTTAATAGATTTTTTTCTGATTTATCTCCCATTGAAGAATAAAAGTTTGCAACAATTAAAGGAATGCAAAAAAATAAACAAGAACTTGACACTAGAATGATGAAGATGGTTTAGCTTTATCTAATCAAAGTTTTGAACGTACATAATGAAACCAATATTTATAAATGTTAACAACCATTTGAATTAGGAGGCAATGGCACATGCATCTTGGATAGAACCTGTTTTCTCTATTCATACTGTTGAAGCCTTTTGGATTGCATTCAATGCTTTTAATGGCTCACCAAACGCCCATTTTAGAGGGTATATTAGTATATATTCTTTGTCTTGTTTTATGCTTATATGTCTATATTTTACTCCTTGTAGAAGATCTAAGATGAGAGGCAAGCTGATAAGTTACATTTTTTTGACTCAAAATACAAATTAAAAGAAATATATGTATAGATTAACATTTAAGCAATTAGGACCAATTAGCTAGGGTTGTAATTGAGTCGGGTCCAGGTTGGGTTTGACCCTAAACCCCACCTGACCTGCCAAAATCGGGTGGCATCAAATCTTACCCGATGGAGAATGGGAAGAATTCATGGTATTGTTTGACATCAGATCAGGAACATCCATACATGACATAATTAGATCTTTATGTAGCCACTGAATTTCCCCAAATATAAAGTTAGAACAAGAAAATCTTATCAGCCACATATAAATAGTAATAAAACTCATTTAGAAAAAAACATTTAATATTGTACTCATTTCCCTTCAAGAATAGACCACACCATTCTTGCATACACAATCCTTCCTCAAAAGATCTAGATCGAGCAAGACCACTGGATCAGATCAAATATAATGAAATCCGCATCAGCATTACAAAACCAAAACAGAACCATTCAAATCAGAAAGAGCAAACAAAATAACAATCCAATTGTAGAAATAAAGATGAGAAATTGGATCGGACGAACAACATTGCTTGTGACCGGCTCCTTTCTTGACGGTGTGGCACTAAGCACACTTCATCTTGAAGATCTTCTCTTTTCAATGTTGAGATGTTGCCACCGTGAGAAGAGTCGTCAAATTGGGAAGAAGAAGATGGGTGATGTTTAGGGTTTGAAAGTAAAAAAAAAAAAGAAAAAAAAGGAGGAAAAAGAAAAAGAAAAGAAACAAAAAACAGGGAGGGGGCGTGTGTATGTCGGTAGACGAGGGGGATATTGTTTTTAATTATGGTCAAGTCGGGTCTATTTGGTCAAGTTTCCATAAAACCCGAGCCATGAGCCGACCTAATCGGGTTAGGTAATTAATGACCCAACCAACCCAACGAAGGTTATAAACCGATCCAACCCGACCCGGAATGGTCGGGTTTAGTCGAGTCGGGGTTGGGTCAAGTCGTCGCATTTGCTTACAACCCTACAATTACCTAGTTAAAGTTATTAAACAACTTCACCGATCATCAAAAAAGCCTAAGAATACGGTTTCTTGTTGAAACTCTTAAGTAATGGCATACATGGTGCATTGATCTCTCTATGTGAAGACAAAACACTTTATATACATATTTTTTGATATATATGATGATATCTTGGTAGGTGGGTCTTTTATTAATCGTATGAGGAAGTATCAAAAGATTAGATATATGATTAGATATATGGGAATCTAAATACATTGAGAGATGACATTTAACATGGTGGAAACATAAACTCAATGGCTTCAATAGAGAATAAGGAACAAAGAAAAAGCAAAAACTGTAGGATAGTATAGAAGATGATTATTCCTCAAATTGGTTGTCGAAACTCTTTACATTGGTAACTCCATCAAAACGACTTGGAAACATTCAAAAAACAAAATAAAAACTTTTCAAAACTAGTTAAAATAGTTTACAAGGCTTCTATAATAAAGGAATGCATCAAGCACATAATTCTTCAGAAATTCTCCACCACATTAGCCAACTTTCATTAAGTCTATGGTTAAAATCATTGCATGTTTATTTCAATTGAGGAATAATTGCACCCAAATACCTATAGCTTTCATTCCTTGCTATCTTTTGGATTTCTATCTTCATTGTTTCTCCACCTATATTTTTACTTTTTACTTCCACTAAAATTCTATTTAATGTATTTAGCCTTAGTTCTACAGTCTACAATTGTTGAAACTCTTTAGATTTCGAAATCTCTATTCAAGTATCTATTAGCATTGATTCATGACTTAATTTGTTTAGAAGATGGGGTAAATTTGTTCATTCGTAGGGGCTTTATTTGTTTTGGGCGCTTTGTACAGTTTTTGCCCCGTTCTTTCTAAAAATTAATACAATACATTTTTGTTTCTTCTAAAAAAAATTTTTCATCAATTAACATAATATATATATATTAAAGAAACTATTAAGGTATTTTATATATGTATTGGTAAGGGTAAAGAAAACTGTACAAATCAATTAACATAATATCATCAACAAACTATATACACCATGGATATCTTTTTGAATATGTTGAATCAAAGGATCCATAACTAGTACCAAACAGTGTTGTCAAGGTCATACCTAAGCAACGACTAATCCATTACCTAGATCATTTGCAACTAAATTGCGTAAGGCCATACTTAAGGCGTCTAGTGGGGCTATTTGAAAAAAAAAAAAAAAACTTTAAGAGGGTCAATGTTGTTAGTAGTAGCGTGATATGCATTGTTGGACCTCCACTTATCAACTATAGTTTTTAGGTTGAGTGATTTCTAACATGGTATCAGAGTCTTGGTTTTGTAAGAGGTCTTGGGTTCAAGTCTCATTTGCAAAATTGACATCTGTATGTTCCCCATTTGCAAAATTGGTATTTCTTTTCTTCTATTTCTATTATGGTTCTCCACCTGCAGGATGGTCCTGCACATGAGGGGGAGTGTTAGTAGTAGCTTGATATGCATTGTTGGGCCTCTACTTATTAGCTATAGTTTTTGTGTTGAGTGGTTTCTAACAAATGTAAGTATCTAAAGTAGGAAGAGTTGTCCTCTAGTTTATTTGAAGCTTTCCATCGTAGCAAAGAGTGCTTCTCCCTTAATCATACGGACAAGTTGTCTTCCCGCTCCAAAGTGGTTGGAAGAGTTGCCTCTTGTGCTACGGTGTGGTCCATTTGGTTATAAAGGAATCGAAGAGTATTAAGAACAAGTCTAAGGAGGGTATCTTTGTTTGGTTTGCTAGGTTAGCAGCTTCAAATTGGATTGTGTCCTCAAAGCCTGCTAAGGGATACTTTATTTCGAAGTGGCGTAGGTGGTGGTCTCTTTTTCTTTCCATTGTGGTATGTGTAATTGTATAGCACTATAGCTTAAAAAAGCATAACTTCTAATTCCAAAGTTATATTTCAATTATAAAGTGTTCGTTTCCTATTTTCTAATTTTGATTTTTGATTTTATTTTTATTTTTTGTCGTAAGTATTAGGTCAAACATGGCTATTTAAATTGTTGCACTTTAACTATATGCCAACTTTTATTTTATTTTTTAATATATTTTTCTTGTATTTGTGGACAAAATTGAGGAGTGTAAAATTTAGTTAATCTTTCGTTGCAAAAGATTTAACTCTTATATTATGGATGTTATCATTAAATATACAAGGTTTGTGTATATAAAATTAATTAATTCATTAACTTAGGGAGTTATAAATAAATATTATTTTCATGGCCTAATGAGTAATGGCACTTAGGCATCACATAGGCATCACTTTGCCAACACTAATGCCAAAATAACATAACTTAGGTTGATACTTAATGTAACCTTACTATGACCTGGAAGTCACTAGTTTCTCTGGTTGTTATTTTTACTATGGTCGTCTCTTCGTCATAGTATTATACATATCCCTTATCGCTCATGTATCTATGACTATTGATTTCCCCCTAAAAGCCCATCATATTATATACCTAGGTACTTTATCATTAGCTTTCTTTAAATTAATAAACACCATGTGAAGGTCTTTCTTCTTCCCTACACCTCTACCACATGCCAACCTTTGGCAAAGTTTTCAAACTACTCTTAAGCCTAAGCAATCAATTCAATCGACACATGAGACCATTACCAGGGGTTGAGCCATGCTAGAGGAGTCCCAACGAAACTTAAATCATTGTACTTGCACTCATTTCCAAGGATACTATATGATGGGTTTTAGGGGGGGAAAGTAGTTGCGAACTTATGAGGTACATTGACTTGATAAGGGATGTGTAAGATGAAGAGATGACCATAGTAAAAATAACAGTGAGAGAAGTTAGTAGGTTCCAAATTATAGTGGATTTACATCAATTTAACCTCTACAAATTGTCAGCCTCTATTTATTTAGAGGTTATCAAATTATTACCAAACAATCTAATTTTGCTCAACCTCTGTTTTAATTAAAGTTTTAAGGAAATTAGATGTTACCAAACACTGTGTAAGTTGTAGCAGGAGATAGATGTTGAGTGGGAGCTAAATTTGGTTGTATAAGGTTTTGGGGTTATGAGAAAGTAGTCGGGGTTATGGAGGTTGGAAGGTGGATTAGAAAGGGTGTTGGGAAGGGAGGCAGCAAGATAGAGGATTGTTCAGGGGGTTGTTGGATGGTTGCAGCATGACTAAAACGTGGTTGATTGACTTCCAATGGTTCAACTAAATCTTCTCCTTTCTTCTTCTCATAGTGCTTGTCAACAATGGAGATAGCTATTTCTTGCAACTTCATGAGCAAACGATTTTAAATTCCTTGAACATTTGATTCAGTTGTTCATAGGTTACACAGGTTGAATGATCTTCGACCATAATGAAACTAGTAGGGGCTATAAATCGAGGCTATGTTACCAATTAATGTAGCAGAAGCGTATATAAATCCATGGATTCAAAGAAAATAAACTAATAAAAAAACAAAAAATGGCTGATTCTTTTAAAACTTTCAAAGAATATGATAATTGATAATTGATTGCTAGAACTCATAATTGAAGCTCTTTATATAGACAACTACATTAAAACAACTTAGGACCTACTAAAATACTTAAAATAAGTTTTCTAAGCTGTTTAAAACACTATAAAAACCTCTTGCTTAATGTTGCTAAAACTCTGTTTTGGCGTTGCACCTTGAATGGAAAAAAAAAAAAACTGAAACTTCTCCATAATCGCAATTTTTCTATCTTTTTGTAAGACTTCTATAATTTAGCTCATGTCCTAAATCAGAACTGATTAAGTTGGTCTAGACACATGCAGCTAAGATAATTTGATATGGAAATATGTAAGAGTGACATATGAGAATTAATTGTAACAATAGAGGAAAAAGATGACCTAAAATAATAAGAATAGAGATCATATATGTCAAGGTGTGCCTCAAGCAAGGCATAGTGAAGGTCGTCAATAGGAATCCAACTGAGGCATGCATTTGTGTGTGGGTCATGTGGCTCAGCACCCTTTGGCTCAAGCACAAGGCACACTCAAAGACATATCTAAGTTGTACATGCCTTTTTTTCATAAAAATTTTCCTAAACCCTACATGAGTTGGTTGGGTAATTTTGTCCCAACCTTCAAAAGGGACTTTGGTCCTTGGCCCTTTCGTAGTTTCCTCTTCAAAAAGGCCCTTTTCACAAAGTACTTCTAAAATTAATTTTAGAACTCTGATCTACAATTTATATTTTAACTCTAGTAACAATTACTTTATGGATTATAATGTGATGAATTTTACAAGATTACTCACCATAGTTGAGACTTGACATTGCAATGGGGAATTTCTTAATATAGAATGTAGAAACAGTCATAAATGATTAGATTGGTAATTTTTAATCAAAAACCGGGAAGGAATGAAGCTTCACATGCTATTCGTTTACATGTCATCAAAACGTTATATGATAGGTGTCATGGATGAACAAACAAAAAGTTGAGAATACAAAATAATATTTTTTAATGTACAGATGGCCCTTTTGATATTGCTTGAATGTTCACACGAAGAATGTTTGATGACCTTTTTTTTCTCAAGTTGTTTGATTGTTTGATAACCTTTGGTCAGCTAATTTTGGACCATTGTAGGAGTCTGGCATTTAATGGTTGGAATACACTCTGGACTCAATCTCTTGGTTTACTATCGCTATCACCTTTGATTGCTCCAGCATTGTTTAATTAACTTTTCATCTCAATTATTAGAGTTTTGACAATGAATTTTATTTTAAAGCATTAGCCAATTCAAATCTACATGAATTGATGTGCATTTCAGCTCATATATCAAATTTTAACTATCATTATCTGCTAGTGATGAGTAGCAAAAATTGCTGGATTAACTAAGGAATTTTGATCAAAAAAAGAAAAAAAGAGTACACTAATCTTTATCCCTAGTCTTGGGATCTTTAAGTGATGTCATGAGAGGAGAAGTCCTTTGAAAGTTGAAACTCGAACATCCAAAGCGTGCAAATTGTCAGAACTTACTACCTATATTCTGAGTTACTGAACAAAAACATAAATGATTAATATTTACTTTTTTCATTTCTTAAATGCAGACAGTAAGAGGGAAGTGCTTTGCAAAGTGCATCACAAAACCAGGGACAAGCCTCGGTAGTAGTGAAAGTAGTTGCATTTCCAGATGTGTGGATCGCTATATTGAGGCAACGGGTATCATCAGCCGTGCCCTTTTTAGCTCTTCCCGCTAAATCTACAATTAGAAATTTTTATTTCACAGGTTTCATGTCTTAACATTCATAAGTGGGATGGAGCATGATGACATCTTATTACTGTTCTTTGTGATCCCTTACTGGTTCACAACCATGAACAGCATTCTACTTTGCAGTTTTGAGCATTTCTTACCTTATTGTTGCTTACATTTGTTAAATGGCACCATGCTTTCTTTATTTTTGTAGACTCTTGCTTTTTTATACTGATGTACCCCAATTTGTCAGGAAAGTTAGATTTGTTTGATATGAGCCAGATTTAGTACTGACTTTTACTTAATCAGATGCTTCATGATTCCTGCAATTAGATGCTTCACCTTATTGTGCTTGCAGACCATATTTTTTCTTTGGAGCTGTTGATGATCAGAACAAGCCAAATTCATACTAGAATTTTTTGGCTATGGTGAAACAATTAAGAAAAGCTTGATCAATGTTATAATTTGCCTTAGCAACATGACCCTTGTTCTCATAGTAGAAAGTTGAAAAAGAATTCCAAGCTGTGTTTCAGAAACAAAGTCATGCATTCTCTAATTAAATCCAATTCTCTTGATACCTTTATTTAAAAAATCTAGGTGGAATTGTTACATATAAAATTAAAGAGAGTTCTGCAAAGAAATGCTTCAACTGTTTCTGACAAATCAAGATGAGGAATGAAAGACACACCCCTTGGACTGGACTGATTGTAAGCAAACAAAAAACAAATGCAATAGGTTGATTATAAGAAATTATAATAAACAAGTAGGGAGATTATATATATATTTATCTTTCTTTTCTTGTTTTTTTGTTTTTTTTTCTCCTTGATGGGGCAGGGTGGTTAGCAGCCTTCTACATGCATGTCTTGTAGTTGGGGTAGGAAGGAAACTATTGGTAGGGCAAGATGCACATAAAGATGATATGAACCGAGAAAAAACCAAAAAAAATAAAAAAAAATGAAAAGAATAGTAAAAAAAACAGATATCTAAGAGAGACTATAAAAATTTGCTTAAAAAAATCATAAAAAGGCGTATTTAGTACACGAAGTTTTTGTC
Source organism: Paratinospora sagittata (assembly GCA_035771175.1). Taxonomy (NCBI): domain Eukaryota; kingdom Viridiplantae; phylum Streptophyta; class Magnoliopsida; order Ranunculales; family Menispermaceae; genus Paratinospora; species Paratinospora sagittata. The sequence continues at coordinate 35,833,894 of CM069608.1, read as the reverse complement.
ATTATGGGTCTCGATAACTAAATTTAGATTTTAAGGCTAAATAATGTAATAATGAAGATGAAATTTAATTATACCCAACGAGTGGTTGGCTCAATGGAAGTAGGTTGAACGAGAATTAGTCTCATATTCTTTTTTTTTTTTTTTTTTTTTTTTTTTTGCAGTTACTATAATATCTCCTACGTATTTGCAGATATAGAGAGACTTGACCCGTAACCACATGAAAATAGGGGAGGAGCCTTATTAATTGATCTAATTAATCTAGATTGTTGGTAATATTACATATCAATTAATTATTCACACTTCAAGCCCTAAATAATTCCTTTTCTATGAAACCAAAATATATGTCTCTCTCCCTATGCGTATGTGTGTGTGTGTGTCTCTCTCTCTCTCCCTATGTGTATGTGTATGTGTTTGTGTGCATAGATGCAAATATTCTTCATGATACAAAAATAAGTTATCACAATACTAGGAGTTTATAAATTTTAGCATTATATCTGAGATTTTCTTTTATCTTTCTAATGCATTTGGCATTATATTAAAATCAAATCACCCTGCCAAAAACACTATTAACAGCATTTTATCCAACTAAAAGGGTATGCCTGATATAAATGTCGAATTAGTTGTGGATAAATTAGATAAATGAAAAAGAAAAACATTCATATAACTGACTCATGTAAATGGAAAAAGGTGTTGTTAGCCCTAAAAACATGTGCCCCATTGGAAATCATTCAAGTTGCAAGCAAAAGTTGTAACCCTTAGAATCCCACAAATTATAAGAGCATTCAACTCTTGTCACTGTCTCACCGTAGAAAGTGAAAGGAATTAATGAGTCAAGAACCGACCTGATTCATTTTCAAAAATACGGTCTGATGACAGAGCTGATTATACAACTAACAACTAACATTATTTCTTCTTAAAAAAAAATAAAAAAAATAATAGAACAAAAAATTTTCACAGTCAAACCTCTATAGAATACAAACACATTCACAGCTCAACTACAAGATAGAGATTATCATCTTTGCTTTAACAGATCTTCATGCCAATAACATTCCAAATATACTTTAATTTTCCACAGTTTCTCCCACAAATATTATTGGTTGGTTTGCACTTAAAAGTCAACCTGAGCGTGATTAAAGAAATCAAGTTTATAATTGTAGGCCCAATATCTTCTTATTTAACCAAAACATACGTTTCAAAATCAAAACCAACCCAATTGTCCTTTCTTGATTAAGATCACATTTTATAATGTTCCAATCACCTTGAATCAAGCAGTACTAACAAATCCACATGCACTAGAAAGTCTCATATTTTCAAGCAAATGTGTATTAAAAAACTATGTATCCTGTGACATATCTTCTATTATAAATAGCTAATGCAATGAGAAGAGAATTATATGAACTTGAAACAAAAGTTATAGGAAAAATATGAGTATTAAAAGATCTATAGAGTTGTTTATTACTTTGTTTATGATCTTATTATGTCTAAGTTTTGAACTAGAAGCTCAGCTTCAAGTGGGCTTCTATGGAAGAACATGTGGAGCTGTCGAGTTTATCGTTAAGGACGAAGTAGGAAAAGCATTTTTCAGGGATAGAGGAGTGGCTGCTGGTCTCCTGAGAATGCATTTTCATGACTGTTTTGTTAGAGTAAGTTAATTCCTACTCTCAAATTCTATATTATCATTAGAAAATATTTAGTGACTCCACCCTTTTTTTGTTTCTTTTTTGGTGTAGGGTTGTGATGGATCAGTACTTCTCGACTCGACTTCATCGAGCACTGCTGAAAAGGATTCCCCGGTTAATAACCCTAGTCTTCGAGGATATGAAGTCATCAACAGCGCCAAGACTAGGCTAGAAGCTGTTTGTAAGGGAGTGGTCTCATGTGCTGATATTCTAGCATTTGCAGCTAGAGATAGTGTTGAAATGGTACGAAGAACCTTTTTTGAAAAAATAAAAATATAGATCGAAAGAGGCTTGCTATAATGTGTGTGTATATATATATATATATATATGGACTTCATGAATTAACATGGGGGTTTAAATTTATGTTAAATCTTTGTGTAGACTGGAGGATTTGGCTATGATGTTCCGGCTGGAAGAAGAGACGGAAGAGTATCACTAGCATCAGAAGTATTAACAAACCTACCACCTCCGGTGTTTGACGTCGCCCAGCTCACTCAAAACTTTGCAAACAAGGGATTCACACAAGAAGAAATGGTTACTCTCTCTGGTAGGAAATCAAAACCTTGAACCACCTTCAAATTCCAATAGGTAACAAAATAAAAACAATAGCTTAATTATTTCTTCTTCTTTTTTTCTATATTCAGGAGGACATACAATAGGTCGAGCTCATTGTACTTCGTTCAGAAACCGGCTATACAATTTCAATTCAACGGTTAGCCAAGACCCGAGTTTAGACCCAAACTATGCAACTCAGTTGAAGCAGAAATGTCCACAAGGGAGCAATGATCCTAACTTGGTGGTTCCTATGAACCCTGGTAGCCCCAGTACCATGGACGTCGGCTATTACTTGGACATTAGAGCGAACCAAGGCTTGTTTACTTCCGATCAGACGCTCCTATCGGTTTCTACTACAGCTAACTTTGTGAATCAAAATGCTGGGGACCCTACTCTTTGGAAGGGGAAATTTGCTGCAGCAATGGTGAAGATGGGCCAAGTTGATGTTCTAACTGGTGGAGCTGGAGAAATAAGATTGAATTGTATGGTGCCAAACTGATGTAGAGTACTATGGATGATGATAAAGAAGCTCTTCAAGAGAGTTATCTTTATATGAAGTTGTTTTGGAATTTAAAAGTTGTATATCATAAAATAAATGATAGAGCCTCAAGGCATCTATGATTGTTGCAGTAAAGAAGTATAATCTGTTAAATTTCTTTGTTTTTATTCGAAAAAGAACCCGCAGAGGTGACAAAGTACAGGGGATATATACAATAGTTATACCTCAAAAAATTCTTACAAACCAAGTTCATTTCTATTTTAAGATGAAAAGAGTTACTTGCATTAAACCTTAATTTTCTTTCTCATCAATTTGAGCTCCTCCCTCCTTATATATACGTATATATAACCTTAGACAATCAACTAACACCTCAAGTTCAGCAACAAATTAAGACATACTTCAAATATTTTCTTGGTAAATTTTGATTTTTAAACTTCTGACAATTTTATAAGGTGTTTCCAAAGATTCTTACAAGTTAGATTTTACTAATAACTACTATAATTAATGAATAAAATGATCAAGTAGCTTCAATTCAATTGGTAAACAATCATAAAATTTAGAACTTGGTAAGACTAAAAACATCTATTCTACAACAGGAACTGTCAAGAGATTCCCAAAGCCCAACTTTTTCCTGCTTCTGCCCGTGATGCAATTAGTTTTCAACTTATCTACGTGTTATCACACTCCCATGTCTCTTTCAATCTCTCAACTTCTCCCTCAGATTCCATGTTCTTAACAAGGTCCACCTATTAAAAAACATATATATATCTTTTCAATTATATAGGCTAAGATCTTCAAAAGAAAACTAAGTTTTATTCTTTAAGATATCCAATCAAAGAACATAGAAAGTTTTACCACACTTTATATCCTCTCAGACATCAATTGAGGCTTTTGGAATTATTCATCTTATTTGATAAATTGCTTCTTACTGTTACTATACTTTACTACTATTGATATGAAGTTTTGAATCTGATATATATTTAACAAATCACATGTAAAGTATTTTATCATTATTGCTATTACTGACAACTCGAAGGATCAAAAGTAACTAAGACCCAGAGAGCAAAGGACAGACCAAAACCATGGTAAATGATAAATCTATTGCTATAATCACTCTCACATACAATGCATTTACTTCTAATACTATTTGAGTCATGAATTGACTTCTTACCAACTTTATCTTAAATACTTTCTAAAAGCATAAAGAAAGTAGTAATCACAAAGGGGCACTGGCCCATGTATTATTTATGCTTGTGACAATAAAGAGTTCTGTCATATGTTCTGCATACTGAATCTGAATTGGAATATATAGAAATGGTCATAAGCATTGGACCCTACACCTACAAGGCTGAAATGTAGATTCTGATCAGCCACCTTAAGGACGAGGATTGGCCAACCAACCCAATTACCTAACTTTATTTATATGTATTGGCCAAAACTCATATAGTCAACAACCATATAGTTCCCCTACCAATTTGGTATTCATCAAAGAGGACCCAATAGTCTTTCTCATACATTTTTATTTAATTTAGTGGGCAACAGTTAAAAATAATGATAATCCAATGGCATTTCAAGGGTTTTTCTTCTTTTTAAAAGTTTTTTTTTTTTTTGTGGTGTGTGTGTGTGTTGGGGGGGGGGAGTCAGCAAGATCCACGTTGAGTAGGGAGGTACTTGCAATATTTTTGTGGTTTTAGAAAGCTAACATCTTATAAATCAACATACTGATGGATTACTTATAATAACCCAAATTCAGATTTGTATATTAGAATATAATTGAATTTGTATATTAGAATATAATTGAATTTGTAATATTTAAGAGACTTACCTTTTAACCTCATGAAAAATAGTTGAAATGTCGAACCACTTCAACTAAGACCTGATCAACTTTACTAAAACAAAACTCATAAATGAGTTACAAATATAAATCATAAATTTCCGATTGATGAAGTAATGTTTGGATTGGACCATGTGATCATATGAGCGATGTACTAAAACCATTCATCAAAGATGATTTCTTCATTGATGATAAAAAAGAGTTAATAAAGGAGACAAATGCAAGCACCTCATCACTAGTAGAAATATTTACCATGCAGGAGCATCCAAGTCTCCTATTTTTTAACAAATGAAAAACCAACCTACCAAAATGACCTAAACTCAAAAAGTGATAATTATCTGGTGTCTTCTTCAGTTCCTAAAAAACTCATCAATGGGAAGGTGTCCGTCAAGGCGCACATTGACACATGTTACCTACCTAGGTGGTGAGCTCCATGATAGCACTAACTATATCTCCATTGTGGATCTTAAGAGCCTTGGCAGCCTTGGCCCTCGAGACACTAGCTTGCGTCTTAACCAACTCAATATCTCGAGGCTCCAAGTCAGTTTCATCAACCTCTTCATCTTCCTCATCAGCCTGAGCAGCAGCTGTGGCAGCAGATGCATCAGGTTTCGCCATAGCAGAACCCAAGTCTGGCATCCTGAACTGTTGGGCGGCCTGAGTCTGTAGCTGAGAGCTTAAGTCTTCAATCTTTGCCTCTCCAAATATGACACAGGTCTCGGAATTTGGGCTCTTGAACACATCAGGCTTTGAGATGACAAAAAGTATCTGAACACGAGAAGAGGTTGAACACAAGAGAAGAGGTTGTTGTGAGCATTTGATTTCATAAGTAGACTGGTTATCTTGATGCATAGTGCAAGTAGTTTTTACATGAACTTACATTTTTTGTTCTCTTGATCGTAACCCTGCTAACACCAGTAACTGGTTTCATCCCAAGCTTCAACATTGCCTTGCGACTCTTCTTTTCACTTCTGCTTTGCTTTGAGCTCTCATTGGCACCTGCAGCTCCACCTGCCAAGAGATTTACAAGGAAAGAAATAAGAAACACTTCCCTGGGAGGAGGGACAAAATAAAAAAATAAAACTTAAGTACTTTTTAACAGCGGATAGTTGTTTGTCCAATAAATATGTATTTGAGCACATCATGGGGAGCGATGAGTTTGTCCTTGGATAAGATAAAATAAGATTAGCATAGTCTACTTTCCATGTTTTGATTCTTTATTTCCACCTCCATCTTTTAGTTTTACTTGCAACACATAACTCATAACATCTAATGTCACCAAGAAAACCACGTTGCAGAATTGGAATTTCCACAGTCAAAGACCAATGCTGGCAGAGCAAGATGAGGCTGATGAGCAAAAGGGAAAAAAATGGCACAAAAGGATACCGTAAATTCACAAAGAAAGGAAAGGGATCATCAGACCCATGTAACTGTTCTTCTGATTAAGAAAACGATATATACATTGACCCCTAAATTAATAAAATCCATAATATAATGGCGATTTATTCAACAGCGGTATGCATTCTATCTCGAAAGCTGTCCATCTTTCTTGTTAAAATGCACCATTACCACCAAAAATTTAGCAATGCATTGGGGTGTCAATTAGCAACAACAAATCCAACAACCTTGGAATGTAAGTTTTATTGAGCTAACCATGATGAGAACTCAATCGTAATTACGGTTTTTGGAATAGTTAGTATACCAGAGGTAGAGAAAATTACATGCTTGCAAAAATCTAAAAATACCAAAATGCCTTATCAATTATTAAAATCGTGGAAAAACTAGGGATACATGAAATGATACATGAGGTGTTTAAAATGGCACATAAAATTGCTTTTTGAATACAGCACACATTATCCAATGAAAAAGGGCGGGCTTTGGCACAATGGTTGAGGTTGCCCCATTGTGACCTAAAAGGTCACAAGTTCGAATCAAGAAGTAACCACCCTAATGTAAAGGTAAGGCTGCATATATCATTCCTTCCACAAACCCCCAATGACAGAAACCTTGTACACTGGGTACACCCTTTTTTTATCGTACATTGTCCAATGTAGAGATAAGGCTATATACATAGCCCCTTCCTAGACTCCAGATTGACAAAAGCCTTTTGCACTAGGTACGCCCAATTATATTTCAACACTTTAGACTTTGAATGTTGTCTTTCGTGTGATAACATTTTAAGCATTACCAAGCTCAAGACTATTATTTGTGGATGTGAGCGAGCGTGTATGTGTGCATGCGTGTTTGATAAGTGTGTAATTCAAATCATACGAAAGAGAACTATTTTTTAGTATAAAAATAAGAAATCGACAAAATCAAATGAATGCAAAAACATGAAATCCGAGTTCCCTCTCTTGGCAGCCACCAACACATTCAACCAAAAACTCATGATTTCCTAAACCCTTAAAAACCACTCTATCTTAGACTATTCCAATTCCAAAAAAAAACCTCCCCATTCAATCTCCTCACCAGTACTCACACACTCCCATCCCCAAACCAACATTAAATCACATAAAACACCATTTAACCAAAAAAAAAAAAAACTTTCCACCACAGATCTCTTACAACAAAATCCTAGTACCAGCTATATTACTAAACCATTAAAAAAACACACACACAAGAACCAACAACAAGTACTGTGAGCACAAAAAACCCTAGATTGGAAGAAGAAATGATACAGTACTCCACAGTATACCTTCACCTCCGTCCTCCTTATCATCCTCGTCGTCCTCATCATCATCGTCGTCGTCGTCTTCATCGTCGTCCTTCACGTCTTCCACCACTGGCTCATCATTCTGCAACCACCACCGATATAAACACTCGTAAAAAAAATCGAAAAAAATCGGAAAAAATCCAGACATGCAAAGTACCTGAGCTTTCTGTTGTTCCTTCAAAGAAGCAACTTGTTGCTCTTCTTCTTCAACAACGGGGCCAGGCATCTTTCTGAGAGAGACGAAAAATGGCGTGCGCGAGAGCGCAGAGAGAGGAGATTTGGAAGATTTGCTGTGTTATCGTAACTGTAGCGGCAAAGAGATCACATTGATTTTATATTTATATAGTGTGGTTTCTGTGCTCCTCGTGCGTATGGAGAATTTTGGTTCTTGAGTGATTATTATAGTGTTTACAAATTACAGCTGAGTGTACTCAATAAAAATGCAACAAGGCTTATTGAGAAGTTGTGGAGCTTTTACATGGAGAAGCAATAGAAATGCAATTATATTTTGTGTGGTTTTGGGTCATTATGTGTATTATGTGGCATGGCATTGATATGGTTAGAAATTAATTAATTTGGTTAGATTGCTAGACTGATAAGTGTATAAACTATTGTATATTATTGATTTATGAACTAATAATGAATATGTGTAATATGTATGAATTTTTCTTATTTACATATTTCCATTTTTTCTATTTAATTATTGATTTATGAACTAATAATTAATATAGACACCCACTACTAAATTATCATTAATTAATGTAATCCCCAATTTCTTATCCCTATTCTTGACAAATATTCGAATTTAATTACCTTCCAATATATTTCCACAATCATTTAAATTAAGAAAAAAACCGCGTGACTTCTTTCCACGCTGAGTCTCCCTCTTACAGTCTGTGACACTCCCATACTTCCAGTCTTCATTAAACCAACGAACTCCACACATCCATTTCCTCTCCACGTGTCACTCAAGACACAACCAGTTCATTACTCAGTACGGTGAAAGGCAAGAGAGTATGCAACGTGGCAGTGTTGGTTAAGTTAAATGACCCCCTAGAGCAGAGGATCGGTAGTGAACTTAGTCTCCATCGTCTGAAACCAGAAGCTGAGCAAGAAGAAGAAGAAGAGGAAGAAGAAGAAGAGAGCGTCACATCTGCGACGACTCAACACTATAAAAAAGTGTCAAAAACAAAGACAGAAAAGGAAGGAAGAAAAAGGAGATTGCAAAAAGAAAAAAGCAGAGTTGCGTGATAGACCGTAACGAATCTGGGAATATATATCACTCAAAAAGAATATTTTATCAGATTTTTCTCTTGTGTGTGTGTTTTTTAGTCCAAGTTGCTTCATTTCTTGCTTCGTTCGGTCTATCAACGCTCTCTGCTTCTACCCTTTTCACCAATTTCTTCATCTCCGCCGCTATCGCAATCTCCACGCCGAAAAAAAAAACGATTTTTTTTTTTTGTGTTTTTTGGTTAATCTTATGCAATTTCGTTTATTGTTTCTGTTTATTTGAATAACAGAGCAGGGAAGAGCATCAGAAACCCTAATCCGTCGTTTCCCCCTCTTTCTGTAAGTTTACGCTGTTTTATTTTGTTGTGGTAATCTTGCCCTAGCTTTTTTTTTTGATTTTTTTTTTAGGGGTTATGTTTGTGTTTTGTTTGTAGAGTAATGGATGGAGCTAGGGTTTCTGGGAGTAATGGGGGTCGGTCGCCGGAGGAGACTAGAGCTTCTTCTTACTGGTTAGATGCATATGAGGATGTGTCGGAGGAGATTTTGAATGGTTTTGTTGATTTTGATTCTGTTGCTCCTGATATAGTTGATGGGTCTTCTAGTCAGGGTGTTGATCCTGGGTTTTTCCGGGGAATTGATGGGTTTTTTGAAGAGATTAAGAATGGTAGGAATGGTGGTGTTTTAGTGTGTGATAGTGAGAGGGAAACTGTGAGTGGAAGTGATACTGTAGTGGAGATTGGTCAGTCTGAAAATTTGGGGTTAGGGAATTGTGTTGTTGAAGTAAAGGAGATAAATTTTCCGGTGGAAAAAAGTGATCTTGGTCGAGATGGCGAAGAGGGCGAGATCGCCATTGATGAGAAAAAGTTCTCTAATGGGGTAAACCATGGTGGGGAGATTTTGGGCACGAGAGAAAATGGAGTGTGCAGGCATGAAACACGGGATAATGGGTTTAGAAGAGAAAGAGACGACGATGGCTATGATCGACAAAGCAAAAGGAGCCGTAATGGTGATTACAATGCAGGGAGGAGTTACTCGGGTAGCCGGCATGGTTACTCTGGTGAGCGTTTGAGCAAGAAGAGGCACCGGGATTATGAAGAAATTGAAAGGAGGGATAGGGATCAAGGCGGAAAAAGAGAACGGTATAACGGTGACAGGAGGGATAATAGAGATTGGGATTGGAGAGAGAGAGAAAAAAGAGGTTATTGGGAGAGGGACAGATTGGGGAAGGTTAGTTTCCATGTCGGTTCTTGGGAGGTCGAGCATGAGAGAGAGGCGAAGAGAGTTAAAGAAGAACACCAGGAAAAGGTTGAGAGCCCTGAGAAGAAAGCTGATGAGAAGAAAGAGAAACCTGTGGAAGAACAGGCCAGGAGATATCAATTGGATGTTCTTGAGCAGGCAAAGAAGAAAAATACAATAGCATTCCTTGAAACAGGTGCTGGGAAAACGCTTATTGCTGTTCTTCTTATTAAAAGTGTTTGCAAAGATATGCTCCAAGAAAATAAGAAAATGTTGGCTATATTTTTGGTGCCTAAGGTTCCACTTGTTTATCAGGTTAGTTCTTCTGGCAGTACTTTCATTTTTTAATCAATTTCTTGGACTGGAAATAAAGTTCTTATGTTGTATTCACTGACTAATTTCAGCAAGCTGAAGTTATTCGAGAGAGAACTGGCTACAAAGTTGGACATTACTGTGGTGAAATGGGTCAAGACTTCTGGGATGCTCGGAGGTGGCAGCGGGAATTTGAATCCAAGCAGGTATAGTTCACATTTTACATGTTTTCATAGCTTCTTTGTATTCTAAAGCTTCATTAGATTTTCTGTCATTTTTGTTCCCATAGTTTATATGTTTAAATATCTAATTTTTTCAGAAGAATTTTCTTATATCGGTATTTATAATTTTCTCTACTTGCCTACTATATAGAAAGTTAGAAACCTTGTTGTTAATGTTTGTATTTCTCTTTGTTTTTGTGGGTTATTTCTTATTTTTCTTCCTCTTTTAACTTTTAATATTTCTTTGATCTATTCTTATGTTCCTATCACTTTAATCTACTAGAAGCCGTTGTATATCCAAAGTCATACATAATATCATTAACTGAAGAGTGAAGACAGTCTTCCCATCAACCTTTTTTAATTAATTGGATCACATATTACTTGGGCCTAGCGTAACTGGCTCAAAAGCTGAAGCTCATTTGACGATTTAATTTGGGTTGCTATGAGAGTTCTTACTTTCTCTTTCCATGCTTAACTTTAACTGTTTCTTTCTGCTGCAGGTTCTTGTAATGACAGCTCAGATTTTGTTGAATATTCTTCGGCACAGCATAATAAAAATGGAAGCCATCAATCTCCTTATTTTGGATGAGTGTCACCATGCTGTCAAGAAACATCCATATTCATTAGTGATGTCTGAATTCTATCATACAACTCCAAAAGAGAAGAGACCAGCTGTTTTTGGGATGACAGCTTCCCCCGTGAACTTGAAAGGTAGGTCTTGTTACTTGTCTCCATGTTTGTTTCTTAAGTGAGTTAATGATTTCTCTTTGCATCTAACCTGTTGGTAAATGTTTTTCATTGTTATTAATTTTGGGTTTCTTTTCTTGGTATACATTGAAACACATCACGCACGTAAAAGAATATGATGTATACATATGAACTCAAACCTTGCCTATTGAAAATCTATGTTTACGTGGTTTTCCTGACTGGAATTGTAAATGTATGTTGCACTTTCTTTTTCTTTTTACATTGAAGCATATTATGTAATTGAAATCAAAATGCTTAGGATTTGGGAACTGAAATCTTATCTCTTGAAAGTCTTTCATGTTTTTCCGGACTGGAATTGTAAGTTTGTAACTCAACCTAAAAAACTCACCTAAGCTTGTTCCCAACTAAATGGGGTCGATTGCATGAATCCGCCTCCAACACTCCGCTCTATTAAGGGCTAAGTTGTCATTTAAATTACAAGTAGTTATATCTTTTTTAATTATCTTTATCCATGTTATTTTATGTCTTCCTCTACCTCTATCATTACCGTGGATTGTTGGTAAGTCACTTTTCTCAATTGGTACATCCAAAGGTCTTTGTTGTATATGTCCAAACCACTTCAATTTGTTTTACTCTAATCTTATATCCAATTGGGGCTACTACTACCATTTGTCAAATATGATCTTTTCTAATTTTACTTTTTAATGTTGTTTATGCTTTACCCAAAGTATGAAAAATCGAAATAATTTGCCGAATTTTTGGCATTTTTATTTTAATGTCAAACTTGTCAAATTAAAGAGTTTTGGTAATTTTCAAAAAGGGTAAAACTCGATGGAAAACTTGATAAACTTTGATAAAAGTTTAATTTTTCAATTAGAAAATGCCAACATTTGATAAAATTCGATAGAACTTGATAAAATTCAATGAAATTTGATAGAGAAGTAAACATGTTTTATTTCATAAAAAAAGCAAAAGAATAACCAAAAACTATGCACCATTTTTTATTTCATCAACCAACATAACAATATAAAGAAAACAATACTTTGACAAGCGAACAAGTTATGCAATTTTGCGGTATATGCCTTATTGAAAAAAGAAGAAATGAAGTAAGAAAAACAAAAGTAAAGACAGAAGAAAGTTAAAATGAGACAAAAACTTGAAAATGCATTGCGAGAGTTCTTAAAGACATCTTTTTGATTGTAAGTCCCATATCACAAGATATAAAAACAATTCATTTTAATAATAAACTAATAAATTATGCAAGTTAGCATGTTAAACTAGCAAATTATATGGTTTAGGAACAAACCACCACAAAATTGAAAATTCAAACATTGAAAAAGATCAAGATTAGAGGCTACAATTTCAAATTTCATCAACCTACTTAACAAGATTAATTTTGTTAGGTCATTTATGGATATTTTGTGCATTAAGAGTCTATTTATATTAGTTTTTTAGTATTTATTGCGTTAAATCTAGATATTGTAGCATCTATGCAAAAATTCTAACTTCTCAAATTTAGTGAATTTTTACATAAATTCTCCACGTTGAATTAATTTCCTAAATTAATTTCGATTTTCAAGTGATCGGATCCAGGGCGAAGTCAGAGTTTTGGTCCTTGCATTTACCACATATCTATCTTGACATTTTATTTTTGTTACACTTAATTTGTTTGCGTTATTTCTTTATTGTCGAACATTCAGTTCCATATAAAATTCTCCTTTCAACTTCATGGAATGCATCGATCGTATAGTACTTTGGAAGTACTCCTCCACTTAACCCATCTTGCTCTGACTTTGTGATTCACATCCTCACTTATATCTCATTCTTGACGTATAATGGATCCCAAATACCTAAAATTCTCACTCTTTGGTATCTCTTTCAAATTTCACTGTCTCTTCATCTATATTTCTATTGCAACTAAAATCACGTTGAATGTGTTCAATTGTAGTTCTACTAATCTTGAACATTTTAAATTGTAGAGTCTCTCTCTAAATCTTTAGCTTTGCATTTACTCCAAATTTAGTTTCATCAATTAACATTATATTATCAATAATTAACATACACCATGGAACATCTTCTTGAATATGTTTAATCAATTTATTTGTAATTAGTCCAAAAAAGTTAAGGGCTTAAGGAAGATCCTTGGTGTAAACCTACTGTAATTGAGAACTCACAAGTTTGTCTTACTGTTGTTTTTACAATAATTATTGCTCCATTATACATATCTTTTATTAGGTTACGATACCTATTTATAACTCATTTTTTTTTGGTGTCTAAAACCCACTATATTATTTCTCTATATACTTCACCACAAGCTTTCTTTATATCAATAAAAACCATGTGAAGGCCTTTTCTCTTTACCTCTCCATCAATCTCCTTAATGAATAAATAACTTCCATGGTAGATCTCCTAGGCATAAATCCAAATTGATTGTATGACACCAAAGTTTTAATTCTTACTTGATTCTCTACTACTCTTTCCAACAATTTCATTGTATGACTTATTAATTTATCCTTATATAATTTGCTCAATATGAATATCTCTTTTATTACAATACTTTTCCTCCAATCATTTGACATTATTTTACTTGCTACAAGTTTATTAAACAATTTGGCTAACCTGAATACTACAAATTCCCCTAGTGTCTCGGGCATCTAGTATGACAACCCATGCGACACCTTGAATATTCATATTCTTCGTCAGCCATTCACACAGACTCAGGACACAACAGGAGTCTCTTGAATGTATCTCGTGCATACCACTAGACAATATCACATATGCACATCACTCGGATATTCAAAAGGTACCTTCGATGGCATCACTTGCATGGTGTTGCCCCAATTTATGGATTCTATGCGGTATTGATAAGCCATCACGAATAACTCACTCATGAGTATCTTCACAAACATACTCTAGTACATGGACTAGAGAAAGCTCAATACGTTCAACTCGATAGCGGGTGGCCTACCATGTGTTATGCACCCAACCCCGCACTAGGAGTGAACCGGCATTGCTACACATAGTAGTCAGAATCATGATTCAAATCGCTGAATCGTACGATTCACGATTTGATTCACCCCAAAACGATTTGAATCGGATTCATGAATCGCTATTCTTGTGAATTGTAAGTGAATTGGTCCGAATTGGTAGTGAATCGCTAGTTGAATTGTGGTGAATTGATCTAAATCGTGTATTTGCTAAAAAACACTAATGTTTTTATAACCATATATACTTAATATATATAAATATACGATTCACATATTTGTCGTGAATTTTACAATTCATCGATCCAAATCCTGATTCGATTAATCAAGCCTCAAAACGATTCACTTCTGATTCGCGAATTTGACTACCATGGCTACACCATTAGCTATGTCCCATAACATACCCTATGCTATGAGAACTACCATTACCCCCTTCAGAATCAGCTAGCCCCTTGGGTTGAACCAAGAGGATTCTCTATACATTTCCAAGTGATGGCCATAAGGGAGAGTCGGGCAAGCACCCCTCCCTAAGGTGGATGTCAAGCTTTTACCCATTTTCAAAAGGAAACATCAACATATGAAGACCAATCATACTTGGCCTAAAATGACCATAAGGCCCTCACCAAATGGAAGTAATGCCTTGAACCCCTTCACTAGAACATGGAGCAAGATGTCCATGATACTAGGCCCTTCGAAACCTCAATAGGAATAACATTTGGTCCTAAAGCCTTTGTATTTTTCATTTTCCTTAAAGCTTTTTTTGTCACAAGTATGCTAATTCATCGTAATAACTTATGTTCATTAGTTACCCTAAGTTGTCTACACGTAACTGGAATTCTGGCTGTATGTTGAAATTTGTCTTTTCCCTTCAGTACCTGTTTTGATTTTCTCATGTGTGTCTCATGACTCTGTTCTGATCAGGTGTTTCCAGTCAAGAGGACTGTGCTATAAAGATCCGGAACCTTGAAAGCAAACTAGATTCTATTGTTTGTACAATAAAAGACCGCAAAGAGCTGGAAAAACATGTTCCAATGCCCTCAGAGATTGTGGTTGAGTACGACAAAGCAGCTACATTGTGGTCTCTGCATGAACAAATAAAACAAATAGAACAGGCAGTTGAAGAAGCTGCACATCCTAGCTCTAGAAGAAGTAAATGGCAATTTATGGGTGCTAGAGATGCTGGATCCAAAGAAGAGCTGCGTCTTGTTTATGGTGTCTCTGAAAGAACTGAAAGTGATGGAGCTGCAAATTTAATCCAAAAATTGAGAGCCATTAACTATGCCCTGGGAGAACTGGGACAATGGTGTGCTTACAAGGTTCCTATAGATTAGATGAAGTTATAAATTGTATTTATATAACTTTTTGACATTTATAGTTTTCCAATAACTAATTTAGGCCTTTTTTCTTTCTTTCTAGGTTGCCCATTCATTTTTGACAGCCTTGCAGAATGATGAAAGGGCAAACTACCAGCTTGATGTCAAGTTTCAAGAATCATATTTAAACAAAGTTGTCTCTCTCTTACAATGCCAGTTGTCTGAAGGAGCTGTTATTGACAAGGATCCGAAAGGTCCATGTAGGGAGAGTAACATTGCTCAAGGTGAAGAAGACATGGATGAAATTGAAGAGGGTGAGCTTCCTGACAGTTATGGTAAGCACTGTTTTCATTCAAGATTTCACTTATTTATATTGGTATATATTGTTTACTGGAGAATGCCAAAAATCCACTAATTAATGGAATACCCCAAGGCCTCCATGATAGGAATGAAGAAGAAAGGGGGAGGAATCTTCCTACTTTAGAGCTTGGGAACTTTGAAAATGAACTGGTAATTGAGAGGAAGAAGTGGATGTGCTGTTCATTATGTTTGTGCTTAAGTGTTGAGAGAGAATTTTCACAAGAAATTAGTGTTCTGTCAATAAATTATTTCTTGAGAAAATGAGACTTCTGTATCAAAATTATTTCTTGAAAGATTTTGTCCGGAAAAAGATATTCTTAAATCCATTTTTCTGTTATTTGATTGTTAAACCTGTATAAAAGATGTGCTTTAATAGATTTCAAAAATTCATCTTTTGGACGGAAATGCATTATAAAATACACATTTTTCATGCAGTGTTGTCAAGGCATTTACTAGACCATCGCCTAGGGGGCATTTTCACCTCAAATTGCCTCAGCAGTTCTCTAGGCAGGATACAGGGTTTCTCTATAATTTTTTGAATTTTATGCCTTCCACAATAATTTGTAAAAATATTTTAAGAAAGCATAAAAAGGATATTTTAACCTTTTCTTCCTTTTTAACCTCTCCCTTTATTTACAAATACATAGATTAAAACTAGAAATACTTGTTTATCTTACAAGCGGACATTTTTTTTAGTTATAATTATAAATATATAATTCTACTAAGAAATAATTATACACCTATTAAGATGCTGATCATGCTATTGTTATTCTTTATGGTTTTAAAGTGAACAAATGCCTTTAACAAATTTGTAGAAAAAAAATTACTTTAGGACATTTATAAGTTGTTATGTCTTAAAACTTTCAAATCATGGTAGTCAAAATTGTGAATCGGAAGTGAATCGTTTTGAGGCTTGATGAATCAAATTGGGATTCGGATCGATGAATCATAAGATTCATGACACATGTGAATTGTATATTTGTATATATTAAGTATATGTAGAGTTATAAAAACATTAGTGTTTTTTAACAAATTCACGATTCAGATCAATTCACCATGATTCAACTAGCGATTCACTATCGATTCACTACCGATTCACTTTCGATTCCGACCGATTCACTTCCAATTGAATCCGATTTAGTTACGATTTAGACTGATTCACTTGCGATTCACAGGTATAGCGATTCATGAATTCGATTTGAATCGTTTGGGTTGAATCGAATCGTGAATCGTACGATTTAGTGATTCGAATCTCGATTCTGACTACTATGTTTCAAATACTTAATAATTTATATTACGTGCTTACTTGTCCATAACATGCACATTATTTAGTTAATTTATTGTTTATCGCCTTGTGATGCTTGGCACTGCTTTGCCTAAGTAAATTATGTTGCGTAGGCATTGCCCTGATTCGTTGACAATACTAGAATCTACTTGTTAGATACACATGTTACCACAACGGATTTTGTATTAATGACTAATGATAAGGAATGCACTTGCCTATGAAGTAGGAGCCCTAGCCGACAATAATGGTACATTCCTTTTGAAACAAGGTAGAAGTTGATTATGAAGATGATGCAATAGGTTATGTCGGAGAGTTTTCCTTTGTTTCAAGATATATATGGAATCAATTTTATTAGTGTAATCCTAACTAAATCTTATGTTTTATTCTTTATATTTTTTTTTTTAGTAATTTACTATGTTTACTAGAAAGTATGCCTTTGCATATTTCCCTTTGTGAAGAAATTGGGGAAATGTGAAATATATCTCAGGGGAAATTGACTAGCAATTGCTCACCTATTTTGAATTTTCTCCTTGATTAGTTCTTCATTCTTCTCTGAATTGTCTCCTTGAATTTTATGATAAGCCCATATCTTTGTCTAAGAAAGTACATGAGACACATAATTTTGACTTTTAGAAACAGATGCCTACCAATATAAATGATTCTGACCTAGTTGACTATTTATGTGTACTAATAACCAGTCTTTGGCTTTGTGCTTCATTTGGCACTTTGATATACCAATCAAGTTTATGTACTATGTTTAAACAGTTGTTTCTGGGGGAGAGCATGTAGATGTGATAATAGGAGGAGCTGTAGCTGATGGAAAGGTGACTCCCAAAGTGCAGTCATTAGTCAAGGTACTTCTCAAGTATCAGCACACTGAGGATTTCCGTGCAATTGTCTTCGTGGAGAGAGTAGTGGCTGCACTAGTTCTTCCAAAGGTTGAAATTTATATTAGCTATGCACCTAGTATTTCAATGGGTTCCATTTTGTTGTTTCCATTCCTTGTCTTCTTAAAAGGTTCTCGTATTTTTCTTCATTGGGCAGGTTTTTGCAGAGCTTCCATCTCTAAGTTTTATCAAGTGTGCAAGTTTGATTGGTCACAATAATAGTCAAGAAATGCGTACATCTCAAATGCAAGATGCAATTGCCAAGTTTCGTGATGGTCGAGTATGCTTACTAGGGATCACCCTTATCTTTTTGTAGTTAAATTTTTTTCTGTTGGTTAAATGGCTGCAAGCTCATTATCCTCATTAAAATTGGTTGCATCATTTACAGGTAACGTTATTAGTAGCCACTAGTGTTGCAGAGGAAGGACTGGATATTAGGCAATGCAATGTTGTCATTCGGTTTGACCTAGCAAAAACTGTCTTGGCCTATATCCAGTCCAGGGGTCGTGCAAGGAAGCCAGGTTCTGATTACATATTGATGGTTGAGAGGTATTGTGATGGATATGATATGTGTTGTCATTACTTATCCTTTATGGCCTTGGTCTATGTATCATGATATTGAATTCATTATGAATTAAAATTGGCAGAAGGACTAAATACTGATCTATGTCATTCCAACTTTCCTTTTGTATTTCTTAAGGGGAAATTTATCACATGAAACCTTCCTAAGGAATGCTCGGAATAGTGAGGAGACCTTGCGAAAGGAAGCGATAGAGAGAACAGACCTTAGCCATCTAAAGGGTACTTCAAGATTGATGTCAGTGGATACGACACCTGGTTCAGTGTACCAGGTGGAGTCAACTGGTGCTATTGTGAGCCTCAATTCTGCTGTTGGGCTCATCCACTTTTACTGCTCCCAACTGCCCAGTGATAGGTGTGCAGTCCATGGCTATATAAAGTACTACAATAAATATAGATCAATAAGCATCAATTACCATACCTCTTACCCTTTTTTGTGATGACACAGGTATTCTATACTTCGTCCAGAATTTATTATGGAACAGCATGAGAAGCCTGGGGGTTCCACTGAATATTCATGCAAGCTTCAGCTCCCTTGTAATGCCCCCTTTGAAAAGCTTGAGGGTCCTGTCTGCAATTCAATGCGCCTTGCACAACAGGCATGCTTATATCCTTTAAATAGATTTTTTAGGGATTATCCCTGTCTAAATTTCCTATAGCAATGCTTAATCCAAGAATATCACTTGTTCTTTCATGTCTGTTCAGGCTGTTTGTCTGGCTGCTTGCCAGAAGCTGCATGAGATGGGAGCATTTACTGACATGCTCTTGCCTGACAAGGGAAGTGGGGAAGAAGGAGAGAAGGTTGATCATAATGATGAAGGAGATCCACTGCCTGGAACTGCAAGGCATAGAGAATTCTATCCCGAAGGTGTTGCTGAAATTCTTCGGGTGAGCTTTTGCAAGCTTTTTTCTTATCTTGTGTAAACCTTAATAACCAGGTCCACCTAGAAGGAAATCAAAGAACAACTTTTTTGTTCTTATGTTCTTGCTTCATGCTTTGGGCTATTAGTTTTAAATAATTAGGTTATATGTTGAAATTAGATTCACTAGCCAAAATTGAGGCATTAACCACAATGCCTAGGGTGAATTATTAGCAAAGATGAAGTTTGGCATAAAGGCATAAGTTGATTATCTCATAAGAACGCAACTTTGATTGTGCACTCATTGACATCATCATTATTGTCTTGTATAAGCTTATCCTGGCTATTAGGATTGCTTTGTAAACATTTTTTTTTGTTACAATTTTAGTGAACTCTATCCTTCTCCATATCATTATTCAATGTGTGTGCTTTCATATCTCTTATTAAGATATCTATCCGCATAATTTGACTTCTTTTTCCCTAGCTTTTAGTTGGGGAGAAAATTATTAAATTTCTCATAAAAATCAAAATTTGTATGAAAAATTTAAGTGAGAATTCACTTAAATTTGCTTGGTTTTAGGGAGAATATGGCAGCATGGTGTGAGGCTTTTGATGGACCCTTGAGAACCTCTGTTTCTGAAAACTTTGTACTGGGTGAGTAGGTCATGCGAGTAGAGACAAGCAGGAGTGAGTATGGCTGATGAGTAAAGAGTTTGCCTCAGGAAATGAAAAATAAGCTTAACTAGTAGAAAATGATTTTTATTGCAAAACTAAAAGTGAGAGTAGGGTTTGTGGAACTAACCCATGGCCCATGGGTTGATCTTGTTTGCAATTTGAGGCCCTTGAAACTTAAGTGGCCTCTTATGAGGTGTCATTGACGCATCATGATTTATGAGATTCTTTGAAAGTTCAATGGAATTGTGATTAGCCATAATTCGAGACACAACATTGCAAACTTGAGATACAGTTATCGCTTACAAGGATCGAAAATTCGATTTCGACTTGACTTCGGTCACTTGAAAATTGGAATTAATTCGGAGAAGTTTAATTTGACATGGAGAATTTTTGTAAAAATTCGCTAAATTGGAGAAGTTTAGAGAATTTTTGCATATATGTTTAAATATTTAGATTTATTGTAGTACAAGCTAAAGACTAATATAAATAGACACTTTTAATACATAAAAATGCCAATAAGTGACCTAACAAAATCAATCTTGTTAAGTGAGTTGATGAATTTGAAATGGTGGCTTCTCGCCTTAATTTCTTTTTTTTGTTTTGATATTTAATTTTATGGTGGCTTGCTTCTCGACCATATGCTTTGCTAATTTGAATTCCACCATGTTTAATTTATTAGTTTATTACTTAAATGTATTATTTTTTAATCTTGTTTTATAAGAGTTAACTAAAAGAAGATGCTCTTGGGGATTGGCTTCGAGGGTGGGGTAATTTTGTGTAATTGTTGGTTTTGGGGCCTTGGTGGTGCCCAAGTGTATAGTTTTTCGTCTCATATATTCATATATACAAAATCTTTTCTTTGTTTCTTTAAAAAAAAAAAAAATTCTTTATTTATTTATTGCTTCTTATCTTCTCTTTTTGGTAAAACATATCTCATAAACTACATAATTTGTTAGATTGTTAAATTGTTAAATTATTTTTTAAAATTTATATTGCTATGTTGGTTGATGAAGTTGAAAATAATATAATTATTGGTATTTTTTTGTTTTCTATTGATGAAATAACATTTTTTTACTTCTCTGTCGAATTTCATCGAATTTTGTTGAAATTTATTGAAATTTGTCTAATTTTATCGATTTTTTTGTCGAATTTTTGCATTTTTGAATTGAAAAACAGAAATTTTATCGAAATTTATCAAATTTTGTCGAATTTCTCGAATTTTATCGAATTTTTTTGGTGATTTTTTATTTTACATCCACTTCGCTCTTCGATGGTAAAAAAATTCTTGGAAGTATGTCGAATTTCGGAAAATTTTTGAACCTTGATCGCTTATGAAGATCTTTAGGAGGTTATGATGTTAGGGGTGTCAATGAGTTGGTTCAAATTGAGAAACCGGACCAAACCAATGCGTTTGGTTTGGTTTTTCTGAGTTCGGTTTGAGTCCGATTTGAACAATATATAACTCAATCGGTTCGATTCAATTTACAATTTGGGATTTTTAAAATTGATCTAAATTGAACCTAATCGACTTCAAAGTGATTTTTTTTTATATTTTAACTGTTTAATGTTTAAGATTCTCCTATAATGTATATATTACCATAAATATTTGTTTTATCATCTTGTATAATAAGTGTTTATTTATTAATTTATTAAATGTGTATTATATTAACTTTATTTACATATGCATAGTTAATTAAATTAATTATTTTATACTTAAAATTTCAAGCTGATCGCCAACGAGGAGTTGGTATGGTGGTGCAAACACGACTGGGGGAAACGGAAGTACCCGGGTTCGAGTTTTGTTACCAACAAGGAGATGGTATGGTGGTCCTATTTCCTATGAATTAGTGAGGGGATTAGTTGGGCTTTGTCCCGAGCCCAAGGGCTCGGATACCCCTCGGATGGATATGCCAGGAGACTATTGTATCTACTAAAAAAAAAAAAAAAGAAATTCAAACCGATCAACCGAAATCGAACCAATTGAACCAAACCAATTATATCCAATTCTATTTGGTTCAGTTCGGTTTGGTTTTGCATAATTGATCGGTTTGGCTTGGTTTGACATACCAATCAAATTACCTTCATTTGGGTCAAGTTTGAGCATAAAATGACCCCAATTGAAGTTGACACCCCTAAATGTTTGTAAGATTGCCCAAGTTGGACTATCATGAGATTAAAATGAGGAATTTTAAGGGACTTAAAAGGAAGTGGAAGTTCTCTTTAATATAAGAGTAAGCTTGTAGTTGCCAAAGTGGTTGGTGAATGGTCAAACTTTGATGTTTTCTTGTGGGTTGTTTTGTCGGAGTTTGGGGGACTAGGGGTTTAATGACGTCTCCTCAACTAGTGGTTGATTAGAATAAAGTGAAGGAGATAACTCAAGGAAGTGTGAGTTTGCACTTTAATTTTTGAGATCTTGGAGTTATGATTCAACTTATGTATTAATATTCCTTTTGAAAGGATGAGCCTCAACGCGGTTCATGCAAGTTCATGCAATCTCTAAAGCTTCTCAAGGACATCCTCCGTGAGTAGGGAAAGGAATCTCGGGGTGGAAAATGGTGCAAATGAAGTAGTGGGAAACCTTGGTGTAGGAGTTGGACAAGGAAGAGGGTGGACCAAATTGGAATGAGACCATGGCACAAAATAGATCATTGGCAAAGGCTGAGTGCTGGAAACTATGCATCATTGAGGATCGACTTGGTTTTCTAAAATCCAAAGCCAGGTGGTTGAAGGATGACAATGCTAATTCGAGATCCTTTCACAAGCTTACGAGTGGGAGAAAGATCATTAATAACGTATTGGAGAAGGATGATGGGACAATCGTGGAGCATGGGGATGAGATTGAGAAAGAGATCATTGATTATTTGATCATTATAGAAACATTTTTTCTTGTAGGCGTGATCGTGTTTGGGGTGTAGAAGGCATTAAGTGGAATCCAATTGGCGAAGAATTAGTCGTGGATTAGAGCATCTGTTTGGGATGGAGGAAGTATGGCAAGCTCTGTTCGAATGTGGGGGATCTAAGGCTCTAGGTCCTGATGGAATGACTATGGTTTTCTTCCAAGACTGTTGGGATATCTTAAAAGATGATCTTATGAAGGTTATGAAGGAGTTTTTTGATGATTGGATTATTAATGGATGCACCAACGAAACATATATATGTCTTATACTCGAGAAGACCAGAAGCATAAAGATGGCAGATTTCCGACCTATTAGTCTCACTACTAGTCTTTATAAGATCATAGCAAAGGT
Source organism: Paratinospora sagittata (assembly GCA_035771175.1). NCBI lineage: Eukaryota > Viridiplantae > Streptophyta > Magnoliopsida > Ranunculales > Menispermaceae > Paratinospora > Paratinospora sagittata. The sequence goes on along the minus strand of CM069608.1, from coordinate 35,810,716 downwards.
TTTGGCTAATAGATTGAAGAACGTATTACACAATACGGTTTTGGAGTCTCAAATGGCTTTTGTACAAGGGTGCCAAATCATTGATGCGGTCTCAGTCGCAAATGAGATGGTGGAGGAATACAAGACCACTGGGAAGGAAGGGTTTGTTTTCAAACTTGATTTGGCAAAAGCCTATGATATGGTAAACTGGGATTTCCTTGAGTATTGTGGCCCTGTGGGAAAAAAGGTTCGGTACGAGGTGGAGGCTATGGATACAAGGTTGTTTACAGTCTGTGTCATATTCATATTCATCAACAAAAGACCATGGGAGAAAATAAAAAAAGGGGAGAGGGGATTGAAACAAGGTGACCCACTTTCTCCTTTTTTGTTTATCCTTGTAGTGTTTGTATTTGGAAGAATGCTTGATAAGGCCAGGGAAGCAAATTTGATAAAGGGGTTTACTATTGGTATGGAGAAAATTGAAGTGACTCATCTTCAGTTTGCCGATGACACTGTGATCTTTGTGGAAGGAAGTGAGAATGGTTTCTTTATCACGTCTATGCTCGTTAAATGTTACTGTTGGATGTTCGAAGTGGTTACTAATATGACTATTAATTGGCCTGAATCAATGTCAATCAAGAGTGGGTGTTGGAAATGGCTAATCAAATTGGGTGTTCTATAGGTTCACGGCCTTTGAAATATTTGGGGATGCCATTGGGTGGTAATCCATAAAAAATTTTTGGGAACCAATTATATCTAAGGTATTGAGGCAACTTGATGGATGGAAAGAAGCTTCTTGTCTAAAGGGCATAGGTTAACTTTAATAAGATTAGTTTTGGATGCTTTGCCTACATAATTTTTAAGTTTTTCAAGCTCCAAATAGGTAGCGGCACTGCTGGAAAACTTGATTAGGGACTTCTTATGGAAGGGTGAGGAGAAGGAGAATGGCTCTCACTCAGTGGCTTGGAATATTGTCTAAAGGAAAGTTGATCAGGGCGGTTTGGGTGTTGGGAACATTTCTTCAAGGATTAAAGCATTGGCTGGCAAGTGGCTATGAAGATTTCCTAGAGAACAAGATCAGTTGTGGGGAAGAGTCATTAGAAGTAGACATGACTTATGGTGCTATATTAGGGATGTTGGGCTAGCCAATAGAGTGACCTTTAGGAGCCCATTGAAGGTAATTTCTTCTGCCACCCTTTTACCTTTGCTTAGATTTAAACTTGAGAAAGGGGATATGATTCGGGTTTGGAAGGACTTATGGTGTGATACTTCTACCTTTTAAAATAGACTTGTTTTCGAGTTCGTAAGAAGATCGGCCCTTGGGGAGGGGACATCATTGTCTTGGGATTTACATTTAGGTAGGAATATTTTCGATAGGGAGGTGGTTTCTCTTATTGGGTTATTTGAGGGTTGTCACTTATCAGAGGAAAATCATAGTGTGTTGGCCTTGGGACACTTCTAGAATGTTTACAACTAAATCATTTATTGCCATACTCCTCGATGATCCATTTGTACCGCCGTTCCACTTTCATCACCTTATATGGAGAGCACATATTCCCTCATAGTTGAACACTGACGATGTCTTGCAATGGAGGCTTCCAAACATGTGTCTATCTCCTTATTGGTGTTATCTCTATATACAAGAGTTTGAGACAGTTGGGCATATGAGCTGGGAATGTCCATTTGCTTAGGAATTATGGAAGAGACAGTGCCTTCATTTTTCGGTTATGGAAGGAGTGGGTGCCCGAGGATCAAATATTAATATTTTCCCGTTCATGGATAGTAGTATCCAATCGTCATGGAAAGGACGTTAGAATGTGGTGTGTTTGGTGGTTTTATGATCCATATGGAAGGAGAGGAACAAGAGGGTGTTAGAAGATGTTGAGAGTTCGGTGGTAAGACTTTGTTAGAATTCTCATTTGTTAGCTTCTTTTTGGGTTGCACATAGCAAGCTGTCTAGGGGATACAGTATGAATGATTGAGGGCTGCTAGTTGAACCCCACATGTCCCCTATCATCACCCCACTAAACCAAAAAAAAAGGAATTCCTAAACTACCTTCCTGTCAAATGACCCAAATGACCTTATTTTAAATTGTTTTACCAACTCTCCCACCCACCCACTAAACCTACCCACCATCTTCTTCATCTTCTTTCTTCAATTCCTTCTACAAATCACTTCTCTAATCTAACACTTTTTGTTGTTTGTAAGTACAAATTCAAAGTCTTTTTGGTTTCTTTTTGAGAAGATTTTAAAGTGTTGGTGTATTCAAATGGTTTGTTGATTTTTTTTTTTTTTGGCAAAAAATTGCACTCTGGTTTAGCTCTACGTGGCCAAACTCTTATTTTATTATTATTTTTTTTTTTTTCACCTTCTAGCATGTATTTATAGGCATTTCGAACCATTTGAATAATGGGAAATTTGGGGTTTGGAGAAGAAAATGATGGGAATCTATTAATCATCTCTTTATGCATTGTACGATGGCTAGGCATGTGTGGGATTTCTGGGGTGTGTTGATTGATGGGAGAGTTGGTGTGTCTTTTGCATCTGTATATGAGTGCTTATCTTTGGACCATGTGCCTTGGTGTGCTGGTAGAGCTAAGGAAATTTGGAAAATATTGATGTTTGCTACCTTATGGTCTTTGTGGTTAGAGAGAAATAGGAGGGTTTTTGTGAACCAGGCATTGGATTGCCTAAGTATTTGGGAGGGACCTAAGTGGCTGGCTTGTAATTGGGTTGCTTGTTCAAAGTTTAATGGGGGGTTTTTTGTTTCGGATTGGTGGAGACACTGGCCTGATCGTGGTTAGTGTTGGTTTTGGGTGGTTGCTTTACGCCTTTCTGATGCAGTCCGGGGTTGGGTGTTTAGGCTTTTGTTCCTAGTGTATGTTGCTTGGTTTTGTACATTTCCTCCCTTTTTATACAATCTTTGTTTCTTCTAAAAAAAAAAAAAAACCAATAGAAGTTATTTATTTATTAAGGAGATTGATGGAGAGGTGTAGAAAAAGAAGAAAGACCTTCACATGGTTTTTATTGATTTAGAGAAAAACTATAATACAATACCTAGACAAATAATATGACGCATTTTAGAGAAAAAAAAGAGAGAGTTACTAATAGACAAATAGAGTTGGTAAGAGATACACATGATGAAGCGATAACAATTCTAACAACAACAATAGGACAAATTAGTGAATTCTTAGTAACTGTAGGTTTATACCAAGGATTTATCTTAAGCCTTTTTTTTTTTTTTGTTGGTTATGGATGAATTGACTAAACTTATTCAAGAAGATATTCCATGGTGTATGTTTTTAATTGATGATACAATCTTGATTGATGAAACTAAATCTGAAGTAAATCCTAAGCTAGAGGTTTGCAGAGAGTTTCTAGAAACTATATGGTTAAAGATTAGTAAAATTGAGATTGAGTACATTGAATGTAGTTTTGGTGGAAGTAGAACTATAGATAAGAGACAATGAAGACGGAAACCAAGAGATGTTGAGAAGTGAAAATTTTAAGTACTTGGGATCTATTATTCATCAAGAAGGAGAAATAGGTGAGGATGTGAATCATAGAATTAAAGCAGGATGGGTTAAATTACCGAATTTTTGTGGAGTATTATATGATCAGCACTCCCGTAGAAGTTGAAAGGAAAATTTTGTAAAACTGCTATTAGACCAATCATGCCCTATGAAACAGAATGTTTTGGGCATCAAAGTAACAACACGTGCATAAACTAAGTGTAACAAAAAATATGTATGTTTAAATGGATATGTGATAAGACATTAAAAGGTAAAATTATAAATGGACATATTCAAGTCAGCCCCAATTGGAGATTAAATAAGAGAAGATTGATTAAGGTGGTTTAGACACTCACATACAATGGAAACCACGGCAATGATAGAAGTAGAGAAAGACCTAAAATAACATTGACAAAAATAACTGAAAGAGATATAACTACTTGTAATTAGCCCTTGATTGAGTGGAGTGGCGGAAGCAGATTTGTATACCCGACCCCACATAGTTGGGACAAGGCTTAGTTGAGTTGAGTTGATTATGTGGAAGCTTTAGGGAATTGAGATATAGCATAACCAATCATTTTTACTCTATGCCCTCATTCCATGGTTTTCTCTTTGCTCAGCTCCGCCTATGCAGAATCAACTAGATTGATTGTCATTTATTACTGATGATTACAGAGAGTCACAAACATTTGATGCCCAATATAACCAACTCAGATTGGGGAGATCAGTGAACAGTGAGACTTACTATGACCAGCACCAGTCTATTATGAGGGAGGACTTCTTGTCCTCCTATTTCTTTGTTCCTACTTTATTTTAAGAATTTGTTATGTATGATATGCTGACGACTCACTAGAGTGACACTAATTTCTTTGTTATATTTTAGAGAATTTGAGCAAATGAATGCCTACCACTGATTTTCTTATTAGAAGAGTTCATGGTCTATGGTGGCCGCCTCAAGAAGATTGTTTAATTCTTAATGATGAATTTGATCAGTGACCTTGGACAGTATTCTTCGAGTAACATTTTCTTTCATTCTAGACAGCACAAATGTGTCTCTGGTAAGTTGCTGGAACATGATTGCTAAAATTTTCATGATCATTCAGGGAGACTGGATTTTATCTGGTAGAGATGGTGGTTGCAACTCTGAACTGGTTCATCTATATATATATGCTGTCAAGTGTGAGAACATCGGCAGTTCAAAAGACCCATTCTTAACTCAAGTTTCTGATTTTGCTTTACTTTTTGGCAATGAACTGGATGCAGAGGTATTCTTTGCTATCACTTTTTGTTATTCCTTGAATTGGGGGATTATACATGTGCTTCTTACCACATAAATTGTTCTTAGGTTTTATCGATGTCGATGGATCTCTTTGTTGCTAGAAGCATGATATCAAAGGCAACCCTCATCTTCCACGGATCCATATACATTACAGAGACTGAGGTTGTGGGCTGTCCTCTTTGCTTTCATTAGTGGAACTTAATTAGATAATTTCCATAGGCAAGCTTTTGGAGCTTCAGCTAGTGGTGCCCTAACATTAGCTTTTATTTTCTGTACAGCTCGTCTCCCTGAAGAGCTTTCATGTGAGACTCATGAGCATTGTGCTAGATGTGGATGTTGAACCTTCTAGCACGCCTTGGGATCCTGCAAAAGCTTATCTATTTGTCCCTGTGCTTGATGAGAAATGTGCAGATTCTATGAAAAAGATTGATTGGAATCTAGTTGAAAAAATAACCCGAACAGATGCATGGAGCAATCCCCTCCAAAGGGCTCGTCCAGATGTTTACCTTGGTACAAATGAACGAACTCTTGGTGGAGACCGGAGGGAGTACGGGTTTGGGAAATTACGTCATGGACTGGCTTTTGGACAAAAGTCACATCCCACATATGGTATCAGAGGGGCCATTGCACAATTTGATGTTGTGAAGGCTTCTGGATTGGTTCCTAACCGGGATTGCATAGAAAAAAGGATTGAGGATACGGCTCATGGAAAATTGTTTATGTCTGATTGCTGCATCAATGCAGAAGATCTTGTGGGGAGGATTGTGACTGCTGCTCACTCTGGCAAGAGATTTTATGTAGATTCTGTGTGCTATGATATGAACGCAGAGAATTCATTTCCAAGGAAGGAGGGCTACTTGGGCCCCTTAGAGTATAGCTCTTATGCTGATTACTACAGGCAAAAGTATGACCAAAATCTTTATTTCAAAGTGCTTGATCTAATTATGACGACTTCTTTTTTCCCCTTGTATCATATATTTGATGCTGGTTGTCTGATCTACGCTTTCTTGCTTAAATTCGAGGAATGGATACTCCATATTGCACTTTACATGTTGTACATGACGAAGCTGGAAGTTGATCCAAATCTATTCAAATGAGGTTCTAAGTTATAACTACCGTCAGATGTGAAACAGGTGCTCTCCATAATAGTATTTTTTTGCTGATGGTAGCTATAACATCTCTGAATAGATTGGAGAAGCTGCTGCTTCTTTGTGTGCAACAAATAGGTGCATTTGGTTATCCGTTCCTGGTATGACTTGCTTACAGATATGGAGTTGAAATAATATACAAGAAACAGCCTCTTATAAGAGGTCGTGGTGTTTCATATTGCAAGAATCTCCTTTCCCCTCGATTCGAACATTCTGAAGGTTTGCCTTTTTTTAATTATCTTAAAATCATCAATTTGCTAGTTTTGATGGTAGTTTGTATCTTCATAGTTACTGAGATATGAAGTTTTTGGGTGTTGAAGCAAGGGAAAATGAATCTGAAGAGTCTCTTGATAAAACTTACTATGTGTTCCTGCCTCCTGAGCTATGCTTTGTACATCCTCTCCCGGGATCTCTGGTTCGAGGTGCACAGAGGCTGGCCTCCATCATGAGGAGGGTTGAAAGTATGCTTCTTGCAGTTGAGCTGAGGGACAAAATTAATTATCCTATGCCCGCTTCCAAGGTATAATTTGTAAATTATGCTAATATTATTTGTTGATACCGTCATCTTCTTCTATGTTAATACTGACTGTTTCACCCTTTCTTCTCTCTTTTTTTTTTTACCTCCCTTTTCGATTAAGATCTTAGAAGCATTGACAGCTGCATCATGTCAGGAGACATTCTGTTATGAAAGAGCAGAGTTACTGGGAGATGCTTACCTGAAGTGGGTTGTAAGTAGATTCCTTTTTCTAAAATACCCTCAGAAACACGAGGGCCAGCTTACCCGAATGAGGCAACAAATGGTTAGTAACATGGTACTGTATCAATATGCCCTTAATAAAGGACTCCAATCATATATCCAAGCAGATCGCTTTGCTCCATCGAGATGGGCTGCTCCTGGAGTTCTACCAGTTTTTGATGAAGACACCAAGGAGACCGAATCATATTTATTCGGTGAAGAAAAACCTTCTGATGAGGGTGAATCAGGGAAGTCTGATTATGCTAATGGATATGAAGATGAAGATATGGAAGATGGAGAACTAGAGAGCGATTCAAGCTGTTACAGAGTTTTGTCTAGCAAGACATTGGCAGATGTCGTAGAAGCCCTAATTGGGGTTTATTATGTTGAAGGCGGGAAGAACGCAACTCAGCATCTCATGAAATGGATTGGGATTCAAGTGGAGTTCAATCCCGAAGAGATAGAGTGCAGAAACAAGCCATGCAATATTCCTGAGAGCATACTAAGGAGTGTAGACTTTGATGCTTTAGAAGGTGCCTTGAATATTAAGTTCAACGATCGGGGCCCTTTGGTGGAAGCCATTACTCATGCTTCAAGGCCTTCTTCTGGAGTTTCGTGTTATCAAAGGCTAGAATTTGTTGGTGATGCTGTATTGGATCATCTGATCACGAGGCACTTGTTCTTTACTTACACAGATCTACCTCCTGGCCGCTTGACCGACTTGAGAGCTGCCGCTGTAAATAACGAGAATTTTGCTCGTGTTGCTGTTAAACACAAGCTCCATTTGCACCTGCGGCATGGATCAAGTGCCCTTGATGCACAGGTTTTTATCTTCTTTTATCCAATTACAAAATGCTCGACCATGCCATCTTTTCTTTTGGTTTTTCTTAACAGATCTTTTTTATTCTTGGGGCCGCTTATACTTGTTAGTGTGATCATTATTTCAGATTCGGGACTTTGTGAAGGATGTCCAAGATGAATTGTTGAAACCAGGGTTTAATTCCTTTGGCCTGGGAGATTGCAAAGCTCCTAAAGTGCTAGGTGATATTGTGGAATCCATTGCTGGTGCAATATTTCTCGACAGTGGACGTGACACTGCAGTTGTCTGGAAGGTATACTTGAGAACTCTTGCTTGATTTGGACTCACCTTTTTTGTATGTTTTGTCTCTTTTTCTGATTTTCCGACTCTTTTTTTAGTTCTCTTTTTAAGCAAATACTGTTGGTCTCAAATACTATAATAAAAACTCAATACTCCTGTGATTTGGACTCTATTATATCTTTTTTTTAAAACATTATTTTCTCTTTTTTTTGACTTTTTTTTTATTTGTCTCCTTTTACGCAAAAAGTGTTGGTTTCAATTTTATTCAAGGTTATAAATTATATATTAATTCATGCGTTAGTTTTTTATATTCTAGTTTCATTAATGTAAGTTTATTTAGTTTAATGAATTGGTCATTATTAATTAATTAGTTGTTAAAAAATCTATACGAGATAATTTAATTAATTGATATTTTATTTTATATAGAAATTAATTTCAATCATAATATTCATTGTGTATTGTAAATACAAAAAGCTTCGACTTATAATTTATTGATGGGGGAGTTCATTGACCACAATGCTTGCAGGATGGGGAGTCCATTGACCATCTCTTTTTGCGGTGTAGGGTATCTAGAAATGTGTGGGATTTTTGGGGGGTGTTTGTTGATGGGGGTATTGTATCTCAGTCATCTTTACATGAGTGCATGTCCCTTGATCATTTACCTCGATGTTCGGGTAGGGCCAAGGAGATTTGGAAGATTGCAGTTTTTGCAACTCTTTGGGCTATATGGTTGGAGAGAAATCATAGGGTGTTTGATAATCAGTCTTTAGATTGCTTAAGTGTTTGGGAGGGTACCTTGTGGCAAGCTTGTAATTGGGCGGCTTCTTCGAAACTTAATGGGGGGTTTTCTGTCTCGGAATGGAGGAGATGTTGGGCTAGTTGTGTCTAGTGAGATGCTTGTTTTGTGTTGTGGTTGTGTTTTTTATTTTGCTGTTGTTGGGTTGAGTAGTGCATCTCTGATGCCCTGTTCTGTACATAATTCTTTTTTTAGTACAAGCTTTGTTTTCTCTCAAAAAAATAAAATAAAAATTTATTGATATATAAACTTTTAAGTGCTCATTTTTACATTGATGTCTTATTTATTTTTTTCGTTGTATTTTTCATGATAAGTAATGTGTTCCCATAAAATGTTTAATAGATGCTAATAATGATTTATAAAATAGCCGTGCATTGTGTGTAGTTGAAACTTGAAAGCTTGTTCACATTATTTTTAACTACCTTACCCCTTTGTGTTGGTCTCTTTCCAGGTGTTCCAACCATTGTTGCATCCAATGGTGACACCAGAGACACTTCCAATGCACCCAGTGAGGGAGCTTCAAGAACGATGCCAACAACAAGCAGAAGGTTTGGAATACAAGTCGACCCGTAGTGGAAATCTGGCCACGGTAGAGGTTTACATTGATGGTGTCCAGATTGGTATTGCTCAGAACCCGCAAAAGAAAATGGCTCAGAAATTAGCTGCCCGGAATGCTCTCGTTGTTTTGAAGGAGAAAGAAAGAGCTGAAGCCAAGGAAAAGAGTGAGGAGAATGGGAAGAAGAAGAATGGCAGCCAAACATTTACTAGACAAACTCTCAATGATATATGTTTACGACGACAATGGCCAATGCCTCAATATAGGTAATTTACTTTTTAAGTTTTACTCATCTCCTGTTGGGATCCATTGAAACTAGACCTATTAGAGTACAATTTTCATCTCATTCACGGTCTGTATAGTTGAGAAAATTGTTATTTTCTCAAGAAAATAAAATTTGTGTTTAATTGTCTATTTTCTCAAGAAAATTTTTCTCTCTTATTTTCTCACCCAAATTTTCTTACTTATAAAGGTGAGAAAATATAATTTTCTCATGAGAAGTTCTTTTTAGTATTATTAATAATGTTCATATTTATATTCACTGGAACCTTCTTATATGTCATTTCCTTTGCATTGTTTTCTCATACACAATAAAACAATCATGAGAAATTTAAAAAAAAAAATTTGCCCGAGAGAAATTTATTGAGAAAACTACATCAAGAAAACTTTTCTCAGCTATCAAACATGCCCTTAATGACTTTGATTTTGTGTTTTAGGTGTATACATGAAGGCGGGCCGGCACATGCCAAGAGATTTACGTACTCTGTACGTGTGAATACAACTGATCGCGGCTGGACAGCTGATTGTGTCGGGGAACCGATGCCAAGCGTTAAGAAGGCAAAGGACTCTGCAGCGGTCCTCCTCTTGGAACTTCTAAATGAATGGTATTCACAAAAGTGAGCTGTGAGCTATTCCTACCCTTCTATTAACTTGTGTTTTATGAAGTGTTTTCTTGCTACAGGTTTATGTATCTAATTTTGGGCAGTAATAGAGCTGCCCAAATCAGTGAGAGGCAGCCAAAGCTGCTGCAGTAAAAAAAAAGTGGGCACTGAAAGGCCAATTTTTATGTCCTGTGCCTTAAGCCAATTAGGAAAATTATCTATCCGTACGGAAAAAAATGTTTTGGGATGTTTTACATTCTTGAGCTATTCTTGAAGGCAATTCAACAAGCTTGCTTAGGGACACTCCAAGAAAGCTTTATCCCTATAAAAGCTACTTTATTTGCATAAAAGCTTTATAGATCTTTCTTTCTCTCTTTCTGTGGTGGCTCAATTGAACAAAATAATGTTATTGGTGAACATGGAATAGCTTGTATTGGTGAACATGGAATAGCTTGTATTGGTTTACTCATCTCGCCTAGAAATTGATTAAGTACTTGGGCATACCTGGGCTGCATCTGGGTGCTGATTCAAAAAATTAGAATACAATTGTAAACATAAAGTTTAGAAGATAATTTTTTATCTTTTATTTTTGGAAAATAGCTTGTTGTCTAGTGATATTAAATGCTTTCCTCATGTTTTACAGTTTGTTTTTTTGGGATACAGAAAATTGTAGTCGAATCACAAACTGACTGCCATCGTTACTCGTTGTCCCTTTATGCAGATTGACATAAAACAAGCTAGGCTTTCTAATATTATGTTGGAATGATGGATGGATGCATACATTCATGTGTCTTCATGAATGTTAGTAACAATGGTCTATTAGATGAGCATGATGGTGTAAGTTTACCAAGTGTTTTAAAGGATTAAGAGAGAAAATACCCTTGACCCATAAGGGTATGTACAATGAATCTCAACTTAACTAAGTTTTTTGTTTTGTTGGAAAATGCAAATCTAATTAAAAAAAGGCGCAACTGCAGTCTTTTGTGTGGATATATGTACAATGAATGATTTAATAAATATGTTGTATTTTTTTTTTTTTTGGTTTCGCACGAGGTGTACACCCGTCCTTTCGGGTTATGAAATTAGTCTTCATTTGAGGAGGGAGCAGAATAATAGACTTTTTCTAAATTGAATCATGAAACTTGTGTACAAGGATGATTTTGAGACTTACCTGTTTTTCTAAATTGACCACTCGGTAATATAAAAGTGTAGTTACACATATAGTTGTAATTATTATTTGTAGCTAAACTAGCATTGTCAAAATTCTTTTTGACTACATAAAATTGGTCACATGGATTAACATAACCCCCCTCCTTTATCAGGCTAGAGACTTTTTATTTATAAAAATTAAGTAAATAAGCTCAGCACCCTATATAGTTGGAAAAAAGTTTTGTTGAATTCAACAAAATTAACTTAAAAAACTACATAGTGTTTGTAGCAGCAATCTCACATGTCTGATAATCAACTGGTAGGTAGGTCTTGGCATTATCATTTCAATAGAGATCTATTAGCTGTGACTAACAAGATTCACATTGATATTATAGCATACATATATTAGGGCAGTTCATACCTCTAAGGAAGCAGTATGTAATTACTGATCACTGAAGTGATTAACCTCACAAATTTGCTATTATGTAGTTGCATCTTATGAGAAACAAGAAAATTTGGTCTCCTTTTCAGGATTTATAACCAACTTGAACTGTAATTCAAATCATTGTGAAAGTTCAAAACAAGGAAACAAAAAGATTTCACCAAATTTCAATAGGGACTCTTAAAAAATGAAATAAAGCATCAATGTAACAATAATAAAAGGGCCTTCCATGTATCTCCTCATTTCAGTTTCTGCTGCTCTTTCAGAGTTATTGGTTTTTTATTGAACGTGCCCGCCGCTTATCGCCTCAGGGTCTGTAAGATATATTGAGCATAAAGATCCCTGTGATGCAACATATGTCATGTTGTAAGAGAAATCACCATTGCTGGTTACTTTAGAACCTTTCATGTTACTCTTGTTTGTCATGGTTTAACAGTGATTGTTAAATATTTACATTGGATTCTAAATTTGATAGCTTGTTTCATCAACTTACATTGAGTACTGGATGGCTTGGTGGGCAGTTTCGGCGGGCAAGAACTCGTCAACCTCTACCTCTTTGTTCTCATTCTTCTTGTCTGAATTTTTATGTCAAAGAAACCATAAATCTCTTAGAACATTTATTTCATCCAAATGAAAATTTTGATTAGAAAGTAATAAGTGAAAGATGAAGAAGATTACAGTCTTCAAAGAATCGCCTAATCTCAGCTAGACGATGAGGGGGGAGCTGATTAATGTCGGTATAGTGCCTATATTCCGGATCATCAGCACATACTGCAATGATCTTATCATCTTTTTCTCCCTGAATTTAACACACAACAATTAATATTGAACCAGATGAAAAGTGCAAATCTTGGGATTCATTTATTCAAGAACAATTATACTAACCTGATCAATCATGGGCATTAATCCAATGGCCCTGGCACGAAGAAAACAACCAGGAAGTACAGGTTCCTACTCGAAAAAATCAATTCGATATGGTTAGTTTCTTTCTACCCTCACAATTGTTAAAATTTTAATCCAAACAAGTTCTTGAAAACCTCAATACCTGCATGAGGACTAGAACATCCATTGGGTCATTGTCTTCGCACAATGTGCGAGGGATGAAACCGTAGTTATGAGGATAAACGACAGAAGAATATAAGATCCGGTCAACCTGGGAAGTGAGAACAACAATGAGAAAAGCTAGATGCTGGGAATTGAACACCATATTGGTAAGACATGGATACCATTAGGTTCAAAGAGTATATCTCTGAATATAAGAAACAAAGAGAATTCCATGCTCTTTTGGTCTTTTATTGCGACTGATAAAGTTTCTATAGATACCTTTATAAGCCCTGTGCTCTTGTCGAGTTCATATTTGACCTTGCTTCCTCTGCTAATCTCCACAACCTGAATCACAAGAGGAAAGAGCTTCAAAACTTCACTTATTAATGGAAAATGGCAAAAAAAAAAAAAAAGATCATTTAGGAAAACAATAAATGTAGTGACTTAGTTTTATCTGACAACTAATGGGAGCTAAGCATGCTGATTAACAAAGCAGATGATGAAGGTTCATATATTATTACGAAATAATCGAGGGCAAGTTTCGAATTAAAGATTTTGTGAATTAAGATTAAACAATAAATGATTGAGGTAGTAAGATTAAAGAATGAAATTGTTTTGATTATTCAAACTGTTTATGCAATTGATAGGATTATTTAGCAAAGACTTACACAATTAACAACGGAAGGAGCGCCACGACCTGCACATATGATTTACAAAGATGATCAGCACTTCAAGGTTGATTCAATGCAAACAAATCAATCTCTAAATTAATAAATATAATTCTGTAAAGATTGGTACCAATCTCAAGATCATGCCAAGGATGTGCAGCTACAGATCTCCTCGACAAAGACGAAAGGATCCTCTCGTTCAACTTCGGGAGGGTACGCTTCTCGCCACTTTCATGCCCATTGGCAGGTTTTTCACTCATCTTCTGAGAAATTAGTAAACAGATTATAAAGGTGTAATGGAAAGATAGGAAAATTGCAAAGAATGGAAAAATGGGAAAGAAAAAAACAAACAAAAGAGAGAGATTCATCAACCAAATGTCTCATGCATTATTTATCAAAAAGGTAATAGGCAATTTTGTACCATCAGTTAAATGTATGTCATGGAAACATTGACTATATAACTTAGATCTTGATATTCAAAACAAAAGCAATCTAATTATCCTTTAAATAGGAGATAAGACTCATTTTACAAAATCAAATCATGTATAAAAGATTTCAAAAAATAACCAAATCATGCATTGTTTTTAAACATATTTACCAAGGAGTTAAAAAAAATAAAAATAAAATGAGTTATTTATAGAATGCTTCTTTGATGTTGCCCATTTTCTTATTAGTGAGGTATGAGAGAAGGGTAGTTCCAAAAGATACAGATCTATTCAACCAATGAAGATATCTCTTAAATTCTTTCTACAGGTGCAAAATATATATATAGTGAGATGAATTAACCATTTTCATGATCCAAAATTGCATTACTGAATCAGGAATTCAGAATCAAGAAATTGGGTCTATCATTTCTACCCAAATGTTCCAAAATCCATGCCCATTTTTCAGACAATTAAGAGTAATTAAATCTTCTTGTCCTACAATATAATGGCTAATCAAATCCCATTACTGGATAAGAATTTCAGAACAGATAAAACATGAAAGAATTGAAAAAGGGTCTGAAAGGAAATCAAAGGAGATAGCAAATTAAACATACCTTAGGATTTTAAAACACAAGGAAATAAGATTAATTAGCCACAAATCACTAGAGTTTGAGAGTGCAGGAGATTGTGATGCCCAATGAAGAGGCTGATCTATATGATTTATATGTATATATACAAGAGGGATGGTGGAGACCCATGAGTGCAGGGTGGCAAGATAGCAGGCCATGTAGGAGAAAGTGACACTTGGCACACTTAAACATTCAATCTTCCTTGTAAATATGAAGGGAACAAAGAAATGGTCTCTTTCTCTTGGGCTGATTTTTTCAAAGTCTGGCATCATTTCCCATTAAGTCAAAAAAATTGCACCACCCTCCATTAATTTAGTAATTAATTCATCTATCCCTGTTGTCTCCACGTTTGTGTGGAAGATGATGATGAGATCAACCGAAATTTCCTGGCTAACCTCAATCCTGTTTTCTTTTCTCTTCTACATTTTTCTTATTTTTATTTCTAATGATATTTTACATGAAAATTATTATATGGTGTTAAGTTGACTATGTTCATGCATATTACAAGTATTATTATTATTATTATTATTATTATTATTATTATGGATGATTGTGATCAGATTGGGAGGACTTTGATGAATATAAGAATTTTTTTTGTAATTGATTCCAAAAACTAGTTATTATGTAGTCATGTTGGAAAGTGATTTGCAATGTTTGCACCTTATTCTATGTTTCATGATAGTACGTCCTGACCATTTAGGGGCTGGGCGAGGTACATAAAATGAGGTTTTTTTTTATATATTAATAAATAAATATTTTTTATAAATATCACGAATATAATAAAAGTCACAAAATCAATATAATAAAATCATACAATAAAATCAATTGAATAAAAGTTATAAAAATAATACAATTAAACTACAAAATTAACACAAAAATAAAATCAAATAGAAACAAGTTTAAGAAAACACCAGTATATTATTTTGATAACTTCAACCTTGTGCTCACTGATAAAATTATTGTACCGGATATAAATACAAAATAAGCAAACAAAAAAAATTGATTTAATTGTAAAAGTAGTTTTTTTTTTTTTAAATAATGGTTGGCGACCAGATATAGTGATCGGCGGATAGGGCAAAAAATGTGATTAAATTGTAGTGTTGTAGTTAAAAAATAAAAAATAAAAAATAAAAAATAAAAAATAAAAAAACAAGTGGCCGTTGGACAGGGTGGAATAGGAATGAGAAGAAGAAGAATAGGGAGTCGCCTGTCATAGAATCGCCGTCGCAAGATTTCGTTGCCAGTCATGGGATTGCTGTTGTCAAACTTCTTATTTGAAATCATAGTTTCTCTTGACACTTTAAGGTTTTAGATTGCTATAAAATTTTGAGCAAGAACAGTAAATAAAAAAAATAAAAAAATAAAAAATTTAATATATATACATTTATAAACACTAGCTTATGAACTCGTGTGATGCACAGGCTCATATAAATAAATTATTAATAATTAATAAGTATATATTTTAATATATATATATATATATTAAATTAAGATTTAACTTTTATATAAGTGTATTAGTTTTTTTTATATAAGATACTGTACTAAATACTAAATTTTGAAATCTGAAATAATAATAACTTTGAAAATTAATAAATTTATAAATTCTTAATAATTGATATTAAAATAAAAATACAACTCAAATAATGAAAAACTAAGATGACCTTATTAAAAATAGATATTAATGTTAATTATATCGTAAGGCATATTTTGGTTACAGAAATAAATTTTAAATTTTAAATTTTAACATACTATTTTATAAAAGCAACAAGTTAAATTAAGTTGAATTAATTTAGTTAAAAGTTTTATTTTATTAGAATTTAATATAATATTATAAATTATTTTGATAAGGGGAGAATGAGAAAGGATACTATGTAAAATAATTTAATGAATTTAATTGGTAATAGGGGACTATATTTTTGATAGGTTGGTTATGGTGGAAGAAATTTTCTCAACACAATTTTTTTAAAACTAATGTTGCCGATGCCAAAAAAAAATAAAGGAAAATGATAAATTTTTTTTAAAAGAAATAAAAAAAATGAATAAATGCTACTTTACAATACTGTACAACATTCAATGCTACAGTGTTTTAATTTTATTATTACAAGTAAAATAAAATTTTCTTCTTCCATCCAAAAATTCAATAAGTTAGCATTATTCTTTACCTGTTGATCCCAAGACCAACTCAGGAAGATGCATTTTTCATGCATGAACTTTGCCCTTATACAAGTAAAATAAAAATTTTCTTCTTCTATCCAAAAATTCAGTAAGTTACATTATTCTTTACCTGTTGATCCCAAGACCAACTCAGGAAGATGTACGGATTGTTCGAGAGCATATAATATTGTTGCCTATTTTGATAATTATAAAAAAAATGTTGAAGTGGACTTTGATACCAACGTCGTCAATTCATCATCATTAAATTGTCTCAGATCACATACCAATTATGCATTCTAGTACTACTAATTCCCAATTGCATCATGACTACGAGTCATATGCATTTGGAAGTATAAGCAGAAATGAGCATTGTTCCACCTTTCTCCGTCTGAAAACTGCAATAAGAGATGACTTGAAAAAGGCCAATATAGGTATGGCCGTTTTCTACAGGATTCTTCTTATCTATTAAACTTTCCAAAAGAGTTCCTCTCATTGGGTTCACATAGTTCAAGTCCTAGAATAAAAATAAAGCAGTTGTGGTTTCTATATGGTACAACACACACAAGTTTTGATTAAATATTCCAGGCTATGAAATTAAATATTTAAGTGATAGTAAATCTAAGAAATAGATGTAATAACCAGAGGTTTTACTTTAACCTGATAGCATGCATGCATTATCATGTCAAAGCTCCTCCATCTAAACGTATCCTCTTGGGAACATTCTCTTCCACTTTGCTACTTCCAGTTGAAATTCTACTCTCCTTAGCCTCCATTGAACACCTTTTGTATGGTTTAAATCCTGTGCGACGGTTCCTCAGCTTTCCTTGTCCCAGTCCAATAAAGAGCAGCCCTGTTTCTGAGCTTTTGCTGCTTGACAGGTCACTCTTGTCGGAGGATGTATGATTAGGAGAGACGTCCCAATTCTTACCGTTGAGGTCCAATTGTAATGCATTATCGTCTATCTTGTTTGATTTCTGCTTCCCTTCTTCACCGTTTTTATTTTGTTCTTTGTTCCTTAGATCATGTGGTGGCGAAAAGCTTTGTGGTAGAACTTCTCTGGAGAAGAGAGCTTGGAAGGCCAGTCGTCCCTGACAAAGTTGAAAGTTAATATTAAGAGAATGAATAAATAAAAGAATAAGGCCGCATTTGGTTTGTGATTTAAAAACTAGGCTACAGTTCGAAAAGTGAAAATTCAGAAAAAAAAATACTTGATCGTTTTCTAAAAGCAACCTGTTTTCTAAGTAAAATCCAGGAAAGCTGTTTTTGAGATTCGACCAACCAAAAGTGTTTTTTCATGTTTTTGAACTTCGGATACAAAATAACAGTTTTCAAATGACTAACCAAACAGAGACTTAAATGTTTGGAAAGAAAGATGTAATCAAGGAATACAATTTCGAAGAAAAAAAAAAAAGTAAACAACCAACCTCATCAGAGACCTCCTTCCATGACTCGTATGAGTAGCTAAGAGTTCTGTTACGACGATTATTAGGGTCAACCAGTGGATGGCTGGCCTCTGGTTCTTTTGCCTCAGCGCCACCTTTCTCATACTTTTCCAAGGCATCAGTCTCCACTTCGCTGCTGGAAGGTGTGTTCGAGCCACATGAGGAGCGATTCACCTTTTTTCTGGCCTTTACTTTGTTAGAGTCACCGAGTCCAGCGATAGGTGCAGGCTCCTCCACCTGCCCAGTTGCACTTTGTTCATTACTGTTTGATCTTCTACCCCTGCTTTCTACCGAGTCTGATAATGGTAAAGTTGGCAATTTTGATGCTGAGTTCTGTGGCTTCAAAGACTCAGAAAACTCTGAATCTAGCTTCTGATCGTCCCGTGGTGGATCCTGGGGCCTGCTGTCTTTTCCTTTTTTAGCTATTGGAACTTGGCTGGTATCTTCTAAAGTTACTGCCATGGGTGCTGGAGGGCAGGTAAAGCCAGGGTGGAGAGGAGGGCACAGGGGCAGAAGTCCGTGTGTTGTCCACCATGCAGTTGCAGCTGCAACGGTAGCAGCTGCAAGTGCAGCTAGGTTAGTAGATGGGCTCATTTGTCTAAATGGAAATCCTCCAATGGTGCCTGCCTGAGATTCTACAGATTCCACATTTGTACAGGGCCAAAATGAAGCTGCGAGGCTTGCTGCCATATGGGTTGCTGGATTCTGTAGCAGGGCAGACATGATAAGATTTGGAAAGGTCGAGGAAATGTTGAGAAGTGATGAGTAAGTGTCTTGATTCTGGAGATACGGAGCAAAGTGTGGAACAAGATTTGGTGATGATTGATGATCAAACGACATTGAGCTGTTGCAATGCTGCTCCGTTGTTTGATTTGTGAAGAAATTTGGATTTCCATGAGACCCTCCTACTTGGTAAATAATTGATGGTGGATGCGTGTTGGGAGACTGATTTGGGATGCACGTTTTTGAGTCTCCACCTATGATATGCCCAGGCACATGCCTTGGGTTGTAGTGATGGAATTGCATCTCATCTGTTGGTAATGGACCAAGTCTTTCTGGTTGCTTTAATTCATCTGTTCTTTCTTCATCCATAGAACTTTCATGTGATTCACAGAAGCAGTTTTCCAAGTCCGGGCTTTTGCTGGGGCTAAGATCAAGGTTTGCAAAGTGGGCCTCAGTCTTGTCTGATTTCTGATTCTGTTTTGATTCCATACTAAGATCAGATTCATCTTTGGCACCCTGGTCGCTTAGGCTCTCAAGCAAGGGCATTGACTCCTTTACAGTGCAAGAATTTTCAAGTACCAATGATTTTGGAACTGGGCTTTTGCTCGCAGAAGATATGGAAGTGCAAGGAGGCTCTTTGAAATATGTAAGGACTTCTGAACAGTTTTCATCTTCTGGAGGTTCATCTGCCCCTGCTGAGTTTTCATTTCCAGCATGTTTCTGATCAACATTTTGAGAAGCAAAATTTAGTGAGTATGTGATACAACATAAGTTGAATGGATGACACCTGAGAGGAAGATATTTATACCTCAGGATGTAGGTCATTCTTAAAGCATAGAATTTGTTCACCTTGCTGCAAAGAAGAAGCTGATGATATTGCTTTCCCATCTTTCAATCCAACTGACAAATTGGTAGGGGGGTTTCCACTGGACTTTCGAGGATATGGATTGCTCGGTTTTCTTTTAGGGCGTGGAGGAGGAATCTCTATATCAAGAGTTTGACAGAGTGGCACACCTCTTGCATGAGCCTCCTTTTCCAACTGAAGCAAAATAGTGTTAGCATTGGCCTCTGAGTCATGCAAGACATTCAAGTACTTTCTATGCAGTGGGAATTGTCAACAAAAAAAAAAAAGATTACAGAAACAAGTAGTTCATGTATGAGGGAGTGAATGCATTCTCATCTTAGTAAAGAAGTGTGAAGAAAAACACATGCATTTTTCAGTTTAGAAGGAAATGTGTTGGTTTCTGATAAAAGTATGTGACTGGCTGTGCATGGAGGTCATGCTTGTCTACGCCCGCCCTTCTAAGCATTAGCATAGTTTGTCCCATGCATTCAAAGATGACCCACTCTGGCAAACTCCGCTTCATTATAATTCATGCTGCATCACACATACCAGTTTGACATTCCTGTCAGCTTCAGAGGCTGAAGAGAATTCAGAGCATGGTATTGAGAAAATCTATAGTAAGTTCTCAAGATCTTTGGCCTCCACCCAGAAGCAATGAAAGAAATTGGATCACTTCTTATGGATTTGTTGAGAATGATTCTGATCTAGTTCATGGCCTATTAGAAGTAAGTGTTCTAGTGGGATCCTCATGGAAAAAAAGATTGTAGACAATTTGATAATGATCGAGTGATTTTTCAACTTATTTTGTTTTGAATTTGATTTTTTTTTTCCAGTTTATTGACCTTTTTTTTTTTTTTTTTTTCTTTCTGTATTTCTTTTCTTATATTCTTTATTTCCATTTTCTTTCTCTTTTTTCATTCCCTTCCATCATTCCTCAAGTCCCATAGGTTTGATCTTGTAGTACCTGACCCATTTTCTCATCGAGCGAAGGGTATGAAATAAATCAAATAGATTTTTTGATCAAAAGTATTATGTGAAATCTTTGGATTGAGAAAGTGGAACAGCTTAACATAGAATTTTAGAACTCCTTAAAGCCCAATTCACTTCATTGTGCTTGATTAAAGGAATGAGAGAAGCTCCAAGAGAAAAACTATTGGATCCTTGAACTTGCATCCTCAAGGCTTACATGCTTATCAGCTTTAGATATTGAAGAGAATTCAGAGCATGGTCTGGAGAAATCAATAGAAGTTCTCCCAGGACTTGCATCTTCAAGGCGATATTAAAAATCTTTTCAATCTATTTTGGTGATACAACATATATAAAGGCCTTTATTAGGTAAGATATTTGGAAGAGCAGACCTCAAAGCATAATTTTTTTTTTCTTGATTGAGAAATTTTATCAATATTAATAGTCATTTAAATCCTTGAAAATGCACATAATATAACGTATGAATTATGAAATCGTTTCTACTCCAAGAGATGGTTGTTTTTTGCAACCAAGACAAGCTTTGGAATTCCCCTATCCCCTTTTTCTACTCATCTCTGCCCATGCTTGCAATCCAACATAAATTTACAAGCTTGCTGTATGGAGGTTTCTACACTTATTTCATGGTGTTATGGTGCCTTTTTTTTCTTGTTGAGGTCAATTCCTGGTCAGTTTGCCATCACACCTTTTCTTGTTCTCCTCTCCAATATCTCTGATTATAACCTTTTTTGCTAGTGATTGGAAATTCACAGGTTTCTCTTACTATTTTTTTCACTATGGCACACTATCATACATACATATGTTATCAAGGTAATATACCTATTTGTAACTATTTTTTCCTTAATATCCATCATATATCTCTCTAGGTACTCTATCAGAGGGTTTCTCTAGATTATTAAAAATCATATGAAGCTCTTGCTTCTTCTCCCTGTACCGCTCCATCAATCTTCTTGTTAAATAAATAGCTTCCACAATTGACTTTCTGAGCAAAAAAATCCAAATTGATTTTTCAACACCAAAGTTCCAGTTCTTACTCAAGTCTCCGTCACTCTCTCTCACAATTTCATCATATAACTTATCAATTTGAATTTACACAATTTTGAATATCCCCTTTATTTTTATATAAAGGTCTTAAGATGCTTTTCCTCCAATCATCAAGCATTCTTTAAGTTGGTACAACTCTACTCGACTCAACTAAGCCTTTAAAACTTTCCTCTTCCCTAATCTTTATAGTTTTTCCTTTTAAATTTTTGGAAGTTTACCAAGTTTCTATCACTAATGCTCCTATTCCCTTGATTCTCCAAAATCCTTTTTTGCTATGTTTTTCATACATTTTGCTATCTTATTTTTATCCATTAGATTAAGTCCATAATCCGCATTTACAAACTTTTCTTTAAATATAGTAGTTTTTTTTTTCCTTTCAAATCCATTATTTAGTTCTTGGGTAATGATTTTTCTTCAAATTATATCTCATTTTATGAAATGTTTACTGCCATTACCCTAATGCCAATGATGCTTGATGTGAAAATTATGAGCAAATAGCAATGAGCAGTTTTATGACATTTACCATACATGGTTAATCTATTGTTTATAAACTTCATTTCCTTTTCTTTATCCAAGTTAATATTGGGATTTTAAAACCTCAAAGTGTAATAAAACTTGACAAAAGAGTTAGGATGCGAAAACTCGTCACAACTATAAAGATGCCAAGAAAGAAGCTAAAAAAGTGGTAAGTAATGCTAAACTTCAAGCATATGATGATTTATATATTGTGTTAAGCACAAAGGAAGCGAAAAAGGAATATAAAAACTTGCAAAACTAAGGGGGAAAAAACAAAAGATTGTATTAAAAGTGATCAAGGAGTCGTAATGAAAGATCAAGAGATTAGAGAAAACTTATTTTAGAAAAACAATCAAATGAATATTGTTAAAAAAACTTAAGTGTAGAATAACATAAGAAATTAAGATAACTAATGCCAATAATTTTTTTTCTGGAATTACCTTGCTTGAGATGAAAAGAGAAAATGAAAAATACAAGCGCCTTGCGTCCTTAACTACCTTGATCCTATTAATGTGATCATGACCTTGACTACAAACTTTCCCTAGCTACTATCATAATTGATTATGAAAAATATGCTTCTCCATGTCATTCAGCAAAGTTGATCTGTTGGAATCAATTTCTCAATGAAATACAACACCTCAGATGCCAGTAAAATAAGTTGATGATGGTGTAAAGTAGTACCCTTGGACCCGGTTTCAACTACTTGAAGAGTTCTAGCTTTCATTTTATAATTATCACATAAGTATCCTCTCTTTGTTTGTCATTGCACCATGACTTTTATGATCTAAATTGGCTATCTTAATAAGTATTTTTGTGAAACCTTTTCTACATTCTAAACTAATTGACATCTTTTGTAAAATCTAAAGCATCACCAATATTCATCGATGGAAAGTGAAAGCTTCTCTATGAAGAAAAAGAAGAAACAAGAGAGAGGACAAATAGTATAAAGTTCTCTCAAAAAAACATACCTTCTTGTATTTTCCAAGAATTTAGACTAGTTCAACTTATATAAAAAGCATCTCTAACAAGTAAAATTGTAAAAATATTAATGTTTTATTGTAGGATGTCATCATGGTTACTTTCGTATGTGAAATTTCATTTTCATTTTCCTCTATCTGTGAGTGCCTGAACACAACTTACAAAAATAAAAAAATGATATAGATCACAGGAACTAAAAAGAGAACATTCAAATGATAAAGCAAAGAAAATACCCAATTACTAACATGGAGTGCAATGCATAATTTTTGTTTATGGGATCTGAGTATAATATAGAAAAATTATCTTCCAAAACATCACATAAGCAAATGGAGAAAGAGGTACCAATAGACCTTTGAGAAAAATTTCTGTGCATGGCTTCTTATCTGCACCGCTGTCTTTGTCCCAATATGCTCTGCACAAAAGACAAACAAGAGAAAAAGAGAACGAACAGATCTCCAAGTAAGATAAATATATATTAACAGTTCCTAGTTACTCCTAAACAAAACACCAATGGATCCAAATCCTGGAAATGTCCAGAATGATATAACTCCTGCAGGAAATTAGAGTATGAGAAAATTAGAATGATATAACTCCTGCAATTACTTAACTATGCCAGCCTTCGTGGTGAGAATTTCACAAAAAACTTAGATCATATAATAAAATTTTAAAGGAAGGAAAACTCTGCCAGAAAACTAAATAACGCACGGCGAGAAAATTAACCCAAAGCCTCTTGGAACACCCATAAACCCAACAGTAAAACTATACTGACTTTGGACAAAGCAGAAAGGAAACATCGCTTAGCATCCAAGATTCCTACTATTAGTCAAAAATCCGGAAATTTCCCTATGTCATTGTTTCAAAACTCACATACTGCATCTTCAATTTATAACCTGCTTCACCAAAACTTCTACAGCAGCTTTATAGCCTTAGTTAACAGCTTGTTGATCTAAAATAGCATATTGAATTAGCTTAATCATACTCAAATAGTCCAAAGAAGCGGTGTATGTCATCATTGAAGTTCCAAATTCTTCTTGAAACAGGAAATCTGAATATCAGCTCAATATAAAAGAGGTTTTCTACTCTGACTTGTATGTTCGAATGCGCCCATGTGTTAGACTACCCAAAATGGCTCAAGAATCACTGCACAAGCTTAATCAATGACCTCAAATTAAAAAAGAAACAATTAGCCATTCCAATGGTCACCTGTCTATGGCTTCGCACCATACTGAGCAACAAGTTAAATGCCATGTAGCATACAGAGAAACTTATTAAGAGTACAGCTTGATCTACCTTATGACCAATGTTTATGCTTGGAATATATCTTTCAGAAGATGGGAGTGGGAAATATTAAATTGCTGAGAATGGAGTTATTTTGGTAGACTCATTGGGTTACACAACATAGCTTGAGCCAGCCAATAACCTGCTCCGCCAACCCATCAATTATATGATAGGTTGTAGTACCCCAAGTTGAAAAATATGTATCAGGAGGAGCTGAAAGAAGTACTATTTTGACTTAGCCAATCATAACAACTATTATAACTGAGCTAGTACTTGAAAGGGAAGTACTTTGATCGAATTGAGCTATTATATTAAAAATAAGCCACCTGTTCCACAGAACAGGATGAAGAGTCGCAAGCTGTCAAAAAAGGTTGTCAATGTTCACAAATGAAGATCCTCTCCTGGAATATTCGAGGATGTGGGTCGAGTTGGAAATGCTGCCTTATCAAGAGAGTGTTAGGCAAGTCAAAACCAGATATTGTTATCCTTAAAGAAACCAAGAAAGAGGTTTTGGATTGAGGATCTGTCAGTCAGATTTGGGGTTCGAGATTCAAGAGTTGGGTTTTGATTCCGGCGCTTGGCTCTGCGGGTGGTTTAGCTATCATTTGGGACTCTAGATCTGTGGAGGTTGTGCAAAGTTTGATTGGTGGATTTTCTGTTTCAATTCAAATTAAGGGTAATGACAATGCTCTTTGGTGATTAGCTGGTATTTATGGGTCTTCGGTTTATTCAAAGAGGGAAAGCTTCTGGACTGAATTAGCGGGTCTTAGTGCTATTTGTGGTGATTAGTGGTGCCTTGAAGGGGATTTCAATACGGTGCAGAACTTGAGCGAGAAGATTAATAGTTTTAGGCTAACCACGAGTACGCAAATGTTCGATAATCTCATTGGTGAACTACAACTACTCGACCCTCCTTTATTGAATGCTCGAGTCACATGGTCCAATTTCAGAGAAAATCCTATTTGCTGTAGGTTGGATCATTTTCTCTTCTCTAATGGTTGGGCTTATTTGTTCCCGCATTGTAGACAAGAAGCTTTGCCTAGGGTGGTTTCAGATCATTGCCCAATTGTTCTTGATTTTGTTGTCTTTCATTGGGGCACTTCTCCATTGCGTTTCGAAAATATGTGGCTAGAGAACTGTGATTTTGATTCCCTTCTTGATAGATGGTAGTGTTCAGCTCATGCATATGGGCATGAAGGCCATAAATTTATGGTCAAGTTGGCGGCTGTGAAAGATCGAATTAAAGAGTGGCATAAGGTAGTGTTTGCCTCCTCTGCCAATAGGAAGAAGGATCTTGAGGATCTAATTGGTGTCTTGACTTCCTAGAGGGCCATAAAGAGCTCTCCTCGGAGTTCAGTGCTTTGAGGATGAGAGCAAAATCCAAATTGGCTAATCTCTGCTTGAATGAGGTCAGAATGGAGAGCCAAAGAGCTAAAATTAATTGGATGAAAGAGGGCGATGCTAATTCCAAGTTTTTCCACCGGATCCTCAATAATAGAAAGGCTTCAAATTTTATTTCTAAGGCTGAAAGGGATGATGGCTCTTTGGTGGAGGATGAGAAAGGAATATTGGAGACTTTCATTCATCACTTTTCTTCTGTTTTCTCGTCATCTATAGAGATTATCTTTTTGAAATTGATGGAATTGACTAGACTCCTTTTTGTGATTCTGATATGAAGTGGCTAGAGAGACCTTTTGATGAAGATGAAGTTCTTAATGTTGTTTTCAGTTGTAGTGGCAACAAAACCCCTGGGCCTGATGGGTTTTCAATGGCTTTCTACCAACATTCTTGGAACTTCCTCAAGAATGACATCATGAGCGTTATGCACGAGTTTCACCGAAATGGAATTATAAATGCGAAAACTAATGAAACCTACCTTTGTCTGATTCCTAAGCGAAAGGACTCTTGGCATCCCAAAAGATTACAGACCTATTAGCCTAGTCTCAAGCCTATACAAAATCATTTCTAAAGTCCTTTCAATTAGGCTTCGAGCTATTTCGCATAAATCAGCGGAGGAAGCCCAATTCAAATCCTTGATGTTGTGTTAGTGGCTAATGAAGTTGTGGATGATTATAGATCTTGTAATCTTAAAGGAGTGTTTTTCAAAGTGGACTTTGAAAAGGCTTACGACTCAGTTGACTGGCATTTTCTTGACTTTTTTTATGGAGAAGAAGAACTAGATGGCGTTGGTGGATTAGGAATTGCTTGAGTTCGGTATCCTACTCTATTGTGTTAAATGGCAGGCCTTCTGGTAAAATTTTTTCAAAAAGAGGTTTACGGCAAGGTGATCCAATGTCGCCTTTTCTTTTTACTATCGTTGCTGATGTCCTTAGCTGCATGATGACACAAGCCTACATGATATCCACTGTCAGAGGCTTCCTTGTGGGTAAAAATGAGGTTGAGGTTTCCCATCTTCAATTCACAAACGACACCCTTTTTCTTCTTCAAGGAGACAAAGACAATGTGGAGAACTTCAAACTTTCAGCCTCATTTTTGGTCTTAAAGTTAATATGATGAAAAGTCAGTTAGCTGGTATCAACATTGTTCAGGACATGTTGGTGAGGTTGGCTTCTTAGGTGGGATGCTCCATTGGATCTTGGCCTCTCAATTATCTTGGTTTGCCTTTAGGTGGTAATCCATTGGCCAAATATTTTTGGGATCCGGTTGTTTCCATGATTTCTAGAAGATTGGATGGGTGAAAGAGAGGTTTCTTGTCAAGAGGAGGTAGACTTACTCTTATTAATTCAGTGTTTGCTGCAGTTCCTTCTTATTACTTGTCTTTGTTCCGCATTCCTAGTGGTGTTGCTAATGTTATTGAGAAGAAAATGAAAGCTTTTCTTTGGAAGGGGGTGGATAAGAGTGACGATTCCCATTTGATCAAATGGAATGTTGTCCAAAGCCCGTTGTGTAAGGGCGGGTTGGCTATTGGGAATATCAATGCTAGAAATAAGGCTCTTTGAGCAAAGTGGATTTGGAGAATTCATAAGGAACACCAGTCTTTTTGGGCTCACGTTATCACTAGCAAATATGGCCCTATTGAATTATGTAGAAGAATTGTCCCCACCATTAGAGCTACCTTCAGAAGTCCCTGGAAATTTATAGACTCGCTCCTCCATGCTTTTCTCCCTCATATTACTCAAAAATTGGGTAACGGTCAAACCTTTAGATTTTGGGAAGACTGATGGATTGACGACTTCCCCTTGCTGAATGTTACCCTAGGCTTTATCACTTTCATCCTTTCCAAACTTTCCTATTGCCCATTTCACCCTAAACCAAGATCCCACGGGGAGTATTCAATGGAATCTTTAATTCCCAAGCACACTAAATGTTGGCCAACAAGTCGAACTAACATCATTATTGTCCTTTATTAGCTCCGCTTAATTCTCTTTAAGCCTTGACCGTTTCTCTTGGGAGCTTCATTCCTCGGGTGCATTCTCTACCAAATCGTTTTTCCAAGCCTTAATTGATGATGCCAATGTCCCATTATTCCCTCATGCCCATTTTATTTGGAAAGCTCAAGTCCCTTCCAAGGTTAAAATGTTCGGGTGGATCTTGGCTCATAATAAGCTTAACATGGGTGACTCTCTTCAAAAGAGATTACCACATATTTCTTTGCTCCCTCATTGCTGTTTTTTATGCTTTAAGAATGCAGATAATGCTGACCATGTGTTCTTCAGGTGTTCTTCTTCTTCTAAGTTATGGGAGGAGTAGCACGTGAGGTTGGGCGAAAACTTTTTGGTCCCGAAGTCCGTTGATGAGTGCTTCTCAATGGCTAATATTCAGGGTCTTCAGAGTAGGTGTGAACGTGATGAGATCGGCCTCCTTAGCAATTTTATGGATGGTGTGGTTAGAGTGTAATAAGTGGATCTTCAAAGGTGTGGCTAGGAGTGTAGAGACTTTTTGGAATGACACTGTTGTTTTGGCTGGTTCTTGGTTGGCGGCCTTCACGATTAACGAAGATTATTCAATCAACGATTGGGTTAGGAAGTGAGATCTTTGTATTAAGTTTGGTTTTTTTGTTTTGCTTTGTCTTGTTAAGTCTCTTGGTCTGTAGGTCGTTCTTGGTCCTTGTCTTGACATGTTAGTCTTTTGTGTTTGGGGAGTACCTTTGCATTTGGTACTCTTGAGTTGGACGTTTATGCTTGTTGTTGTTCTTGTTGTTTTATTATAATATATCTGTTTGTTAATGTTCAAAAAAAAAAAAAATGGGACTAAATTCTTGTGCAGTAGCATGCTAGAATATATCAATAGTATTTACTTAAATTTGAATGTCAAGTGCATCATAGAATATATATATATACAAAACATGTGTTTTTATTTTCTGTTGATGTCATAAGACTGGAATCATGTTGTCTCATGATTCCATGACTTGTTCGATATTCACTGTATAATTCTAAAGAACAGATATTCTAGAGTAGAAGACAATATTTTTCTTGAAACAGGTCATGCTATTAGAATTTGAGTTCTCGGGGCCACAATGTTGTGTTTCACGACCTGCCAACAAAGTTTTTGGGTGTGTTGTAAGATATTCAACATGTCCGTTCAGATTAACTATGGAATTTCACATGATAACCATTACTTAGTAGACTAGATTTAGTAGTTACAAGCCTTGTAAAGTAGACTACCTTTATGTAGTAGACGTTTTTAATTTTTTAGTGACTTGCCCTCAAATTATTCTCAGATCTTAGCAAATAGGAGTTGTTATCTGTTTTTGGATGACAACAATAGCCCATTGAATAAGACAAAAATTATTAATTAATTATTTAAGGACCTATAACTAAATATTATTTTAATTGCTTATGAACTGTCTTTCCTACTCACACTCAACTCGACTCAACGAAGCATTTTCCCGACTACGTTGCTACTAGAATCCATTTTCTCCACTCTGCTCTTTCAAAGGCTAATTGGTATTTATATTACAAGTAGTTCAATATTTATTAATGATCGCCATCCATGTTATTTTAGATCTTTCCCTACATTTATCATTATCGTTAGTTGTCAATAGGTTACTATTCCTAATTGGCGCATCTAAAGGTCCTTCTTGCACGTGCGTTCAAACTATCTTGATCAATTTTGTCTCAATTTAGCTTTAGTTGGGGGCCTACCATTTCTCAAATAAATTCATTTCTGATTTTATTCTTCACTATTTTGCCACATATTCATCGTAACATTTGCATTTTTGTTATAATTTATCTATTAACATGCGGTTTCTTTATTGCTCAGCATTGTATTCCATGAATCAAAGATGACCTACTACTAGTCTTACAGAATATTTCTTTCTGATTCTCAACAAGATACATTAATCATATAATATTTTAGAAGCACTCATCCACTTAACCTACCCTACTTTAATTTTATGGTTTACATCTTCATTAATTTCTTTCTCCTGATGAATAATTGAGCCAAATAAATAAAAGATTCATTCCTTGGTGTCTCTTGGCTTTCAATCTTTACATCTCTTAATCACTATTTTACTTCTACTAACATTATATTTAATGTATTTAATTTTAGTTATACTAATCTTAAACCCACTAGATATTAAAGTTTCTCTCCAAACATCTAATGTAACATTTATTCCCAATTCAATTTCATAAATTACACTACATTATTAGCAAAACAACATACTCCACTAAATATTTTCATGAATATATCTAGTCAATTCATCAATTAACTTGCAAAAGAATAGCAACTTAAGGTTGATCCTTAGCGCAAGCCTGTTGTAATTGGAAATTCATTAATTTCTCTGGCTGTTGTTTTTATTATGGTTCTATCATGCGTATCCTTAATCAAATCAAAGTACCTATTTGTAGCTCTTTTTTATCTAGAACCACCAATATTATGTCTATACTTCGTCATCAATCTCCTTAAGAAGTAAATAGCATCCATATTACAAATAGGTATCTTTATCTCAATCATCTCTTTCCATGTTGTTTTAGGTCTTCTTCGTCCTTTGTTATTTTCATTAACAGGCATAGATAGCTCTTCCCAATTGGCTTATCTAAAAGTCTTCATTACATGTGTTCAAGTCATCCCTATTGGTTCTTTCTCAAGTTAACTTTATTTGTGTGTTGTGGCTACTCCTACAACTTTGAATAAATTTAATTGTCTCTTAAAGTTTTACCTATCCATCTCAACGTTTACACTTTTGTTTATCAATATATTTTATCTTTATTGCTCAACATTTCATAAAGCAACCCACATGAAACTAGAAAGAGCCTCCAATTGGCTTCAAACTTTAAAGATATATTTCTAGATGATTCAATCAATTAGCTAAGAAGGCAAAAGCATGTTGATATTCCTAATTCCTTTTCATCATACAATGCTATATTGTAAGTTTGTAACCATACATCCATGGTTTGAAATATGCTCCACTTAGCTGTCCACCCACCTATGGCCATGATAATGTGTTATAGCATTTGCAATTGACTTAATAGTGTGCTTATAATTTTTTTCCCAACTTTATTGGAGTGCATTGATCACATAATATGCTAGAAGCACTCCTTCACTTAACCCACCTTGCTTTAATTCTATGGTTGACATCGTGTCTTTTTTTTTTATACAAAACTAAAATAGATATACATAAATAGTAATCAAAATGCACAAAATTACCACAAAGGGATGAGAATCCCAATGAGGCTATTAGAATGTGTACAAAATGAAACTCCAATTTCACATCCATTCCCCAACACCATAACCTAATGACAATTTACAATTACTAACCCAAGAAGAGAACAAAAATAGGGAAGATTCCCACACCTGATCCACATTACTATACTTATCATGGAATATAAAGATCAACCTTCAGTAGCTCTTAACATTAGGCTTCAACCGATCATTACTTGGAAAAGAGAAAGGATTATCGGCATTAGGATAAGACAGTTCTTGAAAGAGAACCACTCATTTGTCCCAGATTCCCTTTGCAAAATAGCAGTCCATTAGAATGTGGTTAATCGACTCTGCACAATTCCTGCACAAACAACACCAACTCGAGGATATGCACATTTTAGGAAATTTCTTTTGAATAATATCAACACAATTAAGCTTGTTATGAGCTACCAACCAACACATGATTTTGACCTGAGAAGGCACATGAACTTTCCATATGAATTTGGCCAGAGAAAAAGGAGGAATCAAGGGGGATGAAGATGATATGATCTTAAAGAATGACTTAATGGAAAATGTACCAGAACTATCACCAATCCATACAACTCTATCATTTTCTTCAAAGAGTTTGTAGCACACCAAACAATCCAGAAGAGACAAGACTTTGGAGATGGCCCTTTGGGGTGGACTTCTAGATATATGAAGGTTCCGGCTTGGGGCACTATCGACGCCATCCATGTCCAAAGATGCAAATGAAGATATAGGGGCATTGTGCAAAGATGAAATAGAGTAGAGGGAGGGAAAAAGGTTCATGAAGCACTCCTTACCGCACCATATATCTTCCCAAAAGCGAATGAGATTGCCCTTCTCAAGTCTAAGTTTGCTATGAATGGAGAAAGATGGACAGATGCAATGTATAAACTTCCATAGACTTCTAAATGTAACTCTTGGGTGGATATTGGCATTCCAGGCATTCTCAAGCAGACCATGTATACTTCTGATGACGTTAGCCCATAATGCATCCTTCTTCTCAATGAACCTCCACAAACATTTACCAACAAAAATTGAACAAAACATTCAAGGACCAGAAAAAATGATCCACGGGGAACTCATTTCGTGTTGGCGTATTCATGTCGATTAGATGTCAGTTGTGAAATTCATCACTATACCAAGCCCAAGACTGTGCCTAGCTTATGAACCCTGCATCTTCCTATTGTGTGTCATTGAAGGAAAATTTTGGATAACTGATAATTTTTTTCAAGAAGATGGCATATCGGGTCCGATATTCATTCGATACTCAAATAGGGGGTGTGACAAATACCATTCCACAAGCTAGCACTTACTACAATTCAGGCATTGTGTTGTTAGGTGATCAGATTATAGTAGTTTTTGTTCCCATGCCCCCTTTCCAACATAGAGCCCCTACTCTAGATCTCACCAAATCATCTCGAGGACCCATTGAGTAAAGGGCAAGTATGTTATAGTGAATCGAGCAGTTAGTGGCCCCTTCAAGACTTGCGAGTCCTTACCGCTGCATGAGTGGTAGCTCACATTCAAAACTCCTTTGACATGAGTCCTAATCAACACGTGTAGTCCATTTCCTAGTTTCATGTGTGCAATTTTCACTTTTGATTGCGTCCATCAATCCTAACCTAGAGGTGGGTCAGTCAAGCTGTTCGAATTCTCAAGCCAATTCTTGTTCATTATCAGATAAGGCATCTTTTACCACTATACTAATTACATGTGACTGCACATTGTCTTCATACATGCCATTTTCAAAAAATGATGACCCTTCTGATTTTGAGCTTCTCATGTCCAAATGAGTGTGTCGGTAAGCTTAGTAGTACCCCATTCTAACAAAGTTGAGTAATCCCTTTCAGTGGTGAAGTGTGTTGATAACTTGATAGTGATAATGACATCTTAACCAGCTTTTCCAGTCATTCACTTCGAACTTGTTAAGTTCCTTATGCCTTAATTCAGAATGAAACATTTCTAGTGTTCCAAAACAATCCCTTATTCTACATTGCAGAAAAAGGAATGCTCCTTGATATTGTAGTATGAGTTTTTCTACTTGGTATCTCTTGATTTTTAGTCTTTACCATCTCTCCACTTGTATTTAAGTTCCCAATAAAATTAAATTTAATATATTCAATTTCAGTGCTAATCTTAAATCCTTTAGCTTAAAGCTTCCCTTCAAACATCTAGTTTAGCATCAAGCCATCAACCCTTGATTCAGCTTCATCAATAAGTTCAATATCATTATCAAATAACATGCGCCATGAATATTTTAAACAAATTTAGTCAATCAATCAATAACTAATCCAAGAAAAGAATCGCTTATGGGTGACTATAATTTCAAATTCCTTATTGATGTTTTAATTATGGTTATTTCACTATCATACATGTCCTTGATCGCACTGTCATATATATATATATATATATGCCTTTCCTTTATCCCCATACCACTCCCATCAATTTCCTCAGTATATAAATGGCCTTAATACTTGATCATTCAAGCATAAATCCAAATTGGTTTTTTGACATTGTAATTTCAACTCTTATTCAATTATCAATTATTCTCCCCCAAAATTTCGTTGTATGGCTCATCAATTTGATATCTTAATAATTTCCACTTCTTCTAAAAATTCCCTTTATTTTTATATATGATAATTTAGATTCCTCTCTAAAACAAAATTAATATGGTAATTTAAGGTGAGAAATGATAAGTAACTAGCTGGTTATTGCAAAATCTAAGGAAATATTGTTAACAATTCCAATAAAAAAGGAAAATATTTGTAAAAATTGTATAAGCATTTGAAAAACAACTTTGCTTGATATTTGGCAATCACACAGCACGGGTAGAGAAGTGCGCAAGACAACTAACTTTGAATTGCCTTAGAAACCTCGGTTGGATTATTCACCTTGACATGAGTGTTAGTCATATTGCCAAATGTCAATGGTTTCATCCTTGTCATTCAAAATATATCACATACAAAAAACCAAACAACCCACATGACTCAAATATCGTATTAGAACTAATGCATTTAGATTTACCAAAATTGCAATGAATTGCCGCATCGCCATTCCTTTCACTTGCTAGTTTATCAATCAAATAAATGCTTGAATTAGATTTAAAGTTCTAGACTAAAGTGTCAACCAGAATATTAATCTAGGCAGTTTTCTCCAACAAAACCAATATGCTATTAACATTAGTGACTTCATCACTATCAATGCAAGAGAATAACTATATGCTTATTTAGTGAGAACTTGTCATCATAATTTCTAACACATTTCATCATAAAATACCTATTATGGATTCAGTTCAAGACCAATCCCATTTTGAATCTATAAAACTTATGATTCTCGATTTAGTTCAAGAAAAAATGATCCTTAGCATGGA
This sequence comes from Paratinospora sagittata, assembly GCA_035771175.1. Lineage (NCBI taxonomy): Eukaryota > Viridiplantae > Streptophyta > Magnoliopsida > Ranunculales > Menispermaceae > Paratinospora > Paratinospora sagittata. Next base: position 35,776,406 of record CM069608.1, on the reverse strand, counting down.
TACCAATGCTTTTGAAACTTATAGTGAATCTTGAAAAAAATAGTAGAACCTTATGATTTACAATTCAAGTCTAATGATTCACATTTCTCTTACAAAAAGTTAAAGAGCGTATATTATATGATTTAGACAGCCTTATATCATTTAACCTTGTCAAAAATTTTAGAATGAACTAAATTTTTTACTAGGACAAGTTCTTCAATAAGAAAATTTTCTTTTTGGAAAAATGAAAAATTAGCAAAATTAGAAGTTAAATTTAAATTAGTTCTCAACCTAGATATCTATATATACATGCATGATTCATATCATGTATGTGAATCTGATACATCAATTTAAATCATGTTGGCATGTTCCATTCGCCAAGATTCAAAAGAATTTTATTTTGATTCAAGACATGACTATGATGCCTAAAAGTTCAAAAACATATATATTATGAGATATCATCAACAACAGGTTCATGAATATAAACCAAAAAATAGTGCCTAATTTTAAATTACAAATTATATATTTCGAAACTGCTATCTAAAATTAAAGCAAATACAAGATTTTATTGTTAAATGTCTTCACTCAAAAGTAAAATCTAATCTCAATAGTACGGAGTACAAGTCCTTGAAGTTCGAAACAGAGACCTAATGTTTATTCAGGAAAAAAAGAAGAAGAAAAAGCTAATAAAATTGGAATATTTTCCAAAAAGTTTCCATTGGAAATAAGAAAAGGTTGGTAATATTGGCCAATTGTTCAAGTTGAAGCAAGCTTTGCAAATACTGCCTGGCCTTAAAAATTTCGATTTAAAATAATTTTTTACTCTTATGGTATTTGGTTCCCGTTTTTTATTCATTTCCTTATTTGTATGCCATGGATGGCTAATTGGCACTACTTGATCTAGAGCAAAAATTTCCTAGAAAACCATGACAAGGTGGAAAGCTAGTTTCTGGAGATCCAACTGCCTTGGCAACTTCTTCAGATGATATGGGAGTTGAAGTTTTGAAAACAATTGAAACACTTCCTTTCCCCATGTGTGATCCACAACTCTTTAGGAGTGCATCTTCATGGCTGCCATAGTAAGTTGCAGATCTCTGAATGGGGACCAAATTACCCCGCAATCCCTTGATTGTTATGGTTTATTGTTCTCATCTTTTTTCATTTCAGATCTGCCTAATTGTAGGTGAGAGAGAGAAAGAAAGAGAGAGTAGCATGTCCTAAACGTAGCTAATTCCCAAAATGAAAAATCTCCAAAATTGTACAACTTATCAAAGAGGAAAGAAAATAGTCATAGGAAAGGGATCCAAATTCTACAAGAAAAACAACCCCATATCCTAAAACTATCATCAATAAAATACCTAAGCAAAAGCGAAGAACTTAAAGCTAGTATTTGTTGGGTTTATTCAACCACAATCGGTCAATTTAACTCAGTGGAAATATTCAAACAATCAATCACGCAATCACACAATAAATTTTATGTGGTTCAGCCAATTAGTGCCTACATCCACGGATGAAGAAATTAATATATTATGCTGAAGAGATTAGATACAAGGCCATTCTTGGGCACTCACTTCTTTTCACATTTCAGTCACTCCTAATCTCTCAATCCTCAACCTATCACACTACCAAAAAATCAATCAGAACTACCCATCCCATATTCATAATGAATAAACTAGATTTCCCATACAACCCAAATACTAGAACTAGAAATCTCCTATAATTAGAAGTCCATCATAAATACCAATTTTAATTAAGAATCTCACTAAATCTACAATGCTGCCAATTAGAGTTCGAGTCAATCCTAACAGTAGCTTGGTAAAATCATCTGCTATTTAATCTAGATTCCTACTGAGGAGGACATCCTACCATAGTCTTTACCACTTTTAAAACAAATGCAACAATCTCGCTGCAGCTGCAAGCCTAGCTAGTAGCTTCAATTAATTCTACTTAACCAACTAAATCTAAAAACAACAACAAAATCACACAGAAGTAAAGGTGCAATTGAAAAATATAACCTTCTATCCGTTGCCAAGCTCGCCCATATAGTTTTAAAGCATCCAGGAACCTGTTATGCTCGTCCTCCGTCCACCTCTCCCGTTGCTTCGTAATCGTATACGGCTTCCTAGTCTGTCAATCAAAGCAGAATTACTTCAAAAATCAGAAATTCTCAGACAACCACATGAAAAAGATGGGAAAAAAAGATGATACTTTTAAGTAAGTAGTGACCTTTACGAACAAATCTTCACTAGAAGAATATGTGCCCATTACTGGACGTTCTAATTTAATTACTTTTTGACAAACAATAAATACAGCTTCTTCCTTCCATTTCTCTCGCTGTAATGTTGTTTTCCACCTGATCTTGCTGCCACCAATTAAAAAAAATATATAACCCACACATCAAACGAACAATTCTAATTGATCACATAACAAAAATCCAGTAAAGAATAAAAATAATAATAGTAATAATTTCTATGAATAATTCTCACCAAAGCGAACCGGATGAAGAAGAAGGCAAAACCTGAGAATGCAAAAAAAAAAAAAAAAAAAACTGATCAAAATCTCAGTTCAGAAAATGAGAAAAGAAGCCCTAAAAAATCGAAAAAAAAAAAAAACATTTCACCTTCCAAGAGCGCCATGGAAGACTAAATCGAACAACGATCAGCCCTGCTCCACTACCATGCATGGACTGATGAACTCACTCACTCTCATCAGATCATCCACTCACCGGAGAAAATCTCATCGGAAACATCACAATCCCGGCGACATTCGATCGGAGTCCAATCCAACAAAAAACAAATTAACAGACAAAAACTGACCAGAGCAGAGAGAGAGAGTCCCAGGGTATAGAGAATACAAGTACGGAAGGAAGAAGAAGAACCAAGAGTTTTGGTGACAGAGACCTAAAAAAAACCAGCTAAGTATAAGCAAAGTAATCTCAGCCACGATTTCTATTTTTATTTTTTATTTCATTTTTAAATTTTTTTATTATGTTATTAAATATTTATTTTCTAAAGCTCGTTTTTTACAGAACTTGAGGCTAAAAAGAGCTGGAGGGTGACCAAGGAAGAAAAGGGTTTCAGAGGATGAGTACACGTGGCGAAATGGTAGTGGCTAAGGTTTTTGCTCTTGTTTTTCGTTGCCAAGGAAAGAGGAAGGGCGTGGATTCTCATCCACAAACGCCTTATGCTGTTCTGGTGCGACCGTCGTATTCAGTCGTTTTAAACTACACGCGGTTCGTAAGCGGCCGCGTGGCATTGCTTTGATCATGATGATGGCGGGTGTGCACTGCACGTGCAATTTGGGTCTCACACTTCTCGTCTGTACGGACGAAGTGTAGAAAATGGGACGGAGTTGACTTTTGGCCTTCAGAAAAATATTTTGAAGACTCTTTATTGGTATTATTGGTATTATTGCACAAACCCATAATTTAGGATAATTTCATAATTTTAAAGATAATGTTAATAAAATGTGTTTAAAAATTATATTAGTCGAACGTTATTCTTAACTTAAATAGGTTCCGCATTAGTGTCATTCTTTTGTTAAATTTACAGACCACCCTACCTTGAGATTGTGACATATTTTTTAGATTTCTTGTTTAAAAATTTTATTTATTTTTTCATTAATTTTATACGCTTTGCTTAGAAGGACTTTGAGAAAAGTTAGTATCTCTTAACTTCTTCTAAAAAATAAAAATTATTTTTTCTACAACAGTTTAGCTAAAAAAAGGTATTACCAAATACCTATAAAAATATTTTTATTTGAAAAATATTTTAAAAAAAGCTTTCCCAAATCGGCCAATAGTATAAAATTATGTGAAATCGATTATAACATTAATATGCTTGTTGGAGCGCGGATATAAAAAGGTTTGGAAGGATAGTTATTGCCTTATTGGGGTGATTTTTGACAAATCAAGTAGAGTTGAAAGGTCAGATTTATATATATATAACGGAGTTTGTGTCATTTTTTTGTAATTCAAGTAGTGCCTCCAGGCCAGCTTATGCACATTATAAAGAATAACTCACTTTGAATAAATACTACTAAGCTGTCACAGTGACATCCCATTGAATGTGATGTTGTATCGAGATAAAGAAAAAAAGAAATAAAAAAAATAAAAAAATAAAAAAAATGAAGAAAGAAGAAAGGGAACGAAAGTAAGAAAAAAGAAAAAGAAAAAAACAGAAGACAAAGAAGAATAAGGAGAACAGGGATGAAAAGATAAGTCAATCCATCAAGTCCAATTACAAAACCAATTATTTATAGAAATGTAACATTTTTAATTCTTTTTTTTTTCTTTTTCTTTTCTTATGTTGTAACATACTTTATTCCTATTCTATTATAATTTTTCTATAATTTTCTTCTCTTTCTCTTTCTTTTGTTCTAATTTTTTTCTAGTTTTTTCTTTTTTTCTCAGGGTGTTGCATCGCAGTGGCGAGGGTCCTCACACGTAATCATAGCACAAAGGGCTTCTCCTTAAGCAAAGCCCACACCACTCCACCCAGTAAAAACAAAAGTCTACTCCAATGAGAGATATAATATAAAATTAATATAGGGTTACAACTACATTAGCTTGGATATGACCCTAAGCAATCATATTTCCCAGCCCTCTAACCTACTGGCTAAAGGAGTATCCCCTTACTATTTGCAATCCAAAGGAAGCCAACACATGAGATGCTTCCCAAACTCGACCTATAGACCATTCATCATCTTGGAAAAGTTGTTTATTTCTTTCCTTCCATATAGACGATATAACCATATCATGTAGACAACCAACCAGTGATCTCTCCATTATGAGTGAACAGAGTCCACAAAAAGGGAATAAGATCGAGTCAATCTTATCGTTGCCATTCGAGGTTATCACCGAAAACTCGATGAACCATGTTTCCCGTAGAGATTTAGAGAAAGGGCAATGAAAAAATAAATGGTTGACGGACTCACTCTCCTGCATACCTTTACACACCTTTGAGGGAAAATGCACCTGTCGGGGAATCTGCATTGAAGAACATTATTACTTGAAGCTTTTTCATACATCGCTCAATGTAACATACAATTTTAGGATGACTGGCTCTTATGAGGCCCAAGAATTGAAACATGACTTGGGCTAATGGGCTTTTAAATGTAGTCCATTTATCAAGCCTGAATTAAGTGTCTTTGTTGCCATATGACTTGGGCTAATGGTTTTCATATAATTTTTTCACATTTGTAGAGGTTTTTTTTTTTTTTTTTGGAAGCTACTAAAACTACCTACTCATTCTTATTTATCCACCCACCTAAATTAAAAAAAATAAACAAATAATAAGAAAATATGAAATTACTAAACTAATCATATAAAAACTATTTAAAACCCCCCACACTCTCTCTTCACCCACCCATTCTTCAACCAAACCCTAACTTTCTATCTCTCCAACTCTTCCAATCCTCTTCAAACTTACAACTTTTTGGGTTTTTTTGGAGTTATATCATATTGTTTTACGATTTTGTTGCCTTGAAAGACATTTAAAAGTGTAGAAAGCATCTTTCACGATTTTGGGAGGTGTTGAAAGCTTACAAACAATTTTTCTTCAATCAAGGTCGTTTGATCTACAATGGGAAGAAAATCAAATGAATTGGAAAGTTCTTCACACTTTATGGTATGTTTACTTGTTTCTTAGAGTGATTTCCGTTGAAAAATACCCGAAAATCAAAGAAAAATGGCATCGAAAATGGGTTTGCGAAAATGGCGATTGAAACCCATTTTCAACGCGTCCGGCCACCACAAACTAGACAAAACGGTTATATCTGTTCCAATCCAGACAAACAGAACGAGTTTGTCCGGTCCTAGCAGGCCGAACAGAGTGTATCACCATTGAATATGCTCTGTCCGCCAGGGTCTTGACGGATTGTTCAATTTGGAGGTTTTTTTAAAATTTTATACATTTTTTTTAATATTGTTATTTATATATACATTTTATACTAATTTTGACATGTAACTTTCAGGATGACGAGGCTCCCGATGAATGTAGTAGTGTTAAGAATGAGATAGTACGAGATTATACTGAAGAATTTGCCACTGATTTGATATTCAATAGTAGGGATGAAATGGTTGCATGGATTAAAGATGTTGGCCGAAGAAATGGACTTGTTATCGTCATCAAGAGCTCAGATTTAGGGGGGCAGAATGGTAGGTGACCAAGAATAAAATTTGCCTCTGAGATATGGTGTATATAAACCGAGAAAAGATAAAGAGCGCCATGAAAAGAAAAAAAAGGTGATTGATAGCGGAACGAAGAAGTGTGATTGTCCTTTCTTGTTACGGGGCAAAAAACTGGTTACTGGTGATGATTGGACTATAAAAGTTGATTGTGGAGTTCATAATCATCCAACAGCTACACAGATGAAAAGACACTCTTGTGCAAGAAGGCTTACAAAGGACGAGATGAAAATCCTTGTTCAAATGAGTAGGAGTCAAGTAAGGCCTAGAGATATATTAACTACTTTAAAGCAAAGAGACATGGATAACGCATAAACACTGAGGACCATATACAATGCACATAATAAGCATAAATTGGTGGAATATGGTGGGAGGTCTCAGATGCAACAATTGATGCTCAAACTCGCCGAAGAACAATATGTTGAGTGACATAAGTCTGATGAAAATATTGACCGTGTGACGGCTTTGTTTTGGGCACACCTAGTTTCGATAGACCTATTGCGTTGCTTTCCAAGAGTTTTGATAATGGATTGCACGTACAAGACGAACATCTACCGATATCCGTTATTTAAGATAGTTGGTGTTACGTCAACTAATATGACTTTCTCGGTGGCCCATATATATATGTCAGATGAGAAACAAGAAAACTATATATGGGCACTTGAAAAGTTAAAAGATTTACTTGAAGGGTGGACACAACCAAAGGTTTTTATTAAAGATAGAGAATTGGCTTTGATGAATGCGGTGGGGGTTATTTTTCCAAATGTCATAAATTTGTTATGTCTTTGGCATATAAATAAAAATGTGTTGGCAAAAACAAAAGGAATGTTCAACTAGAAAAAGAAGTGGGACGCATTTATGAGCATGTGACACGCTTTGGTAGAATATGAGTCAGAGGATAAATATGAAGAACATCTACGGGTGTTGCATACTGATTATGAAAGTTATCCTGATGTCCCTGCATATATATCGAATGAGTGGTTGACAAAACACAGAAAAAGATTTGTGGCAGCTTGGAGTGATGAAGTCATGCATTTTGGTAATGCTACAACCAACAGGGTTGAAAGTGCACATGGAAAGTTGAAGAGACACTTAGGCTATTTTCAAACGAATTTTGAATCATCACGGAGAACCATTCATGCGTAGTTGGTATTGCAACATACAGAGATAGAAGCATCATTTCAGCAAAGTTTGTTCACTGTGAAACATTCGCATAGAGATTGGATCTATAACGAACTACAAAGCGTTGTATCCAAATGTGCACTTGACATGATTCAAACAGAATATGTCCGTTATAAGGAGAATTACTTCGAGAGAGTTCACTGTGGATGTGTGTTGCGAAGAATGCATGGATTACCCTGTGCACATGAGATCTTTGAATGCAACCAAGGACATCGGCCTATCCCTCTTTCTTCTGTGGATGCCCATTGGAAGAAACTTGACACGATTGTCCCTGTTAAGGAGTCGAAGCAAGAATTGCAGAACACGGTTGAGTTTGAAGCGTTTTTGAAGCATTATGATGGTAGTGATGCACCAACGAAGTCAAGAATGCTGAAAAAATTGAGGGAGATATATAATCCATCATTTACATTAATGTCTGAGCCTGCAGTGAAAAGAAACAACAGGAGAAGACCAAAGTTAAAGATTGATAGATCAACGAAAAATGATCCATCATTCTTTGAGCATGTGTTATCACAGGAAGATAGTTGTTCCTCTGCTCCTTCCCCTGTTCCTTCCCTGAATACTGTCAAACGATCATGAAAAGTTCACAGGACAAGAAATTTGGACCCTGAAAAATATATTAATCATTTTCCTATAGGTCTGAAGCCTTACATTCAACAAGTCAAAGATGTATCAGCTGATGGGCATTGTGGATATCGAGCTGTTGCTCTTTTTATGGGTTTTGAGGAGGATGATTGGAAAAGGGTTAGACGGGATCTCTTGGAGGAACTTCAGAATTTCAGAGATCACTACACAGTGGTGTTCCAATACAGTGGTAAAGTGGATGAAATGATCAAGGCTTTGAAGTGTTTTGATGTACCAGCACTGTCATATGCATGGATGACAATGCTTGAAATGGGTCACTTGATGGCAGTAAGTACAATGTAGTGCTTGACGTGTCTTCCATTGAGGAGTGTACCTATTTCGACATCAGAGAGATAGTTGTTTGTTATGGGTTTTGTGAGTGAATGTCATTTTGTGCAGATTATTTTGAGCCCAACTAGTCCTCTACCGCCTATTGCTGCCAATTGGGGAAAGTTCCATCTCTCATGTGCTAAGGGTTGGGACACACCATACTTAGATCGTATTCTACGTTTTATTGGAATTGTTCCTAATGTAGCAACTGTAGAAACAATTTATGATTAAAAAGTAAATTCTTCATTGTCAAAAAATGGGTTTGTAGCTGATTTATTTTGATGTCAAAAAAGAGTTTGTACATGACGTTCATACAAATTGATACTCAATGAAATTGTTTTTCTGAATTCCATTACATACATTCATAATGGAAAAAAAACAGAATCTATTTTATGCTATGTTTGTCTTCTTCGAATAATTCTTGATTGAGTTCCCGAGGGCTCTCCATGTTCGAAATGCGCAACTGGCTTGAAAGCTTGATCTTCGTGTACATCACTGATGCTATCACCAGATAGAGCTGGAATAATGTCATTGACCGTCGTGTACACATCATCGAGCGTTTGTTCTTCCCCCCTCCTTGCTTTTAATCCCATCAACATTTCCAGCGCTCGTTTGATGCGTTCCTAAGAAAATCAAAGAATCTATTAATACCAAATAAATGTCATTCATAAACATTTATAATTGCTATGAAATTTGGTTTATTACCGTTTGTTCTTCATCGATGTTAGTGTGTCAGCCCGATGGTACTTGAGTACCTCGAAATTCAGGATTTTGGACTATTGGGTGTGAAATTAAGTAGAACCAATCCATATATCCTTCTACTGTGTTCCATGAATTACATAACGTCTACCCATGTAGATGGTTCGGTAGCAAATGGTACTCCCAATTTTTCCACATTTGATCAATGAAGGTGTAATGAACCACATAGTACCCGCCTTAGCACTTCTCTCTACTCAAGTTGGGCACATAGGATCACGTGGGATCGATTGTACATATCCAAGTTGACGAAGAAAACGATCTAGGTTATATGGCTCGACCACTTCAAAACACTTAAGACATGATGTGTAGAATGCAACTTCAAGTAAATGGCATAGGTCCCTACAATCTATATAAGGGTCCCATATAACCTAAACAGAATAATGGAGAACGATTTCAAATATAAGTTAAAATTTGTATACATGACATTTAATTTAAACGATTAACATTTACCTAATTCGATTGAAGATCATCAATCATCTCATGCAATGTTTAAAAACTCTCTTGGCTTAGTCCCATTTCTTTTCTAGGCTTCCACTTTCGAGTGCATGGGTAATTGTTTGTATAAGCATGATTAAAGTGCGGTTGAACCAAAGGTATGTGCTCGTACAACCACGCCTAACAAATATAAGGAAAATTTTTTATTAGGCATAAAAGAAAATAAAAGCGTTCGAACAACAAATATGCTTTTCATAATTTACATGAAAGAAAATAAATAAGATAAGGTAGCTTTACCTCTAACAAACTTGTGTATCATGCAATCTGTTGTACGTCATATCTTGTCGCACAACCTAATTGGCGATATAAAAAATCCAGACACGTAGAACCCCATGCATATGTGCTGATCGCTTTCAGGTTCACCAACAATTTCAAGCAAATTACGTTTACCTTTGAAACGCTCTTGTCAGTGAAAATCGTACAACTTAATATGAACACCAAATATGTTCTTGCTATACACTCAGTTGAAGGATATGGTTCATTTTCTTTAAGTTTCGACCCAAATCTTTGTTTTAACCAATCCAATCGCACTGACTGTCCTCTATGCGTGGTGATCTCATCAGTTGCATGTTGAATTGACACCCCTAATGCTTCATGGAGTAGTAAGACTGCCTTTGCATTGTCTATTACTTCGCAATTTATTGCCTTACCCAAAGTTGGTATGCGAAGTAAAACCATGACATCATTGAGAGTGATGCTCATTTCACCAAAAGATAGGTAAAATGTATTTGTCTCTGGGTGCCACCTCTCCACGACAGAAGAAATTAAAACTTTGTTGGCATTCTCATGCGTGCATTTTAGCAAAGGATAAAGCCCAGACTCTTCAATAATTTTCAAAACCCTTTGCTTCTCACAGTGTTGACTGAGATCCCAAGTCACCAATTTTGTACCACCAGGGCAAGGACCAGTCAGTACTTGTGAATCGAAAACCTCCTCGGCCTCTTCCTCCACCTTTTCTTTATCATCTTCATTTATAATTGGTGGCGGTAATTGCTCTTGTTGGTGACGTCTTCTCTTAGCCGAGGCCGTCGACCGATCACTTTGGGAGCTTTGCCCCTCAGTAGGGGTGTAAGCAACCCGACCGACTCGACCAAACTCGACCAAACTCGACCATTTCAGGTCGGGTTTGATTGATATTTCGGGTTGGTCGGGTAAATTTTTTAGCAACCCATCCAAGCCCAGCCCGACCTCTTAAAATTTATATATATATATATATATATATATATATATATATATATATATATATATATAAGTTTATCCTCATTTCCATAAGTCAAGTTTAAGAGTAGCTTGACTTGTACATATATGTGTTATCCCAAAAAAGAAAAAATTCATTTTTTAAAGCTTAAATAGTAGTTATTATGCTTTAAAAAAATTGGAAAAAAATGGGCTATTTAATGGGGGCCAACCCGACTGACCTGACCCGACCTCATCGTGTCGGGTGGGTTAAGGGGCAAAAACCTGACCCGACCTGACCCAATTTCACCCCTACCCCTCAGTAGTGGAAACACTGGGTCTTTTTTGTCTCGTCGGCATATCTAAATAAGAAATAATTAAAAACCCATGTAGTACCATAGGTTAGTGTAAAAAAAAAGAACGGTCCGTCCATCCGGATGGGGACGGACGGATCATTCTTTTTTTTTTTTGTCTGTCCGTGGTTGGACGAATGGAGGGTTTCTGTCTGTTCAAACCTGGACGGACAAAGGACAGTCTGTCCGGCCCTGGTCGGCTGGACAGCTCGTTGCGAGCCACGAAATAAGGTTTCAAAAAAACCCTTTCTCACCACATTTCAACGGATTTTTTCATGATTTAGGTCCTAGATCTAGGTAGAAATGAACGAATAACACTAAATAAGATAACAAATCCAACTTATAACTTGAAAAATTGAAGATTTACTCACCGATTTATATTTGAGATTTTCTTTACGAAATCTTTCGATTTTACCGCTAGATCTTCTCCTTTTCTTGCCAAAAAGTCTTAAAACGTTGATTTAACTCCTTCAATGGTTGAAATCAAGCAAGAAATGAAGATTGAGAATGGAGAAAAATGGATCGTTGGAGAGGAAACGAAAGAGAGGCATTGGAGAGTGAAGAGAAGGCGAGAAGGATATTTTGGGAATTAGGGTGGGTAGAGAGATAAGGTTTAGTTGTTTTTAAATTTTTAGGTGGGTGAAGTGAATAGGAGGGTGGACTAATAAGAATGAGTGGGTGGTTTTAGTAGCTTAATTTTTTTTTTTGGTCAAATTTAGTCACACATGCACACACTAACTCACATGGAAAACATCACACTTGGCGCGAAAAAAATGAGTAACCAAGGTAGCTTTTTTAGGAGGGAAAGGGTGCAACTCAGAACAATGTGAGATTTAAATCCAAGTGGTTTTTTTTTTTTTGTCAAATTTACTCATACATGCACACATACTAACTCACGGGGAAACACCACACTAGGCGCTCAAAAAATGAGCGACCAAGGTAGGGTTTTTAGGCGGGGAAGGGGCACAACCCAGAGCAATGCAAGTTTTTTTTACAAGTTAATTCACATCCAACTTTTAGAGCATCTATTGAAATTATATTAGATTGTATCATAGAATTCCATATATAAGAGGCACAATAACATTAGCCTTTATATCTTTATCTAAAAAGTTCAAGTCTCATCTAATATTAAGGTCTTTGGCTGGTTATGGCTCATTAAAAAAGAAACTAAAATCGGCTTCTCAAGCAAAAAACTAGAAACTGGAGATTTGTTTTCGTTTAATATCACATCCTGTTTGGCCCATTTAATATTATTTACTTTAAATCTAGTACATGCACCAATAATATATAAGGGCTCATTTGGATTGAATGAAATAATTATTATTTTTTTATTCTTTTTATTTGTATGGCTACCGATTAAGATGATATAAAAAATAATTTTATTTTATTTTTATCCCTTATAATAAAATAAAATAGTAATGACTAAAATAAAAAAATTATTTAATTTTATCTTATTTTATTTTATTTAATTTAATTTTATAAAAATAATTTTATTCTATTCTATGTACCAAAAAAAACTTTAAACTCTTACAATTATGCTATCTCCACAAGAAAAGTTCTTAATAGTGTAGCCGTAGCCCAGCCTCACTCCCATTACATAAAGCGATGTGGGACTATCACAATTTACGAACCTTAAGAGTCCAGCTAGTGTCCTCACTAGTAGTATGATAAACCTTTAGTAGGCCTCAAACTGACTCTACTATCATATTTCCCATAGGATATAACGAATTTGCTTCCTAGCTCTTCCAGGATAGCCTCAACAATATCGTTTGAAAGGGATCACACAGATGGATTATATATAATTTAGAACATAATAGTAGAACTTTTGATAGAAAAGAACAAGATTAAATATTGCACAGAGGTTTGGAATCAAAGAAGACTTTGAGCTAACAACGTCTTGTCCATATCTCTCTATATTATGTCATGTGTAGGTTTTTTCATTTTTAATTTTTGAGAGAAACAATATTAATAGTTAGTAATTAGTTGTATAATTAGCTCCATCACCGTCTATTACCATATCACATTCTCAAGAAGGTATTATGCCTATTTCTAATCCATTAATTTATTCATCCCTTAGAGTAAGACGGTTACAAGAGTTAAACTTAAAATCTTTAGATTAAAAAATTGTCTGTTTAACAACTGTCCCAACTTCGTGTTGGCTGGTGTAGTTTTATTAAAACAAAGAAAAAAAAACAAGTGTTTGATACAAATTTGCAAACTCTATCAAAACTTCCACTACTAGTACTACTTATAATTGGCATGGACTAAACCACATTTAATAAGTAATTAATATCAAATCAACTTATATACTAGTTTAACTTAGAATGCAAATAAGTATATAAACATATAATCATGATACATGCATATTCTTTAAATTTTATACCTTAATATAATTAAAGGATAAGCAAGCACATCTTTATCGGAATATCTATCACATATATCGGGCATCAAATTGTGTTCCCTCGTCTTCATTAAAGCATCTTTTCTTCCTCAAACCCACTTGTTTAAAGTTAGATAAATTTGTCCCTGTGAATCTATGTTGCATAAACACACTTTTTTGACACATTTTTTTGATATTGTAGGTAAAAATAGTTAGATTACCTCGAATCACATGACAACACCTCGTATTACGCAATAATTGTGTGATACAAGGTGCTATTACGTGATTCGAAGCAATCCAACCACTCACCTACAATATCAAAAAAATGTGCCAAAAAAGGGTGTCTACTAATCATTTTTCTATATATATATTAGTGTTTGTACATTTATGTTGCACGTGATTTTTATTAAAAATAATTAAAATCAAATAATTTTTTATTAAAATAGAATTATATATGTTTTGTCTTTTAATATAATTTAAATGACTAAAATTATGTGAAAATATTAATAGGGCAATTAGAAATAAAACTTAGAAGTTAAAAATGGTAAATTAAGAATTAAAAAAAAAAGCCTGAAATGTAGGGTGTAGAAAAATACTAAAAATTAATTAATTATAAAATTACTATTTTAGCCCTATTAATAATAAAATTATTTTTTAAAAATAAAATAACATAATTTTTTCAAGAGTACTTTTAGATTAAAAAAAAACTTCAAAGCCAATTACTCAAAGTATTCCTATTATAATAATAATATATATATATAATATTAATTCTTAATTTTCTCATATATATAGTCAGGTTTTCTTTTCTCGATCTGCGTCATCAATATTCCATGGCACTTTCCCATAAAAATCTAGCATGAGATCAGATATATACCAAATCACTAATTAAGGTAGCTAGCTGAGAATATTGGCATATATTTAATAATTTGCAATTAATTTAAAAAGGGTTAATTAGTGCTGTAATATTCTTTTTTTTCCCATTATTATTGCTTATTGTTGAAGTCGGCAAAAAAGACTTTTCGTAAAATGATTTTTCAGCGATCATTAGGTGGTGATGGAGAATTAAGTGCTAAAGTAATATTCGAATAAAACAAGGTTAATACACACACAACAACGTCATCCTATGTGCGTCATATATAATTGTGTCACATTTTATTTACCAATGTATAACATTAATTATTGCAATCTATAAATAAATATCATGGGGCAGTACCCTTCATAGACAGAAACGTATACAATTAACTCAAGAACATTGAACAATGGCTGCTTCACCACCATTGATGCTAGCTGACCTTATATCAACAGGAACCTGCAGCCATGTTCCTGCCAACTACATCCGGTCTATCTCCGATCGTCCCAATCTCAAACAAGTTGTTGAATCCTCGTCATCGTCATCATCTACCATTAATAACAGTTCCTCAATTCCTGTCATTGATCTTTGCAATCTCCAAGGTCCTCTTAGAGAAGATTTGATCAAGGAAGTTGGCCATGCATGCCAAAACTATGGTTTCTTTCAGGTGAAGAATCATGGGATTTCAAATTCCACAATTTATAATATGTTGCAGATAGCAAATGAGTTCTTCAAATTGCCTGAGGGAGAGAGGATGAAGAGCTACTCTGATGATCCATCAAAGCCTATTAGGCTCTGCACCAGTTTTAATGTCAAGACTGAGAAGGTGTCTAGTTGGAGGGATTTCTTGAGACTCCATAGTCACCCTCTTGAAGATTATATTCATGAATGGCCCACAAATCCTCCATCTTTCAGGTATATATATATATGTATGAACCGGATTTTATATTAATCAATATATGATTTTAATTTGTTTGTTCATATTGACCATATTCATTTAATAGCTATATTAATATTGCTTCTTGATATATCATCAGGGAAGATGTTGGGGAATACTGCAAGAATGTGAGAAGCTTGGCATTAACTTTGCTTGAACTGATATCAGAGAGCTTGGGATTGAAGAAAGATTACATGGAAAAGGTACTTGGCCAAAAACATGAGCAACACATTTCAATAAACTACTATCCACCATGTCCAGAACCAGATCTAGCTTATGGTTTACCAGGCCACACTGATCCAACAGCAATCACAATTCTACTACAAGATGACGTGCCAGGCTTGCAAGTTCTTCATGATGGCAAGTGGATTGCTGTGAAGCCTAATATATATATAGGAACCTATGGAAACAACTTTAAAGCGAAACAAAGTAAGGTTGCATACAATAGACCTAAATATATATATAGGATACCCTTCCCTGGGACCATTCATAGGCGAGAGCTAGCTTCGTGCACCGAGTTTATGCATATCTAATGATCTTGATTATATATAGTTGTATCTATATGTAGTTGCATTTTTTATAATTAGAATAACATTTTCTTATATATACACACATATATACATACATAAAGTTAAAGCTAGCTAACTAGCAATAAATTAATTTGTACTAACAAATGGTTAATTATTAATGCAGATTTTGAGCAATGATAGATACAAGAGTGTTCTACATAGAGCTGTTGTAAACAACAGTAAGGAGAGAATTTCTATACCAACTTTCTACTTTCCATCATACGATGCGGTGATCGAACCAGCTCAAGAGTTGATTGATGATGATCATGATCATGATCATGGTCCTCTTTATAGAAGGTTTACTTTTATTGAGTTTTACAAGAAGTTTTGGGATGGAGGGCTTGCCACTGAGACTTGCGTGGATATGTTCAGAGCCTCTGCTTAACTAATACATATACATATGTACGTGCATGTACATATGTTTATATAAATATATACTTAAATATTTAGATTAATAGTGTGGAAGAACTTTTATTGAGTTCTATACGAATGTTCTGAACTAATTTATGTCTCGTTTGGTTTGCTTTGTATTTCAGCGCAGTTATTCTGTAAGTGATATAAATAAAAATCTTCCTAATCACATACTTAAATGGTGTTTAAATTCATTCCCTTTAGCATTTTTACAATAATTACTATTGTACTTAGATACATATTTGAGTTGAGTATATATCAAATGGGGTATCCTTGAGTTGAGTTGAATAATACATACACACACATATAAATAACAAAATAATAATTTCACATCGAATATTTATATACTAAAAGGTTTGAATCTAGCTCTTGGTGGTACCTAAGAGACATCCTTCAATGATCTTTAATTTCTACAAGTTTGTCTTATTTTTTATTATTATTTTTAACAGAAACAAGTATAATTGTGTTAATATGAATGAAAATTAAATATTTACAAGCAAGAACAGAACAATTACAATGGACAAGCTCCCCAATTACGATAGCAATCCATGATAGAAAAATCATTCGCATGCTTGGATGAAGCAACCCAACGGGTAGTAAGCAGTAAAATTTCAGCAACCCCTATAGAACAATTACAATAGACAAGCTCCCCAATTACGATACCAATCCAACAGGTAGTAAGCAGTAAAATTTCATCTCATACAACCCGTGTTCTTCACTTCTTCTTGGAATATAGTCTATCCCTCACGCAGGTGGATGCTAGCACCGCCATCGACCTACTGGACTGAATAAATATGCTTTTCTTTTTCAAGCTTGGCCCTTGTTCTAATTAGCATAAAAGAGAGAAGATATTTAGAATCTCTAGTATTAATGTTGCGCTTCTTTTGAATATATATATATATATATATATATATATATCTGTATGTATGTAATTAATTAGTAATGTTTGCGAGGCTTTCAAGCCCATTAGATAAATATTGTTAGCCACAAAGCTCGGTAAAATCTTTTTATATACAGGGTTAAATTGATTAGAGTATAAATAATTAGTCTTGAGTTGATGAACAATACCCTTAATTAGATTCTAAAAAAAAAAAAAACTTTTAAACTTGTTGTAAAGCACAGTTAGCATGCGCGTTCTAATTGCATCCCTATACTCTAATTGGCCATCGATCGTTGTCAATTATATACTCTTTTATGTATATTGCACTACAATTCTTTATTGATCAAGAATTGTAGTGATATTATGATGAATTATGCACTACTATTATGCCATTATAATACGAAGAAGCATGGTACCTTGGAATAATATGCATCTTACACGTAAGGCATGCATATTTCATGACTTCAGTTATTTAATATATTAATTTTGTGTCAATTATTCAAATATTTTATATATAATATTGTTGGTTGGTGTAATAGTTCTTGAATGTGATTCAATGGTAAAATATATTAATTCCATGTGATATGTGAGCAAAAATGATGTCTAATTAATTAGTAGTAATTAAACTAATAAGGTTATAAAATAGATATTCTTATCAATTATTTAAAATTATAATCAATATATTATTGGTTATGAGTGTTAATTAGGTTTGAAATCAATATATTAAACATAGAATATCATGTCCAATCTAATTATGCTCGTGCATTCAATTCATAAAATATTCCATCCAAATTTCTAATATGGAGAAACTGACACATTAATTGTATTCAAAATCGGTCACACGTCGGTTGATACGGATCTAATAATTTTAATCCAAGTAAAATATCTAATAATTATCATTATTTATTAAATTATTTCATTCCAAATCTGTCACGTGTCTGTTGATTTGGATTTAATAATTTTAATCCAACTAAAATATTTTAATACTAATTAACGTTTTATTAAATTATTTCATGGTCAGTTTTGGGATGGATTCTGATTTTGATGCCCGTGGTTATATCTATAATAACACCAAATAAATCCAAGTTCTTCCCTATAGGAGAAACTGACAATTTTTTGAAATTAATGGATTTGTTTAAATATTTAATTTAGTCTAATCAATTTATTTATTCACATGTTATATATATAAATAAATAACCCATGAATAAACAAGTAATCCTACTGGGTAATGACCCCAGTTCAGATCATGATCAAAGTTTGAGTCATCTTAGTGGTCTTTAACGAGGTAACAAATTTATGTCTTGGGTCTCAGTACTTGCAGAGGTATTCCGAGCTTCGACTCTAAGCCCCATGATCTTAGATTGAGATGAAGATGCAAAGAGAGTCTCATGCCTTTAGTACTGGTTCATCGACCGATGCTTATTACCCTAACCTCGATAGAAATTTCAGTAGAGTATTCTTCATCTGTGTGTGAGTACACATGTACAATATTCAACCCCTGTAGCTCTTTATATGTAACCACATTTTTTTTATTTAAAAAAAAAATAGTGAGGCTTTGGCTTTATGATCACATTATTCATGAGACCTCAAGAGTTATTTATAATATTTATGGATGCAATGCCCACCAAAAATATTAATATTAATTTCTTTTGCAATCAAATTAATCATATTGCTAAAATAGAAAAAACCTAATTAATTAACCTAAAACACAATATCAAAATGCTTTCATTTTGATATTCTTGTGTGGACTTATAATCTAGTATATATCAAATGGCTAATTTCAATCAATAAACACCCTTTTTAACCTGTTAGCTAGTAAAATATCAATTGTTTAAGATATATACGGCAGACTCCATGCATGTTAATTCCTTCTTCTTCATCATTTGCTTTATTGTAATTTATTTTTATAAATTATCTCTATCTATTGCAGATCTAATATTATAGTCTAATTAAATATATCATTAAATTGATTGAATAATTGATATATACAAAGGTATGTAAGCAATATAAAGTAGACAAAAAATAATAAATGATAGCGGTTGATAGGCCAGAAGAAGATGATTGAAGACAGCAAAGATTGTAGTGTCGAATGGGTATGCATGCTTTTGTCAATTAAATCTTATCTCATTATTTGGATTTGAGTTGGATCGACCTGCAGTGACGCAGGTGTTGATTGCGTTGCATTTGTAACGTCACACTTCACTGTCTATTATGTAATATATATATATATATATATATATATATATATATATATATATATATATATATATATTATGTACTTATTTATTTATATTATAAGTTTCAAATTGCTAGTTTAACCATAATATATATATATTATGTACTTATTTATTTATATTATAAGTTTCAAATTGCTAGTTTAACCATAAGGTGTCTTTCCATTGAGTAAAGTATGTTTATTCAAAACTAGTGTTAAAAGTCTACATTTTTGTTGCAATTTTTCAAAGGTATACATAATTGCTGTCAAATTCTGAAATAAATTAGTGAGAATATCGTCCTTTAACATATATACTGATCAATGAAGTGAGCTACATGAAAGTATTTATGTAGTTTCCCATTTTTCAACTATTATTACTAGTCTTCTTCTCAAACAATTTTTTTTTATCATCTTTAACATTATAAATTTAGGTTTTTAGGATGGTTCCAAATATCAGAAAATTTTAGAAAAAAGGAAGAAAAAATTTGTAGAAAAGGAGATAGCAAATATCGAGGCTTGTCTAGTTAAAAATTAGTAAAATTTTGTAAAAAATTCTTTTTACTATAGTTGATTTGATGATATGCGGAGCCGTGGATGTTTTTCTAATTTAAATTTTACCACATAAAAAAATTATTGGTCTCTTTCTATTTATTTTCTTAACTATTTTATTTTTTCATGGTAAATTGTTATTTTTTCCCAAAACTAGCTGTATTTAATTTTTGTCATTAGGGTCAGATTAATGTTTATATTACAAGAATATATATATATATATATATATAAATTATTTAAAAAAAAATTCCTTCTTCTTCTTTGCTTTATTGTAATTTCCTTTTTATAAGTTATCTCCATCTATTGCAGATCTAATATTATAGTCTGGATAATTGATATATATATATATATATATATATATATATACAAAGGTGGTCATCCATATATATATATATATAGTGATATTGCGGGCGTTATCCTTATCATTATCCGGATTAATCTTGTTATTAAATAGTTATCTTCTTCTTCGTAGGTTTAGTTGTTCTAAAATAGTTGAAAAAAATAAATAATAATAATAATAATAATAATAAAATAATAAATGATAGCCGTTGACAGGATAGAAGAAGATGAAGACAGCAAAGATTGCAGAGTCGATTGGTATCCATGCATTTGTCAATGAATCTCATCTCATTATTTGAATTTGAGTTGGATGCAGTCACGCATGTGTTGATTGCGTTGCATCTGTAACGTCACACTTCACTCCCTATTATGTCATATATATATATATATATATATATATATATATATATATGTACTTATTTATTTATATAAGTTTCAAATTGCTAGTCTAACCGTAAGGTGTCTTTCCATCAAGTAAGTATGTTTATTCAAAACTAGTTTTAAAAGTCTACATTTTTGTTCCAATGTTTTGAAAGGTATAATTGTTGTCAAATTCTGAAATAAATTAGTGAGAATATCGTCCTTAACATATATATATATATATACTTAGTTCCCATTCTAGTGATTATTTGATAAATCTATATTTGATCCATGGTATGAGCCCTACTCAAACAACCCACAAGAGTAAAAAATGAAAGTGGATAACTATATTCTCACTTTTTCATCTCTCTCAAACACTTATTTATCATCTCTAACATTATAGCTAAAAAACAATAAAATTTTGTAAAAAATTCTCTTTATTATAGTGGAATTGATGCTCTACAGAGCCGTGAATATTTTTCTAATTTGAGTTTTATCATATAAAAATATTACTGATCTCTCTCTATTTATTTATTTTTTTCTGATAAATTGCTATTTTTTCCTAGAACTAATTGCATTTAATTTTTTCCGTTAAGGTCTGATCAGTATTGATATTACAAGTATATATATATATATTTACTTTAAGTATTTATTTATTTATTATTATTAGTTACCAACATTTTTTTAAGTAGAGATTCCATAAAAAGTATTTAAAAAAAAAAAAAAAATTCTTTCAACCTTTTTATTTTATCAAAATGATCCTAAAACCATATGTTATCTAAGAGTATAACAAGGCAACTCCACTCAAATATTAGGTTGTGTTTAATCGGGTACCTTAAAACAAATTTCCCGTTTTTAGGTATTCAAAAAGTAAAATTAGAATTTTTTTTTCTTTTCTCAAGTTTTCATTTTTTTTGTTAAAAAAAATTAGAAAAACATTTTTCATATGCTAGTACTCTACCAAACATGTTTTCTCCAACCGATTTCTTCTTTTTTATATTTGAAAACTAAAAATAGTTTTGAGTCCGAAGCCAAATACAGCCTTGCATTCTACAACTTTCCCACGTAACATTTTGTGATTTTTAATTCTTAGGTTGTTTGATTTTCAGAAATAAGAGTAGTAATTTCTATCTTTCTATCACTTTTCAATTATCAATTACTAATCTGATGACAACTGTATTGATATAACTACAATCACTTGATTTTATTTTGATGATTACAAATAATATGCATACCTATATTATCTAATCTCTTTGACATAATTATTTCAGTACTAACTAGATATATCAATTGGATTCAACTACTTTGTAAAAGTGTGTAGAAGGAACAATACCATTCGAAGATTCAAGAACTTTATGATTGTATTTCTTTAGAATCTTAGTACTGTAGAGTTAACATTTACATGTTTCAACCACACATGGTTTGTATCTTTTTAAAATTCATGCATATAGTTTATAATTCTAATTCATATACTTTATTACGTGATTAATCATGCACACACACAAATTATAATTGTTAATTATGCTATCACATTATTAGAATTGTTCATCATGCATATTTTCATATGTGATCAACATGCATTACTTTCACCAACTTTGCATGGTTTTACTCTTTTAATCGTTGGTTTAATCGATCAAATTATTCATGTATAACTTTGATTATGGTGTCTCAATTGTGTCAAAATGTTTTTAAGATATTAAACTATGTTTTTGAGAGTGTCCTAAACCTATTTTGATAAAAAAAAAAATTGAGTTTCTATCACTTCATAGTGAAGGAACGCGTTCCTGTACATTTTTTCTAAAACTCAGAATTTTTTATCAGGGTTTAAGAAACGCACTCCTTGTAAGAAGAACGCGCTCCTGTGACATTTCTTGATACTCAAACTTTTTCTGATCAAGGAGAAGGAACGCGTTCCTGTTGCCAATAGCTAAATGAGAGATTTTTAAGAGTCAGTGGTTCTTATTTAAAGAACCCGTTCCTACGCCCAACAGACACTTTGAGGAACACGCTCCTTAATTGGAGGGAAATCTGAAACTTTTCAGATGTCAAACCAGAAACACTCTCCTGCTTTGAGGAACTCGTTCCTGTACCTCCGCATGGTGTTTGTCTATAAATACCACACTTGCTCATTTAAAGAACGACTTTTGCAAAACTTAAGAAAACTTGTGCAATTTTTCTATAGTGTTTATACTCGTCCAAAACAAGTTCCTAAGTCTATTTCAAACATCTTTCAAGCAAAAGTTCAACCAAATTTGATCATTTGATCCAAGTTTCCGAAAAGTTCTCCCCATCTTTTCTAAACTTTGAAGTTTCTCTAGTGCAAATATTCAAGACGATTTTAATATTTTACATTGCATATATTTGTATCGCGTGCATTTGAGTTAAGAAACTATTTCAACACTTTGCATCATTTAAAATCATAAGTGGTTGGAATAGTATTTGTTGATTTATTAAAGATTGTAAGCTTTCATTGTTGAAAGTAATTTTGATCACATCCCTAAATATTTTGTAATCTCGATGTATTGTTGACCTGGGTGTCAACTTGGGATTATTTGACTATATATTGTACGTCACGTAACCACGCCTGTAAGTTGGTTACAAGTGTGACTTTCTAGCAAGTCCTGGTATAGGCTAGACTGTGGCTTTCTAACCAAGTCTTAGTGTAGGTTAGAGTGTAAGTGACTTCCTAACCGAGCCCTGGTGTTGATTAGTGTATAGGCTTGAGCCAAGCCTTGGTGTAGGCTCAGTGTAAATACCTTCTAATCTGCCCGTAAGTGATTAACCAATAGTGGATTGGGAAATTCTAACCGGTGCGGTTGCGTAGTGGATGAAGACTCGAGAGGAGTCGAACCACTCTAAATCTCTGTATTCACATTTACTTCCTGCACTTGTCTTTATTTGTTTTGTTTCTGTTGTTACCTATTGCGCATTAAATTATGTTTTTTAATTTGATCAACCGAAAGGTAACGCGAAAATCTGTCAAGTCCAATTCACCGCCCCTCTCAGACGATTATACCATGCCACCAAATTGAATACTAAATAAATGTTAAAAAAAGATATAAATTTACCATTTCTCACCAAACAAAATGAAACGAGTATACTTCAACATCCATTCCTTAATGTAGAAAAGAATCCAACTTAGAGCTTCAAATAAATTAAGAAAGTTTATCATCAAATCTCTCAAAATCTTAAAAATTTAATATTTTCATTTATTCATTTACCACAACTGCACAGATTCCTTTTTTGTGAACTTGCATCAACCCGTCCTTCATTATCCTTTTTGTGAGGTAGCTTGTAGGTTAATGGAATTTATTATTTATTATTTTGAAATATTTTTACGATTCATAAATTATACCTAAAATTATACTCATGTTAATGTAACAAGTGGTGAGTGATGAATATTCTTTTCAAAAATACTTTTACGACCTAAAATTTATACCGAAAACTATATCTATGTTAATGTATTGTATAACAAGTGGTGGGTGCTCTTTTTTTCTTTTTTCTCTTTCAAGACGCGGTATTATGATGTATTTTTATACAAACATGAGTATGTTTTTAGGTACATATTATGGGTCTTTTTAACATTCCTCTATTATTATTATTATTTTGTAAGGTAGTGATGTAATGTGTAGCTACACAACATATATGGGTATATTTTTAAGTATATATTTTGATTCGTTTTAGCATCTTTTTTTTAAATTTTTAAATTTTTTTTGGTTTCTCACCAGGTATTCACGTCCTTCGGATATTGGTCGGCTCTTTCCATATGGGCGGGACTAAAATAATACGAGTTTCGATCTTGTGACTTTTGCACCTTAACTACCTTTACAGCACATATTTGACCTCAAGTTGCAGAGCGTTAGATAATTAAGATATGACGTCACACAATACAGCCCAGCTGACGCCATTGCCACCGACTTTCAAGTTAAATGAAGCCAAGCGTAACACCCTTCGTGAACTCAATAAATACCCTCTTACTTCTTCTCTGCAATTCCAACCCACAAAATAATAAGTCATAATTATTAGCTAATTAATTAAAATTAAGCTAATAATTAATTTCAGCCATGGCCGAAGCTTCAACAAAGCTCTTGCTCACCGACTTTGCTTCCACCCTCACCCATATTCCGACCAAATACGTCCGACCCATCTCCGACCGACCAAATCTCTCCGACATCTCCATTAACATTTCTTCATCAACAATATCATCTTCAATTCCTGTGATTGATCTTAAGGGCAGAAGCAGAAGCAGAGCAGAAGTGGTTGAAGAGATTGGTAGTGCATGCAAGAAGTACGGGTTCTTTCAGATTAAGAACCATGGAGTGCCGGATTCTGTGATCGGAAACATGCTCGGAGTTGCCAAAGAGTTCTTTAGGTTGCCGGAGAGGGAGAGGATGAAGTGTTATTCTGATGATCCTGGTAGGACTACTAGGTTGCTTACTAGTTTTAATGTGAAGACTGAGAAGGTGTCTAATTGGAGAGATTTGCTGAGGCTTCATTGTCATCCTATTGAAGATTTTGTCCATGAATGGCCTACTAATCCTCCTCCTTTCAGGTTTTGTAAATGTGCCCATTTCATTTTTTTATTTTTGTTGTTTAATCTAATTTGGAGTTACTTTCATCATGATGTTGGATTGTAAGTGGTTAGCGTGGACACAGGGGTCATAGACCAAAGAAATCTTAGCATAAAATCCTTGAGTTACACGGTTTTAATTAAACTATTAATTCTGATACCACTATTGTTAAACGAGCCTAAATCTTTATTAATAATGATGCTGACCTTAATTACTTTCAAATTTAGGTGGGGCTTTGGGGTTTTACTAAAAAAAATTCTCGGTACGGTAAGATTTTAACTTATATTTTATGAGGTGTGAGATTTAATTTAGTCTTATCATCGCTCTTTTACTACACTTATTGGGTGAGCCTACTTGTCCTCACTTACCTTCAGGCAGAGGTATTAGGTTTTACAATACTTTATGTACTAGTGGACTTATATTTCACCTGATGAAATTTTTTAATATTTAATGTGTGACTAATATTTTAATTCTTATATACTCAGATTCATGATTTGATTTGATTTTGGTGTAATTGATTAAAACAGGGAAGATGTTGGGGAGTACTGCAAGAGTGTTAGAGAACTGGCTTTGCATTTGCTGGAATTGATTTCAGAGAGCTTGGGATTGGACGGAGATTACATGAACAAGGCACTTGGAAAACATGGGCAACATATAGGAATTAATTACTATCCACCATGCCCTCAACCTGAGCTTACTTATGGAATACCAGGTCATACAGACCCCAATGCAATCACAATTCTTCTTCAAGATGATGTTCCAGGCTTGCAAGTTCGTCATAATGGCAAGTGGGTTACCGTTAATCCCATTTCCCGTACCTTCATTGTCAACATTGGCGATCAAATTCAGGTAAAAAGGCTTGAATTTTTTCTATTTGCTAGTGGGCCACGGTTGAAAGGACAATAGCTAGTAACTAGTTCACCGCCATGATGATTGTTTAGTGAATCTTGCTCATGAATTAGTATTTTATGAATGAATTTGCCGACTATGTAGTATTTTTTTGTCTTCACATTCCCAACCATCTTAACTTTTGACAAAAATTCACAGATATTTAAGCTACACGTGTTTTTTATTCAAAAATAGGGAATTTAGAAATGACCTTTATCATTTTTTAAAATAGGTTGTTTATGAGGGTAAAATTTGTTAATAGTAATTTAATATGTATTATTAAGCCTTATTAGTTATAGTTTTTAGGTTGAATGGTTCTAACATAGTAATATCAAAGTCTTAATTTTTTAAGAGGTCTTGGGTTTAAGTATCGTTATTGATATTTGTATATTTTTTATAATTAGTATTTATCTTTTTCTATCTCTATTCTTACTGTCGACATGCAGGATGAGGCTGTACATAAAAAAAAAGTGTTAATAGTAGTTTGATCTACATTGTTGTGTTGGGCCTCTACTTATTAACTATAATTTTTGAGTTAAGTAATTTCTAATAAAATATATACACTCCTTCCATGTTTTTGAATTTTTAAATTAAAAAATTATTTAAATCACAAACCAAAGAGGGTTTTAATTATTCATCACAATTACAACATAATTTATGTGAGGTCACTTATTGTTATCAATTTCCAAGATAATAGCTTATCTCAAAGATGTATAATAGTAGACTAGGGTTATGTTATCATAGTCCTCATATATGATTAAAGAAAATTTCACTTTTTATTGTTATTCGTGTATAATTAAGGAGACATCTCCTCTTTCTTTTGATTCTTAATGAAATTGGTTATGATTTCCTTAAAAAAAAGGATGTATACGTGATCCATAAACACTCACATGCACCTTTCTTTTGGCATGTCCTACTTGAACCATCAGTTTTAGTACCACTGGTTATTGAGCCAAGAGCCAAGATTTCATAATATTTCATGTAATGCACTTGCTAATTAAGTACAATTATCTAGATCATTGATAAGTGATCATCTCCTTGCAGGTTATGAGCAATGATCGTTACAAGAGCGTTCTTCATCGAGCAGTAGTGAACAGTGAGAAGGAAAGATTCTCCATACCAACCTTCTATTGCCCATCTTATGATGCAGTGATAGAACCAGCAAGAGAGCTTGTTAATAATGGTGATGGTGATCATCAACATGGGGCTGCAGCTTATAGAAGCTTTACTTACGCAGAGTTTTATGAGAAGTTTTGGAAAAGAGGGCTTACAAGAGAGAGTTGTTTGGACATGTTCAGAGCTTCTGCTTGATTTGAGACAATTCAATAATTCTCAAGTATAATGTTAAAGAAAGTGTGTTAGAAAGTCGTGTTTTTTAAATATTTTACTTCAAGTAATGTTATATATACGTTAGGTGCCGGTGCTATTTTTCGAATATAACACCTAGTTCCTTTGGATAGTTTGGAAATACGTATGTATTGCGTAATATTTCTAAATATATATGTATTCTCAAAATATTTAAAAAAAGCTAGGTGTCAGTGTCGAAAAATGGCGTTGACATTACTTGAAAAGAAATATTTAAAAAATACGACTTTCTAACACACTTTCTTAATATTATACTTGAAAATTATTAAATTATCTTGAATTACGTATTAACGATGCAATTAACCCGTCATTCAAAATAATTCAACAATTTTAAATATAAAATCAAACAAATGTGTTAAAAAGATGTATCTTTCTAGCATTACTCATTTATTAATTCTACCATATTCTAATAAAAGTGTTAATTTTCCTACGCTAAATCAATGTGCTAGACTAGTACTAGGTTCATGTTCTTTTTGTTTTGTTAAACGCAGGAAACATGTCTTTTGTCTCATGGGGTATGCGAAGCTGTAAAGCTACATTTTTAGTTCGGCAGAATCAAAGATATCTTTACAAAAGAAAAAAGGCCAAAAGACAAATTTATAATAATATAATTAAAAGGTGTGATGAATAAAAAAACTCACCTCAAGATTTGAATTGTATCTTACATGGGCCACTACCATTATTATTTAATGTGCTTTTTTATCATGAGAATTGCGATTTAAATTATAATGTACAAAATCACGCCACGCCAATTGTGCTATATATATATATATATATATATATATATATATATATATATATATATATATATATATATTAATTACAAAGAACAAAAGCGTAAATGGACAATTAAATAATTTTTTTTGTGGTTCAACAAAGAATTATATATCGTAGGAGAGATGAAAATCAAATTCACTATGAATATCTAGTTCATTACAAAAATTACAAGTTTGTCACTCACTAAACTTAAACATCTTACTAATTGAATTATAAAAATTTTCAAAGGTATGTATAGATAGTTGCTTTTTAAGTTTTAGTAGCCACGTATCTAGCAACTACCACATATAAGTCAAAACACAATTTTCAAAGATTTGATATATATATATATATATATATATATATATATATTGAGACTTATAATTGTAAATGACTTCTAAACTATTGATTAGCATCTTGATCAAATAATCAATCTTTATTTCTTTTTTCTACTATATATATAGTGTAAATGATAATTTATTCAAGCATATACAATGAATATTATACATATTATTAGATTATAAAATGATTTGGATACATATAATGAAGAATGGTTTATTAAGAATATTTAATAATAGAACTTTTTTTTTTATTACCAGGATTCTGGCTCCCAGGTGATGCTCTCCTTCCGCTTCGCGGAGAGACTAATCCACATGGACTTGAGGTGACTGTTGGGCATCGAAACGGAGACCTCTCCCAACGAAATTTTCTGCATCTACAAGGATTTGAAACCGAGACCTCTTGCTTAAGCGATCAAGGCCCTTTTCACCCAAGCCAACCCTCGTTGGTATAATAGTATTGATGGTATTAGAAGAAGACTTAAAATAATATAGATAGAAACTAGTGAGAAAGATATTACTGTTTATGTTATGACAGTCAACTTAATCTTGTGTAGTCCATTTTATATAATTAACATAAAATTTTGTTAAGTTAAATTTAATCTGCGGATCACGTTAAGTTAAACTTTATGAAGATTCTTAGAGGATCAAGAGGTCCTTCCAAAACCATGCAAACATCAAAGAGAGATCGGCGGGGTTGGAGGGTCGGCCCTGTCGGGAACAATGAAGATCATAAGGTGGAATGTCCGAGGTTTGGGGAACCCTTGGACTTTCCACGATCTTCGCACGGTGGTGCGACAATTTTCCCCAAATATTTTATTTTTGTTGGAGGTTCGAGTATTAAGGGAAAAAGCTGAAAAGGTGAAGGTGGAGCTAGAATTTTCAAACTGTCTTGGAAGCCCGAGATATGGTGGTGGTGGTGGTCTCTTTATGCTATGGAATGACCCGATCAACTTAAACCTTAGATCTATGTCTTCAAATCATAAGGATTTTTTGGTAGAATGTTCAAAAAGATGGAGGATTACTAGGTTTTACGGTGACCCAGATGTTAGGAAAAGACAGGACTCTTGGGATCTTCTAAAAAGGCTTCAAGACTACTCATGTGAGGAGTGGCTGGTTTTGGGTGACTTCAACGAAATCCTGGCAAACCATGAGAAGATTGGGGGTTCGAGGAAAGTTGAACGTCAAATGGACGCTTTTAGACAAACCATAAGTGCATATGATCTTTCCGATTTGGACTTCAGTGGTTCTCCTTTCACATGGAACAACAGAAGAAGTGGAGAGGTAAATGTTAGGGAAAGGTTGGATAGAGCGTTGTGTTTTATATAGTGGAAGACTCGTTTCAGCTCTTGGTCCTGCTCTCACCATCTGTTTTTGAGGTCGGACTACTGTCCGATCATGATTGGTAATACTGAGCCTATCATCTCTTGTAACGACAAAGGGGGTATAAGAATGCATTATGAAGCCCTATGGACGGGGGAGTTGGAGGCTGAAGAGGTGGTGAAGTCTGTTTGGCCGGCCTATGAGGGGGAAAGGCCAGATTGTACAGTGGCAGAGAAAATCCAACGTTGCGTGTCAGAGCTTACTAATTAGGGAAAAAAGAAATTTGAGAAGCTCCCAAAGGAAATTAAGAGGGCAAGGGAAAGATTAAATGCCCTTTACATTGGCCCTCATGATGATCTTTAGTGGAAAAAAATCAAAGAGCTTGAAAGGAAGTTGGAAAATCTAAAACTAAAATAAGAGGTTTTTTGGAACCAAAGGGCAAAGACCAGGTGGTTACAGCACAGGGATAAGAATACTTCCTTCTTTCACGAGAAGGCCAAAGCTAGAGAGAAGAAGAATCATATCAGAAGACTGAAAACGGAGAATGGAACCTGAGAGGTGGTGAACTATAAGATGGGTCGAATCATGGAAGACTTCTTTCGGAAGTTGTTTACATCATCGTCCCCAACCGATGTAAAAATCAGGGATGCTATAAAAGGTGTTCATCCTATCATCACTCATGAAATGAACCGAATGCTCACTAGTTCATTCATTGCAGATGAGGTAAAGTCTGCCCTTTTTTTCTATGGCTCCATTAAAAAGCCTTCATCCTTATGGACTTACAGCTCAATTTTACCAGCACCACTGGGATATTGTTACTGATGTTTTTTGTTTTGTTTATTTTGTTTGAATGTTCAAGAGGACTTATCTATGTTTAATTAGTCAAACATTGTGCTTATTCCAAAGACTAAAGATCTATCCTTCCCCAAAGATTTTCGTCCAGTCAGCCTTTGTACGGTCATATATAAGGTCATCATGAAAAAAAATGTTAGCTAATAGGTTAAAAAGCATTCTAAATTCCTTAATACCTGAAAACCAAAGCACTTTCATCAAAGGTCTCCTAATTTTTGACAACATGAATTGTGTATCTACGGTGTCTTCGGCTGTGGTTGTCAATGGTCGGACATATGGACATATCAGACCCTGTAGGGGTCTTAGACAAGGTGATCCCATATCACCTTTCCTATTCCTCTTATGTGATGAGGGTTTATCATCATCTCTCAGGTTGGCTGAAAATGATAGAATATTAGAAAGCTTTCGAATCAACCGAAATTGCCCTAGGATCAATCATTTATTATTTGCTGATGATTTATTGATTCTTTGTAATGCAAACTCAAGTTCTGGTTTTGTAGTCCAATCTATCTTGAGAACATATGAAGAAGCATCCGACCAACAGGTCAACCAAAGAAAATCTTCTCACTTTTTCCGCCCCAGTGTCTCAGAAGATGCGAGGAAATGGTTTAAGGACACACTTCACATTCAACAAGAGGTTTCTCGAGCCAAGTATTTAGGGCGTCCATCCTTGGAGCAGAAGAATACCATTTAGTTGTTCCACTTTATCAAGGAAAAAAATTGGAATGCACTAAAACATTTGGACTCGAAGTTATTTTCAGTCGGGGGAAAAGAAATTTTCATCAAAGCAGTTGCCTAAGCACAACCTGTGTACTCCATGAGCTATTTTCGACTTCCCAAAGGCCTTTGCAAAAAGATCAACTCTATAGTTGCTAGATTCTGGTGGGGAAACACTTCAAGGGGAAAACAGATCCATTGGAATAAATGAGACTTACTATGTAAACCAAAGTTTGATGGGGGTTTGGGTTTCAAGGCTCTAGAGGACTTTAACAAAGCCCTCTTGGGGAAACAAAGTTGGAGATTAATTAATAATCCATGCTTCTTCCTTGAGGGAAACATCTATTATCTAGCGGAGCATTTTGTGGGGTCGCGAACTTTTAAATCAAGGCACTAGCTGGAGAGTTGGGAATGGGGCTCAAATCAAAATTCAAGATAGATGGATCCCGAGGCCGGGTTCATTCAAGATTATTTTTCCCATTCAAAATAGTCATAATTTAAGAGTGGTAGATTTTATTACAGAAGATAAATAATGGAATATAAGAGCCCTTCATGAATCTTTCCTCCTAAAGGACGTGGAAGAAATCCTAAAAATTCCCATTAGTATTAGAAGTCCCCCTGATAAAATGGTTTGGAATTATTAAAAAAATGGGCTTTATAGTGTAAAATGTGGTTACTGACTTCAAACAAAGGATGATGGGGGCGACGAGTAATTCCAAGAGGAACAATAACAAGTTAATTAGGAATAAAGTGTGAAGTTTACATATCTCACCAAAAGTCAAGATTTTCCTTTGGAGATTACTTCATGATGCCATCCCTATTAGGGTTAATTTAAAGAAAAAGAAAATCCTCCCTCATGATTTGAGTGAGGAGTATTGGGAAGAGGTGGAATCAACGAGTCATGTGTTCTTTGGTTGCAACACGCCAGGGAAGTATGGGATGTGGGGGTGTTTAGGGATAGGAAACTAGATTTTCTGAGTTTCATGATGAATAATAGATGGCGAGAGCTCGTCTCTGAGACTGACAAGGAGGAATTGGAAAGGATTATTATGGTTTGTTGGGCACTATGGGGTGACAGGAACAAAAGAAGGGTTAGAGAGCATGGAAGATGTCCAGATAACGTTCTATCAATGGCTGACACAATGAGATCAGAGTACCAGATGGCTTCTCCGGGGATCCCAACTTAAAGAGTCTCTAGATCTATTAGGTGTTCCCCATCGGGTGCCAGATTACTTAAGATGAACACGAATGCATGTATTTGTTTTACCCAAAATGCAGTTGGCATCATTTCTATTATTAGAGATGAGGGCTGACTAGTCATAGCTGCTTCAGCTTGTAGGGTGGAGGGGCTTCATTCTATCTCAAGTGCTCTGTTAGCCATCTGAGAGGGTTTGTTGGTTATTATTGAGGCTTGACTTCAGGTCAATATTTTAGAAGGTGATTTGCGCGTTGTCATGGCAGCTCTCAATTCATCCGAATATTGTTTCACTGAGGAGGGTGAGCTAGTGGAGGATTGCAAATTTCTACTAAGAACTTGGCCAAATGTGAAAGTGGTTTTCTCTCCGAGAGAAAGCAATAGAGCTGTCACGACACCCCTGACGTAGGCTGACGTCATGACCGATACAATGTACTATACACCATACATACCCTTATATAGAATATAATACACTGTCAGCCTCAACATAAATTCACAATAATTTCCAAAATTTTCAAAAAATTAGGCGGCATATCCCCATATGCTGGACAATTCACACTTTTCCTTGATATACCACAGATCAAATCATATATATATAGATAATTTATCCACAATAGTCATCCATACATCTAGCCATTCACATTCCATTCATTTATCAAATCATATCATCCATTCTTTCCACTATGTAATCATGTAATCATGTACATCATGATTAACATTTCATAATCCAATATATTCAGCTATCATGTATATGCCCACACATCCCATCTAGATGATAATACATATATATAATGTGTGATATATATATATATATATATATATATATATATATATATATATATATATATATATATATATATCAAACTAACACAAGTATAATCCATTACTCCAATGCATACATACATCAACAAAGTAAGGATCCGGGTCACAAGTCGATCACTCTCTAACTTTCCCTTTTCCTTTTAACTTTGTACCTGAGATATTGAAGGAAATGAAGTGAGCAAACGATAGCTCAGTGAATATATATCTTGATATGACAATCATATGCATTTAGGGAAACATGACATTTAAAATCATTTAAAATAATTATTAAACACATCCATCATTTAACAAATATATCATACATGTCAACAACATAAATTTCATGATTTTTCAAGAAAACAATGCATCATTTTCAACTAAAACCACAATCTTCCTCCTTCTCGTAATGGAGCGGGTATGAACTCCTTATTATGCACTGATAAGGAGCCTATGCTCGGACTTCACATTACTCAATTCACAGTCATTTCAAGGATCTCTAATTTTTGTTAGGACAGTCTTACAATCAATGAGGTTACGCGTAACACTCATTCGGGGCTAATTCCTAACAAAATGACATCATATGCAACCTGCCTTTGCAAGTCTCACATGCTCCAAATGCCAAAATCATTTTGAATGATCAATAAAATATAATGCATTTACGTATATAACATGCTTACAGTTAAACATTTCATATAATACAATGTCATACATGAACTAAAATCAAGAAACATACTCACAGTGGTTAAACAACAGGTCTAAGTCAATGTGCCCACTAATATCCAGTAAAAATGATCATCACCAATTACAATTGCATTATCAAATTTCCAGCACCAATGTTCTCTCAAGATAAGTCACTGATACATCAAATTCCCAATTTCAAACACTGCACATATGAAATTCAAGCCATATTTAATCATTAAAATCAACTAAACACCATTCAAATTCACTTAAACACTATTACAATAGCTCCACATTCCCAAAGGAAATTTTTGCACCATTTATTCATATTTATTTCACGCGTAAATACTCAATTTTCATTTACATATTTAATTTTCTAACTGAATTTATGACTCATAAGCAGTTAAAAGTGTTACTATGTTGTTTCTACGATCAATCTAGGTATTTCCACAAGAAGGTACAGTGAAAATAGATTTTCAAATCATATTTTCACTAGTTCTTAATTTTAGTTTTTTTACTGAAAACATATATCAATTTTATTAAAAATATAAGACATTCTTAAAATTATTTTGTTCACATCAATACGTGTAAAATCAGTCATGCTATCATTTTACTACCCTCAACAGGTATTTCACTGAGGTTTTACACATTTGCAGAAGTCACGAAAGTAAATTTTACACACCAAAATCATATATTTAGCTACTAAAAATATCAAATAATATCCAAAAATCATGATCTTAACATTGAAATGTTTGGAATTCAGTTCTCCATAATTCTATGGTTTCTAATCTGGATTTCACCAGAGTTTGATATAGTTCGAAAGGTTTTCAATGTCAAATTTGGTTTCCAACAGCTGTACTGACACCAATATTATATTTGAATACAAACAAACCACATATATAGTCTCTACACATCTATATGAGTCATAATATATCATTTTTATATATTTCCACTTAAAGTGGGTCCAAACTATATTTTTGAAAATACGGTAAAACATCTCTTATAACAAAAATTAATCAACTAGAATAGTCATACACTAGTTAAAGATCAATTTTACGATAAAAAATAATAAAAATAGTTTACCGATATATCGGATTTGGTCGTGAAATCGTTGTGAAACCCTTGCTCTTTTCTTTGTCTTTCTTCTGTACGTTTCCTCTTCTTTTCTCTTTCACTTCATATTTTTTTTTTCATTGGAAACGTTAGAGAGAGAGAAGAGATTAAAAGTGAGATAAGATAATTGTTAAAAAAATGATCCCATGCTCCCAAAGCTAATAACTAATTCCCCCATTAATTTATTCAAAATCTTTAAGTAATAATCAACTTTCTCATTTTATAATTTAATTCATTAAATTATATTACAATCTACATATTTAATTAACCAATTCGATTCACCTTATTAAATTTTATATTATTCATTTAATAATTTTATTTATTTACTAATATTTTTTAAATATAACATATATTTTCATACACGTATACATTTATTTCTTACATATAAAATATATGTATTATATATTTTGATATGCGTATAAGTCAACGTAAATATTTAATTAAAATTACGGAATATTACAAGAGCATCCCATTGACTTTAGAATTTTTCAGTATCATTATCTCAAAATTTGGTATGGTTGGAGGATGTTCCTCCTTTATTGCAAATTTGCTTTTGGAGGATGCTTGATGATAGAATACTTTTTTAGATCTTTTTTTTTTACTGTCGTGACTGAATACTTTTATTTATTTATTTTAACAAATAAATTTGATGATAATTATAATGAGCAGTTGCATTTTTTAAAATTAAAATTCTTATAACAACAACAACCTTATTACAGATAAAAATAATGATAAAAGTATATATATATATATATGAGAAATATTAATTTAATTATAAAATTATAACTACATATTTATGTTTATGTTTATTAAATGTGTATGTTATACTAATAAATGATTTAATGAATATAAATATGTAATTGTATTGTAGTTATAATTTTTTGTAGTTAGATTATAATTCTCCTATATATATACTAGTCAACGGGTAGGTGCATTACACGTATTTGAAAGAATCGAATGTTTTAAAAGAATTAAATTTTAAGAAAAAATTGGGCACGTAGCAGTATTCGCTTTATATATAGAGAAATTATAAATATATGTTCAGGTTAGCCAATTTAATTACTGACTGAAACAATTCAATAAAATTGCAGTCAGTGGCTCAATGCGTAAATTATAAATATATGTTCAGGTCAGCCAATTTAATTACTGACTGAGACAATTCAATAAAATTGCAGTCAGTGGCTCAATGCGGCCCGGCTCCTTAAAAGGTTCCTTGTAAGAACCGCCAATGAAACATGAGTATCTCAATCTCAAGGGTGGACTACTTTGCATTCTAACATCCCTTAATTTCTACAAGCTTGTGTTTGAATTTTTATGCTTAATTCACCGTGTGTACCTCTAGCCTTGCTCGTCTTAACATATATATATATTTATAAGATTAGTTTCTTAGTATCTAAGAGCTACTGGGTCTTGGGGTACCGCATAATAGTATTCATAAGCATTACTTGGTGTTGGATAAGAGGTTGATATAACGAGAGGGAGTCTAACTGCTCCAATTTTATTTCTTTTCTTCCATAGACAAATGTGATTTCGATATTGGATGCTGCTCTAGCAGACAAGGAGGAAAAGAGTTTGAGTGCAATTCAAACTTTTCCTGCTCTTTATATATAAGAGAGAGAGAGAAACAAAATTGGAGAGGAAGTCGAACTCTCTCTCATTATCTCAGTGGAAGAGGGAGTTCGAGTACTCCCTTTCAACCTCTTATTCAACCTACAACAAGTAATGACTACATGTAATAGAGGGAAACACAATCAATTTCATGTCGTTCGATCAGCATTGTGTCGTGCGTTCACATTTCTACTTCATGTAATTTTTTAGGAACTACTAAGAAATTCTAAGATTGTGTTTGGTTGATAATTCAAAAATTAGTATTCAATTAGAAAACATAAAATTTAGAAAAACGATGTTTCATTATTTACTAAAAACAACTTATTTTCCTTACAAAAAGTGAAAAACTGTTTTAAATTCACTTAAACCAAATATAATTTTTGTGTTTTTGAATTTTTAAATATAAAAAACTATATTCGAATCCTAAATCAAATACACCCTAAGAGATTCAAGGGTACCCTTTGTAGAAAAGAAGTCAATGCATTAGGTTTATCATTGCGAAATTTGAAGAAATGTTTAATGAATATTGTCTTGTTCATTTGAATAAATAAAGATAACATGTGACCTTTATGTCGTTTATTATTGTTATGATAATCTCTATTATAAAATGTTAAAGGATTTTTACAATGTAAGCAACCACTCAAAATACTAAATCTTTAAAGAACTAAAGCTTTCTATATTGACTATAAGTTGAGAAAAGGGTCCGTAAAAGAGGCTCTGTTTTTTTTCAAACCAAAAACCTCTTATTCAACTAGAGAAAGTGGACGTCAAATTTCTGAAACCAAATTTAATATAAATTAAGATTTGCCTAAGTCAAAATTTAATATAAATTGCCAACCCCGTGTTGGCACAATGGTCAAGACTCCAAGTTTATTTCACCGGGTCGAAGGTTCAAGTCACGATAAAGTGGAGAGATTAATAAATAAGTTCGTGGGACACTCTACCGGGCTAAAAGTTTCTATGACGTAGGTCCCTTTAGGGAAAAAATATCACACCCGAATGACCCACAAAACAGATTTATAAACTCGACTGAATGCGGGCCTTGGAGGTGGGACCATTCTTGTCAATCAGTTAATGTGGAGATTAGTGGATTCCTAAAGACCCTGACACCTCACCGGTGGGGATACGTGGTTTAAGGGTACGATGTTTCTAGGTCAAGATTTAATACAAATTGCCAACGGCGTGTTGGTACAGTGGTCAAGACTCAAAATTTATTTCAGAGAGTCGAAAGTTTAAGTCACGGTAAGACGGAGAGATTAATAAATACGTTTGTGGGGCACTCTACCGAGCTAAAGGCTTTTATGACGTAGGTCTCTTAAGTGAGAAAATATCGCACCTGAATCTATGAGATAGATTTACAAACTCGACTGACTATAATAGGCCTTGGGGCGGGACCATTCTTGTTAATCGGTTGATGTGAGGATTAGTAGGTTCTTAAGGGCCTTAACATCTCACCGGTGGAGATACGAGGCTTAAATGGCACAATGTTTCTAATAAAAAAAAATATAATAACACAAATTAAACTCATTATTCTATATTTTTTCTCACTATATTAACAATTAGTTTTAAATTTTTTTTTTTTGCAATAACATTATGTATATAGTGGCAGTTAATTAAGGAATTCACATTTATAAGTAATTTATTTTAGATGTTGTTAGCATCAATGCCTTCAGGTAGTTGTGACATCAAATTTGAAATGCTTTCTTTGCAAACGGATCAAACATTGATAATTCTATTTTACTGAAAAAGCAATACAATTCAATTAATAAGGGAATGCTATCAGTTTTTTATGCTCTTTTCTTAAAAAATAATAAAAAAGACCTTGTTCATGTTTTATTTTTTATTTATTTTTGAGTTTTC
Source organism: Paratinospora sagittata (assembly GCA_035771175.1). NCBI lineage: Eukaryota > Viridiplantae > Streptophyta > Magnoliopsida > Ranunculales > Menispermaceae > Paratinospora > Paratinospora sagittata. The sequence continues at coordinate 35,737,766 of CM069608.1, read as the reverse complement.
AGTTTTCATTTTCTTTTTTAACTGTTGCAGTTTCGCAAGTTTGTGTCAACGGTTCAAAATAAGGAAGCCGGGACGTTGTATAGCTAATCAAGCGCGTGGACTACGGAATACATACCCACTATCTAACCTATATAAACCCATTTCTAGCCGTTGAGCTTTCCTAGCTTAAATGTTTGTTCAATCAAAACTCTTAAAACATAATGGAATCATTTCAATTCAAACTCTAGAATCGTAGCCTTAACGGAGAAAGTGAATTTATACTTTAATCTGTTTGCCCTAGATTATTCTAAGCAAGAAATGGCTGAGACTCAAATTCAGAGAACTTTGATGAGTTGCTTGTTTCTACATTCCATTTCCTTGTGGGCTTATTGGAGGTTTGAAATGGCTGATGATTCAGCTGGTAATAATTTTCTCTTGTGTCACTCTTTTCTTTTGTGGACAATAGGACCATATATAGCTTAGTTGAGTAGGATTCATACAAGAAGATAAAAAAAAAACTTTGGTTCAGATAATCACACTCTTTTATATTGATTGAAACTTTAAAATCTTAACCTGTTATATGACCCATTGTGACCTGGAGATCATGAGTTCAAATTTAGAAACAACTTCTTTGATGCGGAGGCAAGACAACGTCAATCGTCTCTTCCCCAGATCTTTCAATGGCAGAAGTCTAGTGCACTTTACGCTTTGTTTACCTGTTATGTGGCAAAAGGAAGGTAAACCCATACCCATGGATTGACTCCATAAAGTGCCCTTTATATAGCTTGGATTGCTGTTGCCTTTTTATCCAATTCTTGTATCTGACTTAATTTAACGTTGTTACTACTGTTGGACGCTTCTTACCCTCTGTTTTTAATTCCTGCTCTTGGACACTTTTTGTCTGTTCTATGACTGTTACTTCTTTATATTGCATGTAGATCTTGTTATGGAGGTCCTTTGCTCCTGCATCATCTATTTCTAGTCAATGTATATACCTACCTTTGCTTGATTTTAGTAGTAAAAGTTCCTGTTAGTCATATTGTCAAAAGAAGCATTGATTTCTTGATTTCATTACTTTTTATATAAAATATTGTGGTATTTCTAGTGGAAGTTATAGTTAGCCAATAGCCACATTCTCATCAAAAGGAGAATTAATTTCTTTATTTCAGCTTTCTTGTACAAAATATTGTTGTAGTATTTCCTGTGCCATTTCTCTTTAGTGAAGAATCTCATGTAAGATTTCTTTTGGAGGGTAGCAAATATATATTCAGGAGTAATATATCTCACACTAGAGACTAACAGAGAAGGAAAAAACCATGCTCTAGTAAGGCTTAGTTCTTTGTTTAGGCCATTCATTCCAATTTCCATCTACACTTGTTTTATTCTATGAAATTGAAAAACATCTCGGATGCAGCTATTTTCATTGCTACTCGTCCATTTTTTTTTTTTTCTGAGGAAAAAAATCATCTGATATATAGATTAAGTGGAAGACCAACCTATTCAATTACAATGTCTGCAATTACATGTGGGGTATCTTCTAACCACATAGAGAATGCATCAAGTCCAAGTGCAAATCTGCTCAAACTGTGGGCAACTTGATTGGTTTCCCTTGGGGTAGAGAGGATAGTGATGTTGTTTTAGAAAGCTCGGTTACTTGTCCATTTACCTTCTGTTTAGTTGTTTGTTAAATAAAAGATTAAACATACACTGTAAATGGGGGCCCTGTCAAGCCCCTATTTCCTATTTAGCTTTCTAGAAGTCAACTGTTGCCTCTTATGTGACGAGTAGTGTGTCACATAAGAGGTGTTGACGCATAGATATCATAATCTTGAATCTAAATCAAATTATTTTGGAGCGTGGTGAACCAAATCATGATTCAAATAAGAATCAATGATTTCCAAGTTTCAAATACATGGTATGAATCGTGTATGTATATCTATTTATATAAGCTGTTCAAGAATTTGAAAATTATGAAATTTAATTTATGATTCATTTTTCCCAAGTTATATTTCCTAAATGAACAAATATTTTGCAAGTGTAATTTGGTTTTGAAGAGGATCATTCTTACAAAATCTCAGTTCATTTTAAATTTGTACCCTAATCAAATTGTTTTTATCATTAAAACAAAAATAGACAATTCATTGTTCAACTCCTACCCAATCTTTTACTAGTGAGATGAACATATTTTAGATTATTTTTTGTTCATATTGAAGAACTCATCCTAAAAAAAATAGTGAACTGTAAAGTTTTTTACAAGTTTAAATGGCTTATAAGGTCATGTCTAAAAGCTCTATTTAATAACTACATATTCTTTTCCTTAGATAGGAACGATGACTATAAAATGCAAGATACCTCAAATCTAAATATACGATATATACTCTTTCAATGTTTGTACGAATCTTGTGAATTTCAAGATTTTACAGATTTTCTAGGATTCACTATAAGGTTCATACTTCATTAAGCATTGAGATTCATGTTAAGGAAGTTAATTGTTTTCCTTTGAATCGAATCATGAATCATAAAGTTTAAATTAGGATTTTTTTACGACCATGGTTGATGTCTTCTTGTTGACTCTCTTTATTATATCACCTTGAGGGTGTTTGTTTACTTATGTAAACAAGAAGATGAAGTTCATGATGATGTTTTTCTAGAATCTTGTTCTCGATTCACCTAGGAATTAGGATTGATATAGCTAGATACTCAAAAGCTTAACCTACCCTCTTTTGTGTTAATGTTTCTCAATTGAGTTTCATGAATGTTGTTTATAAAATGTGTCAACATTAACAATCGGGTCACTAGTCCCACTCTATAGAGATACAATATTATAATAGATTAGTTTTATGCATGTGTGAGCATCGCCCAAGTAATAAGAGATACAAAGCACATCCTAGGCGATTGGTGTGCCTAAGGTGCAAGACAAGGTGCACATCTAAGTGATAAGAGATGCAAAATACATAAAACTATTATATATTTATTTAAAATTATAAAATAGTAAATGAACACTTTATTAAGAATGAATCCATTTCAACTAAGATAAAATAAAATAAAACTCAACATAATGAAGAAATTATCATAGTTATATTGACACTTAAGTACACAACAAAATTGATATTATAAGTTATAATGGATAAGTATTTGTCCCTTCAACTTTATATTAATCATAACATTATCATCCTCAAAATCACTTATGTGCGCATGGCCTGAGTTGGGTGCTCCGCTTGAGTTTATTTTATTTTCCTCTATATAAGTAAGAGAAACTTGATGATTTTTTTCTCTTGCAGAAGGGTACGTAGGTAGTTTATTAGAACAATATTGATAAATTAGCTTGTTTTGAAAGTATTGCAATAGGATTTTGAATGTTGGAGGGAATTCAATAATTTGTTTTTAAAAAATTTCAGAAATTTAATTTCTTCGTGAACACATAAGATATGCGTTTGTTTATGTTGACTGCATCAATTGAATTAATTCATCTAGGGCATACGATAAATGAACTTGGAAAGAATATGTTGCGTAGTAAATTTTTGACATTGATGAAAGTAGATTGCACCACATATGGTTTCATGTGTAAACAATAGGGTTTTATAATGTACTTTTGACTGTTTTCCTTCAGCCATTATGATAGAAGAACATATATATTGACTATATTTAAAGGGCATTAATCCTTCTTTTATAGAATTGTGACATTAGCACTAGTATTGATTAATGTTATAGCTTCTTTAGTAAAATATTCTGTTATATGATAACATAAGAGAACCACTTTTTGTAATCTTTCATTCATTTAAACAAAACTTTCCTTGATAATCTTAATGTTGTAAAATTATTTATATTTTTTAATAGTATTTTTACAATTGTTTTTTTCTTTTTTCTTTTTCTTGTTTGAAAGTTATTTCTGAAAAATATTTATATTTTAAGTACAAATCTCAGTAATGAAGTTTATGGTTGTTTTGAGATATTTTAAAATCTTGATCATAGCCAAATTGACAACAAAAATATATCAATTCCTTTGGCTAGAATATCCTTTTTTGCTAATTGTTTTCTTAATTTAAAATCTCCACAAAAATTCCTCATTTAGTTCAACAAAAACAAGAAGAAGAAGAAGAAGAAGACCATTTGCACCTAAGCAATTACCAGCTGATTTCAACAGGCCAATTAGGAATGGATGTGGAACTTTCAACTATTTGAAAGTCTAAGATTAGATATAATTAATTCAATATAATTAGATGGACTTGGGTATTTTATAAAAGACGAATAAGGTAATGACAAGAGAAGGGTAGTCCTAACTTCGTAACCAATATAATTTGGTACTTTTTTGGTAAAATTTCAAATCGAATGAAAGAGTTAGAGAACAACTAATGAATCTAAGGTGTACAATTTAGTGTGACTGCTACTGGGGGTGGTGTGATATGAGAGACTGCCCCTCATATCACGAAAAATAACTAAATAAGAGGGTCAAACAACTATTTTCTTATATCACGCCACCTCAGCAACAGTCACACTAAATTGTAACTCTCAATTTAGCATTCCTCATATTAAAAAGCCATAGAGTTACCTTTCATTCAACTTTATTTAAAATATATTAAAAAAAAATGTGGCAACATGGTTGATTATTTATAATAATATATAATATACATATAGTAAAAAAAAATTGAGATGCTTTATCATTTGAAGTTTCTAACACACATAAAAAAAAATATTTGTAACATATATTAATATCTCACATGTTAAAAATTAATAACACTAAATTTCTTACATAATAAGTTTCATTAATTTTTAGATTTTTTTTAATTAAAACATTTTTTTTTTCTTTTGAAAAAAGCCCGCGAATTTGGCAAGTTTGTTGTTCATGTAAAAGGCCCAAAGAGGACAAATACAAACAATTTGCAACGGTCATTTCCAACATCTCTCAAAATTCAAAAATGAAATCAGAGAAAAAGTAAAGGTTGAGATACGAGTCGGTATATCTTTTAGAAAAGCCTCTTGAAACCCTAGGATGCAATTCTTTAACCTCTTGAAGCCCTAGGTTCTGATACGATCGTGTCTGGGATCTGCAAGTCTCTCGTTGCCGGAGGAGTGTACGCTTTTTTTTTTCTTTTCTTTTCTCGATGGTTTGTTCTTATGGATGATTGTTTGTTTAACTAATTTCTTTCGTTATAAGAATCATTGATGGCGTCGAGAGACGTTCTGTTTACTGTTATTTTGGTTTTGTTTAGGTTTTTACAAATCGATTTGATCATAGGGTTCTTAATGTGGTGTGAAATGGGTTCATGGAGCATTGAGTCTTTGGCTAGTTTTGAGATACTGATTTTCTGAGGTAGTCTCCTTTATAAGATTTGGTTCAAAAGCTTGACGAAATGAGGAATGATTGGGTCCTTAAAATAAAGATGTCATGTTTGAGTGATCTTTCATAGTTGCATGATGAAGTTGACAATTAACAATTAGGAGAAGGAAAGAGAGGGGAGGGAGAGAGTTGCAGATTATTCAAATTCATTGATAAAAGAATAATAATTTCTTCCTTCAATTTTTATTTGTGATGCACAAAATTCATGGAGCATTGTGTATTTGTCTAATTTTTAAAATAATTTTGTAGAGGTACTCCTTAGTGAGAGTTTGTTCAAAACTTCATATAGTCAACACAAAGATGAGTCATTGGTTCCTCAAATTTTAATCATATTGGTTTGCTTTTTTTTTCTTTTTTCTTTTTTTTTTTTCCTTTTTTTTTTTTTCTGCTTACAATTGGTTCACACAAACGAAGAACAAATAAAGATGAAGAGTATTGCCAATTTTCTAAGTTTGCTCATGATGAAGGTCACCATGAACAACAAGGGGCGAGAGAGAGAAAATTGCAATTTTGTCTAATCCATTCATGAGAGCTTATTTCTTTCTTAAATTTAGACGGAGGTATGCAATGGGTTCAAGGAGCATTAGGACTCTATCTTGTTATGCAAGTAGTTCTCACTCCTTAGTGAGTTTGTTCAAATGGTTTACAAAAAGATGGAAACATAGTTCTCTTAATTTTATTCGGATGGTTTTGATCTTTTGACCATAACTAGTTCAGATGAAGAGGGATTGAATAAAAGATTACAAGTATTTTTAATCTTTTATTGTTGGACATAATGAGGTACCAGTTGGGTGTATGATGCATTGGTTTCTGTCTAGTGTTAAAAATTGTGATTTGAAGATATTGTCCTTGGTGAGAGTTGGTTCAAATAGTTTACAGAAAAAGGAAGCACTGGATCCTCAAGGTCTATTCCATTTGTTTATTTTTTCTACCAACAAACTTGTTCACATAAAGAGAAAATGAGTAAAGATGAGAAATATTGTTGATCTTGCACACGTACATGATGAAGGTGACTTTGGACAACTAGGTGAAAGGGAGAGAAATTTTTTTTGTTTTGCTGAATCCTTTACGAAGAGGTTATTTCTTTGCTTAAATCCAGATGTAATAAGGCACTAAATGGTTTTATGGAGCTTTGGGCATTTACATCTTTCTTCATGATATGGACTATGAAGGTAACCATAAACAACTAGTGGAGAGAGATTAGTTATTTCTTAAATTCTGATGTAATGAGACATGCAAAAAGGGTTTATGAAGCATTTGACCTTATCTAGTTTTTAAAGAAACAACCTTATGGAGGTAGTCTTTGGCGAGAATTAGTTTCAAGGGTTCAAATTTATTAAGTTGGTTTGATTCCTATTCCCCTACATTAAGAGAGAATTGGTAAAGGTGAAAATTAACCTTACTCTTCCTTGGTTGTACATGATGAAGGTGGCAATGAACAACTAGTAGAGAGGTAGAGAGAGAGGGTGAGAGAGATAGATGCGCAGTTCTCCCAAGTCCATTTTTTGGTTGAATTTCACTGTAATGTGATATCATATGGGTTCAAGGAGCATTTGGTCTTTGTCTGGTTTTAAAAATGGATTTGTTGATGCTGTTTTTAGTGATAATTGGTTCAAGTGTGGGAAAGTGTTAAGGTTTCAGCTAGTGCTTGGGTATTGGCTTCGAAGTGGAATATGGGATTCACTATCTCAGAGTGGTTATTAGGTTGGGATAGGTGCCTGTTTAGGGAAATGTAATGTAGCTAAGCTTGGGAGGCGGTGGATGTTTTCCTTTTTTCTGGTACTGAGGCCGTGGATTTGGCAGGGCACTCCTTGTGCCCTTTTCCCATTTGTAGTTCTTTTCACCATCTTGATTTATTATAAACAAAAACTTTGTTTCCTCTCAAAAAAATAAAAAATAAAATAATAATAATAATAATTTGGTTCAAATAGTTGACGAAAATAGGAATCTCTATTTCTTGAAACTTTTTTCTGATTAGTTTGATTTTCAATCCACAACTTGTTTGCATGGAGTGGAAATTAGCAAAACTTGAGTTTATTGATCTTCCATGGTTCTACATAATGATGGAAATAAGATAAAAAAAAAAAAAAGAGAGGGAGAGAAAGAGATGCGGTTCACCAAATCCATTAATAAAAGAGATTATTATTATTATTATTATTATTTTCTTAAACATGTGGTTCCTTAAAATTTATTTGGATTTGTTTTTCAGCCCCATAATTGGTACACTTGAGTAAAGATGACTAGTGGTGTTGATTACATGGTTGTTCATGATTAAGGTGACAGTGAAATCCTAGCACAGAGAGAGGGAGAGAGAGGGCATAAAAGGGTGAGAAACATGACGTCCTGCCAATGTCATTAATAAGAGAACAATTACGTTTGTTTTTGGATATAATCACACAACAGTTGATTCATAGAGCATTGGATCTCTCTTTAGTGTTTTTCTTGGAATTTTTTTTTGTAGAGGTTGTCATCCCACTTTAGTGAGGATAGCTTCACATTATTAGTTAAGGAATCCAAACTTATTTAGATTGGTTTCACTTTCTACCCACAATTGATTCACATGAAGAGGGAATGAGTACATATGACTCTTGTAAAAAAAAGAAGAAAAGGAGTATATATGACATTGGTTGTGCATGATGAAGGTAAGAATAAACAACTTAGAGAGGGAGAGAGATCATTGGTTGTTAGATGTTATAGTTATTGTGAGAGTTGCTTCGAATGGTTGATAAAAGGAAGTATTATTGGTTCCTTGAACTTTATTTACCTTGGTGTGATTTTCTACACACAACTGGTTTATAGGAAGGGACTAGGGAGAATGAGTAAATATGACATTTAGTGATGTATTTGATTGTTCATCTTTTTATATGATGAAATTGATTGTGACAACTAGGAGAAGAGAGATGCACTTTTACCAAAAAAGTTAGCAATAAATGATTTCTTGCAAAATTATATATTGAGGGATCAACAGGGTTCATGGATCATTTGGTATTTATTTAGTTTCAAGTAATCGATTTGAAGAGGTAGTCCTTTTTGAGGGTTGATTGAATTGATAGACAAACTGAAATTATTGGATCTTGAGATATTTTTCAAATTGGCTTTGATTTTTCATCTCAACTGGTTCACACAAAGACGGAGTGAGTAAAGATGATCAAAACTCATTTGACTAGTTGTGATTATAGCTTGTGATGAGTGAAAGCATAAGATATAAGCTTTTGTAGTCATTTTAATTGTATTTGAGTGATTTATATACTATGCAAAAATTTATAACCATCCTCAATGGTTGACTTCCCAATGACCAGTTATAAGACAAAAATTGATTTCAAAGAAATATCATATTAGCATTCTTTTAGTAGTCATTGAAAAAAAATCAATAATAAATCATACAAAACTAAATGATAGATCATGTTAAAGAAAATTTAAACAATAGGTTCTCTGTCTCCAATGATTAATATTCCATTTTACCTCTAATTTTGTCATTGTGTTTCAACTAAACCCCTGTAAATAGACATTGTCCAACAATCAGTGGATTCTTATATTTATCCATTAATTGTAATAGCATGAACCATAAGAGTAATTTTGTCAAACCTTGGCATTTAATTATTGGAATCATTTGACCTTAGAATCATTTCTAGGGATATATTAAGAAAAAATGGAAAAGAATATGCTTAGAATAATATATTAGGCAATTTAAGAACATTTGGTGAAATTGGATACTATTGGCAAAATTATCATTTGACACAAATTCTTAGCTAAGAAGCATGAACTCAAAATTTTCTTTTGCAATCAAGTTTGGATTTTAAGGGTTTGAGGCAGCTAGGACAAAACATCCTCAAAATTTGGGCAGAAGGAAAATATTGATATTGTTGTTAGTATTTTGAAAGTGGGAAAAACTAACTAGAAATAAAAGTCTAAATCAGTTAATGGGTTTCTTGGGGTTAAATAAGCTTAGGGATTACATTTGTTATTTCAGGACAAACAAAATTAATCAATATAAATTAACATAGGTTTAATATAAAGTTAAATTAGAGTATGAGTCGATTGATAGATTTCGATATTTGGCTTGGAATATTATGATAAAATTGTTGAACCGAATTAGACTTCAATATGGGTTGAAATACTTTAAATTAAGTAAGTTGGACTTGATTATAAGTGTGCCGGGGAGCATGGTGGGGCTGAACTATAATATATTGGGGCCACCTGATTTTGAAGGGAGCATGTTTCCTAACTTTAGGATGAGATTGGTCTCTTTTGGATCTCATTTAAATGTTAGGAAAGTTAATAACAATCTTTAAAGTTCTTAACACCTGGATGTTGTGACCAAAAGAGATTATAGTTGGGAGATTTTAGGAAAGAATTAAGCAAAATTATTCAAAAGACAAAAAGAAAGGTTGGGAACACTTTTCTATCCAATTAATTCTTCTCCACCTCACATCCTTTCTTCATTCTAGTTTTGAGAATGCAACTGATATTCTTGTGCAATCCAAAGAGGCAAGAGCTTTGGGGACCCATTTCAAGTTTTTCAAGCAAAATGAAGTAGAAAATTTCATTAGATAGGTGTTGGTAACAAGAAGGTGGGTGAGTGATTGTGACTTATATAATCATGTTTATCAATCCCATGGATATGTGAACTTTACATATATATATATTTTTAATTTTACGTTCATATCGACCCTCTTATGTTACCTTATATGATTAAAATGTAAAGTAGCTTGAGAAAAGTAAAGGGGTTATATGATATGCAGATCTTCCTTTTTCATGTTTACTCTCTTTAATTGACTTCATTTATGTGGCTTAAGATGTAAAACAACATATTTTTGTTCAGATTTAAAAGTTTTGTTGTTGAATGTTTTAAAAAGTCATAATATGTTAGGAAAGATGTAATATAAGTGATTGACATCCGATTTAATTAGCTTAAGTTCTTTTTAAAGTGTAGCTTACAAGATATTAAATAGGGGTTTATATGTCACTAGAGAATTGAATTAACATGATGAAGGAATCTTTATTTCTATTAGTTGATTTGAACAAGTAAGAGTACGAAAAGTTTTTCAATTGTTATTGTTAGCCTCAATGTTTATATCTTTTAAAAATTTAGATTATGATGATAATTACGAATATTGTTATGAGATTTTGATAATGCAATTATGTTCAATGCTACAATACATGTGGTTCACACACATTTAAATGTGGTATGCATGGATGTTATTGCAGTTTATGCAATCATATTGGAGCAAGTTGTCGTCAGGATTTTTCACTCTTGTAAATTTTACAGACAAAGGCCCTTATGTATAATAATTATTTTAAATTGTGAAAAATAAGCCAATTAACCTATAAGATTATTATTTTATTTATGCATTATAATTGATTCCCTATCTACATGAATATTATAAACTGTACTGTTGATGAAAAGATAATGTCCTATTGAAAGTTTTAATCTTATGAAAGAATGACATCAAATGTTTAAGAGCTTTGGAACATATAGGAGTTATCGGATTGTGTTCATAAAACATATGAAGCTTGTTTCTAGTATTATTTGAAATTAGCGTTGTCAAGACCACACCTAGGTTGTGACTAGTCCATCGCCTTGACATACTTATGGCAGGTTGTGGGGCTTTAAAACTTTTTTTTTTTAAAAGCCAAATGGATCGATGTAAATTTATAAAGTGGATGGTTCATTTTTTTTTTTTTCATAATTATATATGTTACTGTGGCATAACTTTTTATTCTAGTGTTATACGTATATTTCCATTATGCAAGCAAACTTTTTTTTCCTATTTTTTAATTCTGATTTTCTATCTTATTTTTGTTGCATCATTGCAAATATCTTCCTTTTACTTTCAACTATTATTTTTGTTATATCATCACAACAATCATGACTCTTAAGCCTCTCCTAGTTGATGGCAAGGCACCACCTCACGTAGATGGGGCCAATTTTCTATGCATTGCCTTGATGCCTTGATAACATTATTTGAAATCCATTGTATAGGTCATTTAAGTATGCACTATTTTATGCTATCACTTATTTGAATGTAGTTTATAGAGTGTGTGTAACATATCTTGGAAATGAAATAGATCTTACATGCTATTACAATATGATGCATACTAAAAGGTGGCATGTTTAGAATAATGGAAGGCACAGGGATCAATTGATGTATTATTAAATCATAAATGAAGTAAAGATCTATAAGTAGTATGTCAGTGACCATAACTTCTCATGCTCTGCTCTAAATTGGTAATTTTCTTGAATTTGGTTATGTCTATTGGTATTACTTCTACGGATGCTACTAAGCCTAAAAAAGTTCACCTTCTCCGGCCAAAAGTCACATTTCTTGAAGTTAGCAAACAATTGGCTTATTCTTATTATCTATCAATTGAATGTCATCCGCAATTACCTCAAAAAAATTATCTAGAAATGGCTGGAAGACCCCATTCATCAAATCGATGAATGTTGTGTGATTTGTCAACTCAAAAGACATCACCAAAAATCCACACAATATATCATCCTAAAGGTTGTTTTTTGTAAATTGAATTCTTTTATACTCAATTGATGATATCTTGACCTTGGTTACTTGATTCAGTAAACTGCGAGTCTTAGTAGTGAACCATCTATCTTTTTCCTATGATAATGTATGTTCCTCAAGGTGATACACTAGGCCCTGTAACGCCTTTCTATGTAAGCTTCCTCAGCTTATTATCTAGTCTCATCAATTTAGACAATGCCATCAATAAGGAGGTATGAAAATAGGATCCATGCCAAGTATTTTTTGGGTGGTTGTCCAAGTATTTCTTATGGAAAAACACGTCCACAAAATCTTGTACCACTAGAAAAGTTTTTTATATCAGGTTCTTCCTTTAATTTACCAAATGTCCCTTAAAACAAGTTTTTATAGAACTTATTGTTAAATATATAATTCAAATTGTAATCATAGATGATTTGGTTAAAATTGTTAGTTAGTATATATTATTCTAAATATGTCACCATTGAGTATGCATCATATCTGTTTCATTTCCAAGACATGTTACACACATACTATAAACTATGCTCAAATAAATGATGACGAAGCGAATAGAGTTACGTACTTACGCCACATATACTATAGTTTTCAAATAGTACTTTGGACAAGCTTCATATTTTTTGTGTAACACCCCGTACTTTGAAAGGAAAGCTCGCACCGCGATTTGTTGGACCATTAGAGATCCTTGAAAGGATAGGTCCATTGGCTTATCGATTTGCTCTACTGTCACAGTTGACAGGTGTCCATAATATTTTCTATATATTGATGTTGAGGAAATATCATTCGGATTCCATATATGTTATGAATATAACTCAACTATAAGTTGGGAAGGTTACCACGTATCAAGAGGAGCAAACATGGGAGCGAAAATATAAAATGCAGGAGCAGTTTTCTGGAATTGAGTATAACTTAAGGAATATTCCATGATCTTAAATTTTGATGACGAAATTCCTTAAGTTGGGGAGATTGTAACACCCCGTAGTTTTAATTAGATATATACGTTGAATTATGCGTATATCGAGGTATATAAGGTTTGTTGCCAGTTGTGGGTTCTTCGAGAGGTATTTTGGTGGCTTGGGATGTTCGTTCTGTCAAGATGCTGCAAATTGAAAAGTCTGATGGCTCTTTGTGGTGGTTCTCAGGTATTTATGGACCGTCTACAGCCTGTGATAGAGAGAGTTTTTGGCCGGTGCTAGCAGCTTTGAGCTCCATTGTGGTGATCGTTGGTGTCTTGCTGGTGACTTTAATACTGTTAGGAATTTGAATGAGAAGTGTAATAGTGTTAGGTTAACACAGAGCATGCAAATGTTTAATTCATTGATTATGGATTCAAAGTTGTTGGATCCCCCACTTGCAAATGGCAATTTCACTTGGTCAAATTTTAGGGATAATCCAATAAGTTGCAAATTTGATCGTTTTCTTGTGTCTTCAGGGTGGACTGCGTGCATCCCATTTTTTAAGTTGGAATGTCTACCTAGGGTTACCTCAGATAATTGTCCCATTAATCTTGACACTGCCAACACTAAATGGGGCCCTTCCCCTTTTTGTTTTGAAAATCCATGGCTCTCTCATTCTAATTTTGGTGGGTTGTTTGCAAATTGGTGGCGGTTGTCGGAGGCTCATGGGTTTGAGGGTCATAATTTTTTAGTGAAATTTGGAGAACGACAATTCAAGAAAAATGCGTTGGAGGACTTAATTTCTCATTTTGATTAGACTAAAGAGCAGGATGCTTGGAACTTGGAAATGGGGTCTTTGTGTTGTCAAGCTAAAGCTGAACTTGCGAATATTCTATTGTGTGAGGAAAGAATGACACTTCAAAGAGTAAAAACAAAATGGATTATTGAAGCGGATGCAAACACTTGTTTTTTCCATAAGTTGTTAAACAAAAGAAAGGTAAAAAATGTGATTAGTAAGGTTGAAAAGGATGATGGCTCCTTGATCTCTTCGGAGATTGGCGTTGTGGAAGAAATTGTTGGACTTTTTCAGAATTTTTATGGCTCATCTGTGTCAAAATGTTAGGCGATAGAGGGTCTTGATTGGGCCCCAATCTCCCTGGAGGACGTAATTTTTTTGGAACGCCTTTTTGAGGTGAGTGAAGTAAGAAGTGTAGTATTTGAATGCGATGGTAATATGGCTTCAAGACCGAATGGTTTTTCCATGGCATTTTATCAACACTCTTGGGATGTTATAAAGAATGATCTGATGGCGGTTTTTTCAAAATTTCATCAAAATGAGGTAATCAATATGAAGACAAATAAAACATATGCATGCTTGATTCCAAAAAAATTGAATTCAAGCAAAGTTGCAGATTTTAGACCGATAAGCTTAGTAACTAGTTTGTACAAAATCATTGCAAAAGTTCTCTCACTTAGATTGAGAGAGATTCTTCATAAAACTATGGCCCATTCGCGGTTTTCCTTTATTCATGGGAGGCAAATTTTAGAATCAGTGTTGGTGGCTAATGAAGTAGTAGGAAGAGGTTCATAGAAGAAAAAAGGCTGGGGTGGTTTTTAAAGCAGACTTTGTCAAAGCTTATGATTTGGTTGACTAGAGATTTCTGGATTTTGTGATGTAGAAGAAGGGTTTTGGAGTCTGATGGCGGTCTTGGATGAATGGTTGCGTAAGTTCGGTGTCTTATTTCTATATTGATAAATGGTTGCCCTAGGGGAAAATTTAATGGGAAGCGTGGGCTGTGTCAAGGTGATCATCTTTCTCCTTTCTTATTCACTATTGTTGTAGATGTGTTGAGTAGACTAATAAGTCAGGCTTGTGAGTCTGGTTTGGTCAAAGGTTTGGTTGTGGGTAGAGATAACGTGGAAGTCCCTTTGTTACAATATGCGGATGAAACGGTTTTCTTGTTGGATGGTGATGTTGATAATGTGATGAGCTCTATGGATATTCTTCAATGTTTTTGCTCTATGTCTGGGCTAAAGATAAATCCTTCAAAATGTCAAATTGTGGGGATTAATATGGATGATGAGATTATTTCTCCACTGGCAGTTAGGATTGGGTGTATTGCGGGGTCATGGCCACTAAGCTATCTTGGGCTTCCTTTAGGGGGTAATCCTCTGGAAACCTCTTTCTGGAATCCTGTTATTACAAAAATTACTAAAAGATTGGAGGGTTGGAAGAGATGTTTTCTTTTTAAGGGTGGAAGGCTTATTTTGATTCGTTCAGTCTTGTCTGCATTACCCACATACTTTCTCTCACTGTTTAAAGTTCCAACGGGTGTTGCCTTGGCTATGGAAAAGTTGATACGCTTGTTCCTTTGGTGTGGTGTTGATAAGAATAGTAGCTCTCACTTGGCGAATTAGGAAATTGTGCAGTTGTTGGTGGCGAAGGGAGGTTTGGCAATTGAGAATATTGAGAAGAGGAATGTGGCATTAGCATGCAAATGGCTTATGTGATTTTGCCAGGAAAGGTCGGCATTTTGGGCTAAGGTGGTCTCTAGTATTTACCTTACTTCAAATGATGTTTGGGGCATTGGTTCTCCAATTCCTTCCTTAACCACATATAGAAGTCCGTGGAAATTTATTTCTTCTCTTCATCATGTTTTGTCCCCTCATATCTCTTATAACATTGGTAATGGTTTTTCTTTTCTCATTTGGAAAGACTTTTGGTGTGGTGATTCTCCATTGGTTGTTCATTTTCCACGTCTTTATCATCTATCTTCCCTTCAAAACCACCCAATTGCTTCTTTCATTGATGGTAATGCTCTTGGTTCTCAAAGTGATTATGTTTGGAATCTGCATTTCCGTCTCATACCGGTGTTTAGATCATCATCTCAACTCTTGGAGCTTCTTTCTTTTTACCCACCATTGTTTTATCATCTTCCAATGATACTCTTTCTTGGGACCTTACCTCGTCTAGTCACTTTTCTTGTAAATCATTGCTTGAATTTTTGGTTGATGGCCCCTCTGTTATTCATCTTGTTTTGGTTAGTTATCTTTGGAGTGCACATGTTCCAGCTAAAATCAGACTCTTTGGTTGGTCCTTACTTAGTAGGAAAGTAAATACAACTGATGTAATTCAAAGGCGGTTTCCTCATCTATATTTATCTCCTCATTGTTGTTTTTTGTGTGTTTCCTCATCTATATTTATCTCCTCATTGTTGTTTTTTGTGTGCGGAGGATGGTGAGTAAACAAGTCACTTGTTCATCCATTGTAAAGTTGCTAGATATCTATGGTGCCAATGGTGCTCCTCCTTTAATAGAGTGTTTGGGTTCCCGACATCGATTGAGGATTGTATACTACTTAATCAGTTTTCTTCGCATAACAAAAGACTCGAGGATTTAGATAGGATTGTTTCTTTGACAACATTATGGAGTATTTAGTTAGAAAGAAACAATAGAATCTTTCAAAATTCATCTAAGGATATGTTTAGTATGTGGGATGAGACGTTGTTGTCTACGTCTACATGGGTTACTTCGTCAAAATTGGGTGGTGCTCATTCCATTTCGGATTGGGTTAGAGATTGACGTGCATGTTTATGATATGTTCTTTAGTGGTGTTTTTGGGTTGTGATGTATATTCTAATGAAGATGAGAGGTTTTGGTGTTTGTTTTTTTGGTTTTGGTTGAGGTGGACTCGTGGTTCACTTTGACTTGTTGTATATATTTTTTGGTTTTTATTTTATAAAAACTAAAAAATATATATAGATAAAATACATATATAGAACTAGGAAGGCACCGATCTTCCAACCAACCGTAGGGTTAGGAGATCAAACCCTTTGAATAGTCCCAATTTTGAAGAAGTCAGTGGTAGGTGAATTAGTTGGTTGGTGAACCGTGAATGAGATCACAGATCTCCATGAACATATAATGGATTTATATTTTTTTATTAGCATTTTCCAACTAAAGTATAGCAACCTATAGTCAACTTAATTTTATGATATTTTTTTAAGGGTAGGTGAGATGGATTAATTTTGATTTGTCAATGCGACCCAATTAAAATTGCCATTTTGTTTGGTCAAATAATTAATGAAATTCTTTGAGGGCCCTTTTTCTCATATTCTTTCTATTTATATAATAGATGGTATGATGTATATATTGCTTCAAGCAAACGCTAGCTAATAAGTGATTGAGATATCTATAGTCAGTCCTCCAATAATTAAATCAAATCAAAGTCTATTATTTTGTGAAATTGTTTTCCTTCTTGCTGAAGATTAATTAAATCATATATGTTCGAGTTACAATATATATATAGACACACAGACGATCGAGACCCTTCTCATCTTTTACTTATTTGTTTATGAATATTGATTTAACAACTAATGTAATAATATTACTCTATGTATAAGTAGTACCACAAATATGAAAGAGACCAAGCTTTTATTTTTATTTTTATGCATGTTAATTAATTATTAGCAATAAAATTGAAATCAATACATGCAAGTGCTTCAGGACAAATAACGAGATTACTAGAATGCCTAAGATTTAATTAGTTTTTTAATTACGGTAATATAATATATTAATAAAACTTTTGTTAGATAAAATTTGATGAGAAATTTTATACTAATGTTTGATTTGCTTAATTAATTAAGATCTTTTTAATAATCTTTAATTACGTTGAACGATTTAATTGTACTCAACTTACATAATAATATAATTAGTATATATATATATATAAGCGAACTAATTAACTAGTTAACATTACATACAAAGCGATTATGATGGTCATCTATGTAACAATCATCATCAAAAGACTTGACTAAAATAATAAGTCATTCCAATCAACTGCAGTATATGACCCAATCAAAATCCCTGGCCGGCACAATGTCATTGACCAAATTAACCTACCACGTCTTTTGGTGAAAATACTTTTGCAGGGATGTAAAATAAGTACTTTTGAATACAATCTTCTTTACCCCCAACGGAGCATAAATGGTGGGTCACTGTGTTAAAGATAGTTGAATGGTGAAAGTTTTGGATGAAAATTTGTATTCACCTTAATTACATTTATTTAGAAAGAGCCGCTTAATGTCTTTGTAGTGCTCAAATACGAATTAGTCTCACTCGAACAAAAAACCAAAAAAAAAAAAATACAATCTTCTCTACAAAAACAAAAACAAAAAAGTTGGTAGAGATTATCATAAGTGATGGTGACTCTGGACATTTATGAGGTTCTATTTAGTTGTTACAAAATTATGTTACTATTCTTACAAGTTTTATTCTTAATGATATTGATAAAGGTAATCATATTCACCGTGAAGCATTACAACAAGAAATATGTAAGGTCTCGAAGTAGAACCACGGTAAACTTACTATTATGGTCTTTCCTTCTCCTGTAGGTAGGAAGAGTTGCCAACCATTAGGGCAAATGATTGTTGCCTTCTTTATCAAGTTAAAACAAACTACAATACAGCTTAACTGTGGCATTTTTTTTTTTGGTTGTGGATCCAAGTAGTGTTTTTTAAGCCAGCTTATGCGTACCTCAAAGACTAGTCCACTAAAAATGAGCATCCATTAATGACAACAGACTAGTAGCTCATTTGATTAGGCATTTATCCCTCTCACATAAGGTGAAGGTTCTCCTCAACCTCATATAGGAGTTGTTGTGCTACAATTGGAATATTGGGAGTTTGTTGTCGTCCTAGTGGGCCTTAGTGTGGACATTTTATGACATTTGTTCTCTATTTTAATAATTAAGATTATCCTTCTCTTTAATTCAATTTATATATATATATATATATATATATATATATATATATATATATATATATATATGCCAAAAAATAAATTAATGTAAAACTGTCTTTACCACCGAATCAAAAGATGATTGACAACCCCCCGCCCAAGAAAAAAAAAAAAATCATCCTTTACCTCTGTAACTATTATCTTAGTATAAGTATATTAGTATATACATAGAGATAGAAACCAAGCTAGAAAAAAAAAAAAGATGTCAATTTAACCCACTACAAGTAAAGACAAGAGAATTAGGTTGGTAAAGCTGACTATTAGAGACCAACCACCCCACATTATGCCCCACTTAAATAACACTCCAATCGCAATGACTTTGATATATTGGTCCCATCTACCTAAACCTTAGTGGGCGACCAACCACCACCCACAACTTCTATATTAACCCCAAATTCCACCACCACCACCACCCACCACCGGTGCTGGCCACGAATTTCTTCCAAACCCAAGAAAATTATCAACCAAGAAGATCCAAGTAGCTAGCTAGTGATAACTAATTATGGGCTCAACCCAAAATCAAGTACCAAAGTTCTCTTCACCCCAAGAGGAAGAAGAAGCGTGCTTACAAGCTATGCAACTAGCCAGTGCGTCGGTGCTACCTATGGTGTTGAAAGCAGCAATAGAGCTTGATGTGCTTGAGATCATAGCAAAATTATCATCATCATCATCATCAGGGGCTCCTCATGTTTCGGTTCCTGAAATTGTAGCCCAGATTCCTAGCCAAAAGCCAGAGGCTAGCACGGTGATGCTTGATCGGATGTTGAGGTTGTTGGCTAGTTATAAGATCGTGAGTTGCTCGGTGAGGGATAATGGTGAGAGAAGTTATGGGCTTGCACCGGTGGCTAAGTTCTTGGTGAAGAATGAAGATGGGGTTTCTATGGCTCCTCTTGTGCTCATGAACCAGGATAAGGTTCTCATGGAAAGCTGGTAAGATCATAATTTTTTTTTTAAAATTAATTTATTTTTAAAAAGAGTAATATTACTACATTAAAATTAAAATTTAGTATATATTTAGTATCACCTGTATAAACCATTGAATAAAGCTGATATGTTGATAATGATTTGAAACAATTTAATGGTTTATTAATAAAACTGTACACCACTTTTTATCAAAGTTTTCTAATAAAATTTAAAAACGTATTTATTTTTAAATAATTATTTAAATTTTTTTAGTGTATGCTTGATATTGGGCCCTTCTATTATCTACATAATTTGACTCTCTGATGTACTGGATCAATAAATAATAGTAGGTTTTCCAATATTCCATACATTACAGTTCAAATTAAAGAAGTCCCTGAATCAAGCAGCTTTTCCAGGCATGCCTGCACGTGGCACATACCCAGAAACGGCCCATCATCTTATCTTGCTGTTCACACCTTCTTCCAACCAAGTTCCAGAATATAATTATTTTAGGTCTTCTGTGCCTTAAATTCAAAGCAAACTAATTGACTTTACCCAACTTTTCCCAAATTCTCATTTTTTCCAATTTCAAAGTTGTTCAAATTCTAAAAAAGTTGTTGAAATTCAAATATTAACTAATAACACATTCTTTTTAGGATTATATATATATATGATTTTTTTACTATTGATTAAATGAATTTTAATACTTAACATTCTATTAATTTGATTAATACAATCATCTTTTGTTTGTTTCAGCTAAAAATAAAATAAAAATTCTATTAATTTGTACTATTGAAATGTTAATGTCCTTTAATGATAGTAAAAAGGTTACAAACAATGTCTTTCTTATTTAAAACATGAACAAGAGTAAGAAAGAGTGAAAAAAATAAATATAAATGAAATGAATAAAATTGAAAAAATATTAACAACAGTAAGTTTAAAAGTTAAAAGGCCTGTGTAAAAGAGAATGAAGATAAGTTGGATGATTAAATTACCACATTTCCCCTTGTAATATTAAAATTAACTCTTGAACTAAGAAGTAAAAACTAGTAATAAGATTTAGAAGGGGTAGTTAGTATACCTTGATGCTCTAAGTACGTACAAATTATATATAGAGATTACATTAATTTTGAGTTTATATTATTATAATTCTCATAATAAAAGGGTTATACTTGAATGAGTTTTGTCTAATAGCTTGTTAATATTTTCTTTCTTCTTGTTGTTATTGATGGAACTGGAAATTATTGTTTTAGGTATCACTTGAAGGATGCAGTTCTTGATGGTGGAATTCCATTTAACAAGGCCTATGGCATGACTGCATTTGAGTACCATGGAAAAGATCCAAGATTCAACAAGGTTTTCAACAGGGGAATGTCAGATCATTCCACCATTACCATGAAAAAACTCCTCGAGACATACAAAGGGTTCAACGGATTGAAATCGGTGGTCGATGTTGGTGGAGGAATCGGCGCCACCCTTAACATGATCATCTCAAAGCACCCTACCATTAAAGGCATCAACTTTGACTTGCCTCATGTCATTGAAGATGCACCCTCTTATCCTGGTAATTTCATTAGCCTCCTTGTCTAGTTCTAGAGTTTTAATCAAGAGATGATTTGAATCCTTAGATACATTGATTGATACAAACATAATGTAGTTGTTTTCGGGCGGTTTAATTCGATCTTAAAAAGTATAAGTTGATTGGGTTCTGTTGCAGGTGTTGAGCATGTTGGAGGAGACATGTTTGTCAGTGTTCCAAAAGGAGATGCCATTTTCATGAAGGTTAGCTTTGAATCCGCATTTTCTGATTCTAGAGAGACTATGAGATAATTAGTAAACTCTTCTATTGATTCAGAAACAATTTCTACATTTGAAATTCCAAGAACATGAAAAATGTTTTTGGTTTGTTGAACTCGAAAATAGTTTTTAACTCCGAGAACAACCTGTTTTCGCAAAATGATAAACAAGTCATTTTTTGAGTTTTCGTTTTTCGGATTGTATCCATAGTTTCATGGCTTCAGTATCAAGGATTAGTCGCTATGGAATCATCTAATTGGAGTGTATGATTTTGTATACAATTACAGTGGA
Organism: Paratinospora sagittata; assembly: GCA_035771175.1. NCBI lineage: Eukaryota > Viridiplantae > Streptophyta > Magnoliopsida > Ranunculales > Menispermaceae > Paratinospora > Paratinospora sagittata. The sequence goes on along the minus strand of CM069608.1, from coordinate 35,716,251 downwards.
TTCTCCATGATTGGAGCGATGGACATTGTGCAAAATTCTTGAAGAACTGCTATGAATCATTGCCAAAAGATGGAAAGGTGATCATTGTGGAATCAATTCTTCCAGCATTCCCAGAGACAGATCCTGCTGCTAATGGTAGCTTCCAACTTGACAACATCATGTTGGCTCACAACCCGGGAGGGAAAGAGAGGACTGCGAAAGATTTCGAGGCCTTGGCAAAGGCGGCGGGCTTTGCCGATTTTAAAGTTGTTTGTGGTGCTTACAACAGCTGGGTCATGGAGTTCTGTAAAAATCTGTGAGAAGAAGCCTTTTTATATGGAAGCCATTGTTAATTTCTTGCTGTTGCAGCTTATACTCATAGAAAGGGAAGGGGACGAGGAAGCATATATGGTTACTTCTGCCAAATAAAATGTGCTTTTGAAGGGTGATTTCATGTAAGATTTTCCTTGAAACTTTGCTTCTTTTTTTTTTTTTTGTTGAATTTGTAAAACAGAGTGTGAATTCACTGGCTTTTGAATGAAATGGAAGATGCTGTGTTCTCCAATTATCTCAATAAAAAAAAACCAAAATGGCTGACAAACTGCTATAAAAGTGATCTTCAGAACATGACAAGTGTGGAGCCATTGCAAATTATACAAAATCTACTTAATGTTGCAGTTTCTGTTAATGGAAGACCAAGTCCATTTAAGTACCACCTTCTACCTCTATTCAAAGAATTGATTAATCTTAAACTATACATGCTTCTCAACCCCTACTTATGAGTAGTGGGTGGAGTGCCATTCAAGTCAAATTGAAGAAACAAAACCAAAATCTTGAATTTCTAGTCCATCTTTCAAGTTAATTATAATAAAATGGAATTAGGAATTAATAGAGATGTAATAAAGTAATCTACAATTTAGTTCATGAAGTTATTGGTTGAGTGGTCCATTTGCTCCTTAAGAGTTGATATCTGTATTGATGGGTTCTTTGGTTGCTGTGCTCCTTTTAGGGGCCAGTGTGCCCAATGCTACTGCTAATTGAAAAAAAGAAAAGAAAAAGAAGATAATACAAGTCAAAACTATAAACTAGCTGGGATATGTGAGTTGAAGAAATACATATGTATTATGTGTCCTTATCCTAAATGGAATGACATAAAAATGTTTATTTAAATAATTGAAAATAGTAAAGGTAAAGGATTTATGCTGTTGTTATTGATATTATTAAATCATAAAAAACCTAAGTTTTGTATAAACTAATTACAAATTCATGCCACATATAATTAAACAAATCAATTGCAAAAAAAAAAAAAAAAATGGAGTTTTTTTCAACTGTGGTAGTTGGAACCAAATGTGTCAAGTTTCATGTCAGATGATTTTGGCATCAGTCAGTATTTCCTCACATACAAAGAAGTCATTAGCTGGTGGAGACAAGAATTAATCCCTTTTGGATAATTTTTAAGGTTGATACTATAAAGGGATATAACTATGTAAAGTGCTGCATGATGCAGGGCATGAATAAGGAAGACAATAAATACACATTTTTTAACTCGTCGATTCACAAAAATGCCGAGGAAAGAGGAAAAATAATACTAAAATCTCAAATTCTATTAAAATTGAATTCCAATGACGCATACAATGGCCTTAAATAGGCAAAACCTACGAAATACTTCTACTAAAAATAGCAAAATGTGCCAAGAATAGAAAGTACGCCAAAACCTATCTAGAAATAAAGATCTTGCAATGTATACCTTGTAAAAATAAAAGGAAACAAAATCGTAATCTCCTACGTTAAGGTATACTCAAAACAAAACTTTCATAAAATAGCAAAAACGTGAATTTGAAGGTCTAAACGATGGAATTTGCCCAAAGAAGCTTATTAGTCACGACATTAGAAGTGAGTATTGATCAACACACTATTTTTCTTTGGAAACAAGTGTCGTTTCACTAAAATTCAACAAAATCTTATGCACAATCTTTTAGCAAAATTCCATCTACATCCCTTTTTCACGACACTTTCTCCTTCTTTGGATATTCAAATCTATCCAAATATTCCAACTCTTTTTTAAATTGCATCACTTCATAATCTTAATAGTGATTATCAGAAGATTGGTCTACCATAGAAATTTTTTTAATTGAATTTTGTATATAGACTCACAGGCCATCTTCCTTGATTCTCATCAACATGATCCAATCCTTTTGAATCTATTTACTCTTGGATTCAGAGTAAATAGGAAGTGTAATCAAATGTCTTTTTGTACCAACTTTTCTAAAAATTATGAGATCAAAACCAAGGAATATTGTACCAACTTTTCTAAAAATCATCAATCATGTTGTGTGTCAACTTCTAAATTATAAATACTTGATAGCATGTTTCATGAATTCATGATGTAATCAAAATTATAGAAAAAAAAAAGAAATGAGACAATTCATGCCTACTTATCTTTATTGTTCTGCTTTTCATTAATTAGTAAGTGGTATCCCCATAAGTTTGATCAAACAGAAGTCAATTTTATTTCACAAAATACAATTCAAATGATAAAGGTTTATTTACTTAAAGAAGTTGCTAACCAATTACTGAAGTAATATCAGGTTAATTTACTAAATTTATTTTGTGATTAAGACCCTCTTTCTGTCTTAGGCCTTGCAATTAATTTTCATCATAAATGTAGAAAGGAATTACACAAATTTTCCGATGTCATACAAACTAATTACATCAAATGTTTTCTCTATAGTTTGGTGTTGGATCATATTAGCTATATTATAAGATTATATGGCCTCTCTGTTTGGATCCAAATTGTCCTAATTAATTAATAATACTACTTGGAGTAGGTAACAGGAGTGTTCCATGCAACTAAGTACTTAAAATTAAGCTTTCCTACATCTAATTCCTAGAACTTCTCCTTAAATAAATCTTGCAAAACCTACCAATAAACCTTGCCTTTGATTTAAATACAGGATCAGCTCTTCTTCTTCTTCATCTTCACCAACACTGATCAGTTGTTTTATTTCACTTGTTCAACCATTTAGCACCATGGGCTCAATCCAAAACCAGCCTAAAATCAATGACAGCGATGAAGAAGATTGCCTTTTAGCAATGCAATTGGCAAGTTCTTCAGTTCTTCCTATGGTACTTGAAGCTATGGTTGAACTCCAAGTACTGGAAATTATATCTAAAGCAGGTCCTGGTGCTCAACTTTCTCCTAAAGTGATAGCTTCTCAGCTTCCTACTCAAAACCCGGACTCCCCCGCTATGCTTGATCGAATGCTTCGCCTTCTTGCTAGCTATTCCATGCTCACTTCCTCTGTAGTGACTCGTGACAATGGCCAAGTCGAAAGGCTTTATGGTCTTGCTTCTGTCTCCAAATACTTTGTTTCCAATGAAGATGGAGACTCACTTTCCCCATGGATGTTCTTGATCCAAGACAAAGTCCTAATGGAAAGCTGGTTGGTGTAAACATAGATGCATCAATTAATTCTATCTATTCTAAATGATGATTTGTGCATTTATTTGAATCTTAAATATATTTTAGGTACCATTTAAAGGATGCAGTTCTTGAAGGAGGGATACCTTTTAACATGGTTCATGGAGTACATGCCTTTCAATACCTTGGAAGAGACACAAGATTTAATCAGGTTTTTAATAGAGCAATGTTTAGTCACACCAACATTGTAATGAAAAAGATTCTTGGAATATACAAGGGGTTTGAAGATGTCGAAGAAGTGGTGGATGTGGGTGGTGGGATTGGAACCACATTGAGTATCGTCACCTCCAAGTACCCTACAATTAAGGGCATTAACTTCGATTTGCCCCATGTTATAGGACGTGCACCATCTTTTCCTGGTAAAGTTTTCTTGTGTTTCAAGGATCAAAATTCTGTCAAATTTGTTCTGTGTACTTATGTATTATTAGTAGTATAGTAATTTTATTTGCTAAGGTAGTTATATAAGGCTATAAGCTATGTTTGTTATCTTTTGTATTCTTATTCTTTTTCAGAATTATGGAACCCCAGCATTCTTCTTCTCTCCTTTGTATTATTTACAGAATTATCCTAGATTGTTCATTTATACCCGAATACAACTAAAGCATTGCTTTGTCACAGGTGTAAAGCATGTTGGAGGCGATATGTTCAAGAGTGTTCCAAAAGGAGAAACAATTTTCATGAAGGTACGTTATATTACATATGATGAAGTTTTAAGTATCTTTGGCCTCACTTACCGTTAAATTGCTAAATTTTATTGATAACTTAACGTTAATGAATTTTTGTAGTCAGTACTTCATGATTGGACCGATGAGCACTGTTTGAAGCTATTGAGGAATTGTTTCGATGCGCTACCAAGTAACGGAAAGTTGATAATTGTAGAGACAATTCTTCCAGTGACTCCTGAGACTGATGCTGCGGCAAAATGCCTATGTCAAGTAGACCTTCTCATGATGACACAGAACCCAGGAGGTAAGGAGAGGACGGAGAAAGAGTTTGAGACTATGGCGATAGTAGCTGGTTTCGCTGGAATTAGGAAAGTATGCTGTGTTTGTGATCACTGGATCATGGAATTCTACAAGTCTGTGTGAAACTGAAGTGGCAAGGTAGTGAACTTGACGAATCAATTGAAGTGCAAGTTTAGGAAATAAAATGAATTTTGTAAGTTTCTCTTGAGAATGTACTACTTTGGTAAAGAGTTTTCTTCACTTTATTTGCTTCATCTCATGAAAATGATGTACTCAATAATAATATTCTCCTAATGGGACATCTAGGCCGATGTGTACTAAGGCAAGGTTGTGATCTTAAGTTTATTGTATGAAAAGTTCTATTGCTGTGTTAAGCATATATGCTTTTGATCTACTTGAGTTTTGTTCTTTTATTGATCATAACATAAACAAGCTAAAGAACAGTTTGATCAAAGAATACTTTTAACTTCATGTTAAATCGAATCGTAACTACTGCTATATAGCCTTTCAATCTTGCTATGAAATAATGTAAAAATAACATTACAAGATCAGAACTATCTAACATCCATCATGCTTTGAGAAGATATGGTTCTTCTTGTTGGGTTCAATCTCACCCAACAAATAAGATAAAATAATATTTAGTGGGGTAGCTTGTGTGATAAGTAAGCTAGCATTTAATGTTGCATTAAATGTAACTTGCTACAAAAACCAAACAAGTAAGGAAGAAAAGAGTGTGCTCTTTTTTTTCTTTCATTCAAAAAAAAAAAAATCAGTGAGAGAGACCGAGAGTGAGAGAAAGAAAAGAAAGAAAAGAAAACCAAACAAGTAAGGAAGAAAAGAGTGTGCTCTTTTTTTTCTTTCATTCAAAAAAAAAAAAAATCAGTGAGAGAGACCGAGAGTGAGAGAAAGAAAAGAAAGAAAAGAAAACCAAACAAGTAAGGAAGAAAAGAGTGTGCTCTTTTTTTTCTTTCATTCAAAAAAAAAAAAATCAGTGAGAGAGACCGAGAGTGAGAGAAAGAAAAGAAAGACAACAATTCAAGCTACGTGTGCATCGACTTTTTTCGTTGGTTCATCACTTGTGGTATCTTCTTTGTTGGTAAAATCCAAACTTGTCTAGTTTGATGTTTTATGTGTTGCTTCCACCTATTTGGTGAGATTTGATGTTGTTGCATACCTCTAGTTTATCTAGAGAAGACTATTATAAACCCCATTAAGTTTATTAGTGGAAGTTTGCCGAGTTCAGTGACCTGTGGTTTTTTCCTTCACTTTGAAGGGTTTTCCACTTAAATCTTGGTGTCTTTGTATTTTGTTTATTGCATTGATTATTGTGGTGCTATTGGTATTTTAATTTCCACAATGCTTGTTGTTTTGACATTGGCTTGGCATACCCATTTGATTGATACAAAGAGGGAAAAAGGTTGAGTTATTCACTTGCGACATTGTATTTATATTTGGTGCTTCAATCCGTTTTTCCCAACACTTCTAATTTCTTGTAGAATGCTTTCATCATGAAATATGTCAAAGATTTTTTTCCTTTCTTCCATTTTTTAATTTACAATTATTATATGGTCCATGTTGTTGAATTATTGGCCTAATAAAATATTATTTTATGAGGTTAGTGGTGATGTTAGGTGGAGTTGGTGGTAGGCATTAATTGGGTTCAATTATTGTAAACAAATGTGAGCAAAAGTCATGGGGTGGTTGTGAACTTTTTTTTTGAAGTGATTGGCTTGGTTCACCTCAAAGAATATCATTTCACCTATAAATATCATGCTTTATATTTCATCCAGGCACCCATAGTTGCAACTCTTAGCAACCCGAGAGAATCATTTGAAATCCTTTAGTGAGGAAGGTATTTTGGCTTTTTTTTTAATTCTCTTATCTTTGTGTAATCATTAGATTAGAGAGTGTATTGGGTGTAAGGAGTTTTGGGTTGAATGGTATGTCTATGTGATTGTAATAAATTTTCACATAGTGAATTTATCTTTGACAGTCCGTGGTTTTTCTCCGATTTTGGAGTTTTCTACGTAAATCCTTGTGTTGAGATTCTTTTTTATTTCTTGTATTTCTTTTATTTGTTGATATTTCAAATAGTGTGATCATGGTGTAGAATTTGGAAATTCTCTTTAGAGAACCCAAAATCCCAACACATGTGACCCATGCCATACTGAACCTACAAGTTGATCAATATAAAATAGTTAGCTATTGTTACATATATTGATTTTTTTTTTAAATAAAATTCCTAATGTGCTGTAATTGAGCCTACCACTGGCACTTTTCCTGCCTTATCACAGATCTGCATTTTTCTTGCTCTGTTCAACCAAAGCACCAAAACGGATTCAATCCAAACCTTGCCCAAGACCAACCATGAGGAAGAAGAAGAAAATTGCTTACTAGCCTTGCAATTGGCAAGTTCTTCAGTCCTACCTATGGTATTGCAAGCTGCAATTGAACTTCAGGTGCTGGAAATTATTGCAAAAGCAGGCTCTGGTGCGTGTCTTTCTCCTAAAGAGATAGCTTCTCAACTTCCTACACAAAACCCAGAAGCCCCCGTTATGCTAGATCGAATCCTACGCCTTCTTGCTAGCCACTCAGTGCTCACTTCCACTGTGGTGACTCATGATAATGGCCTAGTAGAAAGGAAGTATGGTTTAGCACCTGTTTCCAAATATTTTGTTTCAAATCAAGATGGAGTTTCATTTTCTCCTTCGATGCTTCTAGTCCAGGACAAGGTCTTCATGGAGAGCTGGTTGGTATATTATACATCATTTGCTTATTACTAGCTAGCTAATTATGTATAATCACAGTGATTTAAATTTTCATCACTTGAATCATCTTGAATCCTCTATAGGTACCACTTAAAGGATGCAGTTCTTGAAGGAGGAATTCCTTTTAACATGGTTCATGGGATGCATGCATTTCAATACCCCAGCATTGACTCAAGATTCAATCAGGTATTCAATAAAGCAATGTCCAATAGCTCCACCCTTGTTATGAAAAAGATTCTTGAAATATACAAGGGATTTGAGGATCTCAAAGAGTTGGTTGATGTTGGCGGCGGGGTTGGAACCACATTGAGTATTGTCACTGCCAAGTACTCTCAAATTAAGGGAATCAACTTTGATTTGCCCCATGTTATAGAACATGCTCCATCTTTTCCAGGTATGGTTTCCATATCTTAAGAAGAAATAATTCATTTTCACTTGAGCTTGTTGTAATAGTTTTACCTACATGAGCTTGTTATAAAGCCCATGAGCCTACTTGCCCACAACTTATACATTGCACATTATAATTTTTCTGATGTGACACTATGCTAACACCCGAGTCAAGAAACTTGTAATAGAAATAAAAACTTGATTCTTTTTTTGTGCCAGACTCCTAAATGATCACTTGATTACAGGAGTAATGCATGTTGGAGGAGATATGTTCACAAGTGTTCCAAAAGGAGATGCAATTTTCATGAAGGTATGCCATATATCATAAACAACATCGATCATTTGATGCTATGGAACTAAGTGTGCAAACACATTATAGGCCTTACCAAGTGTTACTCCCTTTGATTAAATACTAACATCTCTTAATTTGTGTAGTTGATACTTCATGATTGGAGCGACGAGTATTGCTTGAAGTTATTGAAGAATTGTTATGACGCATTACCTAGTAATGGAAAGTTAATAATTGTTGATGCAATTCTCCCAGAAACCACAGAGACTGATACTGCTGCTAAATGCCTCTACGAAAGAGATTTAATCATGATGACTCAGAATCCTGGAGGTAAGGAAAGGACAGAGAAAGAGTTTGAGGCCATGGCATTAGGAACTGGGTTTGCTGGTATTAGGAAAGTATGTTGTGTTTCTAACATTTGGGTCATGGAATTCTTTAAAATGATATGAAACCTATCTCTATGTAAGTTGAACTCAAGTTAATAATGCAGTGAATTGCCAGCTTAAGCTCTCAAATGATATATGGTTTTGCTTGATATGTATTAAGGTGCTACAGTATTTAGACTGGTTTATATGCCGGTAGACGCATCAAAAGAGATGTATTTTGTTAAGTATCTCTAAAGTGCAGTTGTTTACATAATGTTTATGCTCGTTGGCGAAGCAAAAGTGCTCCCTAAAAATATTTGGAAATTTCCATATCCATCAGTTTCTACTTCTTCTAAATATATTTTGGTTATATGGCAGTTTATGGCTATGTTGAAGCATTAGAAGAGAATTTTCAATGGTACTTCTAAGTATAGGACTTCACTTTTGATGTCTATTAGATTAGGGGACTGGAAATTGATTTGGTGATGGCTTTACCTCAATGGTAAGCTGAGGAATCCTAGTTCTTTACTATTTTATCTTAATATAATATCAAAAAAAAAAAAAAAAACACCAAAACCCTTCGTGGTCAATAATGTGGGAAGCGGATCCGCATGTCAACCAACCCAATGTTTGGGGTCCTCACAAGTATTTTTATAATTATAATGGATTCATCAATTCACCTTTAACCTTTAATTAGTGCAGCTAAGGGACAAAAAACTATATTCTATTATAAGTGGGGAAATATTTGATTGGATAGCTTTTTTGTTTTGTTTCTTTGTTTTTTATGATTGTTGTTACTCTACTTTTATAGGTGTTGTGTCCTTGTCTCTCATAGACCCTTTATGCAGATTTCATCCTCAACAAGATGCTCACAGCCATATAGCCTTTACAAAATAAAAAAATTGTTATTGCAGTTCCCTCCCTGTTTTCATTTCGACCATCAATGATCTATCATTACTACTGTAAACACTTTTCATCTTGCAATAAAATTGTGTGAAAATATTTTTTTTTTTTAAAAGAAAAAGTTAAAAGAATTCATGGTGATATTAGTGATAGCTTGATATACATCCTCCTCGACAGGCTAACTACTGCGTAGACTTCCATTATTGTTATAAATAATTTGAAAAATGCATTTCAAAACAATTATTATATGGTCTATGTGAGCCAAAGTCCCAGGTCCCCAGCCTTAAATTTCATATCTGTTGTTTTGTTGCTCTGTTCAACCAGAGCACCAAAATGGCTTCAAGCCAAACATTGCCCAATACCAACCGTGAGGAAGAAGAAGAAGAAGATTGCTTATTAGCCTTGCAATTGGCAAGTTCTTCAGTCCTACCTATGGCATTTCAAGCTGCAATTGAACTTCAAGTGCTGGAAATTATATCTAAAGCAGGCTCTAGTGCCTATCTTTCTCCCAAAGAGATAGCATCTCAACTTCCTACACAAAACCCAGAAGCCCCCTTGATGCTAGATCGAATTCTGCGCCTTCTTTCTAGCCACTCGGTACTCACTTCCACTGTGGTGACTCATGAAAATGGCCTAGTAGAAAGGAAGTATGGTTTAGCACCTGTTTCCAAGTATTTTGTTACAAATCAAGATGGAGTTTCATTTTCTCCATTGATGCTTCTACTCCAGGACAAGGTCCTAATGGAGAGCTGGTTAGTATATTATACATTATTTGCTTATTACTAGCTAGCTAATTATGTATAATCAGTGACTTAAATTTTCATCACTTGAATCCTCTATAGGTACCACTTAAAGGATGCAGTTCTTGAAGGAGGAATTCCTTTTAACATGGCTCATGGGATGCATGCATTTCAATACCCTGGAATAGACTTAAGATTCAATCAGGTGTTCAATAGAGCAATGTCCAATATCACCACCATTGTTATGAAAAAGATTCTTGAAATATACAAGGGATTTGAGGATCTCAAAGAGTTGGTAGATGTTGGCGGTGGGGTTGGAACCACATTGAGTATCATCACTGCCAAGTACCCTAAAATTAAGGGAATCAACTTTGATTTGCCTCATGTTATAGAACATGCTCCATCTTTTCCAGGTATTGTTTCCTTGTATGAACAAGAACTTGCATGTTCGGTATTTCGAGTCAAGTGAGATAAGCCTACAAATATAGTTTTAACTACATAATATTTAGTATTGCATAAGTTGGTATATAATGTTAAATTAAATTATATCTAAGGATGACCACGACTTATGAATTTCATATCATAAGTGTACTCAAGCGATGTGGAACTACGCTCCCGGGCTAGAGTCACTAGGCATTCTCCCTCCATACAGGGCTAGAGATACAAACTAGTAGACAACTGCTTTGATACTATGATAAAGCCTATGAGCCTAACTCATCATCGAAAACCAACTTGAAAGGAGAGGATTGCCCATCACTTATACATCGCACATCATAATTGTATCCCAGTGATGTGGGACTATGCTAACTGCTTAGTCTCGAAACTGGCAATAGAAATCATATTTGAGTCTTTTGTTCATGCTAGACTCCTAAACGGTCTCTTGATTATAGGAGTAAAGCATGTTGGAGGAGATATGTTCATGAGTGTTCCAAAAGGAGAAGTAATTTTCTTGAAGGTATGTATATAATATATCATAAACAATATCATTTAATTGATGTTAAGGAGCTAAGTGTGTGTGTGTGTGTATATATAGGCCTTACCCCAAGTGTTACTTATTCCCATTGATTGAAGACTAACACCACTTAGTTTATGTAGTTAATACTTCATGATTGGAGCGACGTATATTGCTTGAAGTTATTGAAGAATTGTTACAATGCGTTACCTAGTAATGGGAAGTTGATAGTTGTAGATGCAGTTCTCCCAGTAACTCCAGAGAACAATACTGCTGCTAAATGCCTCTATGAAGGAGATTTAATCATGATGACTCAGAATCCTGGAGGTAAGGAAAGGACTGACAAAGAGTTTGAGGCCATGGCATTAGCAACGGGGTTTGCAGGTTTCAGGAAAGTATGTTGTGTTTCTAACCAATGGGTCATGGAATTCTTCAAATAGATATGAAACCTATCTCTGTGTAAGTTGAACTCAATTAACAATCTAGTGAGTTGCAAGCACAAGCTATCAAATGAAATCTTGTTTTGCTTGATATGTATTAAGGTGATATAGTGTTTGGTCCATTTTTAATGCTCTTTAGACACATACAAAGAGATGTATTATCTATCTCCGAAATGTAATGGTTTACATATTGTTCATACTCCATGGTGAAGCGAAAGAGCTGCCTAAAAATATTAGGAAATTGCCATATCCATCAGTTGCTACTTCTTCTAAATATAAGTGGTTATGTGGCAGTGTTGTGTCTAAGTTCTTTATAGCAGAATTTTCAATGGCACTTCTACGAGCCCAATGCTCTTTGGTATCTTATTAAGTATAGGACTTCACTTTTGATGTCTATTAGTCAATTAAGGGGCTGGAAATTGAATTGGTGATGGCTTTTGCTCAATGGTAAGCTGAGGAATCCTACTTCTCCAATATTTTATCTTAATATAATACCCAAAAAAAAAAAACTAAAACCTTTCGTATAATTTTTTGAATTTTGAACTCTGATCAATAACTGATCCACTTGTAAACCAAGCTAATGTTTATGGTCCACAGAAATACTTTTTATATTATAATGGATTCATCAATTCACCTTTAATTAGTGGAGCTAAGGGACATGAAAATATATTCTATTATATGTGGGAAAATACTTGATTGGATTGCTTTTTTTTTTTTTCTTTGTTTTTTTATGATCGCTGTTACTCTCGTATAGGTGTTGTTTCCTTGTCTCTCATGTATCCACAGAAATACTTTTTATATTATAATGGATTCATCAATTCACCTTTAATTAGTGGAGCTAAGGGACATGAAAATATATTCTATTATATGTGGGAAAATACTTGATTGGATTGCTTTTTTTTTTTTCTTTGTTTTTTTATGATCGCTGTTACTCTCGTATAGGTGTTGTTTCCTTGTCTCTCATGTACCCCTTATGCAGATTTCATCCTCTTCAACAACAGGCTCACAGCTATATAGCCTTTGAAAATTAAATAATTGTTATTGCAGTTCCCTCCCTGTTCTCATTACCACCACCAATGATCTATCATTGATACTGTATAGTCTTCTTATATATGTTGCAATGAAATCGTGTGAAAATAACTTAAAAAAAAAACAAAGTTAAAAGAATTCATGGTGATTAGCTTGATATGCATCCTTGTCAACAGGCTTACTACTGTATAGCCTTCTGTTCTTGCTATAAATAATGTGAAAAATGCATTGTAAAACAATTATTATATGGTCCATGTGATACACACCAAACTGAACCTACAAGCTATCAGTATTATTTATTGGCTATTATTATTTAATTGAATTCTTCCGTATAAATTTCCTAATAGGCAGTGGTAGATCCTACCAATGACACTACCCCAGCCTTAAACTTCATATCTGCTGTTTTGTTTCTCTGTTCAACCAAAGCACCAAAATGGCTTCAATCCAAACATTGCCCAATACTAACCATCATGAGGTAGAAGAAGAAGATTGCTTATTAGCCTTGCATTTGGCAAGCTCTTCAGTCCTGCCTATGGCATTTCAAGCTGCAATTGAACTTCAAGTATTGGAAATTATATCTAAAGCTGGCTCTGGTGCCTATCTTTCCCCTAAAGAGATAGCATCTCAACTTCCTACACAAAACCCAGAAGCCCCCTCGATGCTAGATCGAATTCTGCGCCTTCTTGTTAGCTATTCTCTGCTCACTTCCACTGTGGTGACTCATGACAATGGCCTAGTAGAAAGGAAATATGGTTTAGCACCTCTTTCCAAATATTTTGTTTCAAATCTAGATGGAGTTTCATTTTCTCCATTCATGTTTTTAATTCAAGACAAGGCCTTCATGGATAGCTGGTTCGTAGAATTAACATAACTTGCTTGTTACTAGCCAGCTAATTTTGTATAAAATCACACTGATTTTGTATATGTGATCACTCAAATGATGTTCAATTCTCTATAGGTACTACTTGAAGGATGCAGTTCTTGAAGGGGGGATTCCTTTTAACAAGGTTCATGGAGTACATGCATTTGAGTACCCTGGAACAGACTCAAGATTCAATCAGGTATTTAATAGAGCAATGTTCAATCACACCACTATTATTGTGAAAAGGATTCTTGAAGTATACAAGGGGTTTGAGAATATCAAAGAGTTGGTAGATGTCGGGGGCGGGATTGGAACCACGATCAGTATCATTACTTCCAAGTACCCTACAATTAAGGGGATTAACTTTGATTTGCCACATGTTATAGAACATGCTCCATCTATTCTAGGTATATATGGTTTCCTTATCTTAATACAAACATTCATTTTCAGTACCATATCTTATTATGAATAGTTCAATTACATGATATTTAGGTGTATAACATGAACTTGAAGATGCCCAAGTTCGAAAATTGTCGTATAAATCAATACTTGAGTCTTTTTTTTTTTTGAGCTAGACTTCTAAGGATCACTTGGTTACTATTACAGGAGTAAAGCATGTTGGAGGAGATATGTTCACTAGTGTTCCAAAAGGAGAAGCAATTTTCATGAAGGTATATGCCATATGTATATATATATATATATATATCATAAAAAACATAATTTGATGGTAGGAATTGAAGACTTTGTCAAAACATTCCTCTTTTTTCATTCATTTTTTCCTATGTATTTTCATAGGTTATATACATTTTAAAAGAATAAAATCTAAACAAATCTTTGTTATTTTCAAACATTTCCTAAGTAATCTTTTTTCAAACATTATTGTCTACAATTACGGCTCACGCCAACACTCCCCCTCAAGTTGATGCATAGAGGTCTCGCATGCCCAACTTGTCAAGTGAGTTGTAGAGGTCCTTGCTCGATACAGCTTTTGTAAGGATATCCGCCAATTGATCTTCAAATTTCACAAATGGAAACCTAATTGTTTTTGCTTCAAGATTTTCCTTGATGAAGTGTCGATCTACCTTCACATGTTTAGTACGATCATGTTGAATGGGATTATGGGAAATTGCAATTGCAGCTTTATTGTCACACAAAAGATCCATCTCAGAGTTAGGAGCAAACCCAATTTCAGTAAGTAGCTTTCTTAGCCAGAGGAGTTCACAAAGACCTTTAGCCATTCCCCTAAACTCAGCTTCAGCACTTGACAAAGCTACCACTTTTTGCTTCTTACTTCTCCAGGTTACAAGATTTCCTCCAACAAATGTAAAATATCCCGAGGTGGTCTTTCTATCAGTGATATTACCTGCCCAATCTGCATCCATATATGCATAAACCATCAACTGACTGTTATGTTTGGAGAACATAAGCCCCTTGCCTGGAGATGACTTCAAGTATCGAAGTATTCGAATCACTGCTTCCATGTGGCTTTTACTTGGATTATGCATAAACCGACTTACAACACTCACAGCGTATGCAATATCTGGACGAGTATGAGAGAGATAAATGAGTTTACCAACTAATCTTTGGTATCTACCTTTATCTGTTGGTACTTGGTCTGGGTATTCTCTAAGTTTGTGATTTTGAGCAATGAGGGTGTCTGCAGGTCTACACTCCAACATCTCTGTTTCGGTTAGGAAGTTTAATATGTATTTCCGTTTAGAAAGAAATATACCTTGCTTAGACCTAGCAACTTCAATTCCCAGGAAATACTTGAGTCCTCCCAGATTCTTCATCTCAAATTCAATTGCTAATTGCTTTTGAAGTAGAGAGATTTCTTCATCATCATCTCCTGTAATAATCATGTCATCTACATAGACTATCAGAGCCGTTACCTTACCCAACTGATGTTTCAAGAACAAAGTGTGATCAGAGTTACTTTGTTTGAAGTCATATTTCTTCATTGCCAAGCTAAGCCTTCCAAACCATGCTCGCAGTGATTGCTTCAGTGCGTACAATGCTCGCTACAATTTACACACCACTCCATTATCTGAAGAAGCTATATAACCTGGAGGGATATCCATTACATCTATTCTTGGAGGTCACCGTTGAGAAAAACATTTTTCACATCAAATTGATGCAAAGGCCAATCAAGATTTGCTGCAAGGGACAATAACACTCTAACAGTATTCAACTTGGCTACAGGTGAGAAAGTCTCATGGTAATCAACCCCATATGTTTGCGTATATCCCTTTGCTACTAGTCTCGCTTTGTACCGCTCAATAGATCCATCTGTTTTGTGTTTAATGGAGAACACTCATTTGCATCCCACTGTCTGTTTTCCTTCAGGTAATGGAACAAGAGTCCATGTATCATTTTTTAGTAGTGCCTTCATTTCTTCTTTTATAGCTCGGGTCCATCTTGGATTTGTCAATGCCTCATGAACATTAGTAGGAATCTGACATGTGGAGAGTTCCTGTGCAAAATTCTTAAGAGGTTCAGATAGTTTCTCGGTGGATACATAGTTAGCAATCGGATACCTCGACCTTCTTTCTTCAATATCTGGAGAATATCTATTAGGTGGGTTGTCGGGATTATACCTAGGAGGTAAAACATATCCCACAGAATCATCTGTCATTGATATGTAAGGGTGTAATAGTGGTACTTACCTCAGGATTATTCTCAGAAGAGGATTCGGCTGGTACTTCAGAGGAAGGGGATATAGGCTCAGTTTCAGATGTTGCATGCTCTGCATTCAGAAATATCTCAATTTCACAGTTCACATCACCTGAGTTATCATTCGGCCCATCATGCTCATGCGGCTTCTCATTCCGATTCTGTTCCTCATGCTCATACGACCCCTCAAGTCTGAACCAATCAAAATCATTTGGTGTCTCATGCTAGGACCAATTCAACTCTTTATTATGTATCTCCCCCTAAAGAGGAGAAGGAGGTGCCGTAGATGGAAAAAACATGTCAGTTTCCAAAAATTGAACATCCATAGTCACATAGAGTTTTCGGGTAGTAGGATCGTAGCAACGATACCCTTTTTGATGGATACCATAGCCTAAAAACACACACCGACGTGCACATGGATCAAGCTTACTGCGTTGGTTTTTGTGGAGATACACGTAGGCAACACACCCAAAGATACAAGGAGGAAGCATCAGCGTCGTAGGTATGAACACTTGATCAGAAAGATATTGAAGGGGTGTTTTAAATGATAAAACCTTGGATGGCATTCAGTTGAGAAGATGGACGGCAGTTGAGATGGCATCGGTCCAAAAACGTTTGGGCATATTGGCACCAAGAAGCAGAGCACAGGCAGTCTCCAGAAGATGTCTATTCTTTCTCTCGGCGACACCGTTCTGTTGGGGTGTTTGTGAGATTGAAGATCTTTATTAACATATTCACCACCATTATCAGAGCGGAGAACCTTCATGGTGGCACCGTACTAAGTACCAACCATAGCATGAAATGTTTTAAAAACACCGAGAACTTCATCTTTGGGTTTTAGCAAGTAGAGCCATGTCATACGGGTACAATCATCCACAAAAATAACAAACCAACCAAAGCCAAACATATTAGCAATGGGTGAGGGCCCCCAGACATCAGAGTGAATTAATGCAAATGGAGTGTCACTTTTATTCATGCTCAATGGGTAAGTAGCGCGATGGCTCTTAGCCAAAACACAAGTATCACACTTCAAGTCAGAAGTCTGCAAATGCTTAAACAAATTAGGTAAAACATGCTTCAAATATGGAAAAGATGGGTGTCCCAAGCGTCGATGCCATAACCACAGTGTTGTTTCTTTATTGACATGCAGATTGTTCATGTTGTTGGCCTAGCCGATGTCATCCACATAATATAATCCCCCCCTCTTAGTACCACGTCCAATTATCTCCTTGGTGAGAATATCCTGGATAAGACAAAAGTTTGGATAAATAAGTACATCACAGCCAAGGTTTGCAGTAAGCTGACTTATAGACAATAGTTTATGGGATAAAGACGGAACAAGTAAAGTATTGGATAAAGTGAGGGATGGAGATAAAGTCACAGAACCAGCTCCAGTGACTGGTGAGATAACACCATTGTCATTAGCTATGCTGGTGCAGCGTGGAAGAGAAGTTTGAGAGAAGTCCGAAGCAGCAAAAGTCATGGTCCGTGGCCCCCGAGTCGAGAAGCCATGCCCCACAATCCGCATTTCTATGGGAGGTAAAAAGAGCAAGACCAGAGATACCTGAGTTTAAGTTGGGAGGAGCATCCGTGGACATTGCAGCCGACTGTATAAGAGAGAGATGAGGTTCGACACGAGCAACAACAGTCGTGTTTGAACGTCCACTAGTGCCGGTGCCATTAGGACTCTTACGGGCTTGAAGATCATGCCACCAATCAGGGTACCCATGCAACTTAAAGCAGTTTTCACGCGTGTGTTTCTGGTTGCCACAATGAGAGCATTTTTTTCCCTCAGTAGAATGTCGGTGCTTGGCAGATTTACCATGGCCAGAGGTGCTTAACGAGAGAGCTTTCGACGCCAAGACAGCCTCCTGGGGCCCATCGGTGTCATGGGTAGTCATCACTTGTTGTCGAATAGCCTCCCGCCTAACATGCGCATAAGCCTGTTCAACCGTAGGAAATGGTTTTATCTGTAAAACATCAGCCCGAATATTGTCTAGCCGATCATCAAGACCATCCAGAAAAACATAAACACGGTCTTTTTGGATGATCCGATTATAGTGTTGAATATCAACAGAACATTCCATAGGATTCGGTCGGCAGAAATCAATTTCACGCCATAGACCTTGCAACGCTGTGTAATATTTTTCTAGCGAGCCCGCAGCTTGTTTCAGTCTACTCACACGACGTCGAAGATCATACACTTGCGATGTATCACTACCATCGAAGAAGGTAGTTGCAATAACATCCCAAACCGCTTTTGCCGTAGGAAAGCGAATAAAATTGCCAATTAAAGACGGATCCATGAAAGTAATTAACCAACCTTTAACAATAGCATTATCAGTGCGCCACTTGCGAAAGGAAGGATCAGTTGATGGCGGCTGGGGACAGTCGTCGTTAATGTACCCCAATTTGTCCTTGCCTGAGATATACATCTCAACAACCTGGGACCACAGTGCATAGTTGGAACCGTCCAACTTAATGCCGATCTGAGTAGCGGATGTTTCAGTGGTGATGGTCGAGGTCCGAGTGTTATTCAAAACTTCAGTCATCCTTGTAGTCAATTCAAGGATGACTGAAGTTTGTTGTCGATGGCAGTCAGAGACGACGCTGGTGTTGTTGTCGATGAGGGTGCCAAAATCGGAGATGATGAAGTCGGTGTCAATGCCGCCGGAGGCTGAGCAATCGGAGAACCCGATGGAGGTAAAACCGAGCCGGACGGTGAAGATGACGGCGACGGAGAGTCCAATAGAAGCAGCAGCAGCAGCGGTTTCCTGCGGTGGATAGCGGTAGATTTGATCTTTGGGGATCTAGACGACGTAAGTTCCCGGTGGTGGACGAGGTTTCGGCAAAAACGAAGACTCTTCTTGTTGCGGTTCTTGCTGCAGTTTAGTGTTGGTGTCTTGGCCGCCGGACGACGAGTCTCTCAAATGAGGAGCTTTTCAGTCTTGAAGCTGTTAGTTCAACTTTTTACACTCCGTCAATCTGACAGACGTCGCCAGAATACAGTGGGGCTCGAGAGAATCCGCTCAGATGGTTCGTAACTTTTCTCTAATACCATGTCAAAACATTCCTTTTTTTTCATTCATTTTTTCCTGTATATTTTCATAGGTTATATATATTTTAAAAGAATAAAATCTAAATAAATCTTTGCTATTTTCAAACATTTTCTAAACTAACGCTAATCTTTTTTCAAACGTTATTGTCTACAATTACGGTTCAAGCTAACAGACTTAACATTATTTATAAATTTATACATGTAGTGGATACTTCACGATTGGAGCGACGAATATTGCTTGGAGTTATTGAAGAATTGTTACAGTGCATTACCTAGTAATGGGAAATTGATAGTTGTAGAAGCAATTCTACCAGTGACTCCGGAGACTAATGCTGCTGCTAAAGGCCTTTGTCAAATAGATTTAGTCATGATGACTCAGAATCCTGGAGGTAAGGAAAGGACTGAGAAAGAGTTTAATGCCATGGCACTAGGAACTGGTTTTGCTGGTATTAGGAAAGTATGTTGTGTTTATAACTACTGGGTCATGGAATTTTTCAAAGAGATATGAAACTTATATATCTCTTTCCAATTAAGTTGATTTCAATTAATAATCGGAAAAGATATATTTGAATTATCTACAATTTTCTGTTGTTTAATTACATACCCTTTGTGCTCTAACGGTGAAGCAAAGATATATTAATAAGGCAATTTTCAGTTGGCTTATTAATTACTTGCTCTGTAGTATATATGAACTTTTTTGTTACTTCTTGTAAGCCTAATGCTCTCTTTGGATAGAATTTTTGGGTGCTGTGAGATGCCTTTCGATGTTCCTATCCAAAAATATATGTGACTTTTAATAATCGTGAGAAGCAGACGCACTTGTTAAGCAAGCTGACATGTACTTAAACAAATAATCTTTTAAAATATAATAGAGTCATCAGTTCACATTTGATTATTGATAGGGACAAGAAATTATATTCTATTGCAAGTGGGGAAAGATGTTGGTGGATGGATTTGTCAACTGATCTTATAATAATAGGCTGAATTGATTTTCTCTCTTTTTATTTATTTATTTATTAATTAGTGTTATTGAGCTTTTCTAGGTCTGTCTTTTTTGTCCCTTGGGGACCCATTGCAGTATTATTGAGCTTTCAAGGTCTTGATATGTGTTATTGAGCTTTTCAAGGTCTTAATTTTTTGTCCCTTGTGGACCCATTGCAGGTTGTACCCATTGCAGGTTGTCTTCCTTTCAACAGATCTTATCTTAAGATTCTTATACCTCTTAAATAAGTAAAAATTAAGGTATTTTAAAAGATAAATACATTTTAATTTTCATCCCCTATCAACATTTTGTCCGTCTGCAATTATAAAATTTTAATTATTAATAAAATTTATATTTAATTTATGATTCAGATATAATTTTTTGTATTTAAAAATTTATAAATATTAAAAATTTATTTGATTCAAAAAATTTTAAAAATAATTTTCTTTTGTTAAGAAAATAAATTATTTTTAAAAAATAATAAAAAATTATTTTTTAATTTTTTTTTGTATTGTGTTCTTATTTTTAAATCGTGATCTAAAGGTAAAGTTTTCTATTTATATAATATTTAATATAAAGTTTGATCCTATGAATTTACTTTTTTCAGCTTTAACAAGTGCTAAGTCATCACTAATTATACCTTTCATAATTATCATAATATACATGACTTTTACTAATTCCTAAAATATTTTCTAAAAATAAAGAAGCCAGCAGGGTTTTGAAAAAGGATTGGACCATATTTAGGTTTATTGTGCACAATTTTATCTTAAGAAAAGGTTATTGTAGTTTTCTTTTGCAATTTTCACCATTAGTGATATAACATTAAGAATATCATACTCTTTTCACTTATTAAATAATAATTTCATAATATCTAAAAATTGTACTTTTTAGCCATATTAATAATTTATGAGCAAACACAGCTCTTCGTATCCTGTAATATATTTCTTCTAAAATCCAAGCAATTTCCTATGAGTTCAGAAAAATCTTTAGGGAATAATTTTTTTAATTTTTCTTGTTTCTGTTTTCTTTAAAGAAGGTAGATAGATGTTATAGAATATTTTTTGGGGGGATCTAGAGGGGGTGTTCCCTAGGGCCGGTTTATGTGTACTAAGATGAATCTACTTGGAACAAGCACCGCTAAGAAGACAGGGGCATCACAGTCAATGGTATGTGACCATCTCTACACGTGGTCACGACACCCTGAGTGAAGGCCGCGCCACCCCACCCATGCAGTGAAGATAAATGTTTACCCCGGGACTCCGGTGAGACCTTATGCTAGAAACTCCTTCCTACCATCTTGCCAATTCGGTTGGTGGTAGAGAATATTGCTTTCACATGATATGTTACGTAAAACTTTAGAGTTCTTAAAAAATTGCATCCATTAATTCTGATCTAGACCAATCTGAAACTACAAACTCTTTTATTTTATTACCTATTATTAGCTTTCCTATATTTAAATATAAACGTGTTGTTTTCTGTGTGTTCGACCATAGTACCAAAATGGCTTCAATTCAAACCTTGCCCAAAACCAACCATGAGGACGAAGAACATTGCTTATTTGCCTTGCAATTGGCAAGTTCTTCAGTTCTACCTATGACCATGCAAGCTGCACTTGAACTTCAAGTTTTCGAGATTATAGCAAAAGCAGGCCCGGGAGCACATCTTTCTCCTAAGGAGATAGCTTCTCAACTTCATACACAAAACCCGGAAGCCCCTTCAATGCTAGATCGAATTCTTCGCCTTCTTGCTAGCTACTCAGTGCTCACTGCCACCGTGGTGACTCATGACAATGGCATAGTAGAAAGAACGTACGGCTTGGCACCCGTATGCAAATATTTCGTTTCGAATCAAGATGGAGTTTCCTTTTCTCCCTTTATGATTCAAACTCAACACAAAGTTTTCATGGAAAGCTGGTTGGTAAATTACATCATGTTCTTGTTACTAGTTAATTTTGTTTACAATGACAGTACTGAGTATACTACATATATGATCGATCACTTGAATCATCTTCAATTTCTCCATAGGTACCACTTGAAGGATGCAGTTCTTGAAGGGGGAATCCCTTTCGACAAGGCTCATGGAGTACATGCATTTGAATATCCTGGTATAGACTCAAGATTCAATGAGTCATTTAATAGAGCAATGTTTAATCATACCACTATTATTATGAAAAAAATACTTGAAATATACAAGGGTTTTGAGCATCTCAAAAAGTTGGTAGATGTCGGTGGTGGGATTGGAACCACGATAAGTATCATCACTTCCAAGTACCCTACAATTAAGGGCATTAACTTTGATTTGCCACATGTTATAGAGCATGCTCCATCTATTCCAGGTATATATAATTTCCTTATTAACTTCAAAAGAACATTCACTATCAGTAAATATGTTTCAATATTGTACTATATCTTACTATATATGAATAGTTAAATTACATGATAGTTGTATAACATGAAACTGAAGACACCCAAGTCTAAAAATTGTAGTATATATCAATACTTGATTCTTTTGTTTGAGTTAGAATCCTAAAGGATCACTTGGTTATTACAGGAGTAAAGCATGTAGGAGGAGATATGTTCACAGGTGTTCCAAAAGAAGAAGCAATTTTCATGAAGGTACATGTCATATATATATATATCATAAGCTATACAATTTGATGTTAGGAATTAAAGACTTAACATTATTTATAAATTATATGCAGTGGATACTTCATGATTGGAGTGACGAATATTGCTTGAAGTTATTGAAGAATTGTTACGAAGCGTTACCTAGTAACGGGATGTTGATAGTTGTAGAAGCAATTCTACCAGTAACTCCAGAGACTGATGCTGCTACTAAAGGTCTGTGTCAAATAGACTTAGTCATGATGACTCAGTATCCTGGAGGCAAGGAAAGGACTGAGAAAGAGTTTGAGGCCATGGCACTAGGAACTGGTTTTGCTGGTATTAGGAAAGTCTGTTGTGTTTGTAACTACTGGGTCATGGAATTTTTCAAAGAGACATGAAATCTCTCTCTTTCCAAGTTGAAATCAATTAATAATCTAGTGAATTGCAAGCACAAGCAATAATCAAATGATGCTTGGTTTTGCTTGAAATGAATAAAGGTGATTAGAATTTGGTTCAGTGTATGTGCTTTAGACACATCAGAAAAAAATGTTTTTTTTTTTTTTCCTGAGAAGAAACGTGATAAAAATATATTTATAGACCAAAGAAAATACAGCAAGAGATCGAGGAGAGTACAAGCAGAACTCTAGCAAAATGTAATTTGAGTATCTTTAATGTTCAGATGTTTAATTACATGTTGTTTATGCTCCATGGTGAACAAAGAGCTTCCTAGAAGGCTAGAATACTAGGATTAGGAAATCTCCTTACCAATCAGTTGCTCCTTTGTATATATGAACTTTCTAATGCTATTGTTGATTAATTAGGTTACAGCATAATAGCAGAAATTTTAATGTTACTTCTTGTGAGCCTCATGCTCTTCACTATCTTGTTTAGTAGTGGACTTTTCACTTAGGTTGCCAATGGATAGAGTTATTTTAGGGTACTGTATAGGAGATGTCTCTTAGATTCAGAGACTAGAAATTGATTTTGGTAAGGGCAAAAATTTGAAGACCTTGTCATTGAGGAAGCTTTAGGAAATTGCAAACTAGAAATGGGGGATGCAAGAAGAAGGGCAAGATGGAATGTTGAGATTCTCGGAATGCACACAAACACACACACACACAAGGATGCAAAACATATAATCAAGAAGAAGATAAAGCAAGAAAAGGAAGCACACAAAGATTTACGTGATTCGGCAAAAATATGTCTACATTCACTGGAGATGAAAATTTCACTATTAGGAGAAAAAATAGTACAACACCCACTCTACAATCTCTCCAACCTATCTTTTACCCCCTCTTTCTGTTTTTTGCTCTAAAGAGAATTTTTCTCTACACCAAAGAGAGCTTAATTTTGGATGCAAGAATGAAGAAGAGGAGAGACCAATTTATAGACAATTGGTCTCTCTACATGGTTGTGCCCATGTGACAGCCATGTGAAGACACATGGTCTTCCAACCACCTCAAGTCTCATGTGCCCATGTGAAGACCTTGTGAAGGCACATGACCTTCCACCTATTTCAAGTCTCACATGTGGGCCTGATCCATAATTACAATAATCTTCACCTTGGCGAGGGCCATCACAAGGCA
This sequence comes from Paratinospora sagittata, assembly GCA_035771175.1. Taxonomy (NCBI): domain Eukaryota; kingdom Viridiplantae; phylum Streptophyta; class Magnoliopsida; order Ranunculales; family Menispermaceae; genus Paratinospora; species Paratinospora sagittata. Next base: position 35,692,186 of record CM069608.1, on the reverse strand, counting down.
CTTGCCAATTACAACAAATCAACATATCCAACTATGCCTCTCGAGGCGCTCAACACTGTAGGATATTGATCAAGTTCAAGCAATGCTCAAACTTGACCACTAGGACTGTCTTCGTCAGCATATCTGTAGGATTATCTTTGGTATCGATCTTCTGTAAAGAAATCTCACTCTCTTCGATAATCTAGTGGACTAAGTGGAAACGAACGTCGATATGCTTAGTCCTGACATGATGCACTTGGTTCTTAGCCAAGTGAATGGCACTTTGACTGTCGCAATGAGCAAGTACACTCTCCACGGTAATCCCCAAGTCACCAATCAATCCTCGGAGCCACAAAGCCTTTTTCACAGCCTCTATCATTGCCATATACTCTACCTCTGTAGTAGACAAAACAACTGTAATTTGCAACATGCACTTCCAACTGATGGGACCACGTGTCAAAGTGAACACGTAACCAGTTGTAGAACGCCGCTTGTCTAAATCACCAGCATAATCAGAATCCACATAACCACTGACAAGTGAACCTATACCACTGTCCCACTGGAAAACCAATCCTACATCCAATATACCTCGAAAATACCGCAACAACCATTTCACAGCATGCCAATGTTGTTTTCTAGGATTTTCCATATACCTACTGACAACACTCACTGCATGCAAAATGTCTAGCCTAATGGACACCATAACATACATTAAGCTACCTACTGCACTAACATATGGAGCATGACTCATGTACTCACGTTCCTCAGCAGTGCTCGGAGACATATCTGCAAAAGTTGAAAATGAGCTGCCAATGGAGTACTTACAAGCTTAGAGTTCTCTATTCCAAACCTTGAAAGCACTTTTTCCAAGTACTTTTTCTGTGACAGATATAACTTGCCCTTTTTCCTTTCTTTATGTATCTACATACCAAGAATCTTCTTAGCTGCACCCAAATCTTTCATCTCAAACTCCTTGCTCAGTTGAGATTTTAACATGTTGGCCTTATCCATGCTCTTAGCAACAATTAACATGTCATCAACATACAAGAGTAAATAAACATAAGAGCCATCAAAAAGCTTCAGAAAGTAGACACAGTTGTCATACTTGCTCCTCGTGTATCCCTGTCTGATCATGAAAGTGTCAAACTTCTTATACCACTGTCTGGGTGACTGCTTAAGCCCATATAAGGACTTCTTCAGTTTGCACACATGATTAGTCTTACCAGCAATCTCAAAACCTTCAGGCTGCTTCATGTAGATCGTCTCATCCAAGTCTCTATGCAAGAAAGCTGTCTTGACATCTACTTGCTCCAACTCTAAATCAAACAATGCAACCAATGCCAACAATACTCTGATAGAAGTGTGCTTCACAATAGGATAAAATACCTCATTGTAAGCCACGCCTTCTCTCTGAGCATACCCTTTGCCAACCAATCTTTCCTTGTATCTTACATTGTCAGAACTTGAATGACCATCTTTCCTGGAATACACCCACTTGCACCCAATTGCCCGTTGACCCTTAGGTAACTTTACAAGTTCCCAAGTCTGGTTCTTCATCAATGAGTCCATCTTATCCTCCATGGGTCATTTCCATCTTTTAGAATAGTTGTTGCCCATTGCCTCCCTGAAAGTCAAAGGATCAACTCCATATGCAGTCAATACATATGCCACCATGTCTTCGAACCCATAGCGAATTGGTGCTTTAATTGTTTTCTTAGCTCTGCCACTAGCTAAAGCCTGTTGCTGCTCCTGCTGCTGGTGTTCACCAGCTCCATCTGTTGTCTCCCCTGCATTACTCTTTGATGTACTTTCTGGAGTACTAAACTCCACCTCTACATAATCACTCTTACCCTCCTCCTAAAAATCTATCTGTGTTTCAAACATCAAAGCAGACTCATCAAACGTCACATCCCTGCTAATCACGATCTTATGCAAATCAAGACACCATAACTTGTATCCTTTCACTCCATCTGCATAACCCATAAATATGGTTTTCCGAACTCTTGGATCAATCTTACTTTCCTTAACATAAAAGTAAGCAGGACATCCGAACACTCTCAAAGCACTGTAATCATCAACGTTATCAGATTATACCTCAAGTGGAGTCTTATAATCAATAGTTGTAGATGGTGATCTGTTCATAAGGAAACAAGTTGTATTCACCGCCTCTGCTCAGAACTCTTTACCCAAACCAACATTGGATAACATACACCGCGTTCTCTCCAGTAGAGTACGATTCATCCTCTCTGCAAGTCCATTCTGCTGTGGTGTTTCCTTAACAGTGAAGTGTCTCTTAATGCCTTCGTCTTCACAAAACTTTGAGAATGTTTTGTTAGTATACTCACCACCATTATCAGTTCTCAAGCTCCTGATGTTTCTACCAGTTTGCTTCTCAATTTTTGTATTTCCTTTCTTGAAGACCTCAAACATTTCATCTTTCCTTTTCAGCATTTTTACCGAGACCATGCGAGAAAAGGCATCAATAAAGGAAACAAAATACCTTGATCCACCAAGTGAGGGAATGGTGGAAGGACCCACACATCTAAATAGATGTAATCCAGAGTACCTCTAGTGCGGTGAATTGCGAGATTGAACTTTACTCTGCATTGTTTTCCGAACACACAATGCTCACAAAAGTCCAACTTCTCAACCTTACTCTTCCTAAGTAAACCTTTCTTGCTCAACACCTTAAGTCCCCTTTTGCGCATATGCCTTAGTCGCATATGCCACAACTTCGTATCTGCTGAGCAACTATTTGTAGACATCGCTACACTGCTTATAATTGTATGTCCTGATAACACATACAAGTTACCAACATTTGTGTTTTTCATAACCACTAGTGCACCTCGGACTACCTTTAGAACTCCACCTTCAGCTACAATTTTGTAGCCCTGTAAGTTTAAAGTACCCACAAAAATAAGATTCTTTTGTAGCTCTGGAACAAGCCTGACCTCAGTCAAAGTCCTCACGACGCCATCAAGCATCTTGATCTTGACTGTTTCTATCCCTACTGTATTACAGGCCATATCATTACCCATAAGAATAGTACCACCGGTCACACTCTGATAACAGGTAAACCAGTTCCTATTGGGACACATATGGTAGGAACAACCTGAATTAAGAATTCACTCATTACATGAGCATCCTACTGTGACTGAAAGGACATTTGCACCATCAGACTCTTCCTCTGCAATCGCTGCATTACTAGAATCTTTTGCTTTTTGTTTTCCTTTACGCTCTGGACAGTCTTTCATATGACACTTAAAGCACTTTAATTTTCTCTCCTTTGATTTCGATCTGAATCGACCTCCACGACCTTTAGACCCATTCTGTTCAGATTTACCTTTGGCAAGCAAGCCTTCACCTGAGCTTTCCCCTTTATCTTCAATAACTATCTTTTTCAACTCCTTAGAGTTCAAAGTGGCTTTGACATTCTCCAAAGTCAGGGTGTCTCTACAGAAGATCAAAGTATCAACGAAGTGCTCATAGGAATCTGGTAGTGAACACAACAAATACATTGCTTGGTCCTCATCACTGAATTTATAATCAACATTCTTAAGAGCCATAAGAATTATACTAAACTCATCGTGATGTTCTCTCATGGAAGTGCCTTCCTTCATCTTCAACATGTGCAACTGTTTGTTCAAATACAACCGATTGGTTAAAGATTTTGTCATATATAAGCTCTCTAATGTTAACCACAAACCCGCAGCTGTAGTCTCATCTTCAATTTCGCGCATGACTTCATCACTCAAGCATAAGAGAATAGCAGTAAATTTTTTTTCCATGATGTCGTCTTTCTCTTCTTTTATTAGCTTTCCAAGCAATGCATCTCTTTCATTTAGCGCCTTCTGCAGCCCGTCTTGTGTTAACAGGGCCCACATCTTTATCAACCAAAGGTTGAAGTCGTTCTTCCCATTGAACTTTTCAATTTTATATCTTGCATCCATATCAACGCTCGACTTTAGTCACTACGTAGATCTCGTCGATACGAACACGTAACAAAAAACAAAACTGAAATTCGACCACAGATGACTTCGATATCAAGAGAACTTCTTGTTGTCGTCGATTGTTTCACCTTGCGTGCTTGCCGTACATATGCTCGGTAACAAAAAAAACTCTAAGGATTTGTACGTGTGACAAAAGAAGGTAAACAAATGGTGGCTGGACCTTTGTTTAAACAAAAATAAATTTTGTTTTATAATAACCAAAGTTTTTTCCTCGGGACTCATCGTTGTTTAATAACAACCACAAAAGGACAAAAAATCTTTTGGTTTTATATTAAATAATTTTCTCCTTACCTTTACATACCAGCGTACGCTGCACATACAAATTCGTCGATCACGCTACTGCGATCAATGTTACAGCAACACGACCAGCACTACCACGTGTTTGTAGTTCACAAGAACCTCGCTCTAATACCAATTTGTTGAGATTCTCGCGGCGGAATACACACAAACACGCACACACATGGATGCAAAATGGATAATCAAGAAAAAAATAAAGCAAGAAAAAAGAAAGCACACAAAGATTTACGTGGTTCGGCAAAAATTCGCCTACGCCCACAGGAGATGAATATTTCATTATTGGGAGAAAAAACAGTACAACACCCCCTCTACAATCTCTCCAACCTATCTTTGTCTTTACACCATCTCTCTGTCTTTTGCTCCAAAGAGAATTTTTTTCTACACCAAAGAGAGCTTAATTTTGGATGCAAGAATGAAGGAGAGGAGAGACCAATTTATAGACAATTGGTCTCTCTACATGGTTGTGCCCATATGACAGCCATGTGAAGACCATGTGAAGATTGTCTTCCAACCACCTCGAGTCCCACATGCCCATGTGAAGGCACATGGCCTTCCACCCACTTTGGGTCCCACATGTGGGTCCGAGCCATAATTACAGCAATTAGAGCAACAATGTATATCAAGCTATCATCAACAATGTCCCTCACGTGGAGCCCCATCTTGCTCATGAAGAACCAGAAGAGAGAGGAGAAGACACAAATATCAATTATGCAAATGAGAAATTTGCAAATATGACAATGACAATAACAAGACTGTTTCTTGTCAAAAAAAAAAAAAAAGGGCACTAAACCCAAAACCTCTTAAAAACCAAGGCTTTGATGCCATATTAAAACCACTTCAATAAAAAGCTATAGCTTTTGGGTGAAGTGGTTTCTAATAAGAATTTGAGGAAATTCTTCCAAAGGAAGAATAAATGGTTGTTTGGGTATCAAATAGTTAAATTAAAGTTTTTTGAATATTACAAAGGAGAAAAGAAGAATCCTAAAATTGGTTTTATAACTCCAAAAAGAAAAAGAGTAAAACTGAAAAGAAATATTGCTTATCTAGCTACCTAAACAAAAAAAATACTATACTACCCCTATGAATACATAGTTATGCTCATAGAAGCCCCGTTAGCTAAAAGTATAATATACGGTTGGAACGACTCATCTAGTAAAGAGGAGATCAGTAGTGATGTTTTTGATTGTGATGGCCATAAGTCTCCAAGCCCTATGGATTTTCTAAGGCCTTCTTTCAATAATATTGGGAAATTGTACAAGATGAATTAATGAGGTGACACAGGAATTCTACCAAGGTGGTGTGATCAATGTGGTGACTAATGAGACACATCTATGTCTAGTTCCAAAAAAAATGTTTTCAAGAAAGACTAGTGAGTTTTTTGTCTCATTAGCTTGGTCGCTAGTCTTTACAAGATCGGCCCTTTTGTCCTCTAATATTATAATTATAGTTCTATTAAAATCGAAAATAATAGAAAAAAAAAAAAAGCATTCATCATGCTTAGAGAAGATTCGGTTCTTGTAATAAAAATATCTTCTGTAAGGAAGATAGTTCTTGTAATTTCCCATAGATTGCTTTCATCACAACATGTTGCAGAATATTATAATTATAGTTTTACAATTTGGTGTCTTATTAGCTATTATTATTAAAGCAACTTGGAGGTGGTGATAACTACTTAATAGACTTTTTCAATATCAAGTTTCTAATGAGCTGTGATGAAGTTTGCCAATGATCCTATCCATGTTTTAAGTACACATATGCTGTTTTCTTGCTCTGTTCAACCAGAGCACTCAAAATGGATTCAATCCAAACCTTGCCCAATACCAAGCATGAGGAAGAAGAAGAAAATTGCTTATTAGCCTTGCAATTGGCAAGTGCTTCAGTTCTACCTATGACCATGCAAGCAGCACTTGAACTTCAAGTTTTCGAAATTATAGCAAAAGCAGGCCCTGGTGCACATCTTTCTCCTAAAGAGATAGCTTCTCAACTTCCTACACAAAATCCAGAAGCCCCTTCAATGCTTGATCGAATGCTGCGTCTTCTCGCTAGCTACTCTGTGCTCACTTCCATTGTGGTGACTCATGACAATGGCCTAGTAGAAAGGAAGTATGGTTTAGCACCTGTTTGCAAATATTTTGTTCCAAATCAAGACGGCGCTTCCTTTTCTTCCTTGATGGTTCAAATTCAGGACAAGGTATTCATGGAAAGCTGGTTCGTAAATTACATTATGTTCTTGTTTACTAGTTGATTTTGTGTGATCACTTGAATCATCTTCCATTCTCTATAGGTACCACTTGAAGGATGCAGTTCTTGAGGGGGGAATCCCTTTCAACAAGGTTCATGGGGTACATGCATTTCAATACCCTGGCACGGACTCGAGATATAATCAGCTATTCATTGAAGCAATGTTCAACCACACCACCATTATTATGAAAAAGATTCTTGAAATATACAAGGGGTTTGAGGATCTTAGAGAATTGGTGGATGTTGGTGGCGGTGTTGGAACCTCGTTAAACATCATCACTTCCAAGTACCCTACAATTAAGGGAATTAACTTCGAGTTGCCCCATGTTATCGAGCATGCTCCATCCTTTCCAGGTATGGCTTCCTTAAGAAGAACACTATTGTAACTTGTTTAATGAGATGATATTAGTATTGCATAAGTTGGCATATAACGTAAAATTAAAGGTAATTCTCAGGAGTGTTGGACTCTCGAGATACCCAAGTCCCGAAAATGGCAGTCGAAATCACTACTTGATTCTTTTGTTTGTGCCAGAATCCTAAAGGATCACTTGGTTACTACAGGAGTAAAGCATGTTGGAGGAGACATGTTCACTAGTGTTCCAAAAGGAGAAGCAATTTTCATGAAGGTATATGTCATATATCAAAAAGCAACATAATTTGATGTTAGGGAGCAATGTGTGTGGTATTCTAACAGTACTTAAAAATATATATGTAGTGGATACTTCATGATTGGAGCGATGAATATTGCTTGAAGTTATTGAAGAATTGTTATGATTCGTTACCAAGTAACGGGAAGTTGATAGTTGTAGAAGCAATTCTTCCAGTAACTCTAGAGACTGATGCTGCTGCTAAAGGCCTATGTTAAATGGATTTAATCATGATGACTCAAAATCCTGGAGGAAAGGAAAGGACTGTTGAAGAGTACGAGGCTATGGCACTAGGAACTGGTTTTGCTGGTATTAGGAAAGTATGTTGTGTTTGTAATTACTGGGTCATGGAATTCTTCAAAGATGTTTGAAGCTAGTTTCTATGCAAGTTGATATGAAATAATAATTTAGTGAAATGCAAGCACTAGTAATCAAATGATGTTTGGTTTTGCTTGAAGTACTGTATAAAGTGATGAGAATTTGGTCAAGTTAATTTGCTTCTGGTACATATAAAAGAATGTATTTTAAAGAGCTATGAGATGTATATATATATATTTATTTTTTTTTGAGGGAGCTATGAGATGTATATTTGACTAGCCTTTAATTAGTGCTAAGGACAAGAATAGCATATTATAAGTGTGAAAAGAAGTAGGTTGATGGCATAGGATTTGTAGATCTTTAATTGGATTGCCAACAATTATTTTTCAAGAAATGTTAGTGTTGAAATTGAATGAGCAGAATGCAATGGAAACAAGAAAGAAAAAAACAATCCAAACACACACAGGTTTACAAGGTTCAGTTTCACTATTTGTGAAACCTACATCCTTGGGCAGCACTTGCTGTCAATCCACTATGAAAGAGATGAAGATTTACAGAGTTACAATAAATTTGTTCTTGGAGAACTTTACACAGCTAATAACTAGCTAGAATGGTAATCAAAACTATGTCTTAACCTGTTACAGAACTCTCCAATATATATATCAGCTAACAACAGTTTCTCCAAGAACCTCAAATCTGTTTTAACTTCCTAACAATTCTAATAACAACCTGCTGTCTTTTATTAGTTGTTGCAGCTGTTACTTTATAGCATATTTAACTAACTCTTAGGTTCTCTCTTTCCTGATTTTGAACCGTACTGCTTCACAGTTAGGTTGAATTATTTTTTTATTTACTTAGTTTTTTTATGATTGGTGTTACTCTCCTTTTATTGGTGTTGTTTCATTTTCTCTCAAATAAGAATAAAACACAAGAAGTAAACAAAGCAATCGGCCAAACAAGCAAATGGGGATTATAATATGCCAATAAAAAGAATTGAACCTACGATACCATGTTGAAAACCATCGAAACCTAAAAACTATAGCTAAAAAGTTCTATTAAGGCACGCAAGTATGGTTTGAAAGGTGCTGTGTTTTTGGACATCAATCAATATAGTATATTATATCAAGTTTGATGAAGAACATTGAAAATATAAATATTAAAGATGGGCTTGTTTTCTCTAGGTTTCTAATATTTCAAGTATTATGTTCTTTTGTGATGCTAACTCTTCAATGGATTTTTTTTGGAGTTATTGCTCTAGAACTTGACAAGAGATCTAATAAATTCTGGGTTTAGATGTAACATATTATTATTCCTTTTCTTCAGATATGTATAAACTTAGAAATCAAATACTGGGACTTGAATTCATACCATCAAATAAGATTATCTTAAATTATGTTCTATACCATCAGATAAATAAATTTATAGACTACATTTCATTTCCTGCACTCAAAAGATCTGAATTGAACTTAGCTAGGCAAGTCAAACCTGGATCTACTTGAGTTTGATTTGTTTATTAGTCAAATCTTTCAACCGCCATTGCATATGAAATCAAGCTAAATTCAAATAAACAGGTGGACCAGTAAAAAATAGTCTTGAGTTGAAAACAATCAAGCTTTGGCCTTTTTGGTTTTTTATACCCGAAGATAACAGAGAAGTGCATTACTTTACTATTAAATGAGCACATATATCACACCAATTTAATTGAAAATTTAATTCAGGGTCATCTTCAATTCAACAGGTGTCATCCCTTTGTTAGTCAAGATATCTTCTGGTAATGAGAAGAGATGATTCTAAATTATTTCCATATGATGCCATACATTCAAACTTTTGGACTTTTCAAAAGAATACTACTGCAAATAATTCTAGAAAGACCTCGTAGCTTCTATCTTATATATAAATATATACATATTGGAAGAGTTGATGAAACAAATACTAGTTGTGTCACTTCAGGGTGTTCAAATTTTAATCTCAATTGCCCTTTAATCACATTTAGAAAAATGGATTTGTTCAAAAACCAGCCTAGAACCTCTGTTGAAGAGGAAGATTGTTGTCAATTTGCCTTGCAATTGTCAAGTGCTTCAGTCCTTCCTATGGTCTTAAGAGCAGTGATTGACCTTGGTGTACTAGAAATAATAGGAAAAGTAGGTTTAGGAGCACATCTCTCTGCTTTAGAGATAGTTTCCAATCTTCCTACTAAGAATCCCGAGGCACCCGTTATGATTGAGCGCATGCTACGCCTTCTTGCTAGCTATTCCGTGCTCACTTTCTCTCTTCGTACCAATGACAATGGTGAAGTTCAACGGCTTTATGGTTTAGGACCTGTTTGCAAGTATTTCATCAGAGATGATGAAGGAGCTTCCATGGCTCCTTTTCTACATATGCTTCAAGATAAGCCCTTTATGGAGATCTGGTAATTAACTACTAATTTGCTTTGCTCAAGTAGCAATATTAGTGTTGATATTTGGAATAATGATCTCTCTTTTTTGTTGTGCTATAGGTATCATTTGAAAGATGTTGTTCTTGAAGGGGGAACTGCATTTAACAAAGCTCATGGGGTGAATCTTGTTGAGTACTTTGCAAAGGACTCGAGTTATGCAAAAGTCTTCAAAGATACCAGCACCGATTTCAACATTGTGATCATCAGAAAGATTCTTGACACTTACAAGGGATTTGAAGGCTTAAAAGTACTAGTTGATGTAGGTGGTGGAACTGGGACAATCCTTAACATGATCATCTCAAAGTACCCTTCAATCAAGGGTGTCAACTTCGATTTGCCTAAAGTCATAGAAAAAATGCCATCTTATCCAGGTTCAAATATTTCTCTTTTTCTCCAAACATGAGTTATAGAATTTTATGATTGTGCAAGTTCTAGTTACATTTTAGGCATTCTTTGAAATGGGTTTTTGATCTGAAGAAATAGGATGTGTTATTTGTTGTAGGAGTGGAGAATGTTGCAGGAGATATGTTTGAAAGTGTTCCAAATGGAGATGCCATTTTCATGAAGGTTAGTTTCATTTCATTGAAATTTTTATATTTATATCAAAGATATCAAATAATATTTTAGTAGAATCATGAAAATTTTCTTTCTTCATCCTCTTTGATTACTAAAACTAGTAGTTTTACCATATTTTCATGTATTTGTGACCATTGAAAACTTATTCTTCAATGTGAAACTGGCAGTGGATACTTCATGGTTGGAGTGATGAAAGTTGCATAAAACTACTGAGAAATTGCTACAAGGCATTGCCAGATAATGGAAAGGTGATTTCAATGGATTTGGTTATTCCACCAATCACTGAATCAATTGCCGCGAGTAAAGACATCTTCCAGTTCGATTCGTTCATCATGACTACTAATCCAGTGAATGAGAGAACAGAGAAAGAGTATGAAGCCATAGCAAAAGAAGCAGGATTTGCTGGTGTTAGAATTGTGGGCTGTTCTTGTAACTATTCTCTCATGGAGTTCTACAAAAATATGTGATAACATTACTTGTAGTAGCTTGATTGTTTCTAATTTTTAAGTTGTAATTCTTAGACTTCTATGAGTTCAGCTTTGTGGGCATGTACTACCACACAAGCATGTTGTTTACATGGGAGTTTTGTTATCAATAAAAGAAATTTATAAACTAAGTTTTATAGAATTTTTCTCCAATAAAAACGACCAATTATATTAATATCTATATACTTTCTCTATTTAAATTTAATATGCAGTTCACGGTAATGATAGAGGAAGAGACTGACTTAAAATAACATGAACAAAAATAATTAAGAAAGATATAACTATTTATAATTTAAATGTTGACTTTGTCTTGGATAGAGTGGACTAAGCAGATTCACGGAGCCGACTCATATTGTTGGGAAAAAGCTTAGTTGCGTTGAGTTTCAAGAAAACTTATTTTGGATTCATGTAACAGTAAGAATTTAACTAGAATACTCTCAAGCTTTTTTTCCCTTAGAGCATGGAAAACATAATCCAAAATATGTCTATCATACTCTTGCTGTAATGAGATATATTTCCTGGAAAACTTAATCAAATGATCAGTATTATATTCATTTTAATCCTTATAACACTCATTATTTTATCTTTTTTGTCATCTCAAACCTGTCAGGTTGGCCTAGATTTCAACCTGTACCAATAATTTTCCCATCTTAACGACCTCTGTCCCAAGGGTGGGATTTTACTTAAAAAAGCCTTGGTATTAATAAGGGTGAAATCTTAATGTATTTTGTGTCATCCTTGCCAATATTCATTGTGGGACTATGGCCCTTCTCCAAAGCGCTTTTGGAGCAAAAACATTTTTGAAGGTATTTGGCAACACCTATTTTTAACTAAATTGAGACAGAAAAAAAATAATTTTTTGCTTTTAAAAGAAGTTGAAAGAGACCAATTTTTTTTAAAAGCTCTGTTTTTAACTAGATATATATATATATATATATTTTACTACATATGAATTTCTTAATTATTGTCCTGTCCAGCTAGCTATTCTAATTTCTATGTTGGCCTACCTTAGATCCTTGACCAAGGGGTACAAAGATTTAACACAAATGATCTATTTGACTTAGCTACTGCTTATAGCTTGTAGTTCAAGAAAGACTTTTCTACCCTAATACAGTACAAGCTTGGCTGCTTATATATTCATGTATGGTGACATTATGAGATAAAGACATATATGCTGACCACTCTCCCTTGAACACTAGAAATTCTGGAAAAGATGATCAGTGTAGATAATAAAATAAAATGCTTTGACTGTTGATGTTATGGTGACATTATGACACAAGGGTTAGGCCATGTAATTTAATCTATAGTTCTTACAATCTAGAGGTCAAAATTGCGGTGTTAGAAATTTCAAACCAAGCCACCTTAGATTAACTTCTATCTAATCTCCAATAGGATAATCTTTGATTGCTAACCACGCAACTTACCACGATGAGCAATGCTAAACCTACTCATTTTAATATCATCAACCTCCACTTATTTCACTATATATATTACTAGATACAGTTGGGCAACAAACAAACACAGTTATAACACAAAACATAGATTTTCCTTCACTTGCACAAATGGATTTGTTCAAAAATCATCCCAAAACTTCTGTTGAAGAGGAAGATTGTTGCCAGTTTGCCTTGCAATTATCAAGTGCTTCAGTTCTTCCTATGGTCTTTAAAGCAGTGATTGAGCTTGGTGTACTAGAAATAATAGGAAAAGCAGGTTCAGGAGCACATCTCTCTACTTTAGAGATAGTTTCAAATCTTCCTACTAAAAATCCCGAGGCGACCATTATGCTTGAGCGAATGCTGCGCCTTCTTGCTAGCTATTCTGTGCTCACTTGCTCTCTAAATGCCAGTGAAAATGGTGAAGTCCAGAGGTTTTATGGTTTGGGACCTGTTTGCAAGTACTTCATTAGAGACAATGATGGAGCTTCCTTGGCTCCATTTCTCCATCTGATTCAACACAAGGCCATCATGGAGAGCTGGTAATTGCAATTCATTTATGAGTTATTGGTAGTTCATGTTTCATCTAAAGCACCATTTTTTTACATTAAAATTTGGAACAGGTACCATTTAAAAGATGCTGTTCTTGAAGGGGGAATTCCATTTACCAAAGCTCATGACATGAATGCAGCAGAGTACCTCAGAAAGGACTCTAGATTTGGCAATGTTTTCAAACAATCTTCTGTGGGTAACAATGCTACAACCATGAAGAAGATTCTTGACACTTATAAAGGATTTGAGAATTTGAAAGAACTAGTGGATGTTGGTGGTGGAGATGGAAGTGTTCTGAATATGATCATTTCTAGGTACCCTTCAATTAAGGGCATCAATTTTGATTCACCTCCAGTGATAGAAAAAGCACCATCCTATCCTGGTAATCCTAATTCCTAATATTGAAATTTTCATGTTTGTAGAAATGTTACATATAATATATACTTCCATATTTTTTTTTTTAGCAGAAACAGTATGGATTATATTGATGATAAAATGGTTGGATCAACCTGATTACACAAAACTGTACACACTACCGCCGAAAAATTAACAAACAAACATGGCAAAACCACATAGATTAGCCCAAGGAGACCCCCAAGAGAGCACCTAGATACAAAACAAAACTCTACCCCAACAACCGACCAATCCGATAGAGAAAAACCATCCGCCAGATTGGCTGTGAAAGCCCAAGAGCTGGCAGTGAGTTTCATAGACTCCCATAACTCGCTCTGTTCTCTAGCTCGACCATGAAACGCCCTCTCATTCCTTTCCAACCAAATGGACCACAATGTGGCAAAAGAAGCAATCGTAGCCGCTTCTTTAACCGCACTAGAAACTATAGAAGTGTGTGGCAAAGGAAAGTATTCGTCCCAATTGAGAGGGCAGCGGAATATATACTTCCATATTAATTGATCTTTGATTCAGATTTTCTATATTTTGATCTTGAAGAAACATGACAACTTATCGTAGGTGTGGAGCATGTTGCTGGAGATATGTTTGAAAGTGTTCCAAAAAGCAATACCATTTTCATGAAGGTTAGTTTTGATTCACTGAAATTGCTTCACCCTCCTATTTAAGCAAAGAGATTGATACTCATTAATTTTTTTATTTTTTTTTACATTAAAACGATTGATGTCAAGGTCTTCGATTACTAGAACTCTGGTTTAATAACAATACAGATTTCTTAAACTATCAATTAGAACTAGTTATTTTATCAGCTTCTCATGTATTGAAGACAATCAAATACTAACTCTCCGAAGTAAAACCGGCAGTGCATACTTCATGGTTGGGATGATGAAAGCTGCATAAAATTGCTGAGAAATTGCTACAACGCGCTGCCAGAGTATGGAATAGTGGTGGCTGTGGAATATGTTATTCCGACGACCTCTGAGTCAATTTCGAGAAACAAAAGCATCTTACAGTTCGATGCGTTTGTGATGACTATTAATGCAGTGAAGCAGAAGACACTTGAAGAATATGAAATCTTAGCAAAAGAAGCTGGATTTGCTGGTGTTAGAGTGATTTGTTATGCTTGTAACTATTCTCTCATGGAAATCTACAAAACTATGTGATATCATATCCCTTGCTTCAATTTATGTACCTAGTGAATTTTGTTTTGAAGTTGCAGTTCTTGCACTTACATGTCTTCAGCTCTGTGGACAGCTTTTACCAGAAGGCATCTTGTTTACATGTATACTTGTTATCAATAAAAAGAAATAAAATTTAGCATACAGTTCCTCATTACGTAGATTGTAGATTACTAGTCTATTGTTTTGTACATGAACAAATAATGAGAATGGCATTGGTTTTAAAAGATTTTGATGCGAAATGCTTTTTGTTTTAGTGGGTAATAAGCTAATTAAACCACCAACTCAAGCCATTATAGTAAGAAGACATGAAATTACATTACTCTAATTATTAGTAATTATACAGCCGCAAGGTTCGATTAGCCACCCCTAAACTTTACCAACTTACGAAGTTGTCATTTTCCAATAAATTTTTAAATATAACAAGATATATGTGAAACATTCTTTGAAACATACACAAGAGTTGGGTTATAGCCATTAGATATACCCAGTTCACTTTTTTTTTTTTTTTATCTTGTTTATAAATTATTTTTTTCCTGTTCTTTATCATTATTCTATGTCAATACAAACAGACGGATTCATTAGCCTGCGTCATTATATATCAATACAATATCAAGATTTGGTTGATCTAAGTTCATGCAATTCATTTGAATTTTAGTCAAGTCAATTTGCGAATTTGAAATTTAAAGAAATAAAAAATAAAAATTCCTGCAAAACAACTAAGAAAAAAATGAAGGAAATGTTAGATAAGATTATTTTTTAAAATAAAAATAAAAATTCTCCTTATGGAAGGAGAAATGTGTTGTCTATGGTCACTGTAGATAGACATTTTACTATTTTCTTTTTGTCATTTCAAACCAAGATCAAATTTTAGAAGATATTTATTTGTTTTGCTTGCTACAGTTTAATTTCTTAAATGTCTCTTCTACTATTTATTCTAATTTCATTATTCTCTTACCTTGGATCCTTGACCAAGGTAAATGCTTTTAGGATGGACCCATTTGACTTAGCTTCTGCTCATAGCTTATAACTCAAGAAAGATCGTTGCAACAGAATATAATCACAGTTTTGACTCATCATAATGTGGTGACATTATGACATAAGGACCCTTTATTGACCAACTACTCTCTCCTATAGACTAGATCATATGGTGACATTGTGACAAAAAGGGTAGGCCTGAAGGATTGTACTTATTATCTACAGGTCAAATTTAACATTTTCCTAAGAAATTTCAAACCAAGCCACCTGATGAAGATTCCCTCTTGTCTCCAGCAGGGAATTCTTGCTTGATAATCACGCAACTCGGCCAATAAAGGATTGTTCTTACTATCTACAAGTCAAATTTAACATTTTCCTAAGAAATTTCAAACCAAGCCACCTGATGAAGATTCCCTCTTATCTCCAGCAGGGAATTCTTGCTTGATAATCACGCAACTCGGCCAATAAAGGATTGTTCTTACTATCTACAAGTCAAATTCAACACTTTCCTAAGAAATTTCAAAGCAAGCCACCTTAGCTTCTAATCTCCAGCAGGGTATTCTTGCTTGATAGCTCTTATTCATACATATATATGTAGAAACATGGTAGAGTTGGGGATGAAACAAACACAATCATAAATTGAATCACTTCAGGGTGTTTTCAGTCTCAATTTTCCTTCACATAAACAAATGGATTTGTTCAAAAATCAGCCCAAAACCTCTGTTGAAGAGGAAGATTGTTGTCAATTTGCCTTGCAATTATCAAGTGCTTCAGTTCTTCCTATGGTCTTGAAGACAGTGATTGAGCTTGGTGTACTAGAAATAATAGGAAATGCAGGTTTAGGAGCACATATCTCTACTTTAGAGATAGTTTCAAATCTTCCTACTAAGAATCCTGAGGCGCCCATAATGCTTGAGCGCATGTTGCGCCTTCTTGCTAGCTATTCCGTGCTCACATGCTCTCTACAAGCCAATGACAATGGTGAAGTTCATAGACTTTATGGTTTGGGACCTGTCTGCAAGTACTTTGTACGAAGCAAAGATGAAGCTTCTATGGCTTCTTTTCTCTGTACGATTCACGACAAGGTCTTCATGGAGAGCTGGTAAGTATTCATTTACTGGGTTTTATCTCTCTTGATATAAATATTGGTATCGTTGGTAGTTTTAATGGTTAACAAGCAGAGGCCCGACAATGCATATCAAGTGAATATATAGGACACTAAAATTTGTGACAGGTATCATTTGAAAGATGCTGTTCTTGAAGGGGGAGGAGTTCCCTTTAGCAAAGCCCATGGCATGAATGGACCAGAGTACCTTGGAAAGGACTCGAGATTTGGCAAAATTTTCAAACAGTTCACTGTAGATTATAACATCATAATCATGGAGAAGATTCTTGACACTTACAAAGGATTTGAGAGTCTGCAAGTACTAGTAGACGTTGGTGGTGGAGACGGGAGTGTCCTTAACATGATCATATCCAAGTACCCTTCAATTACGGGTATTAATTTTGATTTGCCTAAGGTGATAGAAAAAGCACCATCCTATCCAGGTATATATAGCTTCTCATATGATCTTAATTTTCAGGCTTTGATCACCATGTCTTGTTTGTTTTCAACAACACTTGGATTTTGATCTTGAAGAAACATGTTGATTTATCTCAGGTGTGAAGAATGTTGGAGGAGATATGTTTTTAAGTGTTCCAAAAGGCGACGCCATTTTCATGAAGGTTAGTTTTGATTCATTTAAATTGATACATATATGTTCTACCTTCAAAACTTCCCCAAAAATATGTTTTTTTTTTTTTTGTTGGCACTGAGAAACTATGAAGATTTCATTAAGCCTAGAGATTAATTGATACCAGAAGTATTTATTTTAATGATAAAATGATCGGTGATAAGGTTTTTTATTACGAGAACTCTGATTTATACTGCAAAATTTAGTTGTCCTAACACAAAATTGAACACTAACTCTTCAAAGTAAAATTGGTACTACAGTGGATACTTCATGGTTGGAATGATGAAAGCTCCTTAAAGTTACTGAGAAATTGCTATAAGGCACTTCCTGATTATGGAAAAGTGATTGCTGTTGATGTGATTATTCCAGCCGTCACGGAATCGATTACTGCGGATAAGTCCATATTCCAGTTTGATTTATCCATGATGACCATAAATATGGAAGGAAAGGAGAGGACACAAAAAGAATTTGATGCTTTGGCGAAAGAGGCTGGATTTTCTAGCATGAGAGTGGTGTGTTGTGCTTGGAACTTTTCTCTTATGGAATTTTACAAAACTATGTGATACCATCTTAAATGCTTGATTTGAAATAACTTTCCTGGATTCAGGTGAGTTATTTTTCTTTCTGCTTCAGCTTCATTTAACTTAATTTTTACATTGGTTGTAAACAATATTGAAGTTTTTCTTCTATGATACCATGTTAAGTAAATCTTGTTTTTCCTAATTTTCAACTCAACTCAACTAAGTGTTTTTCTAACTAAATGAGTCTAAATGAGTCGGACACATGAATCCACTTCCTCTACTCTACTCGATCAAGGGCTAAGTTGACATGCGGGGTCCTAGCCCTTCATGTAGTCTAATATATTAGATTCATGACATATAGTTGTTCTGATAAAATTTTACATTAACCATCAGCTACCTAACACAATCCTACTCCTTTTTATGGGCTTGAGATCGCTATTGTGTTTAAAGATATACAAATATACTTAGCACAGGTGGAGTTCTTATTTTCCATAATTACTTCTCCAAAGTTCTGCATGCCTTGTAGTTAATTGGTTCCAAGGTTCCTGGAGTAACTTCTTAAGGTGGAGATGAATGAAATGAAGCAACAAAGTTGTAGTTAGATGGAAACTAGCTATGAAGCACGCAAGAATTTACTAGGCCACTGAAGAAAGATTTTTTTTTTTTTTTTTTTTTTTCTTCTTTGAGGTCAGCAGCTAGCTATAAACACAGCTAGCTAGGTTACATCCCCCCTAATTCCTCTAGAGCAGGGCAACAAACACTCAAGTACGCTGTTGGCCAACAAGTGGTGAGAGGCTACTAAAGAAAGAATAAATTTTCATAGATTCAGAAATCATGCTTTGAAAATAGTTTACCATTAACATGAAATTAGTTATTGGTTTTCCCAGTTTATTTATTCTTTCACCATGCCTTACATATCCTGTAATTTATCTACTCATAAGATCAAACTAAAAAGGCATTCACTTTTACGGGCATCTAATAACAGGGTGTGTAGACATCTTTACTGAAAGCACAGAGATTAATTGCAAGCAAATGGTGCTTAAACAAGGACATACATATTGGTAGATACAGTTGTTTTCAGGATAAAGTACAATGGCTTGATTCATTCTCTCAGTTAGAAACTTAGAAGCTTATTTGAACAAAAAAAAGGAAGAATCTCGCATCTCTTACTCAATACTTCAAAATATTTGGCTGCTAGTTGCTGCACAAACTAAGCGAGATCGTGTCACCTCGAAACCCTCTCCTTTGGTAACGAATATAACTTAAACGGCCTTCTTAACTTCCAATTATATCTTTGTAAGTGTCCTGTACTTTCTGTATCAATGTTTCCCTGGAAATACCCTTTCTTTTGTTAAAACTTTTAATCTAACTTAATTATAGATCACAAAAAAAAAGGATTTGAACCAAATTATCTAAAAACACTTGGCCAAAAAAATTATTTAAGCTTACCTGTCTGGCTTGAAAATCAGGTTCTTATAAGCAAACCACTGCAGAAGTGATAAGATTCAAGTACTTGTTTCAGTAGGATGAAATAAATGGAGAAGAGAAGATATGTTAGATTCAAGTGCAGTGCAATGCAGTGTTCTATACACTACTCAATGGTTTCTTCACAACTAGAAATACCATACAAACTTGGCCATAAAAACCTAGTTGTCTCACTGAAAAGCTAAATTTTCGGGATCACCGGCTTCATCTGCACTATGTAAAGATCCAAATGAATATTAATCAGTGCTGAATAAGTTTGGATTCGGGTTTTCATAGTTGAGTAATAAAGGATCAGCCAAAACATTTTAGGGGAAATCTTGCATCAAAGCCTTCTCTACTTGTCCAGAAAACTGCCTAAATGATAACTTAGTATTATTAAACATTGAGTAATTTTCTTATAAGCATGAATAATTCTCATGCTAGTGAGCATCAATGATAATGAAACTGGTCACGGAGGTTAAAAAGGCTGAATAAAAGTAGAGGAAACTTACCCCTGTATAGCCGATTCCTACGAGTTCAAGAACTCCTGGAACTAAAGGAAGCCTATCAATTGCCTGTACAAACAATAAAGCTCATCTCTCAATTGCCTCTCAATAAGTTATTTAACTGAATTACTTGATAAAATCTCAAGGCACAAAAGGTTTCATCTTAAATCATCTTCAAGTTCAGTATATAATGTGCATTAATGTTCCTCACCGAGATCATCCCAGATGACGCCCACACGGCAATGACAATAGAAAATGCAAGAGACGTCACGGCATACTTATCTTCCAGCTTTTCCCACTGCAAAATTGCTTCAAATTAGAGCCCAAAATGCTCATGAAACAATAATGTGAAAACTAAGGTGGATTCTACTGAAAATGAAAGCATTTGTTTAACATTATCAACAAGTCAAAAGATCTCAAGAAGCTATGAAGGACTTTTACTTACCGCTTCTTGAATGGTTTTAACAATCTCTGGCATCTCATCAGCTGCAACTTCCGCTGGAGCGTCTCCGGTGGCCATGGAAGCAACATTTCGAGCAATCCTACGGCCTGGAACAATATAATTCAATCAATAACACAATTCCAAAACATGATCAGTATGTCCAAGTTGAGGAGGGGCTATACTTACAATAAGCAGTAGTCTTCCAGGGTGCGCGGTTCGAGGAAGACACCAGTGGGGGAGGGAGTGTCGGGAGGGTGACACATTGCGTCGGTGAAGTTGCCGGAGTCTGGCGAGGGGCTTTTCCATCAATGAGAGTGGATGAAGAATAAAGGGAAAAGGTAGTTGAGGTTGAGGCCATGGCTTCTTAAACTCCTTCCTTAACAAACAACTTTTCTTTTCTTTTCTTTTCTTTTCTTTTCTTTGTTTGCAGTGTTCTTCAGGTTCTGTTGGATGGATAATTTGAGTGTGTTGAGATCCTTCTTCTTCCAAGTCTTGAGAAGTGTACAACCACTCAATTCTCTTGCTTCTGGATAGTGCTGACTTGGCTGGTTGGATAGGGGTTTTAAGGGTTATAATTGGATAACTTGCCTCACTTGGGTCCCATCTTTTTTAGTAGCCTTTCTTTTGTTATCCGCACTAACTTCTCACTGCTCAAAGCTGCTGATGCTCGCAAGTTTTTGCAGATTTCCTATACTTTGGAGCATCAAGATTTATTGTAGGAAAAAATTTTACTATAGCTTTGTTATGTCAACTAAATTTTGTAAATAAATAGTGACAAATGTCAGAATCTTACAATAAAATAATGAAGATTTTCATTGACTTCTTGTTATTTATGGAATTGAGATTGAGCCAATTCCAATACCAAATTAATCATTCAGAGGACTTCAAAATGATTTTATATTTTTTAAGGTCAGATTTGAACTAGAGAGCTTCTGCTTCCTGAGACTTGTTCATGTAGATAATTTTGAGAAATTATGATCAAACTACCACTTGAGTTTTGAAATACTCTTTCTCTGTTGTAGAAAAAAGAATTGAAGCAGAATCTAATACAACAGATTATATATAAAGACTCTTTATCATCAGCAACTAAAAGCTCTCTCATAAAAGACACCTACTCACGCTCTATCTGTATAGTTACATGGCTGATGTTATACTCCCTCCTTATATACTCTATCACCTTGTCCAGTGCCATATCGGCATCGGCATCGCGTCTGATCTTGACATGGCACGAAAACAAAATCTTCCCTACAGTTATGGCCCATATATGCAATTCATGAATTGCAACCACCTCATCGATCTCGCAAAGACCCTTCTCGAGTTTTGTAGCATCAATCTCCCTCGGTGTGCTCTCCATTAGTACTTCCAATATGCTTCGCAGCATCCTTATAGTTGTGCCCAACACAATTACAGAAAAGATGAGTGTGCATATAAGATCAACTATCTTGTACTCTGGGTTGTACCATATGATTCCACCTCCAATCATCACACCTATGCTCTGGATGGAGTCACCGAGAACATGAAGATAAGCCCCCTGAACATTGATGTTCCGTTGCTTCTTTTCTTTACGTGTGACTGTTGATTCTGAGCATTCTGATGCAGGTTTAAGCAGCGGCTCTGCAAGATCTTCATGGACATCATCATGCTTGTGCTCATCAACGTGCTTGTGGTGGACCTCGTGATGCTCATGTCTGGTAATGCTTATTCCGTGGCTATGGCTATGGCTATGGCTATGTCCATGAACATGATCGTCGTGACTGTGAGAATGATCACCATGACCATGATCATCTTTTCCATGTGCACCATTACCATGGCCATGGCCATGGCCATGGCCTCCATGTCCATGATCATGACCCAATAAAACAGCCATGATGATATTAACCACCAAACCGAAAGCGGAAACAATGAACATTAGACGACCCTTGACCTCACCACCGTTATTGATGAGCCGAGCAATAGCTTCATAAACTAGAATACCAGCTAGGAGCCAAATCATCTGGATGGAAACGAGAGCTCCAAGGATCTCAATCCTGAAGAAACCATAAGATTGACGAGGGGTCGCTTCCCACCCTGATGCCCACAAAGAGAAAAGAGAGATAGCAAAAGCAGCAACATCAGAGAGAAGATGAGCAGCATCAGTCAAGATTGCCAAACTATTAGCTTTAATCCCACCAACGACCTCTACCGTCATGAAGATGACACAAAGTACAACAGCCATACAAAGCTTCTTCATAGACGCATAGCGCTCTTTAGCATCATTGGAGTTGGTTCCACCATGAGAGAGACCACAAGCTGCACCACCACATATCTTGCTACCTGCTAGGCTTGGATTTCCAACAGGCACATCCCCACTTACTTCAATGATATGCCCAGGTTGAGGATCTTGAATTTCCATCTGAAAGCACACAGCATCATCATATTAAATTTATGTCTTTTTTTTTGTACTCTGGATATATCAATCTTCTTACTACTATTATTGCTAGGTAAATGAATTAATAAAGGACTGAAATGAAAACAGTTACAACAACCAGACATAACCAACGCTTGAAGTATCCCTATTACAAAGATCCTGTAATTGATTGGGGATATTGGGGGGAAATGCAATCCTAATAGGACCAAAGTGACTCTGTATACATCATTGGTTTAACTGAAGACTATATTCGCAAAAACACACACACACACCTTACGACTGTATTTATTGCTTAAGAAGTTCAAATGAACAGACAAAAGGACCATAGAACTAACCTATGGTTCTATTTCAAGGCAAAACCAAAAGGGTTGCAAGGAAGTGAACCAATTAACAAAATAAAGAAAAAATTTCAACAAAAAGTAGTGAGAAATTCTAAAAGATCATTCAAACTACCAACAAAATATACCTCAAAAATTGAAAAAATAAAATAAAAGCAGATCTCACTGTCGAGCAATAAAACTTAGAAACAGTCTTGCATCAGTAAATGCAAATCCAAAGCAGCCTAACATAAATTTTAAACCTAAATACTAAAAACTCTGAGCATAATAACAATGGAACATACTCATTTCTAGAAAGCTAAAATCATCTAAAGTAAGCTTTTTTCTATTCTTTCCAGGAAAAAGCTGTTCCTAATCAAAACAAATAGATTAAAAGAATTTAAAAAAAAAAAACCCTATTCCTTAATAAGAATCCAAATGATACTTATCCCTGCATCACAAGAACATTAGCATAACTAGATTCAACCAAAACCTCATGAACATAATCAGATACAAAATCAACAACAACAGCAAAATATCAACATCACATTAAAGATCAATATTTCTGCACAAAAAAAAAACCCTAACTAAACAAATAAATAAAACCAACAATCCAAATACACATGTTCTCAACTTCTGAGAGAAAACAAAATGTTAAAAAAAGAAGAAGAAAGATTTGAAGGTAAGAAGAAACGTACCAGAGATCTCTCTATCTTCATTTAATCTATGAAAAGGATAAGGATTTTAGAGAAGAGAGCGATAGAACAAACGAGAAGAAGAATTAAAAAGAAAAAGAAGAAGAAGAAGAAGCGATTCGCGGAGCTAAAGAAATCCGGCGAAGAGTTAACGGCGCTGGCGCCGGATTGAATGCAGCTTGATTGATGCCGGCGGCGTCGTTTCCCCGTGACGTCGCAGCCGGCGGCGAGTAGCAGCAGTACCGAGAGAGGAGACCGTGGATCGTATCTCTTTCAAATCTCTCTCTCTTCAATTTTTGTTTGTATATATGATGGAGAGGCTCTACTTCTAGAATTGCCGTAAAATAATACCATTTATTTTTATGTTTTTTTGGAGAAGAATAATTTATTTCCTCAACCCAACCCTTCCCTGAAAATTCGGCCCGGACGACCCATAGACCCAAACTCGGCCCGGACGACCCATAGACCCAAACCCATTGCAAACTCGCCACCTCTTAAAATATCAAACCGTTCGTCTTAAGGCACCGTTGATAAAAATAATAATATTAAGAAAAAGAAAAATTAATATAATTATAAAAGTACAGTTTTAAATTTTAAGATTTTAATAAAATCTTGATGAGCCTTGGGAGATTGATTAATATACTTTTTCTAAAAGATATATTTATTTTTGTGTGTATATCAAGAGGTTAATATAGGAATCAAAAATATAAAAATAAAAATAAAAATAATTAATATATATATATATATATATATATATGATGGCCAGAGTCATCTAAAAAAACAATGGAGGGGGAGTTGGCAGGTGAGCGTAAATCTTGACTAATACTAATATTCTTCCCATTTAACTATATCTAAGCTTTCTTTGGGGTTGGTTTTTTTTTTTTTTTAATTGAGAGACAAAATTCTTCCATCAAGATAAAATGCATTACTGATCTTGTTATATAATTAATGTTTACCCCCAATTTTTTATTTTATTTTCTTTTTATAAAACAAAGAGGACCACTTTTCCACCCTTTCATTTATTTAACCAAGCTTTTTTTTGTTTTTGTTTTTATTTTTATTTATTTATATATTTTTATGAAACTTATGCGCCCCTTTTCTATATCAAGATACATTGCAATGGGAACCTTTGGACCCCAAAGTCTCAACTGGAGGGAATACTAATATCCATGCTAGAATATCTCAGTATATTGGTATATTCAAACATTATTATAATAAATTGCTAAAAAATATTATAATATAACATAATTTTTGTAATATTTTGTGCACAAGGTCAATTTAACACAACAAAAAAAATAAAAAATCCTCATTTCTTTTCAGTGGTCAATCCAAAAGATAGTTCCAACCTCGACCAAAGATTCTGAAAAGGGCATAGCATATAATGCTAAAACTATGCACTTTCACACTCACCCCACAAAAATTTTAGTCTAACTTGGTTTTCTTACAAAAAATTCACCAAGTTATCTCCATCATATAAAATTATCTAAATAAAATTTAATTAGGTTAAATATTATTTTGAGTACGAAATTAAATGAGTTTTACAATAATAAACATATGAGTAATGTTAAAAGGACGTTGGGTGTCAAAACTATTTTTTGACGTTGACACTCAGTCTTCTTTAGATATTAGGGATTTTGTACAAAACATGCGCATTTTTAGAACATTCAAAGGAATTGGGTGCCAACATCGAAAAATAGCGTTAGTACCCAGTTTATATAAAATAAACAATATGTAATAGCAAATTCAAAGAAGACATCTTTTTCAGTATCAAGCCATAATAATAGTAGCACACCCATAAGTAGTAATCACTTTTACAAGAACACATTTCTTCTTTGCGTTTTTAATTGTGCAAAATGGAATTTGCATTTTCTTTCTGTGACTACGTATTGCTGCTGTTTTTAATTAACTTATGTCACACGTGTAACGTGTAACATATGATATTAACTACATGATTCCACTTTCTCTACTCTATGAAGGGCTAAGTACTCAATTCTTGATGACATTGCAGGCTTGTAGCCCTTTGTGTAATTTGATTTATTAGATCCATATATATAATAATTGATTTGATAAAGTTTTTTCCATAGGCTATCAACTACCAAATACCGTGTGTATTTGTGTGTTTTAGGGGTTTGTCATAAGATTATTATAATTCTCTATCTATGAGAGTACGTCCTATTAATATTGTCATAAATTATTTTAAAAAATATGCAAGCACAGAGATCTCATGTACATAAGCCCACATAGAAACGGGTCAAAGGCCCAAAGACAAGTGGGCAAAAGCCCTCACAATAAGGGTCACGGCCCTTTGGCCCGTAGCAAGGGCATGGAGACCTAACAACCATAGTTTCCTTATTATTTTGTTGCCAGGAGGACTTGAACCTATTCCACTTAGGAAAGGAGGGATGATGACAATAGTTGAAAGCAACAACCGTTAGTTGACAGACTGATTGTATTTAAAAATATGTAAATACACTTAACATAGACAACATTGTCAACGATCAATCATGAACCCCATCCTGCACGTGAAGAGCTATAAGAGAAATAAAGAAGAGAAATACCAATAACGAGACTTAAACTCAAGACATCTTACAAAACTAAGATTTTGATACAATATTAGAAACCACTCAACCTAAAAATTATAATTATCCGATAAGGGTCAAATAATACATATTAAGCTATTATCAATATTCCAAACAGAACGTTATCTTTATCTTTCGTTATCTTTATCTTTCACTATCCTTTGTTGTGATAAAAAGAGGGTCACGAGTGTCCTTTCTTACTGAAATTTCTCAATCACTTCGATCAGTTCTTTTCACCTCCATGTAATTGGGTGGGTGGGGACGCATAATTCACATGTTACTAAAAGTCTGCTATTCATGCTTTAGCCTACTTTTCTTTTCTTTTCTTTTATTTTTTCTTGCTTTGGAATGATGTTCAAAGACATCTTTCATACCTTGGGGACAAAAGATAGTTATGTGCATTGTTAGAGAGATTGAGAAAGTGACCGAATAACATTGGATTAATCCTTTATGGATCTAAACTTATCCCACCTGATAATTTTGTGTTTTTTTGGATAGTTGAGGTTATTCTATTGGTATTTCATTCACTGATGATACTTAGACACTTGGGATACATGTACTGCACTATCCTTATTATTTTGCAATGAATAATGCTATATAAACTTGTAAAAAGAAAAACCGCTCAATGGTGAAAATCATGCCTCATTAATCATATGAAACCAAACAATATTATAATATAATTTTTGTAATATTTTGTCCATCAAGGTTAATTTGACAAATTAAAAAATGATCCTCATATCTTTTCAGTGGTCAATCCAAAGCTAGTTTCAACCTCGACCAAGGATTAATTCTGAAAAGGGTATTGCATAGAATGCTAAAATTATGCACTTTCACACTCACCCAACAAAAAATTTACTCTAAACTTGGTTTACTTACAAAAAATTCACCAAGTTATCTCCATCAAGTAAATCATCTAAATAAAATTTAATTAGGTTAAATATTATTTTGAGTACTAAATTAAACGAGTTTTACAACAATAATCATATGAGTAATGCTAAAAGAACGCTTGGTGCCAATGTCATTTTCTGACACTGACTCTGAGTCTCTTTTAGACGTTGAAAATATTATGCAATACGTGTGTATCTCTAAAACATTTAAAAGAATTGAGTGTCAGCATCAAAAAATAATATTGACACCCAACGTACTATTTTTATATAAAATACATAATCCTTTGAATACTAAACTGATGAGTTTTGCAATGATAAATAATAGAAATCAAGAAAATCAAGCAAGGTGTTTGATGAAATTCCTGACAAGATTGCCATAAATTTGTAAAAGGGATTCTTCATGATTGATGCTTTAATCTTACCCAACACAGCAAATTAAGAAGAAAATTTAACAGAGAAAATGATTCTGGATCAGGTAATAAGTAGTACAAGAAGCTTGGAGCAGTAGCAATTCAGGACTTTTAAATGTATGTTTGATGGGTTGGTTTGCAAACTTAATTACAACTAAAGACCGGCAAAAAGAATCTATGAATACAGAGCACACCAATCTTGATTGATATTTTTGAGAGTCAAGCTAGCCTTTGGAACTTTACATGAACTGTATAAATAATGCCAGCTTTTCCATAAGACAACTTAGCTTGTGAGCATATAAAACTTTTTTTAATGGAAGCTGGTGGGGACCTGATGTCCTTACAAGCACACACGTTGATTGCATGAAAAAGTTAAAAACTTTTATTAATTAATGAAACATGACTTTGTGTTTTACCAGTAGTTATCTTTAATTGCATTGACTCGCTCTCATTCTTTTATTACTTTGAGGGACTAGCACAAACTCAGTTGATGTACCTTGTAAGTCCTTAAAGATTATTTTAAAACCATCCAATATATACAACTTTAGAATGATTGAAAGAAAGGACTTAGGTGCATAAGTATACCAACAAACTTTGGTGTCTTAAGTTCCGTCGCCTTAATAGAGTAACTAAGGATTATATGAGGAAAATGCACTCAAATACCTGAATTTCTTGATCAACATAAAGTCATCTAATCAACTTTGAATGTGTTGAATCACATGTCAATAAGTAATTTAATGCAATTCAAAAGTGATAGGTGATTTTGCATCAATTACAGTATACCTATAGAATACATTTTTTTAGTCTCCCGAGCATTTTCCTTGGATCCCTAATTACCTCTCAAGAGATAAGGGGCGTTAAATTATTAGCATGTTAACGTACTCTTTTACTTGAGCAATGCTAGAAAGATTAAAAATTTCACACCATTTACTACAAATTAATGTCACGTCAACTTTATGACTTAAATTCATCCAAATAATACAATTTTTAATAAAAAAAAATTTAATGTGGAAGCTGTTCAAATCAAATTTATAACAATTGGTATAAAGTTTTTAATTTCTTTAGCATTTTTCTTCATACTTTATGTCAGAAAATTAAGAATATATATAAAGGATTGTGTTAGGTAGATATGGAACAAGGACTTGTTAGAAAGATAAGATCTCATATTTTTTGATTGTGCATATTAGCCTATAAGCACATGTATATATGGGTGCATATCCGAATGAATAACGTGAGAGTCCACATTTTCCATGCATCTCTATCCTCATGTCCTTACGTAATTGTTCCCTCATAAATGCCATCTCCTTGTTGGAAACCTATGGCATAAACAAACTAATTTCTCATTAATTAAGTTTCTCTACTTCCAATATTAATTATTTATAGAAATTAAGTATCTTGGGAAATATTAATTAATTTTCAAGTTCTCATCATTGAATCAATAAATAAAGGAGTAATTATTAATTAATAAGAAGGCCGGTTAATAAGAAATATTTATATTACAAAACTAACCATACATGCTATGCAAACTTCAATTATGTTTTGAATACACTATTAATTACTTTTAATATGTAAAATGTTTAAATATATGGTGAATAAGTTAATGGTTAACCCATTAGAGATCTGACCCGTTCTAACTTGTGGGGTGTTCAGATACATGATAAAAAGATTGACGACTAACTCATTCAAAACCTGACTCATTTTAACCCGTAAAGTGTTTAGATACATAATAAATAGGTTGACGACTAACCAACTCGTTCATTCATCATGACTCAACTAATTCTCACGTCAATAAAGAATTTATCATAAATAATAAAGCTAAAAATTACTAATTAAATTAACCTGACTTGAAAATCAGCAACCTCTATAGCAACCTCTATGCCCCGTACTATGAACCTATGTCGCGCCTTCTAGCCAAACAAACCCCTACCTAATACAATTTTTCTATTATATTTGAAAATGACTAAGAGGGAAGAAAATAAAAATAAAAAACAAAAAAGTAGTATTGAGAATTGAATCATTGAGTTTTGAATAGAATTTATGCGTGGGAGAAAGAAAAAATAAAAAGAAAGAAAAGAAAGAGACGTATTTGTCATTCATTCATTCATTCATAACATTCCATCAAACACAATCAACCAAAACGAGATGATTCCTCAGATATCCAACTAAGATTCCACTTATAAGACACAATATGCCACGTTCCCCATCCTAAAAAGCTCTCAATAACCACATAATGGCACGTGGCCTGCATCTAATAAAGGCAATTAGGCATATGGCCGACATGCAACATAGACAATTAGGCACATGAAAGGGAGCGTTCGATTTTCGTCTCATTATATTATATTAGTTCACGTAAATAAAATTATGGGCAGTGTTTTTGTTAACAGAAAATCAATTTTTTAACTGATTTAACATAATTAAATTATTTATTTACTCTTATTTATATTCTAATAATTAAATATTAAAAAAGGGTATTTTAGATAGTTAAGTGGCAAAAAGTGGAAAACCGTCGTTAAGAAATATTATCTTTATAAATAGTATAAATATTTTATGAAAAATATTAATTTAACTGTAATAAATACAACTACACATTTATGTTCATCAGATATGTATATTTTATACATCTTAATATTTATAATAAATAATCTAATGAATATCAAGTTATAGTTACACTTATAATTATATTTTTTTATAGTTAAATTAATATTTTTTCTTATTTATACATCACAATGTTGTATTAATGATATAAGGTTCACGTTACTTTAATTTATTAAATTTAATTGAAGTCGGCTATGATCCAATCATAAATCTAGCACGATGAAGGCTTATACTATATGAGTTTGAGGAGTATATATGCCAGCTGAATTTCTCTAAATAACTCATCTTTCGTACATAACTTAATACATTTCATGAAATAAATATAATGAAGTCATGTCATAATGATGCTTAATATTTAAATAAAATATTTTGTAATAAAATATATAAATATCATATCTTTTTATGTAAGTAAAAATAATTAATTTATTTTATAGAGTAAGAGATAAGAATGATGCATAATTAAGAATTAAAAAAAATTAAAATTTGTGTTGAAAGGAGTGGGAAATTTCGATTTAAAAAAGTCCAAAAAATGTATAAAATATATTTTAAACTAAAAAATATAATAAAAAGTAACCTTTATTTAAAATATAAAAGATAAGTGAAATTACTTTTTGATGGGAAATTTTTAAATTTTTGAAAAAGTAGTTTCATATTGTTATATTATGATTTGAAAATTGTTATTTTTTAAACATTTGACTTTTACAAATAACTAGCTAACATTAGAAAAATCAAAACCTTTATGCAAAATCTCAAAGTATATATGATCCAATACCAGCTTTGACCACGTGGTAAAATCGAATAATGGAAAAGAGATCAGCTTTGACCATGTCAGACCTTATCATTACTACAAAAAAAATAAAAAATAAAAATTTCAATATTCAATTAAAAATAAATAAATAGAATTAAAGTTGACATATTATCAGTGAGCGGGTTCAATAGCATAAACTATTGGCCCAAGAAATTAAGTGCAGCCCAACCTAGAATGTGGGCTGGGCTTTGAGAGTGATTTTCGTTCTAGGTCCAGTTAAGCAAGACTTCTTGTATTTAGATTAATGTAGTCGGTTAATAATTGTATAGAATAAAATCTGTTTCGTTTGGTTTGGTTTGAATTTTTTTTATTTGAATAATTTGTATCATTTAACTACTTTATTATAAATAATTATTAATTTAGCTTGAGTTGAACATTTTAATTTAGTCTTGTTAATATATATGAAATTTTGATTAAAGAATTAAAAAAAATAACAATAAATTACTTACTTTTACATTCTTAACCTTACTTAGTTGGTTTCAATTTGAGTTGAATTGATTTAAACATATCATATATAAGCAAACAATCACTTGATATGGTGGTCAAGAACTTGTTCAGGCTATTCCTAACTTGTAAGTTGTATAGGTTGAGAAGCTCAATTGTTGTCTAAGGGCCCACTTGTCCTTGTGGGTTTATATCTGTATCAATGGGTTCCTGGTTTTTGCGCTCTCTTCAGGAGCTCGATGTATCCAAAGCGTAGGTCTAGTTGTTTGAATAAAAGAAAAAAGAATCATCATACAATCTTCAAGCTGAACCAACCTTATCACTTTGCAAGATTGCTAATTAAATTGAAATTGAAGTCAATGACAACTTGGCTTGGTTGCAAAGGTATCTCCCTTCAATCTATAAGTTTGAGAGTTCGATTCTCTCCAAAAGATTGTTATTGAGTTGTAGGCGGTAGATTATTATTGTGAGCTTCTATAAAATTTACAACTCAACTCAACTAAGCCTTTTTTCAAAAACAACATCTATAGTTTTAATGCCCTCTATTTGAGTCGTTGACCCCACACTTTCGTTTTGTGCAAGCCTTCACAGGCCTCAAAGTGATACTATGACCCTGTTTGAGAGAGCTTTTCAAAAGTGTTTTTGGTTTACATATTTTTGGCAACACTTGTTTTTAGTTAAACTGCGGAAAAAAAAATAATTTCTACTTTTAAAAGAAGCTGAGAGAGACCAATTTTTTCTAAAAACGTTTTTCCTGAAAGCATTTCTCGAAGCATTTTTAAAAAAGTTCTCCCAAACAGAACCTATATACCTGGAGAGTCATGTTTTCCTTGAAAAAAAAAAGGACTATAGGCCCGCCCCTCTTTCAAAAAAAAAGAAAAAGGGACCAAAGAAATCAAGTCAATGAGGCTAAATTTTGTTGGACACATCGATTTGAACCCACACAATGAACACCCTATTTATTATACTTCTCAATTGGCCTAATTCAAGTGTGTGAAATATCACATGTGAAAGATTGTTTAACTATAAGTATTTGTTGGGCTTTCAAAAGAAAAAAATGAGTATGGAGCCAGAGATTATTATTATTTTTTTTTTTTTTGAGACAGTGGTGGTATCCCAGCTTCTTAATGCCCAATGTTAGACTAATCCACTATTAGGACCTACATGCATCTATCACGCATAAATTAACCTCTCAAATTCAGGATTCAAACTCCAGACCTCTGTCTTAGTCAGAGTCTTCCACCCTCCTCCCGAACCATCGAGCTAATGCCCTGATCGGCTTCTTTTAGGTTCCTCAAGTTGTTTGAAAATTTAACAATCCTTAAAACATGAACATACTTTTATTGAATTTGGATGGTCACAACACAACAATCCTTGAAGACTATTACTTGTACATAAAAGGAAACTCCTTAAATTCAAAACACATGAAAATATAAAATTAACCTAAAATATTCTCTATTGAAAATTCTAACTAATACATGTTCATCTACAACAAACAACAAAAGGTAGTTTGGAAAAATACACTACTAATAATCAAAATGGTGCATCCCAATAACCACCTATACAGTTTGAAGCATACATTTATTCCAAATCACCAAGATTAATTAGTTGACATTAAAAAAAAAATGATAATTTGACAACAACATATATAAGCAACATTGCTAATAGTTCACTACCCTTACTTAAGGGCTTGTAGAACCCCAAAATTGAAGGCAACAAGTTCAAGTTGTTCCCTTCAATTTTAAGTGATATACATAGGTAGTGAAGACAATTTGCTCATATTCTCCCAAAATAGAGAAAATTGAAAGATGAACTTAATTAAAAGCTATCTAGAAAAGGAAAATATTAATCTAAATGCAAACTATTGCAACTACACGTACAATTACGCATGCATATCCATTGAATTATTTATTGTAAAATATTAATATTCAATAGATATATATGTATAGTTACAAATGCAGTTAAATTAGCATTTCCTATCTAAAAAATTCATGGAATAACCCTAAATAAAGACATTAATTCTAGTAAAGATTATCATGCATTAATTAGTTCTTGAAGAGCTCCAAACAATGCTCTTGGTCCAAGTTTCTGCTCCAAAACTTTGTATAATATTCATCATAAGTGAAATTCTTGTAAATAGGTGGAGATCCATCTTCTGTTACAGGAATTACCAATGCATCATTTGCAGGGCAAAGGAAAGATGCCACTGAGATCCTTTCTTTCTCGCTGTTGACACAAGCTCTATGCCAAACGCTTTTATACCTCCCGTTGCTTAAAGCCTACAATTTCAACTCTTTCAATTACCACAATAAATCATATTTATCCCCTAATGATTTTTCATATACATAGATGCATACATACATATCTATTAGTTTTTATTGACACACGAACTCTAAGAACTTTGAGATTATGACATCTATATAATACATGCACAAATGCCCTGTAAGTACAAGGGTGTGGCATTGTACGTAAATGATATATAGACTCTATGAAATATGCAATCAAGACATTTATGCAATACACATGCAGATGGATTGTGATAGTACGCTTGCTTATAAAGTAAAAGAAGGGAATAAAAGTTTTGGTTGGTTAAATTTAAAAATAATATTTTTTCTTTTCAAAACTGCACTAAAAAAATTAATTAGTGCTAGTGATACGTAATTGGGAAATACATTAACTATAAGTTATCACATAATTTCATCAAATCACACATTTGCTTGCCAAAGCCACAATTAAGCCCAACAAGGTTCGAATTTCTCCTTTGATCTCTTTTGAGGTTAGGGAGACTTGAACCTGACCTCCTAAAGGCAAGGAGATGCCGCTTGTTACTCACCCTGTTTGATTAGAATTTGAAAAACTATGCTTACCTGTATTTGATCTCCGATGTTGATAACAAATGCATTAGGTTGGGGATTGACTGCAATCCACTTGCCATCTTTGAAAAATTGGAGACCTGCAACTTCTTGATCTTGAAGAAGGATTGTAATAGTATTTGGGTCAGTGTGACCTGGTAGTCCATAAGTTAGCTCTGGTTCTGGACATGGTGGGTAGTAATTCACAGCCATGTGTTGTCCTTGCTCCCCTAGCATCTTCTCTATGTATTTCTTTTCTAACCCTAAGCTCTCTGATATAAATTCCAATAATCTAAACCCAAGTTCCCTTGCTTCTTTACAATATGTGCTCACCACATCCCTGCCATTACAACAACAACAAATATGTCATTAGCCCCTTGGTGAGTAATTAATAAAAGGAAAAGTAACTTGATGCAGGTCTGCAGAAGGGTAGTCAGACCCTTTTAAGTCTTTTGTATACAACCTTACGGTACATCAGAAGAGGCTATTTTCATTACTCAAACCTGCAAGATATTATTTTCACTACTCAAACTTTACGTTACTAGGTTACAGTTCATCGTTGCCCTAAAGGTCTCCCTCATGAATAATTATCAACCTTTTATTTTATCATCAATATATAAAAATCAATGAAAAACAAAATTCATCCAGAGCTAACTTATGAACTACCAGATCACTACTTTCAGAGTTTCCGATGCATTAGGTAGGGAAGTTTCTCTTAAATAAATAAATATAACTAAAAAATAATGTAGAGTTCAAATATCTTTAATCACAAGGGCAAGCAACAACATGGGTGATAAAATTTAGAAGAGAGATTTAATGATATATTCTATAAACTACAAAGGGTTGTTAAGATTTGTTTAAAAATAAATAAAAATAAAAATAAAAATAAAATCTCCCATGCAAAAGGAAGAAAAAAATCTCAACTTTATTAATAAATTTACAGGTGAAACTCATCAGCGTATTAGCTCGATAGTCAGGAGACGAGGACGAGGTCAATGAAATCTCAAGTTCGAACCTTAACTTGATAAGTTTTCCGTGACTAATGCGTGATAAATGTGTGTAAATTCCAATAAATTACTTAGTTCATAGAATTAGATATCACTACTAAAAAGAAAAAACAAATTTACACGTGAAAAACTCGCGTATGCATAGGTGTGACATGACATCCATATCCTTACACCCAAACTTTACTTTATAAATGGTTAATTACCTTACTTTTAAATGGTTTAAGACGATCCCGCGTACTAACCATCAATTTGTACCTTCCATATCTTTATTAGGAAGAGAGACACGTCAGCAGATGTGACTTTTCATTCCTTTTTCCTATTAAAAAACATAGAAAATCGAAGTGCATGGGTGATGACATGTCGCCTTCTGACTAAGGGACAGAGAAGTAGTGGGCATACGACTGGTACACCAGATACATATCCAACAATATCTTGACACGTACCCAAGACACATCCTTGTGACGACATCAACGTTCTAGAAGTGTGACATCAACTATAGCAGTGTGAACAAACAACGGCTGAGATCTTTCGGTTGAATTTTACTATTTAATGAACATGCAAACTATGTGATAATAAAGAATGCAACTAATAATACAAATAAAACATAAAATATCACTATTATTTCATTAATTTATAGAATCTAACGTGGAACCAATTAAGCTCATTTAATGGAATATCTTGATCATCTACTCCAAAGATTTATTAAGCAAATTAAAATTATAGTTAGAGACGAGCATATTTCATTGTTTCCTCGTCTTAACTAAATTAGAAGTTTTGTATATACGTATCTAATTATTCTTATTTATGATATTTTAAATTAGAAAAGACAAACACAATAGTAAAAGACATGTACATATTAGAATTAAAAATTCAAAAAAAAGAAAGATAAAAGACTCAAATATTGAAGGAGAGTCTTGGCGCAACGAAAAGAATTGTTGTCAAGTGACTTGGTGGTCGCAGTTCGAGTCATAAAAACATCTTGTATTGTAAGATAAGATTATGCACAATAAATTTAAAAGTGATCAAACCCTTCTCGAAGACTCTGCATAAGGCTGTGAGTTGCCCTTCTAAGAGTTGAATCTTCTAAACTTTGAGCCTTATAAGAGGTAGAAGAGAAGACGAACCATTTGTACAGGTTGGAAAAATGGAAGTAAAGAATGATACTATAAACTTAAAATGGCCTATAAAAAAAAAACAAAAAAGGCTATTATAATAAACACTGGCAACCTAGCTCTCTATTGATTTAATGAATGATTCTGCGTACACTTTTCTTTTCAAGTATGTTCCTGAGTTGATGGGCCCATCTTAGAATCACTAGAGGACCAAGACTTTTCTCATCTATTGACGATGATGTGTTAAATAAGATAAAATGAAATTAATTAATACATGAAAACATGCATGTTATGTACCTTGAAAGGGTCATTTTTGCATGATATCTTTAGATTGTCTTGTTTTTGGGGCAACTGAAATATCTTAATTTTAAGGACTGGTAACATGATTATTTTGCCTTACGGACAAATATAGTTAAGATGGATTGGACGGCTAAGGGAACACTAGGCACAGAATAAAACACACATAGCCTAAATATTTCAACCATAATTAATAACTCCAATACATTGAATTGTGCCTTGTACACATACATAGAAAAAGGATTGTGCTAGAGGGACTCGTGCAAAATTTATTAGTTGTATACTTTTATGCCCAAGTCTCTTAAGTCATATTATAAGAGCCATTCCTGCTTAATGACTTAAAAGACAATTGAAGGGACTAACATCCAACTAATGTTGAATAGTTACGTTAAATTTTACGCTGACACCTAAGTCAAAGTAACGCTACTATATAGATATAGTGAGTTATACGAAGAAAAAGGATAAAAAAGAAAATGAAAAATGAAAACCAGTTTGAGCCCACATTGGAAAGTGCCCTAACCAGACAATATATACATCAAATAATAAATAAATCACCGCGGTCAAAATTTAATTTCTAGGTTTTTGACAAAGACCCAGAAAATTGCCACGTTGCATGTTGCAATCCAGTACCTGGGAGTACCAGCTAGCTAGAAGAAAAGGTCTTAAAATTCTTACTTGAATGAAGAGGGCACAGAAGGCCAATCTTGAACGAACTTTTCAAGAGGATAACAATGAAGCCGAAGATAATC
The DNA here is from genome assembly GCA_035771175.1 of Paratinospora sagittata. Lineage (NCBI taxonomy): Eukaryota > Viridiplantae > Streptophyta > Magnoliopsida > Ranunculales > Menispermaceae > Paratinospora > Paratinospora sagittata. The sequence continues at coordinate 35,654,822 of CM069608.1, read as the reverse complement.
TCTCCAGTTATGAACAGTCTCCTTCTTTACATTAAAACTTGTTGATAATCTCATTGTCTTTGATGGGTCGTCGGAATAAAACTTCAACTTCACATCCAACGGTAAATGGAAGAATTCCCGGGAAATCTCCAGCATCCTCTCCGTTGATCTCGCCGGCACCCCATGATTTATCACCTTATGAGATCATCATAATCAGTATATATATATATATATATATATATATAATAATAAACTAATTGAGACAATTTATCAAACAACTAGTGGACAGCATGAAAAACTTGTAATTAATCAATTTTGGTTGATCGAAGTTTTTCATATATATGTATTATCGATTAATTAGTAAATATATGCTATATATATACCTGAAAGAGTCCGTAAGATCGGCAAGCATCGCCAATCTGCCGGATAATATGCGTCCTATCAGGTGCACCCAAGTCGATTATGGGGATGTCGTCGGATTTAATGACTTCAGAGAGTCTGGGTCGGTCTGATTCCGGCCGGACGTAGTTGCGGGGGAGATTTTTGTAGGGGATTCCGGTGGAGAGAACCTTGGACTCCATGGAAACCGGTGGCCGGAGAAAGGAGTTTCTTTATCTCTGTGTTTCAGTAAGTGGTATTGAAAACGATGAATTGTGTGTGTAGAGTGATGAGCTCACTGTGATTTTTGGTAGTTTTTGTTAAGAAGAAAGCGTGTCAATAAATAGTTTGGTTCGTTGACGCCGCTTTCGAGTCAACCTTTTCCCATTTTCAATTGAAATGTATTATTCGTGTTTTGCTGACGTCGCCGGTTGGAGCTAAGGCCGAGGTGCAAACGTCATTAAGGTTGCGTTTGGCACAAAAGAAGGTGACTGATAAGAATGTGAAAATTAGAATTTTATATTATTATGTTTGATTATGTATAAAATTTTTAATTATTTTTTTATTTTTTTACAATATCACATTATTATCTTTTTTATATAATAAATACATAAAATTTATTATTAAACATATTAAATAATATTTTTTAAATAATAAAGTATTTTTTGGTTAAAATAATAAATTTAGTTGAGATGAAAAATAATAATATTATTATTTTTAGAAAGTAATAAAATTAATATTGCTTAAAAATATGAAAAATATTATTATTATTAATATAAAGTTAGAATAAAAAATATTTTTCAAATAATAAAGTACTTTTATTAAAATAATAAACTTAATTTTAATTAAAAATAGCAAAATCACTTTTTTATTAAAAATAATAAAATTAGTTATGATGAAAAAATAATAATAATAATAACTTTAGTCGAGATGATAAAATAATAATAAAATTATTTTTAAAAACTAATAATATTTCTTAAAAATATAAAAATTATTATTATTATTAATATAAAGTTAGAATAAAAATAATTTTTAAATAATAAAGTGTTTTTATTAAAACAATAAACTTAATTTTAAATAAAAATAGCAAAATTGATTTTTTTATTAAAAATAATAAAATTACTTGGAAAGAAAAAACAATAATAAAATTATTTTTAAAAAATAATAAAATAAATATTTCATAAAAACATATAAAAATTATTATTATTATATAAAGTTAGAATAAAAAATAATTTTAAAATAATAAAATATCTTTATTAAAATAATAAAAAATAACAATAAAATTATTTTTAAAATAATTAAATAATTTTTTTATAAAAATATAAAAGTTAATATTATTAGTATTAAGTTAATAAAATTAATATAGTTTATTAAAATATTAATTTTAATAAAAAAATTATTATATTTAATTAAAAATATTAACAGAGGTGAAATAAAAAGACAATTTTTTTTTTTTTTTTTTTTTTTTTTTTTTTGTAGTTTCGCCCCAGCCCTAGATGACTATCCCCCCCCCCCCCCGCAGGGACAACATGCCTACGTCGGGCGAGTCTCCGCGGAGATAGTGGTCCAGGGGCGGGCGGGCCGCTACAGTATAGTAAGAAGACATATGTAATTAGTCTTAATTTTATTAATCATTAACCTTCTTGGCTTATAAGATCAAAATATTTGATGGGGCAAATGACCTTTTGATCAATAATGTTGTATATACAAAACTATATTTTTCAATTATAAATAAAGTCCATTTATAATAGACGTGGATATCCAGCGAGAACTGAAGTCAATGAAATGATGCAACACACTATTTTCTATTAATGAGATAGTAAAAGTTTTCTAATTAAGTTGCATCATTTAATGAAATGAAGTAAATGTGTAAACCGCACACAAGCTCATACTTATGCAAATTAAATACACTAAGTGGTTACCGACAGTTGGTAGCTCAATGGTTGAAGAACTGAGTACAAATGAAGTTGAGATTTAAATTTCGAGTTTCAGCCTAACCATGTCTCCATTTATCTATCCATGTTCAAAGGGTCAACCCAAGGAGGAGAAAACCTCTCGGGCGCCAAAATATTGGTAATAAAAAATAAAAGAAAAATTCACCAAGGGGTTAAACTTAAATTATTTTGTCTATTATACAAAATCTTACCATACATCACAAGAAGTTGTTTTCATGATTCATTAGGCGTGACCACTAAGTCATAAGAGAATAACTTTTACTTTTTAGTAAAATATATGCATAAATATCAAGTAATATACACTTGGCAACACCAACAAAGATAATTGCAAAACATATAGTACTTAAATATAACATACATAAAAATCAACTTAATTAGCATTTGATAGATCAGAAGCAAACCATTCATGTAACTCAATTGATTAATTAAGTTTTTTTCCCAACTACATAGGTTTGGCTACATTAATGCACTTCTTCTACTACGTTCTATCGTAGATTAAGTTGACATTCAAATTACAAAATGTTAAATCATTTTTAATTATCTCTTTTTATGTTGTTTTAAGTTTAGCTCTACCTCTATTGGTACCATTTAGTGTTATAATAGTCACTACTTTTAATTAGTACATATGAAGGTCTATGTTGTAGATATCTAGACCAGATCATATGTAACTGAGCCTAATACATAGTTAGAAAAGTACTTCTATTGAGTTGAGTTTATAATACTAGGTAACTCAATAGGTTTTTTAGAACAAACTAAGACAACAAAGATCCCTATCAATATAAATAGCACATAGATTAATAATAAAATTTATAAGGTAATTAATAAATTTTATGCCATTGAAAAGAGAAGTATGTAAACATACATCCTTAAAGCATAAAATGCTACCAATAAGGGGTTGGTTTTTTAGTTCAGGGAGCGAATTACGATGTGCAGTTGAGAGATTCATTACGAGTTTGAGTTCGCCCTCGTCCATCTCTATTGGGAGAAATATCCTTGTTCTTGTAAATCCTTAAATCTAAAAAGATTAGTCTTGGCCGGGCGCCGAAAAATCGGTACCAAAAACATAAATAGACAGCATAAATGCTATATATATTTTCTTTGATCTCGTCTAACAATCAGTTTGATTTCTCTTTCTTTATTCTTCAAATCATGAATATTCTGCAGCAAAACAAATTGTAAAGAAAATAAAATTGATTTATTAGTACAACATATACATTAGTGTGATCAAACAGCAAAGATATATACATATGCTTATAGCATGAGTCATGCCTTTTTCTTCAATATAAATACTAAACGATAATGCAATTTTTAATAATTATTTATTTATAGTAGTCAGGAATTTAAGCTGCTTCCAAACTCTCATTAAACCAAATCCAAAAAGTATCAAATTGACATCAGAAATTAGATGATCAATCAATTCCATGTAGTATTAAATTTATATATTTTTGGAATCATGATTTCATTCAAATGCTTGTCAATATGAAAAATAATCAAATCTCAACAATTTATTCTTTGCAAAGATCACAAAAGTATCAAGGCCTAAGCAATATATTTGGTTAATTTATACGTACACTGAATAATATAATACACGTATATATAATGGCTGAGGTACGTTCGGTATGAGTTGCCCTTCACACCGTCGGTATAGGGTGTGACACCTTATCTTCTTGAACTCATCCAATGATAAATATTTTGATTAAAAGACCAGATAATGAACATGTGAAATTATCTTACTCAACTAAGATTTTAGACTTAAATGTAATTCTAATTTTAAAATGAAAAAGTTACTATTGATGAAAACTTATAAAAACTTCTTTTTTATGACTTTTCATATATAGAATTTTCTAGTAAAACCATACAATGAAAATAAGCTTGATTCATATATAATTTCAAGCTACTAGGATTCAATTTACTATTATTGCTATTTTTATTGATAAATCTATAGAAGAAAATGTAAGCATGATTCATGATTTTTCATTAATTCTGTTGGGTCATTTCAAGTAATGGCCTGATTAATTAATAAATAATTTGTTATTTTACAAATTCGTGTTTTCTTAAAGTTTAATACATAATCTTATTTTTAAATATTCTTGTATATTCATTGAAATGATCATGCCGCATAAAATATCACAATAATCACATCTTTCAATTAGGTGACATCAACCTTAAGGGGACATCCTTCCTAGCATTATTTTGTAAGTTATGATGCAACTTTATTGAATATATAAGGTTACATGAGAAGCACATATAATGTAAGAACACAAGCCTTACAAATACCGATATTTAAAAATAGGGTGTGTTTGATAGCTAAGAAATATTTTTTTTGAGACAGTATAGTTTTCTTAGAAAATAATTTTTTTAAGAGAGTTTTTTTATTTTTTATGGTTGTTTGATTGTAAATAAAAAAATATTTTGGTGTTATCTATTTGATGATATTAAAAATTTTCTCACGAGAAAATTAAAAGTCTCCTCCTTTATATGTGAGAAAATCTCAATGAAAAAATATGGTGGTTGAGAAATATTTTCTCAAAAAAATCTTGGCAATCAAATGCAAAACTTTCTCATCAATATTTTTAAGAAAATAACAAAATTTTTTGAGAATTTAGTGATTTTCTCACCTATCAAATATAACCTAAAGTTTTTTCTTTGAAAAGAATACAAATATTTATGTTTAGAATTTAAGAGCCACATAAATGAATAATGTCTCTGAATTTTCAATTAGATCCATCATTCATTTTTTTTAAAAAAAAATAGAATCTGATGAATCTCTCCTTTCAGGCTATTGTAAAGAGTTCTAATCTTTAAAGAATCAAAGAATCAAGTAAAAAATCATGTCCTATGTACGTCACAATTTGTATACGTCAGGCATTACATCACACATGATGACATTGGATGGACATTAATAGTCATATATTTAAGTACAAAACATATTATTGGGAAAAAAATAAAAATAAAATAAAAAACCTTATAAAATTAATGTACTCATTACTCAACCATACGGCAATTGAATTAAATTAATGTACTCCAACCATACAGCAATTGAATTAACTGCAGACCATAAATAAAGAAGACTTTGAAATTCAAGACCTTCATAACAAGAAGTTTGACTAGAACATTAATTATTAACTACCATGAATACCCATTTAAAGCTCTAGAAACAAAAACTTACACTTAGAGTGACAAGAGGTTAGGTAAATAATTATGGGTAAAAAATATGGGTTTGATATGTGTCTAAAAATGCGATTTAGTTATGAAACTGTTTATATAACTAACTATTAATATTTTACTTTACATTTTACTTAAAAATAAATAAATAAATAAGGTTAATAGTCTAGTTTTTCTTTCAGATTTTAAAAATATATTATAATTACTCTTAATGAGTATATTCTTTCCCTTTTTTCTTTTTTTCTTTTTTTATTCCTTAATGCGTATATTCACAAAGATAAAATTCAGACAATAACATTTAGTAGCCATGAAGTAAACAAAAATTATTCTATATACGAAAAGACTAAGTGATGTATTTTAAATGAAATAAAAGAAATTAACAAATTTATTTCTACACAAATCAACTTTTGGTACTTATATTTTTAAAACTGTTTGTTCACATTTGCTTTAATTTTTGCCTAATTCTAATTTTTTAGTAATAATGTAGTGCTGGAAAAAAAATCAGTTAATCAACCTAATTAATAAAAAAAAATGTTTTACAAATTAAAAATCACACACCATCCAACTGCTACAAATTTAATGTAAAAGAATTTTACATTAGATATATAATTGTGTTAAAAGAGAGTGTATTATCCAAAGTCAGGTAGCCTCATTAGCTGATTGACGAGGTATAAATTGTAGTTGAGAGACAATATTTTTATTTCGACTTTAAGTTCTTGCCCACTTTGCGAGGGACGTCCAACAACCTTTATAGTTTTCGACTTTAGAATAATCTCGTTCCCGTAAAAAGGTTAGCGAGACATCAAAGGGTTATAGACCAAATAATATATATATATTTAAGTGTATTAAAGTTATAAATTCGATATAACTAACAATTTATAATAATTAATGTGTTATTTTAAATCCTTGAGTAGTTAATAAATACCAATATCCCCTGCTTAAATTTTGTTTTTATTTTTATTTTTTTAAAAATGTGAAGAAAAAACAAATGAAAAACATGATAAGACATTAATTGACTGAGTCAAGTCTTGTTCTTTATGGAGAAAAATCAACCAACAGTTGTGTGGTCACGTCATACATCATTTATTTAACTGCATCTGTACTGTCAAAACTCTCTCAAGTCAATCAACCTGTCGGGTAATATTGAGCAAAGTCAATATTAGCGGGGAAATATCTAGTGTACTTATGGCCTAGCTTCCACATTTTAAAGTATTATCCATCATAAATAAGCAACAACATTAAACATAGGTTACTGAAATAATTCAGTAATTTATTTTATATAATTAACTTGTATATATATCCATTATTTTAATATGTCTAAAATTGTTTAGAATGATTTTTTTAATTGTAATACATACAACACTAGTGTGCATACACTTGCATACATGACAAATATTATTAATCAACTAAAATCGAATAGCACATTACTAGATTACATTATAATAATTAAATCTAATTAGAGTCAATTATAATAGAATAAAATTTAACAAATTAATAAATACTAAATAACTACATTAACTTTAATATGGATCATTCTAGTAATTGGATGCTTCAACTTATAAGTTGACTGACTTAAGTTCAAATTCCTAAGGTTACTTAGGACATAATTAGATGGGATTATAATTTTGTTATGTTGATTTAAGATCTAACCAACACCAAAGGCCAAAAGAAGGAGATAACTATAATTGTGGTCATTTCGTACCTCATATTAGAATTTGCAAAAAAAAAAAAAACTATTATAAAAATACCAGTGAAGTGCGAACCTCATCCCCTTTAATGCTTAGTTAGAGTTAATTTATTTTTAAATAATAAAATAAAATTAATAGTTATTATAGCAACATATCTTATCAAAAGATTTAAAGAATATTTATAATGAAGAGGCCATCAACCACAAGACAAGACATGTGACAATTTGCGATATGTGCTTTAAGGAGTAGTTCATTATATGTGCATGATAGTTGTCTATTACTTGGATCAATACTATTGACTAGGTCATTTCGTTATTGAACTTTAGAGAAAAATTATATTTTTGGAAATCACCATTAGGTAGGTACTTTTATCTACTGAGCTACCAATGTTTACAAAGTCTTTTTTCTGTAGTAGTTGAGACATGTTCGGTTGTAAAATTTTACTGAGTCAATAATATTCGTGAGTTTTCTGTCTAAGACAACTAACATGTGTACGATGGCTAAGAGATGCGCTGTGCTGATTTATATATTTTGTTCGGTATGATTCGCACAATGTTCATTAGGTGGTAAGTACGGAGCTGATAGTCCAACATTTTACGTGAAGACTAGTTAAAGTGCATATAAGCTAATGTGCGTCGGCATCTCAAATAAAAAAAAAAAAAGAAAAAAAAAAAAACTTTATTCCTTAGTTGAAACGTTTGAGCACCTTAGTTTTATGGAGGGTGGTGGAGAGTCATTAATGTTGGGAATTATTTAATTCTAGATGGGCCAAGAGATGGCAATAAATCAAGAAAGGGTTTTGGTTTTGCGTGCCCTGGACGGCTGGACCCGCTGGTTAAGGATTAATTGGCGGAGCAACCCATGTGGTTCGTCAATCGAATTGAAAGATGCGGGACCACCGACCCGAGCCGACTTACCCAACCTATCGCATTTGATGTGAGCTCGGCCGTACGTTACGCGCCTTCATGACGACACTTACGTTCTAGTCCTCACGCGTCATCACTCGACGTCACTCCTCCTTCATATATATATATATATATTTCTTTTTCTTTTTTGGTTGAATTTCTTAGTGCAAGTACACACATGGGTCACTGAAATATGATGTTTATTTAAAATTAGTGTCCGATTGATAGAAGCATTATCATTATTTATTGATTGTTATAATAAAACATGGATTTAGCTTATAATGTGCTCATCTTTCTAAATTCATTATCTTATAAAGTTTTTTCTACCTTTATTTACATTTCAAATGCAATATATATATATATATATATATATATATATATATATATATATATATATATATATATAATCTTACATCTTTTTTTTTGCTTTCATGAAAATTTTTAAAAATTATTAATAAAAATAAAGATAAAATACTAAAAATCCAAATTACCTTTTAACTAAACTATTATGTCAATGACATGTTGGCATGATGATCAAGCTTCAAAGTTTATTTCATAAGGTCGAGAATTCATATTTTGATAAGGCGGAGAGATTAATAAATACGTTTATAAGGCACTCTATCGAACTAAAAGCTTCTATGACGTAAGTATTTTAAGGGAGAAAATATTGCATTTGAACTGATTGGACAGATTTTCAAATTCGACTGGCTGTGAGCCTTTGAAATAAGATCATTATTGTCAATCTGTTAGTGTGAATATTATTGTCAATCTGCTAGTGTGAGTTTTTAAAGGGCCTGACACCTTGACACCTCATGGACGGGACAGAGGCTTAAGGGCATGTTGAAAAAAAAAAAAAAAAAAAAAGCTAGTATTATAGAATTAAAGTTTAATCTAATTGCTCTCATAAAAAAGTAGTGAGTAGGCATGCAACATCTAAGCAAATTATGGGCGCGCGCGGATCCTTCCCAATGCATGGCATAAACCAGGCATATTGGGGTTGTTAGAGCCCAAAGTGAGTGGATCTCAGGCAGATTTTCTCTGTAAAAAGCTGAGTTTTGATGAATGGGTCCGGGTAGAATCATTGGGTTTCAGTGGTGGTATTTGGGTGTTCTGGCATAGTTCTTGTCAAATAAATATTATTGCTACTCATCCCCAGTTTATCCATATGAGGGTTCGGGATAGTAGTATGCATCAGTGGTTGTTATCTGTTGTTTATGGTAGTCCTACAGCCAGCTTGAAGAAGCTGTTATGGAGGGATCTTAATAAGAATGTTTTTGATATGAGTGAGCCTTGGATTATTGCGGGTGATTTTAATGCTGTGGTATGTTCCGAAGAAGTTAGTAGTAGGAATGCTGTGGCTCATCATGGCAGCTCTGGTTTTGGGGATTGGATTTTTGATCATGATTTGCTGGACATGGGATTTTCCGGACAAGCCTATACTTGGAGTAGGGGTATAGGGGATCAGTTTAAGGGAGCTCGCCTGGATAGAGTTTTATGTAATTTAGCTTGGAGGCATATGTTTGAGGACGCTAGAGTGATTCACCTTCCTAAACATCACTCCGACCATGTTCCTATCTTGGTTCGTTTAAAGGGTTCAAGTGCCACTGTGAGGCCAACGCAGTTTAAATTTCAGGCAGCTTGGCTGACTCATCCGGGATTTTACAATGTCATTAAGGAGAATTGGAGTCGTGACCGATCTTTGGATACAAATAATCGGCATATAGCCTCGGTTCTTACTTCATGGAATAGTACCGAGTTTGGGAGTATTTCTAGGAGGAAGAAGAGACTCTGGGCGAGACTTGCAGGCATTCAACGTGTCTTATCTAAACACCCTACACACCGTATTCATCTTTTGGAGTCTAAGCTTAAGAAGGAGCTGGACCTTGTTCTGTATCAAGAAGAACTTTCGTGGTTTCAGAAATCTAGAGCCGACTGGATCCTTTCGGGTGACCGCAATACCAAGTTCTATCACGCTACTACAGTCATCCGTCGGAGTAGGAATGTCATTGAGAGGTTAAAAGGTGCAGATGGAAATTGGGTTTCAGATTCAGCTCAGTTGAAGCATCTAATTCAAGATTTTTATACCAGGTTATTTTCAAAAGAACCTTGCGGGGATATGTCTGATTTTCCTAAAGGGGGTTTTCCAATTCTAGATGGTGCTGTCATGGCAAGGATTCATCAGCCCTTTGAGATTGAAGAGATTCGTCAGGCTTTATTTGATATGGCTCCCTTCAAAGCGCCAGGCCCGGATGGTATTCATGCAGGTTTTTATCAACGCCTCTGGCCTACAGTGGGGCCTTCTGTCTACAAGCTTATTCAAGACTTTTGGGTGTCAGGAAAGCTTCCAGATGGGGTCAATGATACTCTGTTGGTATTAGTACCGAAGGTTCAACATCTTGAATTATTGACCCAGCTTAGACCTATAAGTCTCTGCAACGTGAGCTATAAATTGATTACAAAAGCTATGACAAATAGGCTAAAGATGATCCTCCCTAGTCTTGTTTCTCCCAACCAAAGCAGCTTTGTTCCTGGTCGCCAAATTACAGATAATGTCATTGTGTATCAAGAAGTCCTTCATTCAATGAGAACTAAGAAGAGTGGTGTATCTCATATGGCAATTAAGATTGATCTTGAAAAGGCCTATGATCGATTATCTTGGGATTTTATTGAAGACTCGTTGAAGGAGATTGGTCTTGCTGATGGGTGGATCCGAAATGTGATGCATTGTGTCTCTTCCTCTAGGATGTCGATTGTCTGGAATGGGGATCTTTTGGATTGTTTCTCTCCTGAGCGCGGAGTTCGGCAAGGGGATGCAATTTCGCCTTATCTTTTTGTTCTGTGTATTGAAAGATTGGGTCATTTGATTAATGGGGCAGTGGAGCGAAAGGAATGGAAACCCATACAGCTTTCTCGTAATGGTCCTTCTATCTCCCACCTTTTCTTTGCAGATGATATGGTTTTGTTTGCGGAAGCATCTACAGAGCAGATAAAGGTTATTATGAAGTGCCTGGATTTATTTTGTGCGTGCTCGGGCCAAAGAGTTAACTACCAGAAATCGCATATATTTGTATCTCACAATGTGGAGCTTGCGGTGGCTCAAGACATATCTACTATATCTGGTATTCCCCTTACGGACAACTTGGGTCGGTATCTTGGTGCTCCCTCCATTCATGGGAGGGTCCGACCTGCTGACTTTCAGTACATCATTGAGAGAGTGACTACTCGATTGGAGGGGTGGAAGACAAAATTCTTGTCCTTTGCGGGTAGATTGGTTCTAGTTAAATCGGTGCTTAACTCTATTCCCATGTACATCATGCAGACTATGGTGTTACCAATAGGGGCGTGTAATACCATTGATAAATTAGTTCGACGTTTTCTATGGGGAGGGTTTAATGAGAAGCAGGGCGTCAACCTCATTAAGTGGGAAATCATCATCAAACCTATGGAGGACGGTGGTCTTGGCATTAAGAGTATGGCTTATATGAACTTGGCTTTTTTGGCCAAATTGGGATGGAGACTAATTACAGATAAGAATAGCTTTTGGGCCAGAGTTGTGTCCATGAAGTATCTGCATCGGGAAGCTACTATTGATAGATTGCAGCCTAAGAATAGGGCTTCCAGTGCGTGGCGGGGCATTGTTAAAGCCTCGCCTATTTTACGTAGCGGTGTGCGAGCTCTAGTTCGTAATGGTAAGGACACTCTTTTTTGGCTTGATACATGGGTAGGTGAGGTGGCCTTAATTAATATGAAAATGCGGGATTTGAGTTTGGTGGAGATGTATAGGCCTGTCTCAAGCTATTGGGTGAAGGGCTCAGGGTGGGACTGGAATGCCCTATCAGGTTTACTCCCTCTTGAGGTTGAAAATAAACTTGCTGCTGTGCTCTTATGGGATGAGGATGAGGTTGCAGATGGCATATGTTGGGGAGCTTCTAAGAGTGACATATTAACGGTGTCCTCTGCTTATACTATTTCTACTGGCACTCTTATGAGAGATCCTAATTCCCTTTGGAGGATGATTTGGAAGCTTAAAGCTCCTCAAAGGTGCAAGACTTTTTTGTGGATGGTTGCGCATCGAAAGATCATGTGCAATGCTGAGCGGATGAAAAGGGGTTTCACCATGGCATCTGACTGTATTGAATGTGTGGGATGTATCGAGGATGTTGATCATATTTTTCGAAATTGCTCTAGAGCCGTGCAATTATGGAAGCGTCTATTGCAGCCAGTTGAGTATCATCTTCAGAGCAATTTGGATTTCCAAAGCTGGCTTGCTCATAATCTTGCTGGCGTTAATGATTGTAATGTTGACTATGACTGGGCTTCCTACTTTACAGTTTCCGTGTGGGCTCTTTGGAAATGGAGGAATGATTTAGTATTTCGTAATCTTCGTTTTCACTTCGAGTATAGCATGGCTTGGCTTAAAGGGCAAGTGGCTGAAATCATTTATGCTTTTCGTGCCCAAGTGGCGGTCCATGATGATGGACTGATAGAGAGGGTGAAGATGGTAGGCTGGTGTGCTCCCAACCATGGTTGGACTAAGCTTAATACTGATGGATGTCTTAAGAATGCTTCATCGCGAGCAGGGGGTGGCGGTCTTCTCCGTGACTATCGTGGTATGTGGTTGAGGGGGTTTGTGGCTAATATTGGTTCTTGTACTGCAACTGAAGCTGAATTATGGGCTGCTGTTCATGGCTTACGTCTTGCTTGGGAGGAGGGCCATCGTTCTATAGTTTTCGAAATAGATTCGGCTATGGTGGCTGGTTGGTTAAAAGGCAACAGTATGCCGCAGCTTAGCATGTCCAACTTGGTAAATGAGTGTAGAAGACTTCTTCAGAGAGATTGGATAGTTCAAGTTGAGCACATTTACAGAGAAGGTAATAGAGCAGCAGACTATTTGGCTACTGAGGCTTTGAAGTTCAATCGGGGAGTGTGTATCCTGTCTTCCCCTCCCCGTGGGTTATTCAATATTTTGCGGAAAGATGCAACTGGGGTTACTTGGCCTAGAAGAGTTCGAGATGTAGTGTGCTAGTTATTCTTGCTGGGTATTCCCCCTCTTTTCCTTTCCAAAAAAAATGCATGCCATTGTATGTGCTATTTTTAACCAATATTAATCATGTCGTCATTTGGCATTTGACGTAAAGACAAAATTCTAGAAATCAATTCCACATATCAAAATTATTCAAATACGTAACGCGTTACACGTAACAAGAACGCGCTTTTTAGATTATATTTCTAATTGTGTGACGATTGTGCCGACTAAATTTGCATTATATAGCATAAAAGTGACCACCCATCTAATGGGTTATCTTATAATAATTATTATTATTTTTGAATAGATAAACTAAACTCCACGCTACTAACTCAAATAATTTTAAAATATATGAGCTAAACTAAACAAAATTCAACTCAACTCAACTCAATTAATACAAATGCGTCATGACCCTGGTGAGCCTTGATATAGTGATTTGTTCCCTAAATTAATTGTTGGGATAGCTATTGTCTTTGATCCATTTATTTATATCTTTTTTAATTAATATTTTTTATATTATTTTAAGTCTTCCTATTTCAAGAATATATAAATGTTTTAAAATAACCACTATATTAATTGGGCCAATGACAAAAGGCACTCCCTTCAAGTTGGGAGGATTAAGTCTCATATGTAAAAGATATATACTGATCAGATCAAATAGTGACGGATCTACACTTTTAATTTTAGAAGACAAAGCCAAAATATATAATATAACATAGTTATAAAGAGTTTATAAAATATTTTTCTAAAATAAATGTAAAGCCTTTTTCCAATGTTGAATAAATGGTATATATATATATATATATATGTATATTCTCTCTCAAAAAGAAGAAGAAGAAGAAGAAGGAATAAATGGTATATATAATTTATTGGCTCCTTTGTTAAATATGAGGTAATAGATTCGAAATCAATCTTATATATGTAATATCTATTTTGGACTTTTATAGGTCATAAAGATTCGTCCTCTCTAGCTACCACCACCACACCACCACTACCGTTTATATCAGAAGCTGCCACCACCGGCTTTTACATGTCGGTTAACCCTATTATATAAAAGAACAATACATGCACCTTATATATTGAAAACAAAAAGCTGACTTAGGATGGCCGGCTTCATTAAATTTGTGGGCTTTTAAGAGCTACTCTTCACAATATTGACAAAGCCAACCTAAACCTTTTCCTCCACAAGCTTTTTTCTTTATTCACCATCTTATCTTCATGAAAATTAAAACAGAAAAATATGTGAAAAAGACGTGCAAGTACATATCTCTCAATATATGCATATGCGTTGGAAATTTAATTCAAGATTGCATGTCAAAATTTTGCAACCCTATATTATTTATTTTGTGTTGTTTAGCTCCATGAAAACATTACGTTTAGTAGTCCATCACCAGACTGTATTCTCAGAGAGGTATCAGTCATGTTTCTGACCAATTAATCTCTTTTACCTCTAAAGTGAGGCAACGATAAAAGTTGAACCTAAAAATTTTCGATTTTAAAGTTATTTCTTTACCAACTTCACGTTGGCAGAAGAGTGTTTTGAGATAATTCGTAAAATTGAGATTTTTTTACTGATTTATCCTTATTTATTATATGTTAAATGATAAAAGTGTCACTAGCTAGCTTCTTTTTTTTTTTTTCCTTTACAATTATGTATAGGTAAACTTTAACTAAAAAGCATTTTTAAGTGCTTAAGGCATAAATTAAAACACTTAATTTTCTATCAAATGGGTTTTAAAAAAAACTTGATAAATCAGTTATACACATTCTTTTTCATTCATTTCATTTCTTTTTCTAAAAAAACTGACTTATATGTGTAAACAAAGCTAGCTATGGAGTGTAAGGTGGGAGTTCTACTGGGTCTATTAATACTTCTCGTTTCATAGGCACGTGAAGGTACAGGCTTTTGTTTCTTAGTGCATGGATGCATGCATCATATTGTTCTAGCCATGATTTATAATTTATGATTTATGATCATGACAAAGTTCACATGCAATGCCTAGTACATGTAAATCTTAATAGATAGACCAAGTACCATTGCATTTTTGTTTTGTAAGAGAGTACCATAGACTTTTGATGACAAAAGTATTTGGAAAAGCTTGACAAATTATAAAATAAAATAAGAAAAATGTTAATCTAATGTAACTTCAAGTGCATCTGTTATATGTAAAGGTCTAATTATGTATATCAAACAAATATAAATGTTAATCTTTCCTCATGTGTAACTTCAAGTGTAGTGTATATCAAACAAAATGACAGGTGGACTAAATTTATATTAGAATGATAGAAAAGATGTGATTGATAAATTAATAATGTAAAAATATTCACTTGTAAAGATGGTTGTACATAAGACTTTAATTCATTATAATAAAGCTTTGAAGGTGGAGGTCTTTGTCTATTACGCATATTTGAAGAGGCAAATCACGTTGCTGATCTTTTAGCTAGTTATGCTACTAATGGTGTGGAGACGATTTTTTCTCCTACCATTTTTTCCACTAATTTGTATATACTTGTTGATAGATGTATTTCAGACGTCGCTTTAGTTAACAAGTTGGGGCTCAATTATGTATATTAAGTATAAACGTTTTTATTTTTATTTTTATTTTTTATGTTTTTTTTTATTGATAATAACTAAACATAAACGTTAACATATTTTTCAATGACAATATTGATAGGTTGGAAAATATAAAAAATAATATTAATTAATGCCCTTAGTTATCTCAAAACTATTATTGACCCTACTTGAACAATCTATATATTAAAATAATTAGAATTTGAACTAGAAGCGAACTTCAATTCAATTTCAACTTGTTAGTACTCTAGAAAGCTTGACGGCCGTATGTATATATATATATATATATATTTCCTTCTTTAAGAAATGACATTGACCTGTCTCACCATAATTAAATGAGTTAGCGATGAATTCGGGAAAGAAATGAGTGTTGATTGATGAATAAAATTAATATGATATTGTCGTTGATTAGGTCAAATGGTATAATCTTCAAACAAGCTAGATCATGATTGAAAAGAAAATGAAGAAAAATTGGGATGGAAGATAAGGACTCCCATGAACTCTTGTCTCAACATATATACATATAATATTCTAGCTTGTCATGAAGAGGAGATATAGTTGTCGAGAAATTATCCTCAGTGCACCATGGCTTACATGAAAGTCTTGTGTTTTTGTTTTCTTACATGAACAGGATAATCTGAACCAAGAAGAAATTACAAATATTGCAGTATTAATCTAATGTTGACAAAGAATATATTAGTTGACAAAAATTCTCACAATTTGATTATTTGTCCGATTGAACGTGTCATTTAATTTAAGACCTACACATATACAATGTAGTGAAATATGAATTTATGCTACAAATAATTCCATTATCGTAAAGAAGATGGTAACATTAGGTCCGCATAAAAAAAAATATTTTATGTACGCTGGTCGTTAAAGTTATTTTTTGACACTGACACTTACTATTTTTAAATATTTGAGAATGTATGTTATATTGCGCCACATCCCAATGTCCAAGAAAGATTGAGTACCAGCGTCAAAATACAGCGTTAGCACCTAGCGTACCTTTAACATTACTAAAAAGTTCAAAACATTCTCTATTTACGTATAATATGTACGTATAACATAAAAATAAATAAATAAATAAATAAATAAAAATAAAAATAAAGATGAGAATCGACCTCAAATTTTATTTTATATGTACTCCTAGTCCCAACACTTGCAATAAATGGTGATAAGGATTTGAATTGGATTCCAATATGATCCAACATGTGCCCCTCATCATAAAAGATAAGGATTGACTCATGATATGTGGACTCTGTTACAAGTCTTCCCCACTTGATCCTATTATCAGCAGCCTATTCTTTGTACACCATTCATTTATGACCTCGTCTTCACTTATGGTTAGGTCTCTCTCTCTCTCTATCTATCTATCCATCTATTGAAAACCATAAGAAAAAGAAGACGAAATAATGTTGAATGTATTGTCTTTACCCTACAGCAAAGCACATGTTTCGTTTCCTTGGTCAAGATTCATGTAGAAATTAAGGACCGTCCTACATAGACTCGGGTGCATGTGTACCCAATTGAATTCTACATTGCCTTAGCATCCTTAGGGAATTAATGTACACATGTTACTAAAGTTATTTGATTTTTATAGATGAAACATGCACGTTTTGAATCATTTGATGTTCCGTGTGGGTAAAAGAAAAATAAAATAAAATTATTTGATGTTAACTTTGTGGTCAATTAATTCTTGATGTTTTTAGTATTTCTCTCACCATGGAAAAAGTGCCTGATTGGATAGTTGTCATGTATGTCTTGTCTATGTTTTCATGTAAAGATATTTTCTTTATAAAAAAAAATTGAATTATGTCATGGATAGTTTGCGTGTGTATTGTGCTCAGATCTTACTAATTAGTGTTTCTATCATATGTGGCTCTTGATTCCATGATATAATAAAGATTCATTAATAAATATTATTAATTAGGCATGTAGTACCATCCTTCACTCAAGTGGAAGAAAGTATAATATGCAAAAAGATTAAAAAAGAAAAGAAAAATGCAGCACTTAACTATGGTGGCCCGTGGCCTGTATCTACAATTAAAGACAGCTTAGAGTCCAGCCCATGAAATTAAGAGATGACAGTAAGATTGGGCTTAGTTTTTAATTAGGCTTTCTTAGTCTAAGCCCAACATTGAAACCTTTAGGTGAATATTTGAGAGAAAAAAAGAAAAGAAAATATACTGTTTTTAACTAAAAAAATAATGCAAATAGCATCAAATTAGAGCGCTCTCCTTCATTGAGACAATGAAGAATATTGATTTCTAAGTTAATATAATATTCTCAAATAATAGGAATTTTTAATATTTAATATTTTTTTTTTATTATGCATATGTTTTAATAAATATTTGCATTATCATATTATGTAATAAAGATTTTTTTAAAATTTATATGATGTATATTATATATTTTATTTCATGAGAGTCTTGATGCTTAATTAGATCAAGCAATATTTAACTACACCAAATATAAGGATTCTAATCTAGTTGGGATACCTTGTGGGGTCATAAATTTGAACAATTGAAATCAATTTCACTCATCATCTTTTTTTTTTTTCTTAATTTATGATGCAGACAAATCCAAATTAGGCCCGTCGTATTTTAACATAAGGTGTTGTTAAGACTTAGATCTTTAATTTGTTGGTGCTACTAATTTCATTTCTTGTCCCTTTTTTTTTTTTTTTGGTCTTCGACCCTCCAGTATCCTCACTAACCCCTTTGCCGGGGTGAAATTATTCTGAAATTTGGAACGATACGCGACATTGGACAGTCCCTCCTTAGAGTGGATGCATAGATGTGAGCATGAACCTGAACTCGAAACCTAGACCTCATCCCTCAATCAACGAGACTACCCAACTTTGGGTTCATTTCTTGTGCTTTTAACCATTGGGTCATTGAGCTTAACAAGATGTGATTTTGTTAATTAGTCAAAATTAAATACCTCTCTTCATCTTCTATATATCCTAGGATAAATAACCTTGTCTCCAAATAATTGAACTTGATGTGTAGTTTTTTGTTTTTTTTGTTTTTGTTTTTCTATTGATTGAAGAGTGAGGTCATTTAAAACCTTATTTATTATTATTTTATCTACCTTAATGTTCTTACCTTAATTTGTTCTTTAGAATAACTCTCTTAATAATATTTGAATTAATTAAGTGCTAAGTTTTAGTCTCAAAAAGTAAAATATTAAAAGAGTAATGCTACGTTGACATTCAAAGTATACATTACCTTTATACACAATTAAATTGCATCGAATCACGTATTAATATATAATTCGAGACAATTCAATAATATATAAAAATAATGTACACTATGGGCATATACTTTGAATGTCACTTTTAACGTTTTCCATATTTATATTAAAAAATTAAATTGCCTTGAATCATGTATTAGTACATAATTCGAGACAATTCAATAATATATAAAAGTGATGTATACTATTCACGTACACTTTGAATGTCAATTAAGCGTTTTCCATATTCATATTAAAAAGTTCATTTAATATTTCATTTAAAATTTGTGGGCCATTAATTGAGACTAGGTCTGACAAGGTTGAAGTAATCTTACTAGAACAATACAACAAAGTAACTAAAATTACCAACTCATTGATTGAAAGACACATGTTTAATTTGATACAAGATGGAAAAAACATTACAAGATTCACAATACTACCTTCTTTCTGGGTTCAAGAACAGGAGGATCAACATCGATGCCCATGTTTGCCGCAGTTCCAGCCACGATTCGCATCGCAGACTCGATGGTTGTACAATTCAAGTCGGGCAGCTTTTCAGTTGCAATCGCTCGCAGTTGATCAATGGTGATCTTCCCCACTTTCTGAACCTTTGGATCCTTAGAGCCTTTCTCCACTCCTTAAGAAAAAATTACCCATCAAAATTGAAGGCAGCACCATGTCATGAAACATAATAAAAATATATGTTAAAAGCATCCCAACACACACACACATATATATATATAGACTAATTGATACTCAGAAGCTCATATTAATATTTATCTATCTTCGCTTGATATATATAGTTGGGCCCTTATCTGAAAGTTATAACTTTTAGGTCAACTGGTTTCTTCCAACTCATGAATAGACTAATTTAGCTGAATTGAAGAAAAAAAAAAAAATTCAATAGTTCATAGAATTAGCATATCTTGTTTGAGTAGAGCTTAAAAATTATTGCTTTATTATGAAGACAATCAAATATGCTTTGGTTTGATCAGTTTGTGCATGTGAAAAAATACTGAAAGACACAAGGACTATGTTATACTCGAGAAGAACTGAAGCTAATAGAAACTGAAAATCCAATTACAAAATCACTTACAAAAACAAAGAGAACTGAACTATATAGATAAAGAAGTCACAAACCTGCAGCCTTGAGTAGTAAAACTGATGCAGGAGGTGTCTTAAGAATAAAGGTAAAGCTTTTATCCTGTGAACAATAAATAGCAAATCTTTAAGTGAATCAGATGTTATGGGATCAATGAAATACGGATTAATATACGCAGATGGCCCAATTGGGTCCATATATCTCACTATATTTAAATTATATATGGAAAAGTCGAGCATAATTAGAAAGTTATATACGCATAGTAATTCATATACAGTATACTTCTATTTGCATTTGCATATAAATCAAGAAAACAAAAAGATTAGCAAGGTTAAGTATGCAACGGACTCACATCATATACTGTAATTTCAACAGGAATCACATAACCGGCTTTGTCAGCAGTTCTAGCATTATAATCCTTACAGAATGCCATAATATTAACACCCTTAGAACCAAGAGCTGGTCCAACAGGAGGTGCAGGAGTAGCCTTCCCTGCTTCTAGAGCAAGCTTAATCATTCCAATCACTGCAAATTGTTTTGAAGGCAAATGATCAGAAATCAATGAAGCAGGTAGCCAAATCCATTTGAATATTGAAAACCTAGAAGATTAACACAATTTACATATTTCAATGACTTCAGCTACTGGGGAAAATAAGAACGTAAAAAAGCAGAAAGAAAAGAAGAAAAACTCATGTATCAATATTTAAAGAACAGAACATGCTTCAGAAAGGAACTTGAAAAAAAAAGAAAAAAAAAAGAAAGGAGAACTGGAAAAAAATTATAAGAAAATAAATAAAAAATCATAAAGAGAGAATTTCAACTTCCATAAGCACATGAAAGATGCAGTTTGTGAAAAAGGTTGAGGAAAAAACATCATTCTTTCCATTAGATTTCTATTCTGAGGAAGAAACTCTCAAGGCTTGTTGATGAAGACAAGAACCAAAAAAAAGAAAAAAAGAAAATAAGAAAATAACAACTACAACTTGTATACATTGTCTTAATTCTTTGTATCCTTTCTGAAGATAAAGTCCATCTTTGTGGGATTTAACTTAAAAACCGCATAAAAATTAGCACTAGTTAATTTCTCTTTTGGTTTCATATATATTTCCAGCATTTTCTTTCTTGAATATAACTTATTAAAAGAATTTTGACAACTTATCACATAGGCCATTGCTGACCTCTCTTAGCCATCCTCTTTGGTACAGGATTTTGAGTTGATTCTCTCACCATCTACTTTCTCCTATGAGAGGAAAATGAAAATATGGAAAGAAGAATAAGGTGATTGTGTTAGTCATCCTACAACAGTTTTAGTTTATAAATCTTATTCGTAGAACACTTTTTTTAAGAAAATTACATTATTGATAAGCTGGTTACTAAGTAGTTCATCAATATTCAGTGATCAGTCTAAACCAGGACATAGCCTCTATATCATTCTAATTTTTTGCTTCCATCTATAGGAAGGAAAATCATTTCCATTTCTACTTCTCCCAACACCTCCCTCTATTGAAAGTTAGATCTAAATTAAATTAAAAACCTTAAATCATTTTGTTATGAATGCCCAATTTTCAGAATTACCACCGCAATAAAAACTTATCAGGCACGGTGATGCTTCTCTCTACATTGTTGACAATCCATGTCAACATTATTCGAAATCCCCAATGCGATAGAATGCTAAAACCTAAAAAAAATAAAGACAGTTTTATAAGAAAGCCGCGCTCACGTGCAATGGTGTGACGATGGCAGCCATCATGACTAATCAACTCAAGTCCTAAACACCCGTGATTGATCATAAGAAGGAAACTCTCTAGACTTGATGAACAAGCTATAGAGAAATAGAAATTCATGGATATCATTTTCATCATCTTGTTTGATCATGAACATACACAGTTTCATCAATTTTTCAACAGTCTCATACTGAAAATCCTTTGAAATCATCCCCTCTGGACATAATGTATGGTTGCTTATTCGGCATTCAAATTGTCATCCACCCCAACACTCAAATTTTTCCCTCGTTATCTACTAGGCTTGGACACATACAATGTAGTCCTTTAGATGCAACAATTAGGAAGAATGACCTATAAACATTACATGGTACCAATGACGGTAGAGGTAGACCTAAAATAACATGGCCAACGATAATTAAGAATGATTTAACTTCTTGTACTTTTGAATGCCGACTTAGCCCTCGATAGAGAGGAGTGGAGTGCAGTTGAAAAAAGGCTTAGTTGAATTGAGTTGAATATATCTAACGTGGCTTGTTCTGTAATTTGCTAAGCACAACATAATAAACACCCATTAAAATAAAAGAGCACCAAGTACAAACCAAATGAGTCAATTTAGCAAACACATGAAATGCAAGATTAAAGCTCATTAAACACCAAAGAAACTAAGAAATTCCGAAAAAAAAATCAGCAAAATAAGTAAAGGGTGCGAAGGTAAAAGATACCCACTTGGGAAATTAATCAAAAGATCAAACCTTTCTTGGATTTCCCTTTAGGAGGCGCCATGGCTTTCACAGTCAGAGACCTCGAAATTGAAGGAGAAGAAGAAGCTGCTTTTCCATGAAGAAAGAATTGACGAGAAGAAAGCGTGTTTGAGGAGAAACTAAGAGAAGAAGGAAAGAGAGAAGTAGAGAGCTGCTTTCCATTGCTTGAAGAACGAGAAGATGTCTCTGAGAGAGGAATTTGATAGAGAGATAGAGACGCCATTGCTGGAAGCTCGAAGCGAAGGCGCTGTGAAGAGATAAACTTGTTGAGGGTTTCAGTGCTTCACGACGTTCCATACGCTGTACCTAAATGCTTGTCTAAGATCGTACACGTGGCAACGGCAGAAAGAACCAATATATATGTAATCTTGGGCTAACTTGATCGGTTCTTAATTATAATAGCCCATGAAACCTGGGCATTGTTCTTGCGGCCTTATGGGCCTAAATGTGGCTTTTCCATATTTTATCTTAAAATAAATAAAAGGGTGCTTTATTTATTTATTTATTTTTAATGCTGAGATAACGATGTAGGATATTAACTTGAGGCCAAATGAAGTCAAGACTCTTAGCAGAGTCAAGAAGGCGAAGGGCATAAAGGTCCCGGATAAGGACCATTCGAACTAATTACCTCGTCTTCTTCTTACTTTTATTAAGGGAGAAAAAATTCTCACTTATTAGTAAGTGGAGAGAATCGAACTCTCAAAATTTAAGTGAAGGAGTTCGAATGCATATTGTTGGAGCTAGCCAACATTTACATAAAATGATACTTTTATTTGAGGTAATTTGATGGTGTATAAATGCACTATAAATATATATTTTAGATGTTAATGTAGCATTACTTGCTAACTATTAGAAACATTAGTAATATAAAGTCATCAATGATATAACTTAATTTGCTAAGGAAAATACCAAAGAGACGTCTAAAGTACTGTACTTCATACATTAGAATTGGATTGCTTTGAATCATCTACCTACCCATAATTGAAGGCAATGGTACAGTATATAAAGGTACACTATGGATGTATGTATTAATATATTTTAAATAGAGTAATACTACATAAACATACTTTTTTAATACACATTTTTAATATTATAGGTGAGAGTAGTTGAATCGTCTCGAATCACGTAACAATATCTCGTATCACGCGTTGATTGCTTGATACAAGGCACTATCACGTGATTCGAGGTGATTCAATCACTCTCACCTACAATGTCAAAAAAATGTCTACTAATTATTTTCTTTTTAAATATGCATGACTTAATATTACACGCTAACAGTTTTGACTTCACCAAGTCCTCTTATATGCCGTGTTTTACAAACTAATCATATGATTAAAAGAAAAGAAAAAGAATTAATGGGTCGTTCTCTAGACCATATATAAATAGATAAATGCCACCAAAGATATATAGACACTAAACAAGGATCAACTTGTCTTTATATAATGAAGAAAAATGCAAATTCAACTTGGCACTTCTCTAACTTAATTTTTTTATATCTTAATAAACTACCGCATCAAAGTTATTGATTCCGTACACATCTATTATATATATATTTAGTATTTTGTATATATTAAAGTATTTCCCACTGTTTAATTCTCTACTTTTTCTTATTATAACCATTTACTTTCCATATATAAAATATGGATGAGGCTTTTATAAATATATATATATATATATGAGAAATGCAAATTTACAACAATTTTTGTTACTACATTAGATATTAATATTTTATATATTTTAAAGTATGTAACAAATGTTCTAATAAATATACATAGTTACAATATTTATAGTTAAATTATTATTTTTCACATATATATAATATGGATGAGGCTTTTGGCTAGCCCACTAAACTAGACCAAATCTCATATTAGCATATGATTACGAGGGTGTGCACTATGTGGGATAAGAGCTCAAAGAGTCTACAACAAGCCATATATATGATACAAACTTTTGCTATAAATCATGGATTGACGTGTGATTTGAGGATATTAAATGTACTTAATATATAATTTGTAGCTAGGTTAAATTTAGGTGTTGAAAATATATATGAATAGCATCTCTCAATCCTTTGTTGATCAGTTGACATTGATTAATTGCCGTACATTCTTCGTGTAATATCTAAAACTCAAAGCATCTTTAACCTCCTAAGTCCTCGTATATATAATAATGATATATATATATATTGTTGCAGTTCTGAGCTTAAAGTGAGATTTTACTGCTATATATAGAAGGTAATAATATTGAGGGCAAGAGTGCTTCCAAATTATATCTCATACGATGAACTACCCCTAATGCTGCGAGACTTAGGATTACGATTAATGTTGTTGATCTATAGTATTGGTTCATAGTTACTTAACTACTTTTGGCCCCAATATAAAAGATCCATGCTTATATTTTATATGATAAATTTGTTTATATTCAATATAAATATTATTTCTATGTACAAAACAAGAAATGCAAATTAAGTAGCAAAAGCAAATATGTTAAATATTTTAAGGATTTTCTCAGTTTTCCTAATTGTTGCTGTTAGAAAATCACTCAACTCAAAAGTTATAACTATTAGATTTCTTCTCACGTGGACTTGATTTATAATAAAGAAGAAATATATGATTAATAAATAATATAAACATATAAATATGTTTGCGAGGAAGTTTGAATATTAGACCTCCAGAATAAAACTATTTTGATATTATATAAAAAATCACTTAATCCAAAAACTATAGCTATCAGATGAAGATCCAACTATGTATATAAAACGAAGATGGATAAATATTAACAGTTGTGGTTTGGTCATTTAACTACATTTTGATTATGTGGGTCAGCTTCACATATTGTATGAAAGCATATACAAATGAAGCTTTTGACTTTAGTTCAAATCTTCCAAATTCTTTGGTAAGTCTGTCACTCAATTCCTTTCACGACTTGAAAGAACAAAAGAGATTAAGAAATTTTTTCATTATAATATATTCAAGAACTTGTTTTATTCATTCATTTTTTTAGTTATATATATATAAATCCACCTGCACGTACATGACTATTATTAAAAAGGTATTAGTCTACCAATTATCAATTTTTCAAGAGGAAAATGTTAATTGAGGCAAAACATATATATAAATATATATTTTTAATTAATTTATTCCAAACTAAGAAAAACACAAACATAATTATTCAAACTATAAAGTGAACATTACATATAATATTAATTAGCACATTTGATGATCACATGATATCACCAGCCCCCTACAATACAAACACTTACATATAATAAAGAGAACATCACTTGATTATCACCCTATATATAGTGATAATACTTTTATTTCTTATTGCTTATAGATATACATACAATCACTTAACGCACACATCAAACTTTAATTTGGGTTCAATTACGACGACAGATGTAGATGCTGTTCCACCCAAAAACGCTGCATGACCTTGCATTGGATGTGAACACTCTACTTGGTGAACCACTGCAACCAGGCCTGTTATACAAGGTACCTGGTTGTCCAGTGTAGCTAAACGAATAGCCTCCATGGTACTCGATGGCGTGGCACCCACACCCATTGTATCGTTTGAAACGGTTTGTGCAGCCCGGGCCGCTCCACACAGTTAGTGAACTCGCGTTTGCAACATCGCTCATGAGCGCCATGAGCGCCATAGCCATTACAATTGCAGTGAGGATTGAGCACTTGCTCACAGCCATTTTTGTAGTAAGGCTAGAAGAATTGATGAAGCTCAAAAGTCTTGCAGATTTGGTAGAGTTTGAGATGAGCTTGTTATGCTTAATTTGATTGATATTTATAGACAAGTTAGGAAGAACAAGTCCTCATTTTTGCCGTGTGTTTCTAACTTATCATCTGATAAAAAAAACTAATTGGGTTGTTCTCTTGAAGTACATAACGACTTGACCAAATTTGATTAATGATATATATTGGATAAACAATATCAAAAATGAAAAAACAACAGAGAATTAGTTCTTATAATGAAGAAATATCCTAAGGCACGTAATTGATGATTAGTGGAACTTGAGAAACAATCAAACTGATCCACTTGCTACGGTGTCTGGCTAATTAATTTCTACATGTATGCTCCGGCTCAATATTAATATGCTATATATGAAGGTTATTGACTTTGTACACACATGGTTATTTTATTTTTCCTAACCTTACAGCTTGAATTTGCAATTATACCCATTACAAATTCTTTTGCCAAAAACAAAAATACTCAAATATTTTATACCTAAGATGATTTGGTGAGTCACCACATCAGCAGAAGGAGAAAATCATAAAAAACAAGAGCAAACCATTCGTCACTTACTGCATCAACGTAGGTATAGATTTGAGTTTGTATTTTTGATATATCGTTCTAATGTTTTTGTTTGTAACAATACAATAATTAAGAAAAATACTTTTACGAACCAAAAATTATATCCAGAATCATATCTATGCTGACGGCGGTGTAAGGTGAGCGAAGGGTGTTTCCTTTTTCTCTTTTATCTTTTATAATGTAGTGATGTGTGTATTATTAGATCAACTTGGATATACATTTAGATACATATCGTCGTTTTAACACTCCTCAATAATTAATTATTAAGAGATTTGTACAACATCCCACCGGGTACCGATTCCTTTATTAATTTGCCTACCAGTAGCTTTTTTTTTTTAAAATGCTAATCAAGATTTTATTTATAAAAAGTTACATGCTATACATATGCATGCCCACTACATGTTAAAGGAAAATCTTGTATGAAAAATAAACTTTTTAATTATTCAAGGTATAAGTAGTAAAAACTATTGAAATTATTTATATTATATATACATATTTTTTACTCATATACCCTTTTGTCCGTTTGACAATGTTCATACCTGACCTACTTTTAAAATTAACATCAAACTTATTGCTACTCATCCCCAGTTTATCCATATGAGGGTTCGGGATAGTAGTATGCATCAGTGGTTGTTATCTGTTGTTTATGGTAGTCCTACAGCCAGCTTGAAGAAGCTGTTATGGAGGGATCTTAATAAGAATGTTTTTGATATGAGTGAGCCTTGGATTATTGCGGGTGATTTTAATGCGGTGGTATATTCCGAAGAAGTTAGTCGTGGGAATGCTGTGGCTCATCATGGCAGCGCTGGTTTTGGGGATTGGATTTTTGATCATGATTTGCTGGACATGGGATTCTCCGGACAAGCCTATACTTGGAGTAGGGGTATAGGGGACCAGTTTAAGGGAGCTCGCCTGGATCAAGTTTTATGTAATTTAGCTTGGAGGCATATGTTTGAGGACGTTAGAGTGATTCACCTTCCTAAACATCACTCCGACCATGTTCCTATCTTGGTTCATTTAAAGGGTTCAAGTGCCACTGTGAGGCCAACGCAGTTTAAATTTCAGGCAGCTTGGCTGACTCATCCGGGATTTTACAATGTCATTAAGGAGAATTGGAGTCGTAACCGGTCTTTGGATACAAATAATCGGCATATAGCCTTGGTTCTTACTTCATGGAATAGTACCGAGTTTGGGAGTATTTCTAGGAGGAAGAAGGGGCTCTGGGCGAGACTTGCAGGCATTCAACGTGTCTTATCTAAACACCCTACTCACCGTATTCATCTTTTGGAGTCTAAGCTTAAGAAGGAGCTGGACCTTGTTTTGTATCAAGAAGAACTTTCATGGTTTCAGAAATCTAGAGCCGACTGGATCCTTTCGGGTGACCGCAATACCAAGTTCTATCACGCTACTACAGTCATTCGTCGGAGCAGGAATGTCATTGAGAGGTTAAAAGGTGCAGATGGAAATTGGGTTTCAGATTCAGCTCAGTTGAAGCATCTAACTCAAGATTTTTATACCAGGCTATTTTCAAAAGAACCTCGCGGGGATATGTCTGATTTTCCTAAAGGGGGCTTTCCAATTCTAGATGGTGCTGTCATGGCAAGGATTCATCAGCCCTTTGAGATTGAAGAGATTCGTCAGGCTTTATTTGAGATGGCTCCCTTCAAAGCGTCAGGCCCGGATGGTATTCATGCAGGTTTTTATCAACGCCTCTGGCCTACAGTGGGGCCTTCTGTCTACAAGCTCGTTCAAGACTTTTGGGTGTCAGGAAAGCTTCCAGATGGGATCAATGATACTCTGTTGGTATTAGTACCGAAGGTTCAACATCTTGAATTATTGTCCCAGCTTAGACCTATAAGTCTCTGCAATGTGGGCTATAAAGTGATTACAAAAGCTATGACAAATAGGCTAAAGATGATCCTCCCTAGTCTTGTTTCTCCCAACCAAAGCAGCTTTGTTCCTGGTCGCCAAATTACAGATAATGTCATTGTGTATCAAGAAGTCTTTCATTCAATGAGAACTAAGAAGAGTGGTGTATCTCATATGGCAATTAAGATTGATCTCGAAAAGGCCTATGATTGATTATCTTGGGATTTTATTGAAGACTCGTTGAAGGAGATTGGTCTTGGTGATGGGTGGATCCGAAATGTGATGCATTGTGTCTCATCCTCTAGGATGTCGATTGTCTGGAATGGGGATCTTTTGGATCGTTTCTCTCCTGAGCGCGAAGTTCGGCAAGGGGATGCAATTTCGCCTTATCTTTTTGTTCTGTGTATTGAAAGATTGGGTCATTTGATTAATGGGGCAGTGGAGCGAAAGGAATGGAAACCCATACAGCTTTCTCGTAATGGTCCTTCTATCTCCCACCTTTTCTTTGCAGATGATATGGTTTTGTTTGCGGAAGCATCTACAGAGCAGATAAAGGTTATTATGAAGTGCCTGGATTTATTTTGTGCGTGCTCGGGCCAAAGAGTTAACTACCAGAAATCTCATATATTTGTATCTCACAATGTGGAGCTTGCGGTGCCTCAAGACATATCTACTATTTCTGGTATTCCCCTTACGGACAACTTGGGTCGGTATCTTGGTGCTCCCTCCATTCATGGGAAGGTCTGACCTGCTGACTTTCAGTACATCATTGAGAGAGTGACTACTCGATTGGAGGGGTGGAAGACAAAATTCTTATCCTTTGCGGGTAGACTGGTTCTAGTTAAATCGGTACTTAACTCTATTCCCATGTACATCATGCAGACTATGGTGTTACCAATAGGGGTGTGTAATACCATTGATAAATTAGTTCGACGTTTTCTATGGGGAGGGTCTAATGAGAAGCAGGGCGTCAACCTCATTAAGTGGGAAATCATCATCAAACCTATGGAGGACGGTGGTCTTGGCATTAAGAGTATGACTTATATGAACTTGGCTTTTTTGGCCAAACTGGGATGGAGACTAATTACAGATAAGAATAGCTTTTGGGCCAGAGTTGTTTCCATAAAGTATCTGCATCGGGAAGCTAATATTGATAGGTTGCAGCCTAAGAATGGGGCTTCCAATGCGTGGCGGGGCATTGTTAAAGCCTCGCCTATTTTACGTAACGGAGTGCGGGCTCTAGTTCGTAATGGTAAGGATACTCTTTTTTGGCTTGATACATGGGTAGGTGAGGTGGCCTTAATCAATATGAAAATGCGGGATTTGAGTTTGGTGGAGATGTATAGGCCTGTCTCAAGCTATTGGGTGAAGGGTTCAGGGTGGGACTGGAATGCTCTATCAGGTTTACTCCCTTTTGAGGTTGAAAATAAACTTGCTGCTGTGCTCTTATGGGATGAGGAGGAGGTTGCAGATGGCATATGTTGGGGAGCTTCTAAGAGTGGCATATTAACGGTGACCTCTGCTTATACTATTTCTACTGGAACTCTTATGGGAGTTCCTACCTCCCTTTGGAGGATGATTTGGAAGCTTAAAGTTCTTCAAAGATGCAAGACTTTTTTGTGGATGGTTGCGCATCGAAAGATCATGTGCAATGCTGAGCGGATGAAAAGGGGTTTCACCATGGCATCTGACTGTATTGAATGTGTGGGATGTATCGAGGATGTTGATCATATTTTTCGAAATTGCTCTAGAGCCGTGCAATTATGGAAGCGTCTATTGCAGCCAGTTGAGTATCATCTTCAGAGCAATTTGGATTTCCAAAGCTGGCTTGTTCATAATCTTGCTGGCGTTAATGATTGTAATGTTGACTATGACTGGGCTTCCTACTTTACAGTTGCAGTGTGGGCTCTTTGGAAATGGAGGAATGATTTAGCTTTTCGTAATCTTCGTTTTCACTTCGAGTATAGCATGGCTTGGCTTAAAGGGAAAGTGGCTGAAATCATTCATGCTTTTCGAGCCAAAGTGGCGGTCCATGGTGCTGGACTGATAGAGAGGGTGAAGATGGTAGGCTGGTGTGCTCCCAACCATGGTTGGACTAAGCTTAATACTGATGGATGTCTTAAGAATGCTTCATCGCGAGCAGGGGGTGGCGGTCTTCTCCGTGACTATCGTGGTATGTGGTCGAGGGGGTTTGTGGCTAATATTGGTTCTTGTACTGCAACTGAAGCTGAATTATGGGTTGCTGTTCATGGCCTACGTCTTGCTTGGGAGGAGGGCCATCGTTCTATAGTTTTCGAAACAGATTCGGCTATGGTGGCTGGTTGGTTAAAAGGCAACAGTATGCCGCAGCTTAGCCTTTCCAACTTGGTAAATGAGTGTAGAAGACTCCTTCAGAGAGATTGGATAGTTCAAGTTGAGCATATTTACAGAGAAGGTAATAGAGCAGCAGACTATTTGGCTACTGAGGCTTTGAAGTTCAATCGGGGAGTGTGTATCCTGTCTTCCCCTCCCCGTGGGTTATTCAATATTTTGAGGGAAGATGCAACTGGAGTTACTTGGCCTAGGAGAGTTCGAGATGTAGTGTGCTAATTATTCTTGCTGGGTGTCCCCCCTCTTTACCTTTCCAAAAAAAATCAAACTTATGTTCGTATCACTCCCTTTTGTAAATGTTATGGCCACACCCATTTTAAAACGGGCCTGACGAATGTGGACAAATGAGTCACCTTGACTAATTAATGTATTCCTTGGCTCCTGCTTGGGTTGAAGTTTTATAATGTCAGCCTAGCTTGACGTGGCTTGATATTTTATAAGGTTTGCCCCAGCCTGGCCCAAATATTCTTAGGTGCGATTGGGCCGGGCTGGGCCCAATTGCAACTCCAAATAAATCTCGTTCTGATAACTATCAAGATGATTATATATACAAAAATGATCCGGACTTACTTATTTTCCATGTTTTAGAACATACAGTCAAAAATCATCAAATGGTTTCGTGTTTGCTAGAGTACTAGAGAAATAATACGGTGGGTTTTGTTTTTTAAAAAAAGAGTTATCAATTGGTACATGATGAGT
This sequence comes from Paratinospora sagittata, assembly GCA_035771175.1. NCBI lineage: Eukaryota > Viridiplantae > Streptophyta > Magnoliopsida > Ranunculales > Menispermaceae > Paratinospora > Paratinospora sagittata. The sequence goes on along the minus strand of CM069608.1, from coordinate 35,623,069 downwards.
TGAATACGTAAGATAATAAACACACATTCTCTAATTCGTTGATTCTGAATACTGAGAAAAGAGGTGAAAAAAGAATTCACAAATTTTTAAAAAAATCAATATTATTCAATCTACCCATAACTCATATAAGGACCTCTTTTCATAGACAAAACTCATTAAAATTTCTAAATAAACTCAAATACAAAAAGAGTAAGAACTAGGCTTCTAAACATATTCGAATACTAATTTTCTAATTCAACAAAAATACTAGTTTCCTAATTTAATAAAAATCTAAAATTAAAAATTACCAAAAATAGTAAATATACTAAAATTAGTAAATTATCATAAAATAGGAAAACACTAATTTGAGATTTTCATTAAATCCAACTCTTATCGCATTGCATCATTCCCCCATGTTGGAAAAAACTTTCCCTCGAATTTGTTGCATCGTTGCTTGAGGTAGGACCATGGAGTGTAACAAAGTCGTTAACATCAAACGCATCAAAAAGTGATTTTGACTTGATAACTTCAGGCGACCTTTGAGACTCCACTTTTGACAACCCTTTCGATGCTTGCGATTAGTAACATCATTATACTTCTAAATATCCTACGCGAAATGATCCTGAGTACTTGCACCCCTTTTTAACCATACTAGCTTATAGGGCCGTGAATGTTTCTTGCTCATTAATCTCAACCTCTGCAAAACTGTTTCATTAGAAACATTCTTGCAACTACTCAAATTAATCATGATCTTGTCGATTTTACCGCCAATGGTGCAAGTTGACTGGAAGATGTGTCGTAGCCAATCACCGTGCACGCGGGGTGCTAAGCAAAGGTCCTTGACCTACAAACAACGAGCCAATGTCATCCTTTTGGGATTCTTCCGCATTAATTAAATAATTCATACTATTATACTCAGGTCTTTCATCTGTTGCTGTTGCAATATCATCTTCTTCAGTTTCATCAACATATTCATAAAAAATTGGTGGATCATCGAAAGGGTTATAAAAATACTCTAAAGAATTTTCAATTTTTTCATTTAAATCGATCGTTGCAGGAGAGAAGATCAGATCTTTTGGAATATTAACCTTGATCCCCAAATCTCATCGTCTATCCCCACCATGTACCACGTACAAGAACGCAACAAACTGCTGCGACAACTGAGAGATCTGTCGCTCAAGCCATGTGAAATCGTCACGTTTATTCACTTCCTCGAGTTCGGTTCATGCTGTTATTGTCTTCTTGGAGGCATGGTGGAAGAACGAACATGGCTCTGATACCAACTGATGCACGACGTGAATAGGGAAGATAATAAACACACATTATCGAACTCGTTGATTCTTCCAAATATTGAGAAAAGAGGTGAAGAAAGAATTCACAAATTCTAAAAAAAATCAATATTATTCAATACACCCGTAACTCATACAAAGACCCATATTTATAGACAAAACTCATGAAAATTCCTAAATAGACTTAAATACAAAAATAGTAATAACTAGGCTTCTAAACAAACTCGAATACTAATTTCTTAATTCAACAAAAATACTAGTTTCCTAATTCAATAAAATACTAAAAGTAAAAATTACCAAAAATAATAAATTTACTAAAAATAGTAAATTACTGACAATAGTACATTTACTAAAATTAGTAAATTATCTCAAAATAGGAAAACAGTAATTTGAGATTTCCATTAACTCTAACTCTTATAGCATTGCATCAATACACAGACTTGTAAAAAATATGTATGATAGAACCATAAATATTGTTGTAACACCTCGTAATTTTAATTAAAAACCTACGTCGAATTATGCGTATATTGAGACATATAATATGTGTATTTTATACGTAAGAGCTAAATATATGCGTGTATAAAAATACATGCTAGATTTAAGGGGTATTAGTACACCAATAAATTTCTTAAATAAATAATATAAGTTTTATTAGTTGAATGGGTTGGTTAATTAAATATGTGAATTAAGTTAAATTAAATTGATTAATTTATGGGGTGAGTTGGTTAATTTAAGTAGATGAGGTGCATAGGGATATATCATCTCATTTCATTAGTTATTTATACCCCTCACCAACGTTCAAAAAAAAAAAAAATAGAAATCAAAAAAATAAAAGAAGAGAAAGAGAAGTTGCTGAACGAACAAAAAAAAAAGAGAAAGAGAAAAGAAGAAGCGACGTGCAGAACGATGGAGAAGGAGAAGAAGAAAAAGAGAAACGCGGGATTTGGGCGAAATTGAGACCCGCGGTAAATGATTTTCACTCTATTTCTTCGTGAACTTGATATCTAAGCTAGATGTAACATTTCTTTCGGAGTAATTTTTGCTGTGGGAGCCATTTTACGACGTTTTTAAAAATTAGGGTTTTGACCCAACGTGAATGAAAATCCGCTAGGAAGGTTGGAAAACACTTCCTAGGCTGTAGGAACTTTAAATATATGGTTAGATTGAATTTATGCGTTCATTTGGAATTTTTATAGCCGTTGGAAGTTTGTTGAAACTTAGAGTTTAGATTGAAAACCTTTTGAATCATTTAAAACCCAATGAAACTCTAGTTGAAGGCTATAGAATGGTAGAATGCACTGTTGCGAGTCCATCGATGCTAAGTTCATGATTTTTGGAGACCATTTGACAATTTTAGTAAAAATTTACATGTTTCCAATGAATAGTGATGACGTGATCATATCCAGTGAATAAAATGGAATTAGAATCCAATGAAACTCTGGTTTGAGATCATAGAATCGTAGAGAACTGAATTTCAGACGTTTCGATGCTAAGATTGGGATTTTTGGATATGATCTGATATTTTTAGTAACTAAATATATAGTTTTGGTGAGTAAAATTCACTGTCGTGACCTTCGCGAGCGTGTAAAACCTCAATAAAATACCTGTTGAAGGTAGTAGAATGATAGAATGACTGTTTTTACACGTGTCGATGTGGACAGAATAATTTTAGGAATGTTCTAGATTTTTAATAAAATTGATATATGTTCGGGTAGAAAAATAAACTGAGAATTAGTGAAAATATGAAATGGGAAATCTATTTTCACTGTTCTTTCTTGTGGAAATATCTAGATTGACCACAGAAACGAGATAGTAGTTTCTTCAACTGCTTATGAGTCCTAAATGGAGTTGGAATCTAAATTCACAGATATAATATTTTTCAGGTGGATCTTTATTATTAGTGATTTGAAGTGAGTTGAGAAATTAAATATGTACATAGATATGACTAAATGAAATTGAATTATGGAGTGGTTGTGACAGGTTGAGTTAGTTGAATTTATGGATTTAAATTGGAGCTGGATTCGAAAGCGACGGTGATGGTATTTAAGTTGAAAAGTCATGTACTGTGAGTATATTTTCTTGATTTTGGTTCTTGTATGACATTTTAAATATATGAAATGTTTGAATGTAAATATGTTATGCATATAATGTTGCCTTGGGTTTTAATTTGCATTCATAAATGATTTCATTTTAGCATTGGAGCATGTAAGACTTGCAAAGGCAAGTTGGTGTCATTTCGTTAGGAATTAAACTCGGATGAGTGTTATGTAGGCCTGTCCTAACAAGGATTGGAGATCTTTGAAATGACTGTGAATTGGGTAATGAGAGGCTGTGGCTACTTTGTAACGGCCATACAAGGGTTAGACCCGCTCTCTTGCCTTGAAGGAGGGAGATTGTGGATTTCGTGGAAAAATGATGCATTGTTTTCTTGAAAACTCATGAAATTTATGTTGTTGACATGTATAATATATTCGTTGAATGATGCATGTGTTTAATAAGTGTTTGAAATGATTTTAAATATCATATTTCTCTAGATGTATATAATTGCCATATCAAGAAATACATTCATTGAGCTGTTGTTTGCTCACTCCATTTCCTTCAATATTTCAGGTACAGAGTTAAAAGAAAAGGCACGAGAATAGATACGTGAGTTAGATTCTTATTGTGTTAATGTACGTGTATGCGAAGGAAATGGATTATATTTTCTTTATTTTCAAATGAATATATATCACATCCTACATATATATATTATCACATAGATGGTTGTAAGGAAACATGAATTATGATTTGATATCTTGTGATGATGAAATGAGGTGATCATGGATATTTATCAGGTGAGAATTTAATATGTGGAATGAATGGAATGAATGCGATGATGATGATGATGATATATATATATATATATATATATGTTTGATTTGATATGTGGTATATTAGGGAAAAATTGTGAATTGTCCATTTTATGGGGAGGTGCTGTCGAAATTTCTGAAAATTTTGGAAAGGATTGTGAGACTATGTGAAGGCTGACAGTGTATTGTATACTGTATATGAGTATGTACAATGTATAGTACACTGTGCCGGTCATGACGTCAGCCTACGTCAGGGGTGTCGTGACAATATTTGTCACCCCCTGGGTTGCACAGCGTGCCCCCTACCCAGGTGAGGGCGCACCCCCTCGGGGCGAACGCCTAGCCATTATATATCCACAGTATTGTCTTCATTGGGGTCCACAGAACACTGCACGCACCCAACGACCTTTGTCCCTTCCCTATGCAGAACACTGCACAGTCCAGGGGCCTCCCCCAAGTTCGAACTCGCAACCTCTTCCTCATAAGGTTAGATTTCGGAACTTGAGTACCCATATTTATGAGGAAGAGGTTGCGAGTTCGAACTTGGGGGAGGCCCCTGGACTGTGCAGTGTTCTGCATAGGGAAGGGACAAAGGTCGTTGGGTGCGTGCAGTGTTCTGTGGACCCCAATGAAGACAATACTGTGGATATATAATGGCTAGGCGTTCGCCTCGAGGAGGTGCGCCCGCACCTGGGTAGGGGGCACGCTGTGCAACCCAGGGGGTGACAATATTGGTATCAGAGCTTTTGGTTTAAAATCCTTAAAAAGATAAAAGCTTTAATGATATTATGATTATTTGTATGGGTATACATATGGGTAGTCCTATTATGTTGAGCCTAATCTAATATGTTATCTTGATTGAGAATCACCTGTGTCGGTGAATTTCAGATTTGGAAACAAATAGTCAAGATTAACAATGGAAATTGCTGATCAAGAAAGGATCAGAAGGCTGAAAGAAAAAGAACTGGATGTAATCTAGTGATAATAAATTATATAACTTATATATGGCTAGTAACTACCCAACAACAACGAAATGCACAACTTATGAGCTTGTGGAAAAGTTGTAATGTGAGAAAGACAGAGGCTTGAACCATTGATAGCTCCAGATTTGGGTGCGAATGGTGTGGGTACTTCTGTAAAAACATATATAGTTGAGACTGAAGTCAAAATAAAATATATAGAAGATCTCAATGATAAGCCAGGTGAAATGAAAAGATGTGAAAGTTATGAAAACTTTCAGGAGAAGAGATTTTCCTCTCTTAACTGGCAGTCTGATATTAGACGTAGAAAAGAATGTGCTACTCTGAGTGGAGACCATCTTAGAGAATGATTAAGTCTCTGCAAATGAGAAAGCACGTTAGCTAAGTTTAAGGTAACTGATGATAAAAGATGATAGAAAATTGGGTTAAGGACTCCTGAGATGATTAAGGCATGAGATTAATTAAAGAGGCTATTTATGAGGGCTTCTATCATCATGCGAAAATTGATTTAAGGCATAAAAAAGTTTATCTTGTTAAAATGTAGTGACATGCCTAACCATAAATACAAACATGAATTAAATAGACTGGTATAGTTTATTTTTGGAATCATCACTATGGATACTCTGAGAATGATAAGGATCTAGAATAAATTTTGGGATCCTATACGGCAGGTTTGATAATTGTTGGGTTATAAATATATGCGCAGGTTGCTAGGCAGACTATAAATTTTGGGTCAGCTAATGCTGTGGTGAAATTGTTAACCCAGCAATAGTGAGATAGCTTGCACTGCCGTTAGAAGCCGAGTCATCAACACCAGTGTTAGGTAAAAGGAGAACTAAGTAATGTAAGGAAATGTTGAGGCAAGGAGAACTAAGTACAGTTGAGATTTTGGCGGTATTTGTGACTCTAATTTTGTTAGTACCTCACCCAATAATAATGGGAAAAAGGGAAGTGATGTTAACGAATTATGAAAATCAGCAGTGGTTTCCATTGCCTGAGCAAGAGTCACAGACTGAGTAAGTTGTATCTCGGCCAATAATTGTCTATTATCAATCTAAAAAAAAAAGACACCGAATGTGTTAATCTCCAATTAGTCGATATGGAATGCCCCAATATTTTTTTATCAATGTGACTCCACTAGATTTTAGAGAATAAATTAAAGTACAAGACCGGATCCAAAGATTAATAAGACGTTGATAACAACATTTTGTTATTGTGTATATTCTAATATATTGTTGGATTTACCTGGTTCTTTATCTCTGGTGATATGGTAGGCAGATTGTATTATCTTATGTTATAATGGTATATCATTGATTGTGAGTATGCCTACAGGAGAAAGAATCTACCATGATATGGTTAGCAAATAATATGTGGAATAAATATGAGGGTCATCAAGTAATTGTGGACTTTAGAATATGAAATTTTTGGAATTGGATGCTTTGTTGGGTATGATTGGCTGGTCACCTCTAATGCCAGGTGGAACGTCTCACCGAAAAGAAGTAATATTCTGAATAAGTGGAAAATTCTCATTTTGAATCTCGAGAAATTTATACCCTCAATATCTTCTATCTAAGACAAGATAGTTATTGACGAGGAAATGGAGAATATGGCTAGTACAAAGCCATTTAAAGTAATGTAATAAGGCATGCAGTTGATTAAAATTCCTGTGGTGAGCTGGTATATTGGAGTATTCTCTGATGAAGTATTAAAATTGCTACCTAGACAGGAGATGGATAGCATATAAAATTGATGCTAGTATAACATGTATCTCCATTCCTTCATATAAAGAGTACCTGAGGAATTGTGAGAATTTAAGGTGTAGGTAAATGTGTTAATGAGCAAAAGATTTATTATCCTTGATATGCCACCTTGGAGAGCATTTGTGCTAATATGGAAAGAAGGTACAATGAAATATGTTTAAGTCTGAATTACTGTTAACTGAGCAGGATAACAATAAAGAATAAATATCCTTTACCATGGATAGATGGTCGAATTCGATTAACTAAATGGAGCCAAATTTTCTTTAAGATCATTTTGAGATTTAGGCACCATCAGTTAAGATTTCGAGAAAAGGATGTAATGCAAACTATTTTAAGACAAGATATGGATATTATGAAATTTTGGTAACCTTGATTAATGTGTCAATCATGTTTATAGGATTGATGCAATGGGTATATGAACCATATATTGATTATTACATAGTTTTCGATGGTGATATATGCAATTGTCTTAAGAAATGAGAGGAGCATGAATAACACCTTAGAATTATCTTGTAGTCACTGAGAGAGCACCGATTGAGTGCCAAGCTCGGTGAATATGAGTTGTGAAGATAATTGAGATGAGAATTTTTGGATCACACGACTAGTTTAAATAGTATCTTTAAGGATGCTGGGCAGGTCAAAGTGATCATAGTACTGTTAAAACTGATTTTAATGATGGAAATCAGAAGTTGTGGAAAGATCCTTGAAGCTATCTGTTCCACTCACGAAACGAAACCAGACGAATGTTATATAATGTGTGGACCATTGTGCATGGAGAAGCTCTCACAATATTAAATGTTACTACTAGTTCTAGAACCTGGAAGTAATTGTGATTGATGAATATCACGTTCAGATCTAGATTTTGCATTGATCAAAAGGATAGGTTAATTACTTGTGCCTCCAGATATTTGGTAGTGCACGAGAATAACTATCCTGAGAGTGAATATAAATTTGTTGGTAGTTATTTTGAAAGGATGAGAGCATTGCCTCTATAATAACAAGGTCACACTATCTCCAGATTTTAAGAGTCTGAAGTAATTATTTAAACGGAAAGAAACTGAATATGAGGTAATAAATGTGGCAAGAATTCCCGAAGGATTTGACTTTATATTGAATTATTATCCTGGGAAAGGCCAATATGTTGCCGAGGCATTGAGCAGGAAACAGGTTGAAACTAGAGTAGTATCTATCAGTTAGCCATAAATGGAGATTGTTTGTGAGTGAGAGTTACAGTTATGAGTGTACTCTCTATTACTCCATGTGTTGATATTTGTGCTCGGATGCATGTTCAGCTTATTGATACTCATATTCAGAGAGTAAAATTTATGATGAGACGAGTATGATATCAGAATGAAAGATTATGGACTTGGTAATATGGATTGTATTAAATGAAGATGAGATTCAAATGGTATCTTATGGGTTATGGGTAGATATGATACCATCTGGATGACCATAGGTGGACTGATAAGTCTATGTATTCTTCCAATGAACACCAGAATTCTATTGATAGACTGAGCATATTGTATATGTGTGAGATAGAGAGATTTTATGGGAGTACTCAGATATTTATCATGTTGGATTAAGATCCGAAGATTGTGTCGAGAGCTAATATATGATGTAGACTCGATTTGGTACTCATCTCCTTCTCAGTGTGATATTTTATTCTCAGACTGGTTGACAGACTGAGAGAGTGACTTTGATGCTTGTGAGCATGCTCGGGTCTGGTATACTTGAGTTTTGGTGGAAGTTGGAAGGAATATTTTATTTGTGTAAACTTGTGTGTATATAAACAACTATTATAATAACATAATGATGGCACTCTAAAGATTTGATAGTAAGCCTTATAGATCTCCAACTTGTTGATTTGAAAGTATGGAGTTATTGTTATTGGTGCCACAAGATATTATTAAATACACAGGGTTGGTGTATAGGCCTTGAAATTTAGCGTGACTGACTAAGTTTTGTTAAGGGTCTTACCACAGAAAAGCCAAATGAGATTTGGGATGAAAAGAAAGCTCGCACCGCGATTTGTTGGACCATTAGAGATCCTTGATAGGATATGTCTATTGGCTTATCGATTTGCTCTACTGTCACAGTTGATAAGTGTCCGGAATATGTTGAGGAAATGTCATTCGGATTCCATATATGTTATGGTTATAACTCAACTCTAAGTTGGGGAGGTTACCACGTATCAAGAAGAGCAAACATGAGAGCGGAAATATAAAATGCAGGAGCAATTTTCTGGGATTGAGTATCACTTGAGGAAGATTCCTTGATTCTAAATTTCGAGTTCGAATATGGGGGAGGCCCTGCACTATTCATGAATGAATAGTATGGATAAATGATCCCGGGGGTACTAGACACTGCGGTGTGCTGTGTACTGGGATGTGACAATATTATGTGGTATATAAAGGCTGGGGTACGCTCGGTATGAGGTACCCATCACATCCCGGGGGTACTAGACACTACGGTGAGCTGTGTACTGGGGTGTGACAATTGTAAAGAGTAATTTTAGAGGGATTGAGAATAACACATCAATTGCTACAATTAAATCACTAGTGACATCATATTTATGACTTTAATACACTTAAAAACACCTTCTTTAATACAACTATGTACAAATTTGATGTAGAGGGGTTCCACATCAGATTTGTAACAATTGGTGTGCATGATTTTTGATTCATATGACATTTATCTAATGTAAAAACAACAATAAAAGAAACTAGCAAGTAAGTTTCTAATTACTATACATTTACAACAATGATATATGTCTTGAACCCTTATCTTTTTGTTCTCATTATAAATTAATGAATTGACTAAACAAATTCAAGAAGATGTTCCACAGTACATGTTATTTGCAGATGATATAGTGGTAATTGATGAAACTAAATTTAAAGTAAATACTAAGCTAGAAGTTTGAAGAGAAGCTCTAGAATATCAAAAAGGTGTAATACCCCAAATTTTCAACGATATTTTTGTAATATTAACCTAGAGTTATTTTCATAATTTTACATATTAGACTAAAAGGACCCAAATACAACAAGTTTTATGTCCAAAAGTTCCTAACAAACTCATTTAGATGGTTTGCAATGAAAATGAGGAAAAAGAGACGAGTTAGAAACCAAAAAAACACGAAATACATACCTCACTAAGAGCAAAATAGTTATTTCACCAAAATAGACTATTGGGGAACAATATAAAACATGCATTATGTTAGAAACATACCAAACTTTTGTTTTTAAGTGAATCATGTCAAGAACGAAGAAAAACCGATCATTGATAGGACCAAACACACATAATAATGATATAGGGGTATTTTGGTCAAAATGAACAAAAATACTACCAAATGGCCTCGTTTCCAAAATTTGATTCATGGAAGAGTTCAAAACGCTGAAAACCCTTAGGGACTTAATGTGATGACTATGGGACGTCGATTAAGAATTTAAGTCCGACTAGGACATTACACGAAAATCAACGAACAACTGTGCCATCACTACGTGATTTGGCATGAGTCGACTCGATTAAACTTAGTGGGTTAGGAGAGAGACTTACTCTCTTTCTCTTGCCATTTTCCAATTTTTTCTTAGACCATACATGGACATGCATGGGTGCATGAGTGCATGCACACACACATATATATTCGTGAATATCCGAGCATAATCGTATTTCTGAGGTAAATGATCTCAACTAATACTCAAGTTAGTTGAGACTAGCTTGATTTACCTCTTTTTTACTTTTGCCTTTGACTTTAAGAGTCACATTACAAATTCTACTGAACTACTCAGCTTAACTTATCCTTTTTTCAACTACACGATTACATGAATCTGCTTTCTCCACTCCGCTATATCGAGGGCTAAGTCTGCATTCAAATTATAAGAAATTAGAACTTTTTTAATTATCTTTGTTTATATTATTTTAGATCTACCTTTATCTCTATTACCATCTATGTTAATAGGTCATTTTTCTTAATTGGTGCATTTAAAAACCTACATTGTACGTGTTTAGACCACCTTAATTAGTTGGTTCTTTTTCATTTTATCTCCAATTGGTGCTATTCCTACCATTTCTCGAATATATATGCTCATTTCTAATTTTATGCTTTAATGTTTTACCATATATTCATTTTACCATTCACATTTTTGTCACACTTAGTTCGTTAATTACATGTTGTTTTCTAATTTCCTAACAAGATTCACATTATTATTTTTACTCCTCATTTATTATAATTCAAATAAAAATCCAATCTTTTACGAAAGCCCTACTAAATTTTTTGCCTAACAAAATTTAGCACAACTTATTTAATAAGCTATAATTTATAAGCCAATCAACACTTGCTGTCTTGCTCCCCTTTCCTTTTTGTAAGGTTCAAGTCCCTCATCAATAATTAAATGGGGTAGCATCGTTATTGTTGGTTCTTCGTGATTTTATTGTGAACCTATGATTCTTATGGTGTGAGCCCTATATTGTTGTTGTCAAAAAAAAAAAAAAAAAAAAACAGAAAGAAAGGAAAAAAAAACTAAAAACTATAATTTATATGTAGAAGTGGTACCAAACAAACAATAAAGCAAACCGAAGTGTTTATTACAATAAACGACACAAGCCAAATACAAGCAACACACAAACCAGGAACACAGTGGATTATCCATACCCATACATATACGTATGTATATATGGAAACAAGGATTTAGTCCTATCATAAGAACATAACATACAGAAACACACCTAGGTAGCTAGCTAGATATGATCATCAACATAATTAACACACCATGAAGACACTGTTCCACCCAAAACCAGTATCTTGCTCGGCATTTTGATTGGTGGACAAAACAGTGTGTACAACACCTCGGCAATTTCCTTGGTTGTACAACCGAGCTGACTGTCCTTCGGCGTAGTACTTATACGAGCCATGGTAGGGAATGTTAGAGCAGCCACAGGCACCGAGATCCTTGTTATTGCCTGTGTAGTAATGCCCACTATACGCAACGAAGTGGCTCGCATGAACATCGGTGCTCATTAATGTTATCACCAGTAGTACTGCAATTGCAGCCATTGTTGTAGTAGTAATATTGGTACTGAGAAGCATGGAGCTTCTGGCCATGGTGGTAATTGTTCTTCTACTACTTGAGAGATAATAGCTAGGCAGAGATGAAGAAATTAATAAGGGGCCATGATCAGTTGGGGCGATTATGAAGAAATTAAAGCCTGTTTATATAGGCTTTAATTTGGAAGAGGTTGCTTCCACGTGTCAAGTGAGTTTGTATATACAACTGTTAGATAACATGGCATAGGTTTCTCACTATGTCTTTTATTATTACTAGTATCTCTTGGTCAATGAATAAATAAGTAAATAAAATTAAAAAAATAAAGATGAGAATCGACCTCAAATTTTATTTTATATATACTCCTAGTCCCAACACTTCCAATAAATGGTGATAAGGATTTGAATTGGATTCCAATATGATCCAACATGTGCCCCTCATTCATTGATTACCTCGTCTTCACTTATGGTTATGTCTCTCTCTCTCTCTCTCTCTCTCTCTCTCTCTCTCTCTATTCAAGTCGGGCAGCTTTTTAGTTGCAATCGCTCGCAGTTGATCAATGGTGATCTTCCACACTTTCTGAACCTTTGGATCGTTAGAGCCTTTCTCCACTCCTTAAGAAAAAATCACCCATCAAAATTGAAGGCAGCACCATGTCATGAAACATAATAAAAATATATGTTAACAGCATCCCAACACACACACACACACATATATATATATAGAGACTAATTGATACTCAGAAGCTCATATTAATATCTATCTATCTTCGCTTGATATATATAGTTGGGCCCTTATCTGAAAGCTATAACTTTTAGGTCAACTGATTTCTTCCAACTCATGAATAGACTAATTTAGCTGAATTGAAGAAAAAAAAAAAATTCAATAGTTCATAGAATTAGCATATCTTGTTTGAGTAGAGCTTAAAATTATTGCTTTATTATGAAGACATAATCAAATATGCTTTGGTTTGATCAATTTGTGCATGTGAAAAAATACTGAAAGACACAAGGACTATGTTATACTCGAGAAGAACTGAAGCTAATAGAAACTGAAAATCCAATTACAAAATCACTTACAAAAACAAAGAGAACTGAACTATATAGATAAAGAAGTCACAAACCTGCTGCCTTGAGTAGTAAAACTGATGCAGGAGGTGTCTTAAGAATAAAGGTAAAGCTTTTATCCTGTGAAATACGGATTAATATACGCAGATGGCCCAGTTGGGTCCATACATCTCACTATATTTAAATTATATATGGAAAAGTCGAGCATAATTAGAAAGTTATATACGCATAGTAATTCATATACAGTATACTTCTATTTGCATTTGCATATAAATCAAGAAAACAAAAAGATTAGCAAGGTTAAGTATGCAAAGGACTCACATCATATACTGTAATTTCAACAGGAATCACATAACCGGCTTTGTCAGCAGTTCTAGCATTATAATCCTTACAGAATGCCATAATATTAACACCCTTAGAACCAAGAGCTGGTCCAACAGGAGGTGCAGGAGTAGCCTTCCCTGCTTCTAGAGCAAGCTTAATCATTCCAATCACTGCAAATGTTTTTGAAGGCAAATGATCAGAAATCAATGAAGCAGGTAGCCAAATCCATTTGAATATTGAAACCTAGAAAATTAACACAATTTACATATTTCAATGACTTCAGCTACTGGGGAAAATAAGAATGTAAAAAGCAGAAAAACTCATGCATCAATATTTAAAGAACAGAACATGCTTCATAAAGGAACTTGAAAAAAAGAAAGAAAAAGGAGAACTGGAAAAAAATTATAAGAAAATAAATAAAAAATCATAAAGAGAGAATTTCAACTTCCATAAGCACATGAAAGATGCAGTTTGTGAAGAAGGTTGAGGAAAAAACATAATTTTTATCATTAGATTTCTATTCTGAGGAAGAAACTCTCAAGGCTTGTTAATGAAGACAGGAAACCAAAAAAACAAAAAAAGAAAATAACAACAACAACAACAACTTGTATACATTGTCTTAATTCTTTGTATCCTTTCTGAAGATAAAGTCCATCTTTGTGGGATTTAACTTAAAAACCGCATAAAAATTAGCACTAGTTAATTTCTCTTTTGGTTTCATATATATTTCCAGCATTGTCTTTCTTGAATATAACTTTTAAAAAGAATTTTGACAACTTATCACATAGGCCATTGCTGACCTCTTTTAGCCATCCTCTTTGGTACAGGATTTTGAGCATTTTTAGTTGATTCTCTCACCATCTACTTTCTCCAATGAGAGGAAAATGAAAATATGGAAAGAAGAATAAGGTGATTGTGTTAGTCATCCTACAACAGTTTTAGTTTATAAATCTTATTCGTAGAACACTTTTTTAAGAAAATTACATTATTGATAAGCTGGTTACTAAGTAGTTCATCAATATTCAGTGATCAGTCTAAACCAGGACACAGCCTCTATATCATTCTAATCTTTTGCTTCCATCTTTAGGAAGGAAAATCATTTCCATTTCTACTTCTCCCAACACCTCCCTCTATTGAAAGTTAGATCTAAATTAAATTAAAAACCTTAAATCATTTTGTTATGAATGCCCAATTTTCAGAATTACCACCGCAATAAAAACTTATCAGGCACGGTGATGCTTCTCTCTACATTGTTGACAATCCATGTCAACATTATTCGAAATCCCCAATTCGATAGAATGCTAAAACCTAAAAAAAATAAAGACTGTTTTATAAGAAAGCCGCGCTCACGTGCAATGGTGTGACGATGGCAGCCATCATGACTAATCAACTCAAGTCCTAAACACCCGTGATTGATCAAAAGAAGGAAACTCTCTAGACTTGATGAACAAGCTATAGAGAAATAGAAATTCATGGATATCATTTTCATCATCTTGTTTGATCATGAACATACACAGTTTCATCAATTTTTCAACAGTCTCATACTGAAAATCCTTTGAAATCACCCCCTCTGGACATAATGTATGGTTGATTATTCGGCATTCAAATTGTCATCCACCCCAACACTCAAATTTTTCCCTCGTTGTCTACTAGGCTTGGACACATACAATGTAGTCCTTTAGATGCACCAGTTAGGAAGAATGACCTATAAACATTACATGGTACCAATGACCGTAGAGGTAGACCTAAAATAACATGGACAACAATAATTAAGAATGATTTAACTTCTTGTACTTTTGAATGCCGACTTAGCCCTCAATAGAGAGGAGTGGAGTGCAGTTAAAAAAAAAGCTTAGTTGAATTGAGTTGAATTTATCTAAGAGGCTTGTTCTGTAATTTGCTAAGCACAACTTTATAAAAACCCATTAAAATAAAAGAGTACCAAGTACAAACCAAATGAGTCAATTTAACAAACACATGAAATGCAAGATTAAAGCTCATTAAATACCAAAGAAACTAAGAAATTCCGAAAAAAAATCAGCAAAATAAGTAAAGGGTGAGAAGGTAAAAAATACCCACTTGGGAAATTAATCAAAAGATCAAACCTTTCTTGGATTTCCCTTTAGGAGGCGCCATGGCTTTCACAGTCAGAGACCTCGAAATTGAAGGAGAAGAAGAAGCTGCTTTTCCATGAAGAAAGAATTGACGAGAAGAAAGCGTGTTTGAGGAGAAACTGAGAGAAGAAGGAAAGAGAGAAGTAGAGAGCTGCTTTCCATTGCTTGAAGAACGAGAAGATGTCTCTGAGAGAGGAATTTGATAGAGAGATAGAGACGCCATTGCTGGAAGCTCGAAGCGAAGGCGCTGTGAAGAGATAAACTTGTTGAGGGTTTCAGTGCTTCACGACGTTCCATACGCTGTACCTAAATGCTTTGTCTAAGATCGTACACGTGGCAATGGCAGAAAGAACCAATATATATGTAATCTTGGGCTAACTTGATAGGTTCTTAATTATAATAGCCCATGAAACCTGGACATTGTTCTTTCGGCCTTATGGGCCTAAATGTGGCTTTTCCATATTTTATCTTAAAATAAATAAAAGGGTGCTTTATTTATTTTTAATGCTGAGATAACGTTGTAGGATATTAACACTTAAAAGCCAAATGAAGTCGAAACCCTTAACAGAGTCAAGAAGGCGAAGGGCATAAAGGTCCCGGATAAGGACCATGCGAACTAACTACCATCGTCTTCTTCCTACTTTTATTAAGGGAGAAAAAATTCTCACTTATTAGTAAGTGGAGAGAATCGAACTCCCAAAATTTGAGTGAAGGGGTTCGAATGCATATTGTTGAAGTTAACCAAAATTTACATGAAATGATACTTTTATTCGAGGTAATTTGATGGTGTATAAAGACACTATAAATATATATTTTAGATGTTAATGTACTTGCTAACTATTAGAAACACTAGTAATATAAAGTCATCAATGATATAACTTAATTTGCCTAGACGTCTAAAGTATTGTACTTCATACATTAGAATTGGATTGCTTTCAATCATCTACCTACCCATAATTGAAGGCAATGGTACAATATATAAATGTACACTATGGATGAATATATTTATATATTTTAAATAGGGTAATGCTACGTAAACATACTTTTTTAACACACATTTTTAATATTATAGGCGAGAGTAGTTGAATCGTCTCGAATCACGTAATAATATCTCGTATCACGCGTTGATTGCGTGATACAAGACACTATCACGTGATTCAAGGTGATTCAATCACTCTCACCTACAATGTCAAAAAAATGTCTACTAATCATTTTCTTTTTAAATATGCATGACGTAATATTACACGCTAACAGTTTTGACTTAACCAAGTCCTCTTATATGCCGTGTTTTACAAACTAATCATATGATTAAAAGAAAAGAAAAAGAATTAATGGGTCGTTCTCTAGACCATATATACATAGATAAATGCCACCAAAGATATATAGACACTAAACGAGGATCAACTTGTTGTCTTTTATATAATGAAGAAAAATGCAAATTCAACTTGGCACTTCTCTGACTTAATTTTTTATATAACATAAAGCTCGGGCCGCTTGATTCCGTACACATCTATTATATATATATTTAGTATTTTGTATAGATTAAAGTATTTCCCACTGTTTAATTCTTTACTTTTTCTTATTATAACCATTTACTTTCCATATATAAAATATTATATATGGATGAGGCTTTTATAAATATATATATATATATATATATATATATATATATATATATATGAGAAATGCAAATTTACAACAACTTTTGTTACTACATATATTAATATTTTATACATTTTAAAGTACGTAATAAATATTCTAATAAATATACATATATATAGTTATAATATTTTATAGTTAAATTATTATTTTATATATATATATATATATAATATGGATGAGGCTTTTAATTTTGTCAAGCTAGCCCACTAAACTAGACCAAATCTCATATTAGCATATGATTACGAGGGTGTGCGAGAGCATGGACTATGTGGGATAAGAGCTCAAAGAGTCTACAACAAGCCATATATATGATACAAACTTTTGCTATAAAATCAATCATTGATGTGTGATTTGAGAATATTAAATGTACTTAATACATAATTTTTAGCTAGGTTAAATTTAGGTGTTGAAAATATATATGAATAGCATCTCTCAATCCTTTGTTGATCAGTTGACATTGATTAATTGCCATACATTCTTCGTGTAATATCTAAAACTCAAAGCATCTTTAACCTCCTAAGTCCTCGTATATATAATAATGATATATATATATATATATATTGTTGCCACTTAATCAGTTCTGAGCTTAAAGTGAGATTTTACTGCTATATATAGAAGGTAATAATATTGAGGGCAAGAGTGCTTCCAAATTATATCTCATATGATTAACTACCCCTAATGCTGCGAGACTTAGGATTACGATTAATGTTGTTGATCTATAGTCTTGGTTCATAGTTACTTAACTACTTTTGGCGCCAATATAAAAGATCCACGCTTATATTTTATATGATAAATTTGTTTATATTCAATATAAATATTATTTCTATCTATGTACAAAACAAGAAATGCAAATTAAGTAGCCAAAGCAAATATGTTAAATATTTTAAGGATTTTCTCAGTTTTCCTAATTGTTGTTGTTAGAAAACTACTCAACTCAAAAGTTATAACTATCAGATTTCTTCTCACGTGGACTAGATTTATAATAAAGAGGAAATATATGATTAATAAATAATATAAACATATAAATATGTTTGCGAGGAAATTTGAATATTAGACTTCCAGAATAAAACTATTTTGATATCATATAAGAAATCACTTAATCCAAAAACTATAGCTATCAGATGAAGACCCAACTATGTATATAAAACGAAGATGGATAAATATTAACAGTTGTGGTTTGGTCATTTAACTACATTTTGATTATGTGGGTCAACTTCACATATTGTATGAAAGCATATACAAATGAAGCTTTTGACTTTAGTTCAAATCTTCCAAATTCTTTGGTAAGTCTGTCACTCAATTCCTTTCACGACTTGAAAGAACAAAAGAGATTAAGAAATTTTTTCATTATAATATATTCAAGAACTTGTTTTATTCATTCATTTTTTTAGTTATATATATATAAATCCACCTGCAGGTACATGACTATTATTAAAAAGGTATTAGTCTACCAATTATCAATTTTTCAAGAGGAAAATGTTAATTGAGGCAAAACATATATATAAATATATATTTTTAATTAATTTATTCCAAACTAAGAAAAACACAGACATAATTATTCAAACTATAAAGTGAACATTACATATAATATTAATTAGCACATTTGATGATCACATGATATCACCAGCCCCCTACAATACAAACACTTACATATAATAAAGAGAACATCACTTGATTATCACCCTATATATAGTGATAATACTTTTATTTCTTATTGCTTATAGATATACATACAATCACTTAACGCACACATCAAACTTTAATTTGGGTTCAATTACGACGACAGATGTAGATGCTGTTCCACCCAAAAACGCTGCATGACCTTGCATTGGATGTGAACACTCTACTTGGTGAACCCGTGCAACCAGGCCTGTTATACAAGGTACCTGGTTGTCCAGTGTAGCTAAATGAATAGCCTCCATGGTACTCGATGGCGTGGCACCCACACCCATTGTATCGTTTGAAACGGTTTGTGCAGCCCGGGCCGCTCCACACAGTTAGTGAACTCGCGTTTGCAACATCGCTCATGAGCGCCATGAGCGCCATAGCCATTACAATTGCAGTGAGGATTGAGGACTTGCTCACAGCCATTTTTGTAGTAAGGCTAGAAGAATTGATGAAGCTCAAAAGTCTTGCAGATTTGGTAGAGTTTGAGATGAGCTTGTTATGCTTAATTTGATTGATATTTATAGACAAGTTAGGAAGAACAAGTCCTCATGTTTGCCGTGTGTTTCTAACTTATCATCTGATAAAAAAACTAATTGGGTTGTTCTCTGGAAGTACATATCGACTTGACCCAATTTGATTAATGATATATATTGGATAAACAATATCAACTACTTGTAATTTTATATATTTTTTTATCAAAATGAAAAACAAAAGAGAATTAGTTATTATAATGAAGAAATATCCTAAGGCACGTAATTGATGATTAGTGGCACTTGAGAAACAATCAAACTGATCCACTTGCTACCGTGTGTCTGGTTAATTAATTTCTACATACATGCTCCGGCTCAATATTAATATGGTATATGAAGGTTATTATCTTTGTACACACATGACTATTTTATTTTGAAAAATATTTTATATAAGTTAGAAGTAACGCTATTTTTCGACGCTGACACCTAACTCTCTTAGATGTCTAGAGAATGCACTTGTATTGCGCAGCATCCCAAAGACACTAATCTCAAAAACATCTTCAGCGTCAGAAAATGGTATTGACACCCAATGAACACATCTAACATTACTCTTTTTATTTTTCCAATCCTTACTGCTTGAATTTGTAATGGATTTGTGCTAGCCTATGGATCAATAGGATCGGCACTTGGCTCCCTGAGTCAACAAAGCATTATCTTTAATTTGTAATATAGGGCTATGCTAAAGTAACTCAAACTAATTAAATACTCAAATATTTTTTTTTTGCCAAAAACAAAAATACTCAAATATTTAAACCTAAGAAAATTTGGTGAGTCACACCACATTAGCAGAGGGAGAAAATCATAAAAAACAAGCAAACTATTCATCACTCAGTATATCAACGTGGGTATAGATTTGATCATTGTTCTAATGTTTGTGTTTGCTTTTAAGACCAAAAAATTATATCTAAAATCATTGGCTAATGGTAGTATTCAGCAACAAAAAAAGGATTTTATAGCTAAAGTTAATCTTTGGCTATAAAAATAATTTGTAGCTCCAGGTAATATTTAGCTATAATTTAACATATTAAATTTAAAGGACAAATTTGATCTCCTTTAGTATTAGCAGTTTCTGCACATGCGTTTTGCTCGCTATGTCAGAGCATATATAAACTATCGTTAATGTGTAATATTGCAATTAGAGATTTCTACTTTTCTAATATAACACGTTAGATATGCGTAATAGTCTCCGATTAAAAAGTAATGAGTTTAACATATTATTATATTTAAAGTGCAGATTTGATTACCTTCATTAATACTAAGGTTTTTTTTTGGAGAATCTCACACTAGGCCCAAAGCTAGTTAAGTTCAAGATCAATGCTAGTTAAGATCCAAGGTGCCAATCACAACTAGGGGCGAGCAACTGACCCACGAACCCGACTTGACTTGATCAAAAAATGTTGGATCGGGTCGGGTTTGTCATCATACACTGTTGGATATATCGGGTTTAAAAAGGAGAGACCCGATAAGATCGGGTCGGGTGTTGAGTATTGTGAAAACCCGACCCGACCCGCATATAATTTTTTTTTAAAATTTGTTTAAATATTTAATTTATTTTTAACTTATACCTAATAATTTATTTTTCCACTGCCATGACCAACAGTGTGCGCCTTTAAGTAATCCCTTCGACCTTCGTGAAAAAAAAGAAAAAAAGTTATCGATACAACCCGATCCGTGTATGGGTCGGCTGGGTTCATATCGTAGTTCAAGAATGCTCGGGTGGTATCGGGTAGAAATGGATTGTTCGTGTGGGTGGTATTTGGTCCCAAACCCGATCTGGACCGACCTGTGATCAACAACATTCATCAATTGGTACCAATTTCATTAAATTCAAAATCATATTTCTTAATAAACATATTTGTGTAATTATCACAATCAACACAATAACACAAGCATAGATTCAATACAACAAAGCTACAAAATTAACACAAACTGAAAATTATCTCAAATTTCACACAAATATTTAATATAACTTAAAACCACAAGATCAACACTACAAAACTTACAAAATCAATGTAATAAAGCTATAAAATCAATACAAATAGAAATTATCACAACTCTCATACAAATATCAAAGAGTAACAAGTTCAATAAAATGTCAAATGTTCATCAACTATTTTAATAATTTTAATATTATTGATAAAATTGTTATACCTGAGCCAAATACAAAATTATATATAATTAATTAAGTACTATTTTTGAATCATAAAAGAGAAAATAATAACATACAAGAGCAGGGCATTGCAATTGCACTGTGCGATAACACCAATAACCCAAGCGTTGCTAGATGCGGAAGAAAAGAGTCAAAGAAAAAGAAAGAAAGAAAGAAGGAAGAGGAGGAGAAGATAAAGAGAAGAAGAAGAAGAAAAAGAAGTTGAAGAAGCAAGGCGGAGAAAGAAGAAAAAGAAAAAGAAAAAGAAAAAAAATAACTTGCCTGATACATGAATACCGACGAAAATCAGACGAAGTGTCGCTGTCATCTCGTTCAATCGCTTAGTGGAAATCATATTTTGCTAAAGTTTTGACAGACAAATTATAATTAGAGGCTATGAGTAATTTTTTGAATATGTAAAAAAAATTTAGATTAAAGATAGTTAAAAATGAGTAAAAAACAGAAAAAATAGAATTTTGAAAAATTAAATATAAAAAACCTATATATATATATATATATGCTTGGGCCCCACAAATTTGGGTTAAAAAAAGAAAAAAAAGACTAAATAAATTAAATAAATATGGTTAAAATATAAAATAAAAATAAAAATAATATATATATATATTATATGGGGCCGACACTGGCAACACCATTACAAAGATCCATTGTAGAAATCCGCCCTCCAAAAATATTGAAATATTTTTTTGTTGGATCATTAATTCAACGGTGGGCTTATATGCGAATAATTATGTATTACAAACAGTCAA
Organism: Paratinospora sagittata; assembly: GCA_035771175.1. Lineage (NCBI taxonomy): Eukaryota > Viridiplantae > Streptophyta > Magnoliopsida > Ranunculales > Menispermaceae > Paratinospora > Paratinospora sagittata. Next base: position 35,600,892 of record CM069608.1, on the reverse strand, counting down.
ATAAGGTTAAGCCTAATTAAAAGTGATTTACTAAGTTTTTGGTGATTTGAGCTTTAATGTAACTGATGGGATGTGGGCCTTTAATGTGTAGAAACTTAACATATAATTTCTATTTTTATGATGGACTAAATAGAGATGTCAATAGATAACAAATAAGTTATCCATAAAAGAAGGTTATGGTCTCAAGATCACACATATCATTATTATTCTAATTCTGATGTCCCAACATCAGATATAGTGCACATAGAAAGCAAAAGGGTTATCATGGAAAAATGTGTTGATCTGGAAGACAAACCGCACGACTCCAAAGGGAATTGATAATTATAGATTCAGATATGCTTCCACTTTATTATTCATTAATTCTTGGTGATTCAATATGAATGTTTTTGTATTTGGTTGATGGTTTTCACCAAAAGAAATTCTCTAACAAGTGGTACGAGAGCATCTTCAGTTGAATCATTGAGAACACTTTGAAATACTTTTGGATCAATGATTAGTTTTGGATATTCTTGATTTATCCATTATATTTTGGTATAAACTGATTTCAAAATGCTGTGGTTGTTTTCCATAATCGAAAATCTGGTTAAAAGGATTAAAAAAAAATTATAAAAATTAAAGGCCGGCGATTTTCACCATTGCCGGCACTGGGGTACACCGGCGCAAGTTGCGCCGGCGACCATGACCGCCGCTACAAGTTTTCATAAAAATAAAAAAATAAAAAAATAGTTTTTTTATAGGGTGCCATTGGCGGTTACATCACTGCCGACGCCAAGAGGAAACCTGTGGCTTCATCACCACTGACGTCGGAGGACATCGGTGCAGCTAGAGGGGTGCGCCGGTTAGAAGAGCACCATGGCGGCTTGGTTTCCAAGTTTTTGAAACCTTTAGGGTTTTCAGATACAGGCCCAATTATAGTAGATGGGTTGCGGGTTTCGGCCCACAACAAACAACAAATATAATAAATAAATAAATAAAAATTGGAGGCTGCGGGCTTTGATGTTTGTTGCGGGCTTCATGGGCCTGTTTAAGCCTGTGCAAGATACATTAACTGCGAGCTATGGCCCGCATCAATCAATTAAATAATTCTTGTTTCTTTAAAGAAAAAAGTAGCAATTGCTATATATATATATATATATATATATATATATAAATTAAGGGGCTGCAGGTTGCAATAACTTTTTTTTTTCTTAATGGGTTGTGGACCGACAGCCATTGCAACAATAAATTTTTTTCTTTTTTAAAGAATTCGTTTTATTTTGGTTCAATGTTGAATTCGAATATTGGTATGTTAACATATATATTTTGAAATAAATTAATTGAAACAACATGTCGCCAAAGTGACATCTCTTGTGGAAATTCTTTTGTTTTAAAATATAAAAGGTTGTGCGCATGCAACTTATGTGAATATTAATCGGCCTAAAGGAAGGTTAATGTTTAACAAAATTACATGTGCACAGAATTACATGCGTATCTGTGGTAATAAATACGTGATAATTATTTGGTTTTACACATGAACAATTAATCGGCCCAAAAGAAGATTTATTGTTTGATATGTTCTTATTATTAGTGTTTGATTGCTACACCAAGATATCACTTACAAGTTAATATTTTGTCCAAAGGCAATATATTAATGGAGTTCTCAATATCTTGAGATGGGGTTTACCTTTATTTGAATTTAATTTTGTTTTGAGACTTATATGAGCTTGTTTTATTTGTTTATTATTCTCTGTTCAGCTATGACTTCTGCTAATATTATTGCCAACATCAATTCTATCCCTATGCTAAATGACTCTAACTTCAAGTTATGGAAAAAGAACGTCTTAATAGTTCTTGGAGTCACAAATCTCGACCTTGTGTTAAGGATTGATTCTCCTCTACCTCTTACGGATAAGAGTACCTCTGATGAAAATAGGGATATGGAAAGGTGGGAGAAATCAAATCGCATGAGTATGATGATCATGAAGAAGGACATTCCGGAAGCATTCAAGGGCACAATGTTTGAAAAAATAACTATGACTAAGGATTTTTTGGCGAATATTGAAAAGAAATTTGTCAAGAATGAAAAAGGTTGAAATAGGTGCACTCTTGACAAGTCTAATTTCAATGAGGTATAAGGGCAAAGGCAATATAAGGGAATACATTATGAAATTGTCTCATCTTTCTTCCAAGTTGAAAACACTTAAGCTCAAGCTCTCTGAGGACTTGCTGGTGCATCTGGTTTTAGTATCCCTTCTGCCACAATTTAGCAAGTTTAAGGTGAAATTGTCAGAAATAGCCTTGGTCTCTGAATGAGCTCATCTCACACTGTGTTCAGGAAGAAGAAACGCTTAAGCAAGATAAGATAGAGGGTGTTCACCTAGCCTCAACCTCTAAGGACAAGGGAAAAAAGAAAGAAAGAAGGATAAGGATGTTGCAGATACGACACCTCAAAAGAAACAACAAAAGAAACCGAATGGATCGAGAGGTCCTAGTTGTTTCATCTGTGGAGTTGAAGGGCATAAGAAGAAGCAATGCACCAACTATCACGCATGGCGTGCTAAGAAAGGTATACTTCTTAATTTGGTTTGTTTTAAGGTTAATTTATCTTCGATACCTAGACGCACGTGGTGGATAGATTTTGGTGCAACAACTCACATCAGTGTGTCATTGCAGGGTTGCCTAAATTGCCTAAAGCCAAGTGATGCTGAAAGATACATCTATGTGGGTGATGACAAGACGGTTCAAGTTGAGGCAATAGGAAAATTTAGATTATTGTTAAAGACTAGATTTTATTTGGATCTTGATGAGACATTTATTGTTTTAGAACTTATATATACAAATATTTGTGGTCCATTCCCTACAGTTGTTTGGAATGGTCAACAATACTTTATAACATTCATAGATGATTTTTCCAAATATGGCTATATATATCTAATTCATGAAAAGTCACCGATGCTGGATGTGTTCAAAAATTATAAGCCTGAAGTTGAAAACCAACTTAGCAAAAGGATAAAAATGTCAGATCTGACTGTGGCAATGAGTCCTATGGTAGATATGACGGTCCAAGTGAACAACGTCCAAGACCGTTTGCTAAGTTCCTAGAGGAATGCGGTATTGTCCCACAATACACTATGTCGGGTTCGCTTACTATGAATGGTGTTGCTGAAAGATGAAACAAAACGCTTAAGGATATGGCGAGGAGTATGATTAGTCATTCTACCTTACCATACTCACTCTGGGGAGAAGCACTTAAGACTGTAGCTTATATCCTTAACAGAGCTTCTACTAAGGCGACTACCAAAACCCCTTATGAACTTTTAACGGGCAAAAGGCCTAGTCTAAAACACTTGCATGTTTGGGGATGTCCAGTTGAAACAAGGCCTTATAGGCTTAATGAAAAGAAACTGGACTCAAGGACTGTGATGAATTGTTATTTTATTGGATACTCTGAAAGATCCAGGGGGTACAAGATTTATGATCCCATAACTAAGTCGATTTTTGAGTCGGAAAATGCTCGGTTCTTTGAGGATGTCGAGTTTATAAGGGGAGATACAGTCAAAGACTTTGTCTTTGAAAAGGAATATGTTGATATTCCCACAGGTGTTATTGTCATTGATCAAGATTTTATTCCTGACCTTGTTCAAGACACAATAAATAAAGACAATGTCATAGAACCTCCCATTCAAGAAACTGATCCAGAAGAACAAACTTTAGCACGTCAAGAACCTATGCCATTAAGGAGATCCACTAAAGAGAGAAGAAGTGCAGTGCCATATGACTACATTGTTTATCTCCAAGAACATGAGGTAGATATTGGAATGATGGAAGATGATTCAATCAACTTTTGTCAAGCCATGCAAAGTTCTAACTCTCATAAGTGAATTGATGCCATGAATGAAAATATTAAGTCCATGAAGGACAATGAAGTGTGGGATCTTGTCCCATTGCCAGAAGGTGTGAAACCCATTGGTTGCAAATGGATATTTAAAACTAAGAGGGATTCAAAAGGTGATGTGGAAAGGTACAAGGCTTGTCTTGTTGCAAAGAGTTTTACACAGAAAGAAGACATTGTCTATAAAAATACTTTATCTCCGGTTTCTTCGGAAGACTCTTTTAGAATTATAATGATATTGGTGGCGCATTTTAATCTTGAGTTACATCAGATGTATGTAAAGACAATGTTTCTCAATGGTAACATTGATGAGACGATCTACATGGTGCAACAAGAAAACTTTATGGCGGGAGACCCAAAGAATATGGTTTGCAAACTTAAGAAATTCATCTATGGACTCCAACAAACATCTCAACAATGGTATTTTAAGTTTCATCAAGTGATCATCTCATTCAGTTTTGAGATGAATTTGGTCTATGAATGTATATACCATAAGTTCTATGGGAGCAAACATATTTCTCTAGTTTTATATGTTGATGACATCTTACATGCAAGCAATGATATAAGCTTATTGCATGAAACCAAAAGATTTCAAGCTAAGAATTTTGAGATGAAAGATCTTGGTGACTGCGACGACCCTACACCCCAGACCGCCATCCTTCATGGATCGGCTTGCTGAAGTGCCGGGGTGGGACGCCAGACGTAGGCATCCACGACCACCTCAAATCATCCCATGAGATGATCGGGACCCTACAAGCCTTAACCAGGCTCTCCATAGAGTCACCAATTTTTTTTTTTTGAAACCACATCAACCACCTGATAGACTTACAATTCTAATTATCAATGACATACACATCCACATGAATCAAAAGACATAATCCTCCAAAGCATACAAGATAAGACAATGATCATAACAGTCTTCAAATAAACCCAAAATAATCTAAGGCAACATGCCTAGACCCATCATCAAATCCAAGGCCACAAGGCCAATATACAGCCATAAATACAAAGTTTCTCACCATCTGGATTCAACAAGTGTTATATTAATTACATATGTATCAAAATAATTAAAACCATACACATATATAATTAAGGACATCAGACCATACATAAGAGTCCTAACATTGGCAATGGCTAGGTCCTCAAGCAAACACAATGCCCTTGCCCTTGCCCTTATCAGTAGAACCTGAAAAGAGAGTGAGAGTGTGAGCCAACGGTGCCCAGTGAATAATGTTCAATAGTGCCATAAATTATATATCAATAAAAGTCATATATGCATATGCATGATATAATTCTCATGAGTATGTGAAACATAAAACACATAGTAAAATAAGCATTTTCAATTCCATGCATTTCAAAACCATTCATTTTCTTGCTGTAAAGACCCACATGGCCCTCCCTTATTGGGGTACAACTGATCACATATAGATCATTCACTCGTCAGTGACACGATCCTCCCTTAATTGGGGCATGTCCATGTTCACTTCCAGAGAAGTCAGCTTGGTAACATGCACAAGCCTCCTAGGAACACTTAGGGAACTTAGCTTGGAACACCAAGCTTCTAGAGTTTCAAAACGATTCAAAATCCATCTCTAGATAAGTCAGCTCAGCAAACATGCACAAGCCTCCTAGGAACACCTAGGGGACTTAGCTTGGAATACCAAGCTTTTAAAGCTTCCACATACAAATCTACCTCTAGAGAAGTCAACTTGACAAACATGCATAAGCCTCCTAGGAACACCTAGGGAACTTAGCTTGGAACACCAAGCTTCTAGGGTATCAATGCATGCCATTTCAAAACATATTAAACACATGCATTTCCATAAGGATATTCATGACTTTCAACATACAAGTATAAGTAAATAAGATGACACAAGTGATTAACAAGATGAACAACTACTTACAACCAATGCCACGCAAACAAAGCTATCCACACACGGACCAACACAGATTCCAATGCAAATCAAGATCCTGTAAACCATAGATTCATGCACATGTATCAATTACCATGATCATCCATACATAGACACACTAATCATGATCAATTCCTAATCCAACAAGTCCATGTGCATTTAATTCCCATCATGAGTTTCCCATCTCATGATCAACCTCGACATCCGTGCAATTCCACATATAAGACTAATTCTCAAAAACTAAGACAACACTTAGTCTAGATCATTCAATCCTAACATAAGTCCAAACCATTCAAAACCAAGCAAGATTGATCATAATCAAATCAATTCCTCAATTCAAATCAATACATGGCATATGACCCAATTTGGGAAAAAAAATCTCTACAATAGGCATAGAGCCAAAATGCACCAAGTCATACAAAATTAGCATATGTTCAAACATTCTAAACTCATGATTCCACTTAATTTAGGTCCAATTAGATAATCCCCAAGTCAATTTAATCAATTGACTTGGTTTTGGTCAAAAGCCATAATTTCTGGCAAAATCTCGAAATCAAGCCCTAGGCCGATTTTACACTACAACTAGGATTTTCAATGGATAAAAAAGTAGAACACCAACATCAATCAACTAGAATCAGCTATTTATCCAACATAGTTGACATGCAAGTCCAAAGGAAATCTAAGTTCGATTTCTAGGGTTTAGGCCTTTACACATAACCCCTCCAATTTCTTGCTAGAAATAGGAGAAAATGGTGTCATTGGGTTCCAAATCATCTTAGGAACCCAAATTCCTAGCTTATAACTCGTCCCTAAGAGTTTCACACGAAATCCCAACTCCATGTACCACCAAAAAAGTGGTGAAATGCTTGCAAAATGCACATTGGGTGGTGTAGATCTAGGTCAAAGAATGTTGTTTCTATCATAAGCAAGCTCAAAAGAGCAAAAATCAGCCAACCTTAGGTTAGGGAACACCCAAAACTGTGACCCATAGAGAAAACTATACCATTAGAAAGCTTACTTTTACCTTCAATAGTGATTTCATGGAGAGAAATGGAGAAAAACACATACTTTGGGGGTGTAGATGGTGAAGATTTTCCTTGGAAACTCTAATTTTCCCCTCTTCTCCCTTCTCCAATTCGTCCTTAGCTCGGATGGGAAAAGTAGTAACCTTTCCCCCCTTTTAAAACACTGAAAATGACCATTTTCACCCAAAACCGTGCCCAGAAACGGATCGGCGTGCTCATCCCGCCAAGGAACGCGCTTGAGCGCGCTATTCCTTCACCAAGGGCACCTAAACTTCGTTTCGCCACTACGCGCTCAATACTCATTGGGATTTTGAGTATGACCAATCATTTTTTATGTAAAAATGCATTCCAGACTCATTTCCAATATCTCTAAGTCCATTTGACGGACCAATAATTAATTATCATATAATCAACACATATACACAACATATTCCAATATAATTGTCATGTTTTCCAAGATGATGACTTGTTCAACAAGTTACTTATGTGAAGCTTCTCCAACAAGCCATTCACAATAGTATTAATATGAAAAATGATATTAATAAAATAATAACACCACCAATAATACTTTCTATAATAACACCACCACCACTAATAATACTTTCTTTTATATAGGCAATAATCACATATCAAACATCAAACACACAAACAAACACAACAAGGTAGACACATAGAGTTTGGGCAAAACACAAACGGGTTATGGGCTAGATGAAATCATTTCTAGGGCGTTACAGTGACACCTCTGTTGTATTAGGCATTCAGATACACCGGGATTGCTCTTAGGGTATTCTTGGATTATTACAAAAGAGATATATCGAAAAGGTTCTCAAGCGATATGGCATGTAGGACTGCAAGCCAGGTGATACCCCTGTGGCTAAGGAAGATAAGTTTAGTCTCAATCAGTGCCCTAAGAATGATTTTGAGGAAAAGGAACCGCAGAGGATTCCCTATGCCTTAGTACTAGGGAGTTTAATGTATGCTCAGGTTTTGTACGTGTCCGGGTATTACGTACATTATTGGGACGTTGGGAAAATATTTAAGTAATCCAGGAATAGACTATTAGAAAGCAGCCAAACGGGTCTTGTGGTACTTACAGAGAACAAAAGACTACATGCTCACATATCGAAAGTTGGATCAGCTTGAGATCGTTGGGTATACTGATTTCGATTTTGCGGGATGCCAAGATAGTATGAAATCTACGTCTGGCTATATCTATCTGCTAGGTGTTATCTCCTAGAAGAGTGCTAAACAATCACTTATAGCCTATTCTACTGTGACGACAGAGTTTATAAAATGTTATGAGACATCAAATCACGGAACATGTTTGCGGAATTTTTTTCACGGGGCTAAGCATTGTGAACGGTGTTGAAAGACCACTCAAGATATTACGTAACAATAAGTCAACAATTCTATATTTCAACAACTACAAGAGCTCGAGGAAGTCAAAACATATAGACATTAAGTTCCTGTTGTTAAAGAAAGAGTTTAGAGTGGACAGTTGTCTATAAAATAAGTCGGAACAAACTCCATGGTTGTGGATCCGCTTACTAAGGGATTGCCACCCAAAGTGTTTCATGAGCACACTGCTCGTATGAGTGTCATGTCTATTGATGATATTTAGTTTTAGTGAGAGTTTGTAATTTTATATGTGTATATGATATAAACATTTTTTAGTTATTTCAATTTATGGATATTTTGAGGTTATTTTCTGTAGAAATAAAGTTTTGGTTTATTTACACTCTAATTTTTGTATGGTTTGATCTCACTAAGGTTTAAGGGTAGACCAGTTGGAAATAGGCATGTTAAGATCACATTATATGAAATTTTCATGCTACACATCCACATCATGATCCATCTCATTCAGTTATATCGGCATATATAACCATTGTTGGGTTGAGTTACGATAGTTGTAATGAAGACCGCTTTGGTCCTATGTTGGTATGATTGATGGACCGGATTGGTTATAAATACATTTTGATAATGACAGCAAAGTTGAGCTCCTTCGGTTATTTTTGCAAAACATAATTATAAGGCTACATATATAGCTAGCCCAAGTGGAAGATTGATGGATCATTAATCCAACGCTGGGCTTATATGCAAATAATTATGTATTGAAGACTGTCAAATAAGGTTAAGCCTAATTAAAAGTATTTTACTAAGTTTTAGGTAATTTGAGCTTTAATGTATATGATAGGATGTGAGCATTTAACGTGTAAAAACTTAAATGATAGTTTCTATTTTTATGATGGGCTAAAATAGAGATATCAAAAGATAACATATAAGTTATTTATAAAAGGTGGTTATGGTCCCCAAATCACACATTTCATTATTATTTTATTTCAAACATCCGACCATCATCATATATAGTGCACAGAGAAAGCAAAAGGGTTCTCTTGGGGAAACGTGTTGATTTAGAAGACAAATCGCACGACTCTAAAGGGAATCGGTAATTATGGATTCAAGTACGCTTCCGCTTTATTATTCATTAATTCTTGGTGATTCAATATGAATGTTCCTATATTTGGTTGATGGTTTTCACCAAAGAAAATTCTTTAACATTTTTCACTTATCATATTGTCGCTTATCCCTTGCACATATTATAATGTTAACATTTTCCGAAATTTCTCTTATGCAGTTAACATGATTAGTAGATTTATGCATGCACCATGAGTCTCTCATATGAATGCAGTTTACATACTATTGCAGTATTTAAATGGATCACCGGAAAAACGTATATTGATAACTAATAAGAATGAACATAATTCTATTAAAATTGCCTACATTAATATTGCTGATTGTGCTGAATGCCTCACTGATCGACGATCTACAATAAGACACTATATTTTTGGAGGCAACTTGATCGCATGGTAGAGTAAAAACCAGAATATTGATGCGCCATCCACAAAGTTACTAATCACTTGACCCACAAAGATGATTATTAGGACAACACAAACATGCTAATATATAACATATATAAGGTGATATATATAGTACTTTATTTTCTTCCATTCTTACATGCACTAGTACTGCATGTACTTATTTAGGTACTTACTTAATACATGAACCAAATTAACCACCAGTTCAAATCTATAACGTTTGATGCATCAGCTTATAATTATTCTTCAGCACTGGATGAAGATACTCTTCCATCCAAAAGGGGTGCAGGACCTTGCACCGGAACCGAACCTAGTGTGTGCAACACCTTTGCAACCGGGCTGGTTATACAAGGCAGCAGTTTGGCCATTGTAGATGAAAGAATAGCCACCGCTCAGTCCAATATTTGTGCACCCACATTGGCTGTACCGCACGACACGGTTGCTGCATCCTGGGCCACTCCACACGGTCAGAGAGCTCGCATTCGCGACGTTCCCAAAGAGTGCTGCTACAAGCACCATGGCCATTACTACTGAAGCAAGGATGGAGGACGGCTTGTTAATTAGGGCCATGGCTGAAAGCATAGGAGAAGATATATATATATATATATATATATATATATATATAAAGGCTCTATCAAAAGCTCAATTATTGGTGCTTTTGATACTTAGAAGTTGGCAATGAAGAGCTTCTTCTTCTTATAGGTTCGTATTTATAGACAAACAAGCTAAGATTTTGATTTTGATTTGGTAGATGTTGAAAATATAAATATTTATGGTTTTCCATTAATTAAAACCAATTTCTTTTCTATGGTTTTAGGAAAACGAAATTAATTAAAACCAATTTCTTTTCTAGCACTGGAATATATATTTGGAATAATAATAATAAAAATTGGGTATTGGTTATTCATCACGGAAACTCAAGGAAAATCAGAAAATTCTCAGATGGACAGCAGTGCAACTATGTGGAGGAAAGTGTGGAAGAGCAATGACGTTCCACAAAAGTTCAAAGTTTTTTGCTGGCTATTGTTATAAAATGCATTACCTACACGTGTAAACCTATGGAAGAAGGAGGTAGTTCAGACCGCCATTTGTACATGCAATTGCAAGGTGTACACTGGCATGCAAAAGAAGTGATCCTAACCATAATTAAGCAAGGTTGAATTGGAGACATTGATGATGATATATTTAGCTTGGAGTATTTTGGTGGCAAAGGAACAAATTATAAGTGATTGCAAGGGATCACTATCCAGCCATGACGCTCATTGCTAGAAGAGTTCCAAAATGCAAAAGCAAAAGATAGGACAAAGGTGTATACCAAAATTAACGTGGATCGTCCCTCCTCCTAACAAGTGTTTGGAAGTACAAAATGTGAATGCAAGTCTACACAACAAGGAAGGACTTATTCTATGGGTCAAATAGTTGTAGCCCTTTCTCAAGAAATACAACGATATTACTTGCAACAACATAAGCAATGGAGATTAAAGTGTGCTTTATGGCAACAATAGCAAGAAACTAAAGAGTACCATTGTTTTAATGAAGGAGAGTTAGAGGAAGTGATTGTAGTCAAATTCTATGTTATTGGCAAAATATGAAAGACAAGGAGATTCTAAGGGAAACCAATTATGTTGCCTATAGATTAAGTAAATTAGGTACCAATTGAGATATGCACGTTCTTTGAATTAGTAAAAGATTGAAACGGTCCCCTTTGATTTATTTTAACATGGTCATAACATTTTCATTCAAACTTCAATTTTATAGATTTAAGTTGCGTTAAAAAGAAGACGAAGAGACCTAAAAAAACTACTACTTCCAATCTGTGACGACCCCCAACCCTAGACCACCATCCCACGCAGAACAACTAGCGTGCTTAATGCCAGAGTGGGACGCCCGGCTTAAGCATCTATAATCACCCCACACCACTTGCTAGGTGGTTGAGACCCTACAAGACTTAGACTTATATCATAACCTCCTAATTTTAACCTGTAGGTACCTGTAATAATCCTAATATCCACAAGACATACATCTCAACTCTTACTGTTCATGTATCAAGTGTTATATACATACGTACAAAAGATACAAACATATACAAAAGTAATGCATCCAAAAGTCCCCGCTACTCACATAGGCCTATCCTTTACGCTGGCTACGCCCTTAGGTAATCACAATGTCCTTCCCTTTATATATCTGCAGTGGAAGGACCTGGAACAGAAGTGAGAGAGTGAGCCAACGATGCCCAGTGAAATAGAACTCGATATGTCATCCAATACTTATCAAATATAAACATGTATGCGTACCAATACGATGGAATGATGAAAAACATATATCATATTCAAATTCACATGCATCATATATCATATATATGCAAGTAAAATCCACACCTTATCCACCATCTTTCCATTTCTACTTTCTAGTCCAGGCTTGCGCCGTGAGACCAAGCATATCATGCTAAGGTCCAGGACTTTTATTCCTTTGGCAGTAGAAGCTCATGTCTTTTGGGCATGGTCTTCCTTTTCCCTTGTATTCATTCAAAACCCTCATATGGCTTGATTTTATTTCCCATTGATCTTGCCAAGTCTTGTTATGCCTCTTCTCATGGACATACTCCAAGACATGGCTTCATTGGCACTCATCATTAGTTGAAATGCATGGTAAAATCTAATCAATTCATCTCATTCACATTCTCTAGTCCAAGGGAGTACACGCACATGGCTTTCCTTTCCACTTGCACTCTTTTTTCTACCCAAGGGAGTACACACACACACCCCATAAGGACGTGGCTTTCCTTTTCCACTTGTATCCTTTTCAAAACCCTCCTATGGCTTAGTTCTATTTCTCATAAATCAAGCCATGGGATCAAATTACCACTATAGGGTTTTATACACCGTGCATCTTGCAATTAAAACACATTTCATGTATTTAACATATTATATATAATTCATATGATGACATAAAGAAATAACATAAGAAATTCTACTCACAACCAACCCAGGCAAGAGTTTCCTATTCACGCACGACAATCCAACCAATCAAACTAGGATCCTGTAATGCATTCATTAACATAATTATCAAATTAAGAACAATCACCACACATAACACATATCACTCATGTTGCTCTCAACATGTTTCATATCATATTCCAACACTACTCATAATCCTCAATTCTACATCCCATCAATCCCAATTTGATCATAATTGCCAATGCCTACAACATGAGTGTCATGCAATTCCAAAACACATAATTTGGGCCATCATGTATCTAAGATAAATTCTACTATTCATGGTCATTTTTCCATATATAGATACTAGGCCCATACAATATGACATTTCAACATAAACTTTAATTCTCATACCATAGGCCTCAATGTCTAATTTCCAACCATAACACATTCAATCAATTATAATTAGATACATTCAATCACAGTTATCATTGTCCATTAGACACCACTATGCCCACCAATGATACCAATTTACAATCTAGGCCTAGATCATGGCATGGCCAAATGATATGCCAATTATATTAATGCAATTAAACTCAATTCATATCAAGTTGTTCATAACCCATATAATTCACTACAATTACCAACATTTAAATCATGACATCAATTATGCCGTGTTATGATATCAAGCTAAGAAATAGGCCTAACCCATAACATAGCCAAGATGGGTAAATTTGGGACATGGATCAATCTAACTTATGGCCAATTATATACAAAACAACTCAATTTCATGTTCCAAGGTCAAGAGAATTAAAAGCCCCAAAATTTGAGAATTTCCATTCTAGGTCATATCATCAAATAAGTTCAATTTAACTCAAATTAGTTCCAATTAGCTACATCTCAATTAGACATATTCAAATCAATTGGGCCAAAAGCCCCAAATTTGGGTAAAGTCTCAAAATTGAGATATAGGGCAATTTCTATTAATCATTGGGTTCTACCATGTGGGTGAACTATATTATTATTCACCCACATTTACCCATTTAATTAATATAGTTGACATGCAACTTGATTAGAGAACCCTAGGTTCATGTTAAGTCTAGGTAAAAAATATGAAATCCCACCAATTTTACATTAAAAATTGGGGGTTCCACCACCATTTTATTCCCATAAATACTAGGGTTCATATGTGTAACATGCAAACCCAAAACTATTCTTGGTTTCACCCACACATAAACATTCAACCAAAATTATGTCATTCAAAAGCATAAAATACAACAAAGAAGAGGCTTATGGTGAGAATTTACATTTTTACTTACCTTTATGTAGAGATTTGATGAAATCTTACCCTAGGCATCAAATCCTCGAAAATCCCTTCTCGTTTTTCCCCTTATCCTTCTCTTCTTCTTCTTTTTCACCATTCTCTCTCTCAAGTACAAGCTCAAGAGAAAATGAGGTTTAAAGCTTTTTTTGTTTTTGTTTTTATGATCTCATAGTCCAAAGGCCATGTAACTATCCAACTCCCCTTTATTATTTTTTCTTTTTCACTACACATTCAGTTCACATCGAAATTACACGTTTTATATATCATTTTATATATAATAACATGTTTCAAACTCGTTTTTAACATCCTCAAGTCCAGTTGACATGCGTACACATTACTTTTACGTATTTATACGTGTATTATGCCATCAGTATACGCATGAGTCAACTAAATACATTGACTAAAAGTATGGGGTGTACGGTTGATTTTGTGATTACATATTTCTTTTGGTAGATTAATACATCTGAACAGAATATTAAATGAAGAATTGGTAGGGTTGCTTGTATTAGACCTAAATTTAGAATATGAACTTAGACCTTTCCAAATAGCTTGCATATTAACTATGTTGACCTAGTTGTCATTGTTGATGAACCCATGATGCAAAATCAGTGATATACATGGCTGAACATGGTGACCTAGTGTAAATTGGCAATATGACCTAAGTATGAAAAATTTCATATTTTAGGGCTTTTGATGCTTTTGGTCTAGAATCATTGAATTGATGCAACCTATGTTTAATTAAGCATGATTAAGGTTGATTATGCTACTGATTTGGTGGTTGTGACCATATCATGGGTTAGGCCTACTTGTGATCAAGTGACCCAATTTGGGCATGTTTATGCCTAAGGAATTGAAAATCAGTATTTTTGATTAATAGAATGGTTTATGAATGAGAACTATGCATTAGAGGCCTAAGTCATGTGATTTGAGTTGAATGATGGGATTAGATGGGATTTAGGCTTATTGTCTATATGTGGGCTGATTTAGGGTTGATGTGTAATGTCTATGTGATTGAGCATAGAAATTGATGTATGGTAGGATATTGATGAATGTTTCAGGATCTTGATTGGGTTGATTCGGTTTGGTAGTCGTGTGTGGTTAAATACTCTCGCGAGGCTTGGTTGTGAGTAGACTTCATTTACGATTATATCTTTTATGTCATCATATCACTTATATATATTGTATGTTGAAAGCATGAATGTGTTATAATGTTTTGAATGATGCATTGATTTGAGAAAACTTTATGACTTTGGTTGGGCCCATCTATCCGGCTAATAGGGGGACTTAACCTTGTCATAGGAGAGTATTAAAAAAGGAAATGATTGGGGTCAACGGTACAGTGAAATAGACGTGCACTAGTAACCCCAAATAAACATAATTGGGGTCAACGGTACGGTGAAATGGACGTGCACTAGTAGTAATTCCAATGCATGTGGAATGTGGATCCAAATTGACAAGCTTTTACTTGCATCGAACTTATTATAAATGCTTGATATCTATATGTTATGAGCTTTTAATCATGCTACACATTGACATGCATACATGATGTTTATTGATGAGTATTGATAGCATATTTGAATTCTATTCACTGGGTATCGTTGGCTCACCTTCATTTTTCTCTTTCAGGTCCTTCTGTCCTGAATAAGGGCAAAAAAGTAGTCATATCTTGAGGGTCGTGCCTGCGAGAGAATCCAAGACCTCGATGTGAGTTGAGAGGCATTCTGATTGAACTGTATTTTAAATTATGAAGTATTATATTTTGGATTATGTAATTATAACACTTACCACATTGTAGTATGGGTGAGTTGAGACTTGTTAGATAGACCATGTGGGCATATGACAGTTTTTATTTTGTGCCCACAATTTTGAACTTTATGTGTATGTCAGTATTGATGGCCTGTAGGGATTATGATTTTATTTATGGTTCATTTTTATGGATTATCTCTTGTCTTGGATGATTAATACGGTTGGTAGTTTTGTTTAGTACCTTTTGATATTATGTCGTTGTTTGAGATAAGGCTCGTAGGGTCTCAACCACATCACGGGAGTTGAGGAGTGGTCGGAGATGCCTACGTCGGGCGTCCCGCCCCGACATTCCACAAGCCATTCCTTGTGGGGTTGGTGGTCCGAGGTGCGGGGTCGCCACACCTCGTGTATGGTCGGTTGCCTCATACGCATTTTCTAAGTCATTTTAGTTTATTTAAACTAAAAATTTTGGTTTGGGGAGTCAAAAATTCACCGGGGTATGGGATTTATGTTCCGGGAGTTCCTGAAAGGATATTGAGATTCGCTTCAATAGGCGGGTAGAAAAAAAACCCTGTGGATTGACTGTGGTCTAAGAATTCTTTGCTTTTAAAAAAAAATAATGAACTAAAGGCGTCTTTTAAAGAAAACCACTTGGAGCGAGTTCCAATATCCTTCTAAGAACTCTCGGAATTGATGGAACACAAATCTCATGTGTCGGTGAATTTTTGACCACCCAAACTCAAAGTTTTAGGTTCAATTCAACTAAAATGACTTAGAAAATGCGTTTGAGGCAAATGCAGATAATCCACGGGATTTTTTTTTTCTGGCCACCACTTGGAGCGAGTCCCAATACCCTCCTATGAACTCCTAGAATCAATGGAACGCAAATCACATGCCCCGGTGAATTTTTGATCCCCAACCAGAAGTTTTAGTTTCAATTCAACTAAAATGACTTAGAAAACGCGTTTGAGGCAAACGCGGCCAATCCATGGGGTTTTCTTTTTTTGCCCACCACTTGGAGTGAGTCCCAATATCCTCCCAAGAACTCACAGAACCGATGGAACACAAATCCCATGTCCCGGTGAAATTTTGACCCCTAACTAGAATTTTTAGTTTCAATTCAACTAAAATGACTTAGAAAACACGTTTGAGTTAACAACGACTAATCCATAGGGTTTTTTTTTCTGCCTGCTACTTGGTGCGAGTCCCAATATCCTCCCAGGAACTCTCGGAATCAATGGAATACAAATCTCATTTCCCAGTGAATTTTTGACCCCCAAACCGGAAGTTTTAGTTTTAATTCAACGAAAATTGAATCAAGCCAATGACAATAGCATCTACTTGACCCAAATATGTACTAAAGGTACACCAGAAAGCAAACACGATAATACTTACATCAATATGTTCCAAAGTATAAGCTTTCAACTATGAAAATTCTGAAACATTACCAAAGGAGACAAGGATATTGCGATTAAAAAGACTTTAATACATAACAATGTTTTTTTGCATATCAAATTACGTCATAAATTACCTATACCAAAACTTAAAAATGTATCATCACTCAGTGTTACATGTTGGTCGTCGTTTGTTGCGACGCAAATGATGTGTGGTATATTGTCACAATACGGGCTGGACAAGAGGATTAACACCATCAGGTATACAACACACATGTTCATGAGCATGATCATGTTCATAGGGCTTATCATGTGTCTCCATAATCGGCTCTGCCATAAGTGCAAGTTCT
The DNA here is from genome assembly GCA_035771175.1 of Paratinospora sagittata. Classification (NCBI taxonomy): domain Eukaryota; kingdom Viridiplantae; phylum Streptophyta; class Magnoliopsida; order Ranunculales; family Menispermaceae; genus Paratinospora; species Paratinospora sagittata. The sequence goes on along the minus strand of CM069608.1, from coordinate 35,583,457 downwards.
CTACCAGGTAGTCGCCCTCGCTTTGGCCTTCATCTATCTCTTCCTCTCCAATTTCCCTCTAGATTGAGTTCTACTTTTGGAAAGCTCTTTTCAACTGGCATATGGTGTTCTTGGAATGCCATATTTGATAGGTCACCCCCAACAGGTGTACTTGTCTCAAACACCACAAAACGACATGATGTCAGGATGACGCACCAACATCAGAAAATGAGTCAAATCGAGTGGTAGGGGTAATGGGACTCTGCTGAAATGTGGATGATGATCCCTCTGTGGTTCCCACCCTTCCCATATGCTCTGGGTGCACCATTTCCACCGCAGTCATTGAAATTCTTTCAATGTCTCTCAGGGCAGATACGCACGTGAACTTAACCTAAGTTCCTAGCCCGTACAAAAGAAATGACATAAGTTAAACTAAACGACTATGAAAAATAATTCAAAAAATATGAAAGGCAAAATGCATGTTTTCACCAAGTAATCGATTGTTGGTCCACTTTCGATCATATATCTTCGAGTTACCGACCGATACCATATCATGTACGGGTCAAAAAAATGCATATTAGATGATGCATGACCTTGATGGACTTCACCCTCAGCCAAGTTTTCTTCCCGTTGCGCCCACTGCTCAACATATTTTCTATGTACCATCGCCCAATCACTTTCACTATGACCTCTCAGGTAGTACTTATGAAGATCGAGGCTTGTGTTTCATGGCTCAGGGATCAGCTGTCTCAACCCAAATTGTCGCAACACTCGATTAAGCCTATGTAGCTCGACCACGACAAAACAAATTAAGGGTGAAATAGTCTGCCATATGTGTTTCCCGCTACGACAGTACTCAGGTAATTCATTAATTAATTCATTTGTATATGGTGTCCATATAATTATCTAAACAACCGCGTACCAATGTCAGTGGTGATAAGCAACACAAGAAAATAAGCTAGTACTGATTATCAATTCTTCAAGAAAATTAACCTGGTCAAGAGATTGCCTGTCCAAAGTCTCCTTATAATTAATTAAGACATGCATTGAAACCTGCATAGTCACCAAAACATTTCTCCATCTGCAAAACAAAAGAAAAAATATTAAATTATATAAATATGTAATGTTCTATTTATAACTGAAAAAACTAAGACTAATATTGTTTTACCTATATCCTAATGGGGGTGGTAGATGTGCATGAGGCGCAACAGGATCATTGCGAGCATTGTCAGTTTTTCATGGAGCTATAATCAAAAATCGGTCCCGTGCCCATAATTGCAAGAGGATAAGGGCCCTTGACACACTATCTTTCTCAAAATCAACTGCATGACACATTTTACGAAATAGCCACGCCAATGTTGCACTCCCCTATGCGTAAATGTCAGCCATGTAGAAATTGGTAAGCAAAGGCTAGAATCCCAAATGTAGCAAATTGTTCAATTGGTATGAGAATAAGCAACCCCCAATTAGTTGCAAAATGTACGCTCATGCGTACCGAACAATCTGGATCTTCGTCACATTCTTAGGTAATGGTGGCACTTTCTCTGTAAGTGTTGGTAGATTAAATCTACCCCCACGTCTTCCTTTTCCAACTGGGATGATAGTCGCCTCACCCACCGTCAAATGGAAGGTATGGGTCTCTTGTCACCATCGCTCAATCAATGTTTTTATCAAGTGTCAATCCAACTGGATAAATCCAACACGTGCAACTCTGTAAAATCCCGCTCTCTGTAAATATGGGATAATTCAAGGATCTAGTGGATTAGTGCGGTGAAGGATGGCTTCCCTTTGATGACAATGTAGCTCTTTTACGTCCTGCAAAAGAACAAAAAAAGTTGTTAGCCTTTATTAAGATAAGAATTATAGAACTGGATTACATATCTAAGTTTACATTAATTACCTCCCAACCCAAATGAGACTAGATTGATGACGGTTTTGAAGTGTTAATAGTGATGGATTAAAGGGCCCTGACTCCATCTAAATTCAACACATTAAACATTATGGATTGAATCAAATACCAAAAATTATGAACGTATGCATTAAGAGAAACTTTAAATTCAAAAACACCAAAAGTTATATAATTACATGCAAAATGAAATGCATTTGAGATAATATAAGATGCACATCTCAATATGGACACACTGTCATATAAATCAAGAAGTACATAAGTTTGATTTCAGAACAAAAGTATCAAGAGGTTTCATATTACATCACCAAAGTTTCATTATTATCAAAATCTAGAAAATATGAAAATTTTGCCGTCAATAGATTTCAGGTGGCCCTTCCATGACAAGCTGGACAACGAGGCCGATTGTGCCCTAACATCCACAATGCCCACATCGAATCCTGGCGGATAGTTCTCTTATATCCATCTCATTTGTTATATGTGATGTCCTCAGCCGACTGGATTTACAAACAAAATCAGAATTAGGGATCACTTTAAACTTGATCGTACATGGTGGCCAATATGATTTGTGTGGAATTGGATGAAACTGTGGCTCATCACACTTGAGATACCTATCAAGGCGATACCAATCTTCAATGTATGCATCATAATTGACGGCAGCATAACGACACACTGCCTGTACGTGGGAACATGGGATTTCATAGCATTGCCATTTTCCACAACTACAAAAATGGTCATGTAGATTGACAACCTTTTTGTTTCCTCCTTTGTTCAAATGTGCACTTTGTATCCAAGTAACAACCTTGAACGTCTCGGCCTATCGATCAATCAATGTAACTGTGTGGCCTCCTGCCTTAGCTGCCCATTTGGTCATATTCTCAACAGCGTACGTGGTATAACATTGCCCTTGACGAATTGCATTTTCTATTTCTTCCCGTCTAACATTAAACCATTCAACTGTTCTGTAGAACGTCAACTGCACTAGTGCTGTGATGGGGTACATTCGAGCCCCTTTTAAAATGCCATTAAAAATTTTTACAGAGAAAAAAAGCAAGAAAAACTTGTAGCAAATATAAAAAGATCAATACACACATATATATAAAATCATGCATATTAAAAGAATCATAAACTATGAACTGTAAAAAAAAAAAAAAACACTAACCAGCTACATTGGAAGTCATCCATCCATACTGCGCTCCACCATTGTATGTCATTGTCCACAGCTTTTTGTTAATGATATTGAGCCACCTTGTGCAAACTTCTTGTTTATGTTCAAATTTATCCATTACTGCCTCAAATTTTCGTGGTTGGTATTGTGACTTCGCTTTCTTAGCCAAATCTCTCAACTCATGGTTGTGGATTTTATCATTAAAATTATTGCCTACATGACGCAAACAATATCTATGATATGCATTGGACTCTGTCCAACCATTCTCAAGGTCTCTAACAGCTGCCAAAATACCTGCATGGCGATCACTAATTAGGCAAATGTCAACTCTATTCGTCACTTGATATCGAAGGACTCTTAGGAACCACACCCAATTATCTGTGTTTTCTTCCTCAATGATGACAAATGCGTGAGGAAATATATAATTAGCTGCATCAATATCTGTGGCAATAAGCATCTTACAACGATATTTTCCATATAAGTGCGTACCATCAATATCCTAGTGCGAAAAACTACTGCACCAGGATATTTAGGATCTTCCCAGCAGTGCTTAACTCCTGTAATAGTACCAGGATTGGTTGCATTCAATGCATCTATCCACTTAGGAAGCACGTTGTATGATCCCTCCCAATCACCAAAAATCTTCTCCATCACCTTCCTTTTTGCACGCCACACTTTCCTATAATGCACATCGTATTTGTATTTGTATGTCTTTAATCATTTTGTGAAGCGCCCCCATTGAAATTGAAGGATTTCGCCTTACAATTTAAAAAACCTCACGAAATATCAATGATAAATCCAGTTGTCTGTGGTCTTGTGACATTCGATGAAAGACACATGTGTGGGTTCCCTAGCACTTTGTGATCTCAAACATCCCTGTCCTCTTATGCTTTACCTCCTTCAGCCTCCACTGACAACCGTCATTTCACTTCTTGCACCTAACTGACCATACATTGGGTTTTGACTCGACAACAATATATTCATGTTGTTGTGTTATGCAACGTCGCTTCACAGTATGTTGCAAGTCTTCTTGTTAGGAAATGTGTGTCCTTTGCAAAAATTATGTGACTCATTCCTACCCACAAGTATGCTTTCATGATCATCTGACATTGGTGTCATGGCTTGATTATTAAGTTTCATGAAACTCGGTGATAGAGCCTCATAGCCTGTCGTGGTAGGTTGACGTGTACCCCCTACATCATGCAACTGAGTGTCATGTGTCTCATTATCCTCCATGCTCAACCCATTGTCTTCTTCTTGTAATGGAGTTGCATACAAAGAATCATCATTTTGTATAACGGTCAAGAGTGCATTACTCAAAACAACGGGATTAGATGTTTCTTGTCCTCCATCACTGTCACTGTCTTCATCACTATCTTCACTGATTTGTTCACAGTCATCATCAAAATTGAAATCATCATCAAATAAACGTGCCACAGATGGACATGCTAGTATCATCAATTTCAGGTCCCGTGCCCACATTTATAACTTCAATGGGTGACATTGTACTGGGACCAATGTTCTCCAATGATCTTCTTGTACTAGGGCCACCTACATCTGCATAACTTGGGGAACTCCTCATATGAGCTTGAGTTGGAATTCCACCGACAACATCAACATATAACTCCATATTATTAGGAGGTGGGATCTCTTGCACCATGGCAAATATGTCCTTTAACTCTTGCTCATTTCTAATCGGAACAACCGTTAAATTGAAATTCTTAACCCAAAAAACAACGGACATCTATAGGTTGTCTTTAGTCTTAAACCCCTGAAAATTTGTAGTACATTTAGGGTAACCCTTTCAAATTCTTCAACAGTAATGTCTAATCGAACTCTTACAATGCCAACAGGCGGACTATCATATGATGCACCTTGAGGGTTGGGTAACATTTGGCCATTTGTGTAGCATACTACTGAAGCGAATTTGTCTGCCATCTAGATTGGTATACACAATCATAACAATTATTTCAATGATCATATCAATATTATAACATATATTAGTTCAAAAAATTAGTAACCTAAAAAAAATTGTCGTGGAGAGCAATACCTCCTTTCAAAGCAAACCTAAAAAAAATGCAAATAAATTCAAAGAAGAAACCAATAAACCCAAAGATAAAATAAATACCTTTAAAGAATTTTTTATTTATTTGACAAACACAAAACACTTAAAAGATAAATATAATAATAAAACTTACCAAGGTTCAACTGTTTATGTTGGGAGACTTGAGTGAGATAGGAATAAGTGGGGTATTTCTTGGCTACTCAAGAATCAAGCCTTGTTAAAAACAACAGCCATTACCGATCACTATGGTCCTTACAAAAAAAAAAATGCATAAGTATCATGCTTTTTCCACGTTGAGACATTTTCAATTTTTTTTATTCATCAGAACTACTAATTCATTCGATTGCAATACACATGCACGCTTACTAGTTATTTTAACAAAAAACCCGTGTTACAGAATTTTAGTTATAAAGTTCTTTATTTTCACACAAAGATCTTTGTCGCTGTATCCTTTACCCCATTCTAAGCCATAAATATTAGCAAATATTTCCACCTAAAACTTAATAATGTTAAAGCATCGAGGCCACCATTGTCTAAAATCACAAATGTGCATAACCAAGTAATCAAACAACAAAGTATATATAAACACGAACTAAGTAATTTTATATATATATATATATATATATATATATATATAAAATTCAGTAGAAATTTTATTCCTAAACTAAAAATAAAATTCAGTAATTCGTGTAGAGAAATACTACGTAGAAGAATCCAACCTCTCTACAAGAATCTCTACAACTTCATCTCAAATTATTCCTCTTTTTTTATAATAATAATAAATAAATAAAACTAGCAAATTTTTTAAAAAATAACATCTAGCAAATTTCTCATCCAGAGTATATATAAACACCTAGTAATAAAAATTTTAACATAAGTAAAAAAATTTTAAAAAAATTCTAGATGAAGAAATTTTATTCCTAAACTATTTTAAATAGAATTCAAAAATTTCTGTAGAAAACATTCATTTGTTGATCACACTTTCCTACCACCATTAAATTAATTTTATATGTTTTACTATCTATAAAGTACCATATAATTACTATAGGTAATTTGTTTTTTTTCCAATATGCTTTTCCTTCTTAGTCTAGCCCTTAATCTTTTGATGCCAAGAATTCCCATGATGGTTTCTTGAGTGTTTGTGGTAGACAATATTCATCAAAAAAGGAATTGGAATTAGTGTTGGCGAAGGAAAATGCATATATAAATGAATGGAAGAAAGCATAGCTTGCTCATTTTACGATCCTAAGGTCACACAACACAAAAAATACTCCAAGTAATTTGATAATGGAAGAAACCACAGTTCAGCTATAAAATCACTCATAAACTTCTAATAATTAATAAAAACATTAAAAATAAAATTAACCAAATAAATGATCATCGCCAAAGGTTTCGAGCAACCGAAGAAAGTAAAAGAGAGCAACTTCTAATAATTAATAAAAACATTAAAAATAAAATTAACCAAATAAATGATCATCGCCAAAGGTTTCGAGCAACCGAAGAAAGTAAAAGAGAGCAGCCTGTTGCAAAGAAGAGATCGGCAGAAAGGGAGAACAATTGCTAGAGAGTGAGAAGATCGACCACTGAGAGAAGTGCAGAAAGAGCAGCCAAAAGACACCGGAGAGGAAGAGAAGAAAGATGTTAGAAAGGAAAAGACGCCAGAGAGGTGCAAATGGAGAAAGAGAGAGAGAGAACGAAAGGGAACAAGGAAAGATCTCGCTGGAAAAGATGTCAGGGAACAACGATCTTGCCGGGAATCGTTGATCTTGTAGGAAAGATCGCCGACAACAAAGTTGCGTTAGGGTTTTTTTTTCTAAATGGCGGTAGTGTGGTAACGGCGGTTTTTAATTGCAGTAAATTTTTATTTTTTACGAAGGCGCCTTTTGTAAAGATGCCTTCTATGTGGCAAAAAAAAAATCAGATCAACCCTGTCCACGTGGAAGATTACGGTAAAAAGTTGGGTATATGGGTCATTATTTTTAAAAAATTGGTATTAGTGGCATAATTTTAATTAATTAAGATAATCAAGTCAAAAATTCATTATCTGACATTACATAAATCTTAATTATAAATGGATTAATATATTAACCTAATATGAGTACAATGCACATAAATAAATAAATAATTATTTTGACTTCAAGGGAAAGGGATGGTACATATAAAGGCTCTATCCATGTAATCTTGTGAAAAAAATGAAGAATTAATAATGTAATCTTGTGAAAAAAATACTCCTTACCTTTAAGAAATATTTTTTTTATTCTCTAAATGAAACTATCCATCAATCTCATGTCATAACATTTTTTATTTTTTTTTTGGGTTCAACATAACATGTTCACTATATAAGCACATGATTCCTATAGAGAAATCTTCAATTGCTTATGCTTTGACCAGGGACATAAGTCAACCCAACCGAACTAAATAAAAATTGATGGGTTGGGTTGAGTTGACAAATTTTCAACCCGACTTAATTTGGGTTGGCTGGGGTTTGACCCCAAAACAACCCATCCTAATCCGATCCAAGAGGACACCTAATGATATCCATAAATTTTAATAATTATTTTATAAGATAATAATATTGTGTTATAATTAAAACAAAGCACCTAACATTTATTTCTTTATTAATACAATCATTACTTTATATCGATGTCTTTATTTCTTAAAAATAAATTAATTTTTTTTTTACTTTATTCTCATATTGTTTGAGTTAATTAATTCTAAAATTATTGTAAAATCTAGAGCCAATCCGATTGACCAACCTGAACTAGTTTGAATTGAGTTTAGGGAGTATTTTGGGTTGGATTGGATTGGGTTGAGATTTTACTCCAACCCGACCCAACCTAATCCCTTACACCCCTAACCTTGACGTGACCTTTCTTGTATAAGTGAGTATGGTTTCGATTTATATACAAATCATCAATTTCTTATGCAATTCTTGTTAGTCCAATTAATATACTCACGTTCAAACAAGGAGATAGAGGCTTAATAGCATGATCAATTGACCATCCTAATTAACATAAATAAATTGTCAAACAACCTTTGCCAAACATTAATAAATTAATAATTTTCTCTCTTTTAGTCCAAATTGGCCTTAAAAGAAGTTGTGATGAATAAAACAATTGACCATCTCTCAAATCTAAAATTTTAGTTGTGGTCATAGATTCACTTGCCAATGAAGAAATAGCTGTGACACATTGCTTAAACCATGCGATAAATTATCCAAAAAGTAATTGGAATCCTGTACATAATAGCTTACACAGTTATGCAATCCAAAAAGAGTTGAAATATTTGGAAAGATTTAAATATCCCAAGAAAAAGGTGCAGTGGAAATAAAGACGTAGATAAATTTTGCTAAAAGATTACACCTAAGATTTTGTTGAATTTTGGTGAAATGACACATATTGTTTCCAAAGGAAAATGGAGTGTCGATCAATACATACCGCTAACGCGTGATTAAAGTGTTATTTTGGGTAAATTTCATCATTTAAGCCTTTAAATTCACGTTTTTGCTATTTTAGAAAAAAATTGTTTCGAGTGTAACTCGATGTAGGAGAGTCTGATTTTGTTTTTATTTTTTTCTACCCAATATACATCACGAGATCTTTCTTTCTAAATAGGTTTTGACATTTTTTTTTGACAAATTTTGTTATTTTTAGCATTCGAGTCGTATTAGAAGTATTGTCGTAGGTTAATTTTTCCTATTTATGGTCATTGTATGTGTCATTGGAATTCAATTTAATAGAATTTGATTTTTTAGTATTGTTTTTCCTCTATTCTTTTGAATCAACGAGTTAATATCTTCCCTATTCACATCTTACATCACACAATGTATGCAACCCACCCACATCGGGCTACCATCTAAGACTCCCAAAATAAGTGTACAAATGTTTTGAGGGCTCCTTTGATTTGTGATTTAAATGCAATTTTCTACATCCAAAAATGTGAAAAACACAGAGAAAATCCTTTTATTTGAGGGAATCTGAAAACATTTTTCAATTTTTTATAAATAAATTAAAACAAGTCGTTTTAAAAAAAATGAAAAGTTATTTTATGATTTTCTATTTCTAAATTGTATTCTTGTTTTTTTCTTTTTTTGCGAAATACTCGCACACTCAACACTCACGAAGTCATTCACTCAGGAAACCCACAGTCCACGCTCAAAAAATGAGTAGTGGTTGAGGGTCTATTAAGGAGACGGGCGAGCAATCTAAAGGCGATGTGGGATTAACCCACGAACTGATTTTTTTTTTTTTGCCAAATACTCGCCTACTCAACACTGACAAAGTCATTCACTCAAGGAAACCCAGACCATACTCAAAAAATGAGCGGTATTGTATTCTTGTTTTTAAATCATTAACAAAACACAGCTGAATCACTCCTTTTCACTTATAGCCCACCCAAAGATTTCCACTCTCAGGCAATGTGGGACTATCCCAAAAGCTTCAAGTTTTCAACTTTCTCAGCGATGTAACATTGTAATATTTGAGATGAAAACAAAGTAACAAAACTAGTGATCAGAGGAAACAGATTCCAAACATAACAAGGAACCATTATATACTATTATAGCAAGCATACTAAACGTATGCCCAAGTTACTCACTGGACAACAAACACAAACATGCATATATATCATCATATATATGGTGATAAATGTACATATGGTACTTTATTTTCTTGCACTCACATACATGCACCAGCAGTACTGCATGTTTATTATTGGGTACCCTAATACATCAACCAAACCACACTACACCAGATCAAATTGAGTTAATTTGATCATCGATCTATCAGCTTCTTCAGCACTGGATGAAAATGCTCCTCCATCCAAAAGCACTGCAGGCCCTTACACTGGATACAAACCTAGTGTGTGCAACACCACTGCATCCTGGCTGGTTGTAAGTGGCAGCAGTTTGGCCAGTGTAGCTGAAAGAATAGCCACCGTTCAGGTTAATATTAGAGCACCCACATCTACTGTATCGCAGGAACCGGTTGCCGCACCCTGGGCCGCTCCACACCATAAGAGAGCTCGCGTTCGCAACGTCGCCCATTAGTGCTACAAGCACCATGGCCATCAGCACTGCAGCAAGGATATTGGAGGAGGACTTGTTAATAAGGGCCATAGCTGAAAGTAGAGGACAAAAGGCTCAAAGTATTGCTGGTTTTGAGACTTAGAATAAGTTGGGAGCTGATCTGAAGAGCTTCTTCTACTTAGGTTAGTATTTATAGACAAAGATAAGGGACAAAAGCGAGATTTTGATAAGGTAAATGTTGAAAATTTAAACAACATATGTATTATTTAGACCATGATCATGACTTGGCCCATATACCTGTTCTGAAAAATTCAGAAATAGGACCAATGGTGTGTAATCTTTCAAAGAGAAGAAAAATCTCTGGCATATATTGATGACATTTTTTTTTTGGAGTCCGCATTAATTATAGCTAGACTTTACTCAAATAGTAAATGTACATACTGAGGGCAGATGCAAGACCAATACCAATAATTTTGAGAGAACCTGTGGTACATGCCAACATTTCAACTGATAGACAGACTGAAAATGCCTACAGAAAGCTAAGGGAGGCCAAAGCCTCACTTAACAATCTTGCACAATACCTACAATATACTTTGAAACAAATGCCCAACCAAGTTGGGCATTGCCGCCCACAAAACATGCCCACTAGGGCCTAACAGAAATTATATATAACCTCTTTTATTTTCCTTACTGGGATTTGATCCTTCCTGCTATTGTGGGTAAATAAGAAGGTTACCACCTGCTGATACAGTTAACAGTTCAAGTTTTTTTTTTTTGAAGAAGGTAAAATTAAATAGAAAGAAAACGAAAGAAACAAAACATAAGGAACACAGCAGCCACCTACCCACCTTACCGACAAGAGGATAAGATATACAACAAGGCCACAAGCAGCCACCCAACACACCACCAAGAGCAAACTCAAGCCCAGCCAGCTAAAACCCCAACGACACTACATAAAGAACATTAAAGTTTATAGTAAATGTAACCCCAGTTAGATAAAATTAATTGAAAGAAGAAAAGAACAAGTGTAACACCCCGATTTTCAGAACTTAAATTTCAAGTAAAATAATGAATATTTTAATTTTATATAAAAATATCACTAAAAATCGAGATGTTACTCGTATCCGTCAATCTTAACCCATAATCATTATATAGATAGTAAGATTTGCAAAACTATGAGTTTATATATATACATATATTTAACCAACTTACTGGTTAAGATAAACGAATACTTTTAAATCTTTTTTCTTCATGCCAAAGACCACATAATTCCACTATACCAATTTCTATAGTGAATTATGAGGGTACTTGCCCTTGTCCATCCATCATGGACACAATATTTTAAATACATTCGTCAATAGAATTCAAGTCCAAGGCACATATATTTAAAGTAAATCATGATACCTCCAATAATCATAAAAAGATTTTATCAAAATTTCTAATGTCAATACAACCCTTACTAAATAAAAGTTCACGAAATTAAACAAGTAATTAACTCATTCACTAATTAAAATATTGTCCAGATTCCCATCCTACCCCTATCACTGAACCACGTCACAACTTGCTACTTTATTTTCTAAGTTCTTGCATGTGAAAAATAGGGGTAAGCTTGAAAGCCTAGTGGGTCATCTAAACAATTCACAACATTTTATTATGATACATACACAAGAACGATACAAACAAGTTTCACATATTAATCGTTGCAACATTAGATTGTTTGAATCGAGAATTTTACCACGTTCTAAATCACGTACCTTTAGGAAATCAAACACAAGGTGGCACTACCCAAAAATTAGAACTTCATTGGCGATATTCATCATGAATAACTGCCACATAATAAACATTGGCGATATTCTTAAGAATAACTGCCCCACAATAATCAATGGCAATATTCCTTAGAATAACTGCCCCATATGTGTGATTGTTATCTTAATTGTGTTCTTTAGTGATGTCACACTATAAATACAACCTAATCATGCTATTAATTGTATTCACAAATCATATTCAAATTTCACTACACATAGTATCATGTCACAATGCCAAATATAATAGTATTAACACATGAACCTTACTATACCAATATTCCAAGTGATACGTTTCATTATCACGCATTATAATTTATAAATGAGTCTCAAATATCACATGAATTGCATGCATCCAATTATCATCTAATCAAAACAAGAAGTCATGTTGACCCACATATTATCATGGCTATCAATCACAGCATGGTATAAATAAAATCATGTACATTAGGCATGCATAAACAATTTAATGATATTATAGACCTAATTAATTTAACATTCCTATCTATATATCAAAATAAAATATTATGAAGGCCTAAAATCATCCCCACCTGAATCGCTAAATTCCAAAAGTGTTGAGATTCCTCGACGTTGGGCGTTATCAACTTATTCACGCATAAATCACACGTTAATCACTTGTTTTGTATTATATTATATTAATATAATGTGCATACATGTCTATGTTGTATGGTGGTGGTCACATTATACATATAATATAACTTAGCTAATAAACTTCCACCTGATATAATATGATGATCTAGATAGTAAAAACGTAAAATATGATATACCATAATCTAATATATTATATGTGGTATTGTATGTATGATATATATAAATATATTATATAACATCTTGGTTGCTTAAAAGAAAAGAAAAAAAAAGTAAATAACACTTGAGTTGCAGATTAAATGGCGGAAGGAAGAAAACAGGGGAGAAAGAGAAAAAAAAGGAAAAGAAAAGAGGATGAGGAAAAGGAGAAGAAGAAGAGAGTGAGGGCGGCGAGATCAGGGGAATGGCGGAGGAGAGAAGAGAGAGAGGGCGGCGAGATTAGGGAGCAGAGGGAGATGGCGGAGCTCAAAGCGACGTTCCTAGCGATGGTGGTGGCGCCGGTGGCTGTGGAAGTGGAGGCGGAACTGCCGGAGTGGAAGAAAGAAAGAGAAAAGAGACAAAGAAAGAAAGAGGAGAAGTTGTTCACCGTGGTTACTGCTGCGGATTCTTGCTCGCATGCTTCAGTTACCGGTTCGTGAGAAAAGAGAGACAGAGAAGAGAGCGGAGAAAAAAGAGAGAAGCGAGAGGGTTTCGAGAGAAAGAGGGAGGCGAGAGTGATTGAGTTTTGAGGTTTCAGATGAGTTGCGATTTGGGTTTTGAAAGAGAGGGTTGGGTTTTGTGCGATTGGTTTCGAGAGAGAGGGGCGAGATTGTAGCGGGATTTCAGCGAGAGATCAGAGATTTTCAGTCGTAGAGGGCGAGGTTTCAGTGAAAGAGGTGTGATTGGGTTTTGAAAGAGAGGCGATTTTGCAGGATCGCAGTGCGAGATTTCAGCAGAGATGGTGAGGTTGCGGGTTTGAAGAGCGCGATTGCAGCGAGGTTTACGCGATTGCAAGATAGCAATGCAATGTCGTCGGAGGCGGCGAAGAAGGTGAGAGATTTCAGGCTTTTTTTATTATTATTATTTTTTTCTTTAGGGGGATTACAACAAGCACCAACACAACAGGCTAAAACAAGTACCCAAGCCAAAACAGTATCACAAAGACCAATTAAAGTCTAACAATAGGACTGGGAGGGGGGGGGGGGGGGGGGGGATGCCCTTGATCTATACATTTAATTCATGATTCCAAAGTTATCCAACATACTTAGTGGGTTGTCTATGAATGTACATTATTAAAATTTATAGCTGAACGTCCTTTTAGCTATAAAATTTTGTAGCTAATACCTCTTTTTGTTGCAGTTGAGTATGAATACCTCTCTGTGTAAGGTTGTTATTGTTATAATTACTTTCAGGACCTTTAATTGTTGATCTTATATCTTTTTTTTTTTTTTTTGAGATTAGTGAATATCAGGGACTTATATCCCCATTAATTCTTTTGGAGCACGACCATAAACACTCAAGAACGTTGTTGACCAAAAAATGTTAGGAAGTAACCCGAACTTGAGACCTTCAGGTATAATAGTCTTTCGTGCCATTTGTTTCATAATTATGACATCACATTTTTTTTTTTTTATTATTGTGTTAACTGTATAATATTAATATAAATTTAAACTATTTTAAAAGTGCTGAAGTGAAAGTGGTTGTGTTTTTATCACTATTAACATCATTATCATCGTAATATATATACATGACCTTTTGTCAAAGTTAGGCCGACCGCCACGAAGAGCCACGACGTTTTACCCGCAATAGAAATAGAAGGCTTGAAAACTACCTTTGCCAACGTTTCTAACAAGAAAAAGTGGCACATAGTATAAAGTATGATTTAATCCCCAAGCCAATTTGTTTTTGAAGAAAAGCATAAAGAATAATAAATATTTAACTTAAGCTACAAATATAATTAATTAACATAATGTTTAGAGGGTATCTTAATAATGTATGTCACCGTGCTCTTGCAAAGATAATAAATTTTAAAAAAATAGTATAGAAAAAAAATGGCCAAAAGGCCAAAAGGGGAAAAAAAAAAGAAAAAGAAAAAAAAGTGTTAAGAGAAGAAGGAATATTTAAATCGTTGAATTTCGTATTAAATCTCATATGATTTTTAAATTTTAGTAAATATGATAAAAATTTTAAATTTGAAAATATTAAATTATATAATAAAAATTAATATTACTCACATTAAAATTACTATTAAATTTATTAATTAATATTAAAATAAGTTTTATTTGTATAAGATTTGACCAATATCAGTAGATGATGAGATGGAGAAGACACGTAGAGCTGGAACATATGTAGTTACTGACTCGCTTGCTCGAGACCTCGGACCTAAAAGAGAAAAAGAGGAAAGAGTAGGTTATTGTAAAGAATACCGATGTGGTGTCGACCAAAGACCTTTTGATATCTAAGTCAGTTTTGAGCTCTTTCGAATATTAATCACACTGACTAGTTAATTAATTGCTTACTTTATTAATGAGAGGTGATGAGGTATTTATAGTAGTTAGGATATTCGCCCTAGCTGATGTGTTGCCATAATTTTAGTGTAGAATTCCAAATTTATTGCAATAAATCTCTTATTATCCTTATCCGTTGAATAATAACTTAGTTGGTCAGCCCGGTATGTCAAGTTGACGTCACGTCATTGCTATCAAGTCGATTCTGCCATTCTAGCTGGTCGGTACTTGGATAGTGCCAAGTCGGTATCTGTTGCTTTCGAGCTGACATCATCATCTGGTGGTCGATCTAGTTGGAGTAGCTGAGAACATGTCATCAAACTTGATATGCCGGTCCAACAAGTTTCATGAAAAAAACAAGTAAAAAAAGACATCATGTGATAAAAATGATATGATAAAAGAATGATAAAAAAATTAAAGAAGGTTTTTTTTTTTCCTTGGAAAAGCAAAAGTTTCAAATTAAGAATAACAAAAATAGAGAAGGCCTTCCTTTTCAAAAAAAAAAAAAAAAAAAACTCAAAGACCAAACCCCTGCAGCGTGGAGCAGGGTATGTGTCGTAGCGGACTCTGCAGGGTCCCCTAAAACGCACTCAAACCGAACCCCTCTTACTGCACCTAAACCGAACCCCAAAAAACAGACACTTATTTGTGTATACCCATTAATTTTTGGCCATAGTAGTTAATGCATCACTAACAACCAGATCACACATAGACACCCAACCAATTATTTTAGTTCATATCAAATGATATGACTTGCACATGTAATTGCAATGCCCGCAGCTAAATTAGCATTTTTCATATAACAATTACCTGCCCAATACTCCTCACGTATATACATATAATTAACTATATCTAATCTTGTGGATATCAAAGATTCAGTAGTCAAAAGCAGAGCACACCATTTCCATAGAAGCAAATCCAGCTTCACTCCTTTCTTTTCCTCCAAAAAAGATCACCATCACAACATCAGTTTGAAAAAAAAAATACTCTTGAGGAAGCTTTAGCTTCAGGCATTGATGGAAAAACCAAGTCCATAATGAGCACCTTCCCATTATTTGGTTGGGCTTGGTACCAACTCTTAAGTAACTTCAAACGGGATTAATCCTCGCTCCAATTATGATTTACACTCTTATGTACAAAAATATTTTTATATTAATTAAAAAGATGTATTCTTGAGTACCCAATATTATTATTACTAATATAATTCTTCTCATTAAAAAATATAAAAAAAAGAGTTTAAAGGCAAGATAAATCTGATTAATAATTTTATATGTTCAACTCATAATTAAGAATGGTGGTATTATAACCCACTTTCATGAAAATAACATCTCCTGCAACATGTTCCACGCAACTGCGCATGCAATACACTAGCAATAGTTGTTTGACTAAATATTTATATAATCAAATATAGAGAAGAAATTCAGAGGCCTAGCTAGTAAATACATGATTCTCATAAATAGATAGATAGATATAAAAAAAGGACAGTTTTGTGTACAAAACTCTTTCTTATACAGGTCCTAAGACGGGTCGAATTACATTTAAGTGTGAAGCTCAAGTCGTTACATTGACATTCAATATTTACAATTAAAGTACCTCACCCGCATACACTATTAAATTGCCTCAATTAATCATGTCATGTCACTTTAATATTTTTCTATTTTGATATAAGAGATTAAGTGTTTGATGTACAGTTTGTATATACTCGTAAGTCCCTCTATAATATAATAGTCTAACATAAAAAATAACGATATCAAATGCTTGGATGAAAATTTTAATTAAGCATTTTGTTGAGTAAATGAATGCGTAATTTAAACACTTAAACTACAAGTTGTTATATTTTTTTAATTATTTTTGTCCATACTAATTTAAGTTTTGCCTTACCTTTATTAACTATTATCATTTTTATTTTTATTTTGGTAAGGTTCTGTACCTTTATTTTTATTGTAGAAATTAAATTGTTGCATTCAATATGGCTACTTTTGTGGAAGTATGTTCGTCAAATAAAATTTTCTGAGAAGATCGCGAACGAAGAAACAAATGAGAAGCAGATCAAGCTACAATATGGCTCATGGATACGTTTCAATGAAGAGAGTTCATCACCATCTTGGTATGGTTCGGAGGAAGCGGAAAAGAAGAAGAATGCAGTTTCTCCCATGGCGGTCTTCTCCGGTGCAGGATGCTCTGCCCAGAAGCTCCGGCGAGGTCGGCACGAAAATCGAGGGTAGATTCAGCAATAAAGAAGATCGTCAGACCTTCTCAGTTTGTCAGACGGCGCATGTGATAGGAAGTCTTAACCGGGGTAATCTAGAAGGAAGGGATGCTGACATGCAAGCAACGAGAAATGAACTTGATATGCAAGAAAAAGGTCTAGAGGTATCTTTTGGGCTGATAAAACAAGCCCACTTTTCTACAAATTCTCAGAAGGATTCGATTTGTGGGTCTTTGAGTCAGGCCCAATTGTCACTAGCAGCTCAAGTAAAGATAAGTAAGAAGCCCAGTTTTTAAAACCAAGATCACCCACCACTTTTAAATATGGAGAAAGGTATTGTAAATAAAATAAGCCCAAGTAGATGATGTGAATATGGGAGAGGCGCTCAATGGACAAGATTCTATTTCCCCAGTCCAAAACCCAACCGTGGCTGATCAAACCCAAGTTTCTCATGCAGCAAATGGAAGAAGTTGGTTACGAGAGCCGCAAAGAAATAAAATCGAAATTGCAGAGGAGGGACAACAGTTGTGCACTTTTTGCACCCAAATCTGAATTTTTGACATTTTATGATACGACTAGTCTCTTAGGGTACCAATAGCCCTAAAATACATGTATTTAAACTAATCGAAGGTCATATACATATGTATATGCATACAAATATGCTTGACAATACATATTGATCAACGGACAAGTTTGACTCGTATATACGGGGCGTTACATATTTAAAGAGCAAAAGCATGCTCAGGTTCTTCATAGATTTGGAAAGGTCTTCATAGATTTGGAAAGGTATTATCTGGTGGCGAATTGCAAATGGGCGACATGTTCATTTTATGCATGATAAGTGGGTTCCAAGGCCTTCCACATTTAAAATCTTTTCTCCGCATCAAATTTAAATAATAGATTGGTAAAGGATTTTATATCTCAAGAAGGAAAATGGAAGAAGGAAGATCTTAAACTTGCAATTTGGGAGGAAGATTTGGAAGCAATTCTTCAAATTCCAATTAGCTCCAGAAATGTGGAGGATGAAATGATTTGTCATTACTCAAAAGATGGAGCTTATTTAGTTAAGAATGGGTGTTGGGTTGAAAGAAATTCAAAAGGCATGGGTTTCTTTTGGAAGGTACTTAATAATATTTTACCTACAACAATTAACTTATTTTCTAGAAAAGTACTTACTTCTCCTATTTGTTAGATTTATGAGGAAGATAAGGAAACAATTCAGCATGTTTTAGGCCTTTGTGACCATGCCCGTGAAATTTGGGCAAATGCTCCTTTTATGGAGGGTGAGCTTATTGAAGATTTTCTTAAATGGGGAAATTATAAAGACACGTTGGTAAGATTGCGCAAAAGAAAAGCTGAAGAATTTATTACAGTGTGCTGGAATGTATGGAATTCTAGAAACCGTCGAATTCATCAAGGAAGCCAAGTGAGTCACTCCCATTCTTTAAATTCAGCTTTGCATCTATTGGATGAATTTCGGACGAAGCACACAAACTGCTATGTTAAAATTCCTCCTGTTCAAAGCAGATGGGAAGTTCCAGAGGGCCACAAGTTGAAGCTTAACTTTGATGCTGGAGTTAAGATGGAGTTAAATTGGATTGAAATTGGGGTGGTCATCAGAGATGATAGGGGATTTCGCATCATTGGCTGTCAAAATGGAGGGCCAGCAGAAGCTTTAGCCCTTAGAGAAGGCCTTATCTTTGCAGCTGATCATGGCATAAACATTCACTACATTGAAGGGGACTCATTAGCTGTAATTAATTCTCTAAAATCCACTAGCAGCAACTTGGATGAGTTTGGAATGGTTATAGAAGATTGCAGGTTATTCATGAAAAATCACCCGGACGGCATTCTTTCTGTTGTTTATAGGGAGCAAAATGAGGTTACTCATAGGTTATGTCAATATGCAATGTGTCGTACCCCTATTTTTTGGACCTAATCACATGCGCTATAATAGAGTGCAACTCACCTAGATCACTTAATCGGGGCGTGAGTGTCCATCATCTCAGGTCAATGCCTTTATAATTAATATGAGAATTTTAACATTTAAAAAGAATATGTGTTTAAGGACATTGCCTAACCCAAGCCTTATTGTGTCTACAAATTCAATTCATCTGAGAGTAGATATTTCTATAATTACCTTGGTCTCACCATAGGCCTTAATACATTAATTCAACCAAGAAATGCATATTGCTTTATCATTCTTAGCCCTAGAGACAAAAAAACTAGATCTATTTTCAATATTGATATAATTCATTAATAAAGACAAATTTATTAATAATCAACCAATAGCTCACATGGCATTGGATTAGTTACAACTTATACAGATGTTCACTGACATAATCAAATAACATTGAAACTGATTAACATACTCTAACTTACCACTTGACATACTAAAATACCAATACAACTGTTATCGGAACCATTAATCTTACTAGTACGTACAAATAACCACTATACATAGCCAAATTAAAGCCACCAATAATACTAGCTACCATTGTTCTTTAACCCATCGATTACTCATGCTGCATTATTCATTCCTGAAAAAGAAATGGGGGTGAGCTAATACCCAATAGATCACTTTAAACAATATTCTTGAACTCTTATTTATTAATATCATAATACATCAAATCCAATTAGATATTCAGACAAGTGTATAAATTACGTTGCAACATTAATTTATTTATAGACCACATAGGCGGAATCACCTTTCCCTCAGAACTCTTCTCGAATGGAGTCTGAAATTCACTGGCCATTGTAGCACATACCCTTGGCCTTTTGGAAACACCCCAGGCTAGGTCAAGACACCTTTAATGTATTGTTATCTTTTTATTTTGTTGAGCCAAATAATGACTAACATACCAATATTATTAATGTAATGTATTAACATATCATGTCATTATAAAACTATTATTGAACAACACCCAACAATTCATATCATGCCATAATTTAATAATAATCATTTCATATATGTGAATAGTACCGTATCACAAGGTTGTACCAAAAAAATAGTTCTCAATAAAATCAACCAAACTAGTCTCCAGGCTGAATGGTGGAGTTACAATGGTCTCGCTTAAATACCACTCTCCTAGAGCTGCAAGTTGTCTTATGTTCACTATTCAAAGGTATTTGGGACAAGACTGTGTCTGGCTAATTAAATTAATTACTAATTCAGCAGAGTAATGGTCGGTGCATTAACTTCATATACCAAGGTACATGCATAAATGGTATGGTCTAAGTAAATATCAGATATAATGAAAAGTGCAAGATAACTTTATGAAAAAACATAATATATGCATCACAATAATGACTAACATGTAAATAATTTAAGAAGGTAATTCACACACACTCATCTAACTAGATATGATATAACATGCTAGAAATAAATAAGAATAAAGGAAAAAGTCAAGGATCACACCCACTTGAACACGCGTAATCCGTTGTTCGGGTTCCTCGGCACGTATAAATCTCTACCCTTGAAGTGTTGACTTGGGTTGGGTGTTTGAACAAATTTGGGATAGTGATCACACCTTACTAATATATCACTCAATAAAAGTAATAGTAAATGATGATCATTCCTAATGTACAAGATCCACAAAACGGTAAGTACAGAGCATACTATGTATCACTCAATTATTACTAGCTTTTATACTACAAACTACTATAACTCTTACAATATTTGCTAGAACATTTCTAGCTCTCACTTGAACTCTCTACACTTGAGTTATCACTCTCACTTAGATGATTTGGAATGAATGTTAAGCACACATATTTATACTAATTTACAACACATCACAACTACATAATTTAAAATTTACAAAAAATCATGGCCTTACACATGTATTCTACTTTTTGACCACTTTTTCATCAATAATTTACACAGTGTTGAGCTTTGACTTGGGTTTATAATCTTTTAAATATTGGGCTTGGGCTTGATCATGAGCTCAAAATAATTATTCTTCTTAGAATTGATGTTGGACTTGGCTTTTGGACTTGATTATGAACATGGACTCAAAATAAATTTATACTATACTAATTTTCTTATTTTGTGACATTTAGATAGTAATAGTGATGAAAATATTAATTTTTACTTATTTATTTATTAGTTATGTATTTTAGAAGTTTACGAAAATTTTAGAGTATTACACAATGGAAATAGAGTCTAAAATTTTTTGGCAAATGTAATTCCCTCTATAATTTCAGATGTTGTATCCAAAGACTCTCATTTCTGTTCAATTTAATATAATCCATTTTCCCTTCAAAAAAAATAACAATAATTCAAGAGAAAGAAGAAAAAAAAAGACAAAAAATGTTGGGACTAGCTCAATGGCGCTTATTTATGTGTTGGGTTGAGTTTTAGTATTCCCCTATTCTTTTCCCTTCCCCACCATTCCCAAAAAAAAAGAAAAATTAACTTACCTTTCCTAAGATGGATTTATGAGCCAATTGTTCTATTCAATTATGTATATGATACTGAAGTCACATGAATATTGCCCAAACAACAAAAAAATACATCTTAGTACCCAACATAACACAATCATCCGATAGTACCCAACACAATCATCTGATCTCCAAATAATGTAAAACATCTAAAGTTAAAAATTATTGATCTATAAGATAATGCGAAATTCAATTAAGGTAGACCAAAGAACCACTAAATAATGAGCCGAAACTTCACGTTTCATTTTTTTTTTTTTTTTTGTCAAAATATCATTTCATTTCCCTAGAAAGCTCCAAACATGGGATACATCCTGTCACTCAATATAAGTACATACTGAAGCATTATACAAGCATAAGTACGAGCTCAAAGAGTACTCGTACGCAGGGCCGGCCTTAACTGTTTAGGGACCCGGGGGCGAGGTACAATAAATGAGACCCTTTTTTAAATTTTAAATGGGGTCTTTTTATTATTTTTTTATAAATATTTTAAATACTACAATAAAAAATTACAAAATCGAGATTTTAAATATTCAATGTTCAATATAATTGTTATATATAAATATTATTTTTAAGCTCACTTATATTTAGAGAATGAAGTTGAGATTTTAAATTAAAAATATTTTATCTTTAAAATAAAACTAAAATAAGAGGTTTGCCTAGTTACCAAATAATATATTTAAAATAAGCTTTTATTTGAACAAAAAAAAAAATTTATTCAAACAGGGCTAAAAAAAAGTAGAGCAAAATTCTTTCAAGGTAAAAAGAAATATTATATAAGTATTTTGGTTCAAAATTTGAGGCCCCAATAATTTAATTAAAAAAAATAAAAAAAAAATGAATTAAAAATTAGCCCAAATTATCCACATTTTGAGAAAAAAAATAAGTTCATCATTATCTACAACCACCAAAAGACTCACTACCAGTCCATCAGTTAATATGTATATATATATGGGCCGTCAAAATTTGGAGGCCCGGGGCGGTAGTCCTCTGAGCCCTACCCCAGGGCCAAGCCTGCTCGTAAGAAAATAGGTAATACCAAACAACTCGAAAATAAAATCCTAGTGGCCTTGTTTGTTAAAACTTATGCTTATAGCTTTTAGCTTTTGGAAAAGTGATTACTACAAAAGTGATTTTTAAAAAGTTGTTTCCACCCTGTTTGGTGAATTAGAGAAAAAGTGATTTTGAAAATTATAAAACCGTTTGTTTAAACTTTAAATAAGTGCTTCTCCCATTAATTGACAAATTTGAGGGTATAATCGTCATTTTTTTTTAAAATCGTAAAAGCTTAGGTCGAGAAGCTGACAGTAGGCAGCTTCTCCAAATCGCAAAAAACTTACAATTTTGAACGGTTAGCTTTTTTTTTCAAACGACTCTTTTGTGCAGATTTTACTTCAGAAACAGTTGAGAAGCTGTAAAGAAGTGGTGCCAAAAGGGTAAAACCCTGATAATAAGAGGGTAAAAACCCCTGCAACAAGAAGGTAACAACCATCGTAATAACCAATAACTCCCACAGGAGGACATAGTCCACACAACAAGATTCTCTTATTAACCTAGATCTTGGCTAATACAATGACGAAGTATGGGAAAACTACCAAAACAATAAAAAAAACAAAAAAAAAAAAAAGGAGACGCGGTTGAAGCAGGTTGAGAGGTCGTCACGTCATTCAATTAAATACATGTAATACAAGTCCAAGGCCCACAAACATACACAAGAATCCGACTAAATAGGTCCATTAAATGAGGCATGAGATTAAACTATTGATCGAGTAAAGTTGGATGTATTTTAAATTATTTAACTTAACTAATTAATCAATTATATTTACAAGATAATGCATTGAGGGGGTTGTTTGGTGGACGGGAAGGGAAGGGAAGCGAAGGGAAGGGATAGAAATATTTTTAGTTTCAATCTCTAGAATAATTTTTATCCCATCAACTTTTTTTATCCCATCACAGTGGAATAAAATAGTAATGGCTAAAAGGGTGAGATTATTTTATCCCACTCTTTTTTTTTTTCTTTTTCATTTCTTCTTCTTCTTCTATTGTTGCAATTGTTGCAACTAAGGGTGCAATTGTTGCAACCATTTTCTTCTTCTTTTTCTTCCATTGTTGCAATTGCCCAAATTTTTGCGTTGCGTTTTTTAAAAAATAAAAATTCATTAAAAAGATATAGTTTTTTTTATATAATTTAATTAAAAAAATATAATTATTTTTTAGTTTCAATCTCTATTTTTAATTTTATTCTATCATATCTTATCTAATTCTATCTAATTCCATAAAAATAACTTCATCTTATCCCGTGCATCAAATAGCCTGTAATTATGGAAAATGCATGTTGACCGGATTATTTAATGCTTTCTAAATTATAAAGCAAGTTATAAACTAGCTTGAAATTAATAGTTTTCAATAACAAAGCCAGCAAACACAGGGAAAGAGTAAGGCAATTTTTAATGCGAAACATATAATATATGTTTGTATTGCATATACGATACCATATTTTTAATATATAAATTAAAAAGAACATATTGGCTAAAATAACAAGAATTAATCACAAATGCCCACTTATTTACTTGCTCATTTTGTGGGTATTCATGATCACTTACAACATGAGCTATAATAGAGTTAAAATCATAGAACATATATCCAAAAACACAGTGACCTATTAATTACTAGCTAGTACTATATATACTGCCAATAATTACTCCATCCATCAAAATTACATGCTTTTGTGGAGTTCTATGATCCAGTAATCAAAAGCACAACACACTCTTTTCACAGAGGCAAATCCAGCTTCCTTGGCCAGCACTTTAAGATCTTCTTCAGTTCTTTCTTTCCCTCCATGCAAGAATCCCATCATTACAATGTCACATTGGTAAAAGGTTCTCATTGAAGCTTTAGCTTCTGGTACTTGTGGAGAAATTAAGTCCATAATAATCACCTTCCCATGATCAGGTAGGGCTTGGTAACAATTTCTCAATATCTTTAAGCAATGCTCGTCACTCCAATTGTGAATTACACTCTACAAATTAATCATGAAAACCCATTATTAAAAAATCATTTCTTCTAGTAGTTCTTGTGATTTTTATTTTTTATTATTCAAAATAAGATTCATATTTTATAGATAAACTTTTGAGGAACATATATATATACTAATTAAAAGTGCTTACTTTCATAAAAGCAGCTTCAGCTTTGGGAATGCTGACAAACATATCTCCTCCAACATGTTCGACTCCTACAATAAAACAGCTAAAAAAGATAAACATACAAATATAATAGATGGAAAAGAAATAAGATTCAACATTATAATATCCTTCTTTCTCTCCTAAAGAGAACAAAATAATATATCAAAATATTAAATGTAATTTTAAAAAGTTTCATTCCCTGCCCAATGAGTTACTTTCTTAAAAGGTCAAAAGATTCTTTTATATATATAAGAAATTAAATATATTAAACTTTTATACGGATAAGATTCTTTTATATATTAAAGATACCCGTTTTACCCTTAGATTTGTTTTTTAAAATAAATTAAACTTTTAGTTGTAAGTTTTAAAATCGTGGGTAATTTTGATATTATTTTAAAAAAATAGCACAATGTAAATAAGAAATTTTGACTTTATAAATTATATAAATAAGAAATATGTAAGAAAATCAGAAAGTTCTGAGCTAAAGAAAACTTCACCAGAAATTAATCTACAGGCTTATTTGAAGATTTTTTTTTTTTTTTTTTTTGAGAAATTATTTGAAGATTCCTTATGAATAGTTTATTGTAGAAATTGATGTACAATGGTTTGCTTTGTTTGCCCTTTTCTCCAGTTATCCATTGAAGAAACTACAAATGCTTATCAATGGTAGAAAACCTTCATACCTGGAATTGGTGATGCTTGCTCCACCACATGCGGCAAGTCAAAATTGATGACTTTCATGGAAGGGTACTTTTTAGTAACAAAACTAATAATAGTTCCAATTCCACCACCCACATCAACCAGCGATTTTAATCCCACAAATCCCTTGTAAACCTCCACCATTTTCTCCATAACTATTGCAGTCAGGCTGACCTGGGTTAAATTAAAAATCTTCCCAACCTTTGGCTCTTTTCTATAGTATTCGAACGCTGAAAATCCATGCACCTTGTCAAATGGAACTCCCCCTTCAACCACCGCATCCTTCAAGTGAGGCCTGCAATTTATTAATCAATTCTTCAGTATTACTATGTATATATATATATATATGTACGTTGGACCCATGCAAGCCTTAAGGCAGATTTAAGACCAATTACATATAAAACCATTTGATCTACCAGCTGGCCTAACCCAAAATCTCCTCGGACCGGCCCAAGTTGACACAGTTAGAACTTAGAACCAAGCCAATAAGCTGAATAAAAATTGACCACTTGAAGACTAATAATAGGAATTGATGTTTGAGTTGGTAAGATAATTAATGGAAGTCCAAGTAGCTGTTAATTCAATGAACATACTCTATTCATCATTGTCAAATCAAACTAATTATTATAAATTATTCTGCGTGTAATAAGATACACACGTTATCCAATAGACTCACGGGCTCAATATTTTCATCCTTCATCAGCTAACAACACTAGGAGAATGTATTGTTGGAAATACACAAGTTTGAAGAGAAAGTAGAGAATGAAAAACTTAAAATGATTTGTTTCTTCAACTTAATTTCAAATGCTATAAATACATAGGTTTATATAATGCTTAATATGAGCATCTATAAATCAACTAATTAATGACATTTAAACTACATGTATATATATATATATATCATAATAAATGCTTATATATGAACATAAATACAAATATATAAATCATATTTAGTATAAATTACTAACAGGGGAGTTCACCTAAATTCTTATATGAGTATTATTCGTCGAGCTGTCAGTTGTCGGGCCTTTTCAAGTTAAAAATAAATATAAATAAATAAATAAATAGTACATGCGTCCATCTTTGCTACTCCTATACATATAAATCATTCCACACGTAATATTATTATAATATACAACTCAAGAAAAATCAACAATAAAAAAACAATAAAATCATGAGTTCCCAAAAAAAGTCTCACCTTAGCCTTTTCTTTTAAAAAAAAATTATTTCTTAAACTAAAGAGAAAGTAAAGGAAATTATGCAAACCCTAATTCAATGAACTAATGCTATTCATCTTTCTGGAATCACATTAAATATTATAAATTATTTTGCATGCCATGATCCAATAGACACGGGAACTTAGTATTTTCATCGCACATCAACTAATACTGGAAGAATGAATTAAGTCACTATTAGGGTCTACCTAAGTTCTTAAGTTATGGTCCCATTTGGCTC
Organism: Paratinospora sagittata; assembly: GCA_035771175.1. Classification (NCBI taxonomy): domain Eukaryota; kingdom Viridiplantae; phylum Streptophyta; class Magnoliopsida; order Ranunculales; family Menispermaceae; genus Paratinospora; species Paratinospora sagittata. The sequence continues at coordinate 35,556,434 of CM069608.1, read as the reverse complement.
ACACAATGTGATAGAATTGGACTAAATAGTTCAAATTATATGTTTGAGTGTGAAATGTGATGGGATAAAAATATTTTATCCCATCAATACCAAAATGGTCAGATTATTTTATCCCACCATTCTTTCTTTCTTTTTTTATTTTTTTTGGCTGCATTTCGCTCTTCTTCCTCATTCTTCCTTCTTTTATTTTAAAAAAAATTAGTAAATAAAATCCATCAACGAATGACCATGGCTTTGCGATCCCAAAATCAGGGTTTCTGGTTTTGCCGATTTCACAAAATCTGTGTTTTTTTATTTTTTATGTGATTTAAATTTTTTTAATTTAATTAAAAAAATTTATTATTTTTCATTCTAATTCTAAACATACCATCAAACACAAGATTACTCTATTTTTAATACTATCCTATTATATCCAATTCAATTTAATCTAATCCTATAAAAATAATTTTATCATATCTCACGTATCGTATGAGTATTATTCATGGGCTATCAATTGTTGTGCCTTTTCAAGGTTTGTTGTACCTAGTTTCATGGGCCAGGCTCAACTAAATTTAACTCAACTAATTTTTTTTCCAACTATATAACCTTAGCTACTGGGGCTGAGCTATGACAAAAAAAAAAAAAAAAAAAAACAGATCAATAATATAAAATATCTTAAATATAGAGCGTTTTAAAAGTTAAAAAACCTAGTAGATGTGTTTAATCCAACCGATGCAAAAGCCATGCATTTTCTTCACACATCCTTACTACTCCTAATACATGTAAAACATTTCACATGTTATATTATTATAAGAAAAATGTTAATTTAACTATAAAAATAATATAACTACAATGCAACTATACATTCATGTTTATTAAATATGCATATTATACATGTCTCAAGGTGTGTAATAAATGGTGAATATAAATATGTGGTTGCAGTATTTTGCATTTAGATTAATAATCTCCTTATTACAATACACAATTCAAGAAAAATCAATAAACTAAAAATAATAAAATCATAGAGTTCCCAAAAAAAATTATGATTTTAGCGTTTTTATTTTATTTTATTTGTTTTTTATTTCTTAAACTAGAAAGTAAGGGAAATTAAGTAGAAGAGAGCTTTGATATTCAAACCAGGTGTCTGAGTACTCCTTATGCAAGGCCAACAAGACGAACCAAGACAAAGAAACTCCATCTTCTCTCTTCACCAAGTACTTACACACCGATTCCAACCCATACGTCCTCTCCACACGCCCATTCTCAAGCGTCGCCGGCGAGCACTTGAGCAAACCGTGACTCACCAGAAGACACAGGATCCGATCGAGCATGTGAGCCGCTTCTGGGTTCCGGGTAGGAATGTGGGAAACAATCTCTGACGCAGAGAGGTACGCACCAGGGCCTGCTTTGGCTATTATATCAAACACTTCAAGATCCACAGCTGCTTTCAGCGTCCATGGAACTGCGACGCACGAAGCCATTTGCATGGCCAAGAAGAAGTCTTCTTCGTCGCTGTTGTTGATGCTTCCGTTTAGCTGACTAGCCATTAAGGAAGAAGTAGGTTTAGATATCAGCTGGGTGGGTGTGAGGCTGAAGCTGCCTGGACATCATTTATTTATAGATAAATATAAGTGATTACTATTATTAATTATTATTATTATTATTAAATATTTCCAACCAATTGAAATTAAGTATTTTTAGGGTCAACAATTTACATATAGGAATTTCTGCCTTCTAGACCGGCTGAGTTTTTTATTTTATTGGAAGTAATATTTATATCAACACTAAGAGGTGATTTTTTAGGACATGGACGATTGACGGCTATTCAAATATAGTAATAAACCCCACAAAACACATTTAAATGCCTTTAAAAGTAGTAAAGTTCATATTGATGGAGAAAATCATGAAAAAACTCCAAAAATTATATGTTTACTAGGACACTGACAGTTCGATCTTGTTCAATTGAACCGAGAGTAGTCGGTCGGACAAAATTGAACCGGCAACTTTGGTTAGGTCTTGTATAACCGAACCACGAGTCACTTGTTCGGTCTTGCAAGATCAAGCCAAAGTCGAACTTAAAAAAATAATAAGAAGAAATAGTTTTCAAACAATGAATTAACTAAAACCCAAAAAGGGGCTTGAGAATTTGCATCTAACACTTTTCCAATCACGATTGCTAAAGCCGCGTTGCAGCAAATATTTTTGGTAAACTCGTATTGTTTGGCACGTGCACGATTGCGTGTTTCAATCACGATTTGAGAGCGTTTTGGCCATTCTCCCTCCCCCTTACTTGTGCGTTTTCCATTTGCATTTAGAAGAAGCATTTTTGTGCCGAAACACAGCCGCCCTCGTAAACAGGGCATAAACGGGTTTTGTCTCCTTTCTCTTACTTCATTCCTTTCCAAGACAGAAAGCGACGATTTCATTTTCCCTCATGCAATTATGACTTCTTTTTCACTTCTCTTCCGTTTTTTTTTCTCACCGTTTGTCTTGCTTAATCATAAATATTAAGCAAAAAATTGATAAGAGTAAAAAAAAAATTGATCATCTGATTCGAAGAAGTAGAAGTAAAAAAAATGATCTCAGCTTAGCCAACATGAAGCTCAAGCCGCTTGGAGATCATTTATCCGAACAGTACGAGAACACCTCATGAAAAACTATAAAAAAATGGGTAGAGAAAATGTTCGTTAAATTATTTGTATCTTATTCGAAATGTTTAAGTAGTTATTAACGTAATACGCTGAAAAGCCTTAATTGAAACGTGTTATTAAGTATATGTTATAGATATGTCTGAACTACATACAATATCATATTTTTTTCTGGCGCTTGTTAATTTATTAGTCAAGAAGTCTTTTTTTTTTTTATTTACAAAAAGTCAAGAAGTCTAGAAGATTTTGACTTCTCGGCCCAGAGATACAATCAAATAAAACGAACTTCAGCTATAATGTTCCTTTCACCGGCCCATTTTTACTTCCTTTTTAATATAAAAAATAAATAAATTGAGTTTTATAATTAAACAATTCAATATTCAACTTATCTAGTCTTTTTTCCTTTTTTGGTAAGAGATTGATTATGTAGTCTTTTTGACTCTGAGTGAACTTAATCATTCTTTAATTACGAAAAAATCATTTTTCAAAGATATATAGTCTTGAAATTTTATTAATTTATTGTGCTTTAAGATATATATATGAAATTTGTATATATGGAACTTGAACCTATCTTTTTTTGGGTTCTAACTATGTGTTGCAATACTCTGATTATTCTGGATTTGTATTTTGTGTGAAACAATATGCGAGCTATTTGGGGGTTATTATTATTTTTCAAAGATATATTATATATAGTTATTTTAATTTTCTAAGATAAAACACAACACCCGCAATGAGTATATCGAAAAATGACAAAAAAAAGAAGAAGAGAGAATGAAACACGTAATTAATTGCATCTTAAATTTAATTCATAAATTAATGAGTCAAAGAATTGATTATTTAATGGACAAACACGTAATTGCATCTTTAATTTAATTTAATTCATAAAGAAATGAGTCAAATAATATATAATAATATTTTTTCTGTGATGTCATATAATAATATAAAAATCCAAAATAATATACAAACTATAAAATATTAAAGAAGTTTTGGAGTTTTTATATTATTATATGACATGATAAAGAAGGGTCACGGACAAAATTTATGAAGTTATTACGATTTAACATCTCAAAAAGAAATTCTCCAACCGAATGCACTAATACTCAATTCACTATCAACACTATCAATTCCCTATCAACACTAACACTTAATTGATGGGGTCCACCTCATTAAATAAAATAAAAAATAAAAATAATGCATGCATGGGCAGCAAGGTGGCCAACGAGTCTCGCGTGGGCAACACGATGAAGTCAACACATGCATAACCTCGTGGGAAAGGAAGCGAGTTTCACGTGGGAAGCTCCAAAGAAATTACGTAATTGCCCCTGTTTTAACTCCTATAAATAGAGCCTTAATTTCATTCTTGAAAATCATCTGAGAGAGATCAAATATTCGGAGAGATCTAATTCTAGATATCTAATCGGAAAGATCCAGAGAGCCTCAAAGAGAGTTTCTTTGAGAAGAAAAAGTGTGAGCCAATTTGTGAAGTTTTACCAACAAATTAAAGATACATAGTTGTTGTATTATTTGTGAGAGATCCACCTAAGGGTGAAGTTTGTAATCCCATTATATTATAGTGGAAGTCTTTAAGCGGCCTACAGGTCCCGTGGTTTTTACCTCATCTTTTAGAGGGTTTTCCACGCTAAAATCTTTGATGTTATTTTGTTGTATTTTAGTTTGGAAAATTGTCCTGGGATTGTAGAATTTATTTCTTTACATCCATCTATTTTCCCAACAAAGTGGTATCAGAGCCTGGGTCGTTTTCGGAGAAGGTACTGTTCATACATATATTACTATTTACATATACAGTACTATTTTGTCGACAGTCACTATTTGGAATAGTAATACTATTCATAGAGTACTATTCACGGAGTACTATGCACAAGGGTACTATTCATTAAGTACTATTTATACAGTACTATTCATCGCCGGAAATTCATCATCGAAAAAGTGTCAAGCTTCGCGAAACCTGTTGACTGACGACTCAAATGGAGGAGAGCACAAGCAAGCAAGAATGGCATGGAAGTAAAAACAGAAATTCTCATAACCAAAGTCAGCAAAGAGGATGATCGACGTCCAGATGGAGGCATGACAAGAACTGTCATCACTGCGACAAGCCCGGACACTTCATTCGAGAATGTCGAAAGTTAAAGGCGGAACGATCCAGAAATCAAGAAGCAGAAACCCGAACAAATGACACTGCAACTCTCACTGAAGAAGTTGGTATTGTTCGAGATGCTGATTATGTCAACCTTGCATGTAGAGACTCTACATGGGTAGTTGACTCAGGTGCTTCTTACCATGTCACCTCACGACGAGATTTCTTCTCAGCCTACACGCAAGGTGATTTCGGACGAGTGAGGATGGGAAATGATGATGCATCCAAAATTATCGGCATCGGTAATATTTATTTAGAAACTAACCTTGGATACAGGTTACTCTTGAAAGATGTGAGGCATGTTCCAGATATCCGCCTCAATTTGATCTCCACCGGAATGCTTGATGACGATGGCTACAATAATAACTTTGGTGAAGGAAAATGGAAGCTCACCAAAGGAAACTTGGTAGTAGCCAGAGGCAAGAAAGATGCATCACTCTACCACACAGAAGCCAAGCTGTGTAAAGAAGAAGTAAATACCATGAGGAAAGAAGTTCCCACCGAGTTATGGCATAAGCGGCTCGGCCACATGAGTGAAAAGGGTCTCAGAATTCTTTCCAAGAAGGAGCACTTGCCAGGAATGACAGGTACATCTTTACGTACTTGTGTTGATTGTATTATGGGTAAACAACATAGAGTTGCATTTCGTAGTTCCCCACCATCTAGAAATGCAAATATTCTAGATTTAATACACACAGATGTCTGTACAATGAGTTGTAAGACACTAGGAGGTGCTCACTATTTTGTGACATTTATTGATGATCACTCTAGAAAAGTGTGGGCCTTTGCTTTGAAAACTAAAGATCAAGTGCAGGAAATTTTCAAGTAATTTCATGTAAAAGTTGAGAGAGAAACTGGCAGACGTTTGAAGTGTGTACGATCAGACAATGGCGGTGAGTATCGTGGATCATTCGAGGAGTACTGCAGAAGTTTCGACATCAGGCTGGAAAAATCGGTACCAAAGACACCTCAACACAACGGTGTCGCAGAGAGGATGAACAGAACCATTTGTGAAAGAGTCAGATGTATGCTCTCAAATGCAAAACTGCCAAACTCCTATTGGGGGGAGGCAATGAGGACAGCAGTCGATTTAATCAACCTTTCTCCATCAGTTCCACTGAACTACGACGTACCAGAAAAGGTTTGGACGGGGAAAGACGTTTCTTACAAACACTTGAAAGTATTTGGCTGCAGAGCATTTGTTCACATCCCTAGAGACGAGAGGTCCAAGCTGGATGGAAAAGCGAAGCAGTGTATCTTTGTGGGATATTCCCATGAAGAATTCGGCTACAGACTTTGGGATCCTGTCAACAAAAAGATTGTCAGAAGCAGAGACGTGGTGTTTCTTGAAGATCAGACGATCGAAGATTTTCAGAAACCTGAGAAGCCACAATCAGAAGAACTTCCAGTTAATCTGGAACCAGTCTCTTCATCAACAAATTCAGATGACAAGGTAGTTGCACCGGATACTGATGATGATGTTCCACCAGCTCAAAGTTCAGAACAAGAACAAGTTCCTGAACAAATACCTAAACAAATTCCTGAACAAGTTCCTGATCAAGTCCAACCAGAAGCACAACTAAGGAGATCCACCAGAGAGCGACAACCAAGTCAAAGATATCCTCCTAGCGACTATGTGATGCTCACTGACGGGGGAGAACCGGAGAGCTATACCGAAGCTATCACTGACCAGCATAAGACTGAGTGGATGAAAGCCATGCAGGAAGAAATGAAATCTCTACATGAGAACCACACATTTGACTTGGTGAAATTACCGCAGGGAAAGAAAGCCCTCAAGAATAAGTGGGTGTACAGAATCAAAAGCGAAGAAGGTAGCTCGCAACCTCGATATAAAGCAAGATTGGTTGTGAAAGGGTTCGGACAGAAGAAAGGCGTTGACTTCGATGAAATCTTCTCACCGGTGGTAAAAATGTCTTCAATCCGAGTTGTTCTTGGCTTGGCAGCTAGTCTTAATCTGGAGGTTGAACAACTTGATGTAAAAACCGCATTCTTACACGGTGATCTTGACGAGGAAATCTATATGGAGCAACCCGAAGGTTTCCAAGTTAAAAGAAAAGAGAAGCTGGTATGCAAGCTAAAGAAGAGTCTGTATGGTTTGAAACAGGCACCGAGGCAGTGGTATAAAAAGTTTGACTCGTTCATGGAGGAAAAGGAGTACAACCGAACGACAGCTGATCATTGCGTCTTCATCAAGAAATTCTCTGATGGTGATTTTATTATTCTTTTGCTTTATGTTGATGATATGTTAATTGTAGGCCAAGATATTGCCAAGATTAACACGTTGAAGAAAGAGTTGAGCAAGTCCTTTGCCATGAAAGACTTAGGACCAGCAAAACAAATCCTTGGCATGAAGATTGTTCGTGACAGGAAGAACAAGAAACTTTGGCTATCTCAAGAAAAGTATATTGAGAAAGTCTTAGAGCGATTCAACATGAGCAAAGCTAAATCTGTTAGTTCTCCACTGGCAAGCCACTTCAAGCTTAATTCGAGCCAGTGCCCTTCAAGCGAGGAGGAGAAATCAGAGATAAGCAAGGTGCCCTATGCATCGGTAGTTGGCAGTCTAATGTACGCTATGGTATGCACCAGACCAGACATTGCTCATGCTGTTGGTGTTGTGAGCCGATTTCTATCAAATCCTGGAAAGGAACATTGGACAGCAGTCAAATGGATACTCAGGTATCTTAGAGGTACTTCTAGTCATTGTTTATGTTTTGGTAATAATAAATCTGTATTAGAAGGATTTACAGATTCAGATATGGCTGGCGATGTGGATACGAGAAAGTCGATATCCGGGTACCTAATAACCTTTGCAGGGGGAGCTGTCTCATGGCAATCACGATTACAGAAGTGTATTGCTTTAAGTACCACAGAAGCAGAGTACATTGCAATCACTGAAGGTTGTAAGGAGATCTTGTGGATGAAAAAGTTTCTACAAGAATTGCTGCAGAACCAAGAAAAATATGTTCTTTATTGCGACAGTCAGAGTGCAATTCACCTCAGCAAGAACTCAACCTTCCACTCAAGATCCAAGCACATCGACGTGAGATATCATTGGAATTCGTGATGTGCTGGAAAATAAACTGCTGCAAGTTGAGAAGATCCACACTAATGACAACGGGGCAGATATGATGACAAAGTCCCTAACCAGCGAAAAACTTGTTATCTGTAAAAGGATTGCAGGTGTTGAGGAGCTCTGTTCCACATGAGGTGGAGGGGGAGATTTGATGGGGTCCACCTCATTAAATAAAATAAAAAATAAAAATAATGCATGCATGGGTAGCAAGGTGGCCAACGAGTCTCACGTGGGCAACACGATGAAGTCAACACATGCATAACCTCGTGGGAAAGGAAGCGAGTTTCACGTGGGAAGCTCCAAATAAATTACGTAATTGCCCCTGTTTTAACTCCTATAAATAGAGCCTTAATTTCATTCTTGAAAATCATATGAGAGAGATCAAATATTCGGAGAGATCTAATTCTAGATATCTAATCGGAAAGATCCAGAGAGCCTCAAAGAGAGTTTCTTTGAGAAGAAAAAGTGTGAGCCAATTTGTGAAGTTTTACCCACAAATTGAAGATACATAGTTGTTGTATTATTTGTGAGAGATCCACCTAAGGGTGAAGTTTGTAATCCCATTATATTATAGTGGAAGTCTTTAAGCGGCCTACGGGTCCCGTGGTTTTTACCTCATCTTTTAGAGGGTTTTCCACGTTAAAATCTTTGGTGTTATTTTGTTGTATTTTAGTTTGGGAAATTGTCCTGGGATTGTAGAATTTATTTCTTTACATCCATCTATTTTCCCAACATTAATTCACTATCAATAAAGATTTATAATGACAAGTGACTATGTGAGCACGCTCTAACAATTCTCCTAACCTCTCATCTATCTCATCTCATGTCACATAAATCCTAATTATAATTGAGTTTATATATCAACTCTACATGAGGGTACAATTATAATTTTATACATAAATAATTAAAATAATTATTTTGACTTTAAAAAATAGAAAATAATTAGTTGACATACTTTTTTGACACGCGTTGATTGCGTGATATGAGGAGTTATTACGTAATTCGAGACAATTTAAGTACTCTTATTTATAATATCAAAAATGTGTCAAAAAAATATGTCATTGTAGTATTACCTTTAAAAAATAACACATTGTGTGGCAATGTACCACATCACCATATAATGAAAAAAAAAAAAAAAAAATAGTACCTACCGTTTATCATACACCATATCAAGATGGATATAGTTTTAAGTATAATTTTTGAATCGTACAAGCATTTTCAATGCTAAAGAAACACTTTTTTTTTAACCATATTTGAACCAGCGACATTTTTTCTTTTCTTTTGCTTTCAAATTACCAATAACATTTAAGACAAAAGCTGGTCGTAATTTGTTGAATTATACTTTTATTGAAGTTGCCGTTAGACTTAAAAATACAAAACCCTTGAAGGAGCAATCAAATATGACTGGCCAGCCGGAGTAGCTAAGGGCCGGCTTAGAGAGAATACCATTAAATGCCTTTAAAAGTAGTAAAGTTCATATTGATGGAGAAAATCATGAGAAAACTCCAAAAATTATTTGTTTAGTAGGACACTGACAGTTCGATCTTGTTCAATTGAACTTAGGTCTTATAACCGAATCACAAGTCATTTGTTCGGTCTTGCAAGATCAAGCCAAAGTCGAACTTTAAAAAAATAATAAGAAGAAATAGTTTTCAAACAATGAATTAACTAAAACCCAAAAAGGGGCTTGAGAATTTGCATCTAACACTTTTCCAACTTGATTTAAAGATTATAAGTGGAAGATGATGGGTGGTTAAAGTTGGGGTTTGGTTTGAACATATAATAAACATAATGATAAAGAAGAAGCTTGGATCTTAGCGTATTTAAAGAGGAAGAAGAACCAATTAAAGGGAGTTTTGGAGGAAGAACGAAGGTGACAGAGAAGACGGTGGTAGAGGTGGGTTAAGGTTTGAGAGTTTTGGAAAAGAAGATGAGATGGTGGTAGTTTTGGGGTGACTTAATTTGGGACTTTTTGTAAGTAAAGAAAGTAGTAATATTTTAAAAGGGATAAAGTAGGGGTGTCAATAAATTGGTTCAAATAGCGAAATCGAGCCGAACCGGCGTTTGGTTTAGTTTTTAATTAGTTTGGTTTGGATTGCGTTTGCGTTTGAAAAAAGTATAACCCGATAGGTTTAGTTCGGGTTATGATTTGAGACTTTGAAAACTGATCTAAACCGAACTGAACTGACTTCAAAAGTAAAATTATTTTTATTTATTTTCAGTATCTATGATTTTTTTATGATATAAGCTGTAACAACCCACTTTAATGAATAAATAATGAAATGCATAGATTAAACAAATAAGATGGTTTGTGCATGCTATGTACTAGGTGTCTTCATCACATTCAACCACCATGAACTTCTTCAAACACCTATTAGCTTGCTGGCATGATGGATTAGCCACTTGTTGATTTGCTTGTATGTTGGCAACTAGGTGAAAGTGGTGGCACATGTTGGCTTGTTTGCAGCCACTTAGCCACTAATTTGGCACGTAATAAGCTTGCTGGCACCACCTAATGAAACCAGCAAACACATGTCCATCTTGCTGGCAACAATCTAGAGGTTTTAAACTTGCTAAAATTGCAAGAAATGGACTGTAATTGAAAAAAAAACTTGTTGGCTGAAACAGAGAAAAAAAGGAAGAAAGGGAGAAGATGATGCTGGAGCTCCAAATTGGCAGAATTGAAGCTTGTTGGAAGCATTGACGTTGGAAACTTGGGGTTTGAAGGCTGGAAATTGGACTGATTTGCTGTGGATACATCAGGGGTTGTTTGGTAAGCAAATTTATGGTCTGAACATTGGTTTTCATGGTTGAAATTGAATTTGATCAATGGTGGTGTTGATGCTGGAATTGGACCAGTTATTGATTTAAATCATGGGGCTTTAATTCCTTATCCATTGGTGATTAATTTGATGTTAAACATGTTGATTTTTCAGAGATTAAATTGGTGATGAAAATGGGAAATGTTCATGGCTGAATTTACAGATTTCAAACCTGATTTTAATAACTGAATTCTGCTATTTTGATAAAGTTATATGCTGGAATTTAGTCTTGAATATTTGGTGACCATTTTGATGATTAAAAACACTGGTTTTTATGGGTAGAACATGGTGTTCCAGCCATGTTAAAACAGGGTTTTTGGAACCCAATTTGAGTGACCATTTGTGGTCTTTTATTATGTGTATTGATTGGAAATTGATTATGGATGTGATGGGTTGATATTTGATAGAAATTGGAATGCTAAATTTCTGAAATTCTTGGTTGATGATGATTCATTTGATGACTAATGAATTGAACAAGTGCTGGACATTTAGAAAAATTGGGCAATGGCAATACATTGGTAAGTTGTTCAATGATAGGTTTTGATCAATTTGATGGGTAATTGGCTGAAATTTAAGTGCTGGAAATGTTAGAGCATTTGAAGAATGCATAGGTAACTTGCTTAGGGATTCAATTGATTAACTTATAGAGATGGAAATTTTGTGTTAATTTGGTGATCAAATGAATACTTTGATCATGTGCTGAAAATTCTAGTAACTGAAATGGTAAGGGAATGGGTTATGGATACTTGGTAATTAATCAAGTGATTAAATTCATTTTCTAGAATTCATTTGTATGTGTGTAATGTGTAATGTGCAGTGGGTGGCTTATGACTTGGATGAGGATTTGTGAACACAATTGAAGTATTGGTGAATTGGTGAAAACTTGTGGCCTTAGGCAAAATTTTGTGATTTGTGTGTATTTCTCACCTTACTTCTCCATGTATAGCATTGTAGATATATGAAATTGAATTATTGAATGATATGCATTATATTATATATGTGCATTATTTTATGATCATGAGCACGGATTTTATGCATTAACATGGCCTTAGGTATTTCGGATTAAATACCTTGGCGTTGGATTTCTTTCTATTTACTTGTTCTTTAGGGAAAAGTGCCAACGGAGTACTTGGATTGGTATTTTGTGAAAAGGACTTTTCGAATCACTAAGGAATGTAAGGGTAGAAGGATTAGTTGGATAACGTGTTGGTTTGAACCCATGGCGCAATGGGGGAAATGTAGGCAAAGTTATCCTGATATGACCTCATGTTGAGGCTTTTCTACATATCTTTTATGAAAATGATGCATAATTATATCATTAATTTGGAAGCATGAATCTTATATTTTCTTAATGCATTTCAATTTACCAATGTTATTTCAAGTAACATACATGTTTTACATAAGTGCATATGTGGAGATTTTATTAATTTATTGTGCTTTAAGATATATATATGAAATTTGTATATATGGAACTTGAACCTATCTTTTTTTGGGTTCTAACTATGTGTTGCAATACTCTGATTATTCTGGATTTGTATTTTGTGTGAAACAATATGCGAGCTATTTGGGGGTTATTATTATTTTTCAAAGATATATTATATATAGTTATTTTAATTTTCTAAGATAAAACACAACACCCGCATTGAGTATATCGAAAAATGACAAAAAAAAAAAGAAGAGAGAATGAAACACGTAATTAATTGCATCTTAAATTTAATTCATAAATTAATGAGTCAAAGAATTGATTATTTAATGGACAAACACGTAATTGCATCTTTAATTTAATTTAATTCATAAAGAAATGAGTCAAATAATATATAATAATATTTTGTCTGTGACCCTTCCTTATCATGTCATATAATAATATAAAACTCCAAAATAATATACAAACTAGTATCTATAAAATATGAAAGAAGTTTTGGAGTTTTTATATTATTATATGACATGAAAAAGAAGGGTCACGGACAAAATTTACGAAGTTATTACGATTTAACATGAATCAAAAAGAAATTCTTACGTTCACCGAACACCGAACGCACTAACACTCAATTCACTATCAACACACTTAATTCACTATCAACAAAGATTTATAAGGACAAGTGACTCTGTGAGCATACTCTAACAATTCTCCTCACCTCTCATCTATCTCATCTCATTTCACATAAATCTTAATTATAATTAAATTTATATATCAACTCTACATGAGGGTACAATTATAATTTTATACATAAATAAATAAAATAATTATTTTAGCTTTAAAAAATAGAAAATAATTAATTGACATACTTTTTTGACACGCATTGATTACGTGATATGATGAGTTATTACGTAATTCGAGACAATCTAAGTACTCTTACTTATAATATCAAAAATATGTATTAAAAAAATATGTCCTTGTAGCATTATCCTTAAAAAATAACACATTGTGTGGCAGTGTACCACATCACCATATAATGAAAGAAAAAAAAAATAGTATCCACAGTTTATCATACACCATATCAAGATGGATATAGTTTTAAGTATAATTTTTGAATTGTATAAGCATTTTCGATGCTAAAGAAACACCTTTTTTTTTTTAACCATATTTGAACCAGCGACATTTTTTCTTTTCTTTTGCTTTCAAATTACCAATAACATTTAAGACAAAAGCTGGCCGTAATTTGTTGAATTATACTTTTATTGAAGTTGCCGTTAGACTTAAAAAGACAAAACCCTTCTAGGAGCAATCAAATATGACTGGCCAGCCGGACTAGCTAAGGGCCGGCTTAGAGAGAATACCATTAAGTAGAAATAAGTCAACCAAAACAAAGTTGGGGAGGGGGGGAATATTTCATAGTCATATTTTATGTGGAATATTTTAGTATTATATACTATATCACATTTTTTTCTAATATTGCCAACGTCTTCTATCATCAAGAAAAGGAAATTGATTAATTTTGGCAAAAATAATAAACGTAGATGAAGTGAGTTGAACATGAATTAATGGTTATGTTTGATATTTGTGGATTGATGACCTTGTATATAATAATGATGGGAATAAATTTTGGTATCATGATCATTTTTTTATTTTTATTGAGATAATGGTGGATGTGTATGAGGGTATTTGATGATACTATACAGGATGGATGATGATATGATGGTGTATTGTCAAGAAAGGTTTATCAAGATTTCAATTATGACCTAGATTAAGGGTAATTAAAATTCTGAGCCGGTCAAAGACGCATGTGAAAGAGGTCCAAACAAAAGTATTAGGTACATACTATAATAAAAAAATAAAAAAAAGATGAAACGGAATAAATCAAGCCACACATGACTTTTAAAACATAATGGTACAAATCAAGTTTCAAATCACTTGTGAAGTTTTTCGTGTTTAAATGATAAACTAATTTTCAAAAACATTTTGAGCTCATGGTTTCAAAATAAGCAAACCCTTTGATTAAATAGAAAAATAATTCTCTATTTTGAAATCTAGGATTTTTTACAAACCAATCAAATTTAAGTATTCAAATTTCTGTTTCAGCTTTTCAAAATATTTTTTCTTAATTAGATTTGCAAATGAACGTTAGAAATCATGAAAAAAAGGTGTTACACGAAAGAAGAAAGAAACAATACACTCAACGTTTTAAAACCCAGACTTGTTAGTTTTCGCTGACAAGGTTGATATACCACCCTATAAAGTTCTATAGCGCGTTGTAGCACTTACAGTACAGTTGAACAATTTGAATTGTTCTACCTCGATCTATAGCGGGCTATAGTCTCCGTAATAGTGCGCTATGTCAAAAACTCGAGAGTTGAGTTTCTCAGTCACAACTCTATAGCGCGTTGTAGTAGCTTATAGCGGGCTATTGCTTAAGTTACTGAAAAATAAGAGTTTTATACAGAAAACCAATAACGGGTTATTCAAGTCAATAGTGGGTTACTAAAACAATAAGATTTTTATTAAAAAACCAATAACGGGTTAGGTCATAAGATTTCAACTATGACCTAAATTAAGGGTAATTAAAATTTTGAGCGGGTCAAGACGCCAGCCAAAAAATGTAAGAGGTCCTGATATAAGTATTAGGCACATACTATAAAAATAAATAATAAATAGTGCCCCCACTTCATAGGGGTTATTTTTAATTTTATGCTTCTAATTTTTTTTATTCCTTCATTTGAATTGGTCTTTCTTTTTTAGGATAACTCATCATATGGTGCCCTAGGCTACTTTTCACACAGCGTAGATATTTTAGTATGTCTTTCAGTACTATTTCATGGTTCTCTTTCTCTCATGAGCCCTGTATCCCTCCTACAAATATTAAGAAATTTGTTTTAAGTAACAACTCAGCATCAGGGACTTATATATATATATATATATATATATATATATATATATACATTCCCTCTTGTTCCTTTTGATTTTCTTGTATATATCTATATTATTATAATAGAAATACTTTTTACTTTCTACTGTAAAGCCATTTTTACCTTATTTCCAAAACTATCCTTCTAATTTTTATATAAATATATTCATTCCACTATTGTCTCGATAAATTAGAATGGGTAATATTTATGTCATATTTATCTTTTAAAAGATCCCACGTATTGAAAAAGAACCCCACTTTCTTTAAAAGTGACGAATCAATATGAGAGTTGGTGATGAACAAAGATAAAGATCTACTTGGCACAGGTCAAGTCAATTACTTCTAAATTATGAGTTGTGATCTTCACCCAGATTAATAGTTCCATGAGTATTGCTAAGACATAAATTATACCGAGGTAGTGACAAGGGAAAATGATCAAATATAATAGAAACACTATAGTTGCGTATTATCATTCTTTATTGAAAAAATATATTTATATAATCAATTCAATAAATTCAATTCAGTCAATATATATTTAAATTTTGTACTCACTTTAATAAAAACAGCTTCAGCTTTAGGAATGCTAATTCTAAAGTAACATGTAAAATTAATAACTTTAATGGAAGGGTATTTCTTAATAACAAAACTATTAGTAGTTCCAATTCCACTACCAACATCAACCAATGAGTTTAAGCCCTCAAAATCCTTATTGTAAATCTCCAATTGCAGTCAACCTCTATTGGGATGAATTAAAAATCTTCCCGGCCTTACAGCTCTTTCTCATAGTATTGGAACACTGAATATCCATGCACCTTCTCAAATGGAATTCCACCTTCAACCACACCATCCTTCAAGTGAGACCTGCAATATTTAATCACTTCTTAGTTATATAAGAACTATTAACAATAACATTGATTGTAACAAAATTTCGTATCGTTTAATAGATATATGTTTAATTTATTAATACAACCCTAGTTAAGCAATTGATGTAATGACCAAGAATGCACCTCAACAACTTGAAGAATTTAAAGTATCTATCTAATGAGATCACTAATACAATAAGTTTTAATCACAATAAATTAAGTAATTTGGTTAGCATTTAATAAATATTGTCAAATTCTACGTTATGCTAAACTAGTATTTGTACACGCGCATTACATGTGATTTTTAATATTTTTGAATCAATTTTCAAGTTTTATATTTTTTTTTTTGTTTTTGTTATCATTTTTTGTTAAAAGGTTCATATCTTTTAATGAAAGTTTACATGCAAGGTGCAAAATTTTCTCATTCGAAATAAAGTTAAATGTTGTAAGTAAAGAGGTTTAAACCAAGATTATGATTAAAGTTTTAAAAAATGAAAGCGAAAGAGATGTGACAACCCAATTAACGTATTACAACATAGATAGTCGGGGATTTGTGCTAAAAATAGTTGAAGGATAAAGGTCTCAGGATTGAAACTTGTGCCCACCTTAGTCAGATCCACTTAAGGAGAGTTATTCAATGCCCGAGCCCAACTTAGTCTAGCTCGAAGAGCGAGGACACCACCTGGGAAACCAAAAAATAATAATAAGAATGACTGGAAAAAAGTTAAGTTTTATATTTTAAAATTAACAATAACTATAAAGTTTTTAAGAATATTCATAAAACAATGACATAATTAGCCTCAATTGATCGATCATTTGGGCTTTAGCCGTTACGGGCAGATCTAAGACAAATTAATATACATCCCAGTCCAAACCAAGAAAATCATTCAATCCATCCAAGCTGGACTGACCCACAATCTCATTATTGACGAAAAGTAAATGGTAGTTAAATGCTAAACTGCAATTTTAATACTATCAATAACAAAAGTAATAAAAATTTAAGATGACTTTTCAAGGTTATTCTTAGAAGAAAAAGAGGACACCATGAAAAGCTTTTAGCATTCTTATTCTAATAGCGTATGTATATGTATGCGCGCGCAAACAAAAGCATACCATCCACTAGATGCATGTGATCTAACAGATATAAGATATGTTTTCATTGCACATTAGCTCTGTAACGCCCCAAAAGTCTTTTTATCTAGCCCATAACTCATTTATATTTTGTCCAAACTCTGTGTGTTTGCTTGATGTATATGTTTGTGTATTTAATGCTTAATAATATATATTAAGTGTGTATACGTATTTATTATGAAATTTTATTAAATTGTAAAAGAACCAGCGAAATACCCTAATGTCACGTACGTGAGAATAGTTCATTTTGGATGAACCTAGAAATTGGCCTAATGTCACGTACTTGAGAATAATTCATTTTAGATAAACCTAAAAATTGGCCTATTGTCACATGCGTGAGAATAAACAGATTTTGGCAGATTTTCAAGTATGGGTCCAAAATTGTCTATTTAAGCAACCAACACCTAATTTTAGCTCACTTGCACGTTTTTTAGCTTGAAAAAGAGGATGAGAGGAGAAAAATAGTAGAAAGCTAGGGTTTTGGTCGTCCCTTGTTCAAATCTCACCCAAGGTATGTGTATTTTTCCATTTTGTTCGTAAAATCTCTTTGTAGATGTGTAAAAGAGCATGATTTTGACCTAAGGATGGGTATAAACCACAGTTTGGGGGTGTTCCTACCCTAGGGTTTACTTATTTTTACACTTTTAAGCTTGTTTATGGTATAAACAACCCTCTAAGACCTAGATCTACACCCAATGTGTATTTTGCAAGCACTTCACCAAGTTTTTGATGGATGCATGGGTTAGGGTTTTGTTGGAAACCCGTAAGGCCAAGGTGTGAATAGTACTGTGAACAGTGATTTGATATTTTAGTAGCTACCGATATGGTAAATGATGATTCTCATGATAATCTATAGTCATTTCAGTGTTTAAATTGAGAGCTTAAGGGCATGGATAAACGCTCTTGAGGAAGCAATATTGTTGCTCGATTTTAGAGGTTGGCTTAGAAAACCCGCGTAACCATTGTGAGTATAGTTTTCTTGATTTGGTTCTTGAATGGCATTGTACGCATATAAAATGTTTGATTGTATGCATGTGATATGTATATATAATGCATTGCGTTTTATGGATCATGCAAACTGATTTTAGCAATTGGAGTTTGTAATAATGAGGTTTTGCGAATCTTCATTGTCATTTCGTTAGGAATTAGACCCGGATGAGGTTTTGTGAGTCCTCATTGTCAGTAGGTCTGTCCTAACAAGGGTTGCGATCCTTGAAATGACTGTAAATTGGGTGATGGGAAGCTGTGTCTACCTTGTACGACCATACAAGGGTTAAACCCGCTCTTTTACCTTGCAGAGGAGGGAGATTGTGCATTGTGTTATTGAAAACTTATGCAATTTATGTTGTTGACATGTATGATATATTCGTTGAATGATCTATGTGTTGAATAAGTGTTTGAAATGATTTTAAATGTCATATTTCTCTAAATGTATATAATTGCCATCTCAAGAACTATATTCACTGAGCTGTTGTTTGCTCACCCCATTTCCTCCAATATTTCAGCTATTGAGTCGAAGGGAAAAGGAAAAATCCATGAGTGATAATCACGTGAACCTTCGTCTGGTACGTGTACGTATGCTTGGAGGAAATAGATTATATTTTTATTATTTTGATATGTATAATTATCACACACGATATATATGTAATATCACCTAGATGGGTTGTATGGTAATATTATCTAACGAAATGAGATGATCATAGATATTTATCAGGTGAGACTTTAATTTGTGGAATGAATGAAATGATTATCGAGATCTATATTGAATTCGATTTGTGGTATATAAAAAAAAATTACTGTAACTTTTGGGTATTATTGTGAGACTACGTGAAGGCTGACAGTGTATTGTATACTGTATATGGGTATGTACAGTGTATAGTACACTGTGCCGGTCATGACGTCAGCCTACGTCAGGGGCGTCGTGACATTATGTATGGGTATGATCATGGTGATTGATGTACGTGCATGTGATCATGATTTGGATTTGGAATCGGTGTTGATCCGTGTATGGAATGTAGCTTGCGTGGCTTGGTTGTGAGTAGTTGTTCATTTTGTTTATCACTTGTGTCATCATATTAAATTATACTTGTATGTTGAATGTCATGAAATATCATTGAGAAAATGCATGTGTTTATTATGTTTTGAAATGGCGTGCTTTGAAACTCTAGATGGCTTTGGATGTTCCAAGCTAAGTTATCTAGATGTTGCGATACTAGGAGGCTTGTACATGTTGCCAAGATGACTTTTCTAGAGGGTAGAGGCATAATCTTCTATAAATGAAGGTTAAGGGTATGAGGCTAACATACCCAAAGGCAGTGGAGTATCTAATACCTTGTCAGGCAGGATCATTTCACTAAGGTTAAAAGTGAATGATCAGGATGGGATGACCCTAGGGTGCGAGTTATACATATGGGAGGACTGACTTATGGTCTATAAATATAACTAAGGGTCGGTGGAGTTTTTAAATGTGCATGAAAATGGTTGAATGTTTATTTTACTATGTGTTTTATGTTTCACATATTTATTAGCATTATTTCATACATGTGTATAATATATGGTTTTTATTGGTGTATAATTGATGACATAAATGAACATTGTTCACTGGGCATAGCTGGCTCACCCTCTCACTCTCTTTTCAGGTCTTTCAGATAAGGGCAAAGGCATTGCACTTTCTTGAGAACCTAGCCACTGCAAAGTTAGGGACGTCTTGATGTGAGTCTAGAACTCTTGTGTATGGTTGGATGTCCTTTTTACATATGTATATGTTTTGTTAATTTTGGTACATATGTAATTAATATCACATGTTAAACCTAGATGGTGAGGAATGTTGTTTAATGTTGTTGTATATTGGCCATGGGCCTTGAACATTTGATGTTGATGAGTTTGGGCATGTTGCCTTAGACTATTTTGGTTTATTTTGATAATTATGATCATTGTTTTTATGTTTATTGGGATATCATCATTATTTTGATTATGTGGATGTGCATGCCATTGATTTTTGAACTGTTAAGTCTATCAAGTGGTTGTTGTTTGTTGAAAAAAAAATGGGGACTCTATGGAGAGTTTGGTTGAAGCTTGTAGGGTCCCGATCATCCCATAGGATAATTTGGGGTCCCGCCCCGTCATTCAGCACGCCTATCCTTGGGGGATAGCGGTCCAGGGTGAAAGATCAATAACATAAAAGTATGATGTTTAATTAAATAAAAAAAGGATAGTTGTACAATATTCATAATAGGGGTGTAACCCGAACTAGTTCGGATTGGGTTGGGTTGGAATGACTTAAATTTATTTTTATTTTTTAAATAAGAATGGCTTGAACTTTAGAAGAAAAAATAAAAAAATAAAAATCTAAGAAGAGAAATAAAAAATAAAGAAGAAGAAGAAAAAACAGATCAAAGAAGAAGAATAAGAAACAAAGATGTTTTATGTAAAAAGCCAAAAAAGTTTGAATTTGGGTTTAAGATTTTGTGGGTTGCATTAGTTTCATGATTTGGTGGCTTTAAGAAATAAGGGATTTAAGGGTTAATATTAGGTTTGGTTCGGGTTGGTTTGGGTTAGGTTTAAAGGGTGTCAACCCATGACCCAACTAAAACCATTTGGGTTGAGATTTTTTAACCCAACCCAACTCAAATACCTAGATGAACCCAACTCAACCCATCGGGCTGTGTTCGATTCGGTCAGATTGGTCGGTTTGGCTTCCAGCCTAATTCAGAAAACACTAAGTTCCTACGCTTTTATAGCACACTAGCTTTTTTCTTTGTTTTTGGTCAAGGGATTACAATGATTTCATACTTCTTGAGTAATCCTAGAAATAATGTCATGATCATAAAAACCGTAGAGATGAAACGAGCACATAAATCTCACTTAGAAATAAATGGAGGTCGAAGAAAAAGATGACAAAACTTTCACAACAAAGGCGGTAGACTCACAAAAAACTATGAAAAACTAACAATCATGGTGCCCTATTATTTATTAATGAGGTCAACCCTCCCTACTTATAAAAGGGGAGGGTTGTTAGCTAGTCGAGCAAGCATTAGTTGGTTGTTACTTTAAATTATGAGTAGCGCGTGCCGATGAAAACACACTTTTGACACTATAGATATATATGCCACCACAAGTTGCCAATCATGCATTGATTACTTGATTTTAGACAATCCAATAACACTTGTGAACATAGTGTCAAAGGTGAGTGCTCCTATAAGTGTATTTTCAAAGTATTTTCCCTTAAATTATTACTCCTAAACATACCACCAAACACAAGATTATTCTGTTTTTAATCTTATTATATCATATCCTATTCAATCAAATCCAATCCCATAAAAATAATCCTATCCTATTTCGCACACCAAACGGACCTAAAAGAATAAGCAATTAATATTAATTAGAGAGAGAAGATTTTTTGGAGTTGGTATTAAGTTTGATCGGAAGGTAAGTTGAGAGTTGGCTTTTGGGTGAGGTTAAACAATAATGCTAAATTGAATGAAATGTTGTACTAATTGAATGGAATGTTGTATTGTGATGCAAACTATGCAACATCCTATTACTTTTAAATTGTCTTTAGATTACATTGAATCACACGTTAATACGTGATTCGATAAAAATCTAAAGATGACAGGGTCATGCAGTTTGTATTACAGTTTTTATCCTAATCAATATAGTATTACTCGAGGTTAAACGTCACGTGTCTTCCCAAACAAATGGGGGTGTTAACCTGAGTTTTTTTGTTGAGTCTCCCTAGCATTTCTTTAGGAATAATGCAAAAGATAAAGGTAGAAACTTGGGATGGAAAATCAAGGTCCAACGTGTTGGATTACACAGAGATACCCTGTAACGCCCGATATGTATGAGTCAAACTTGTATATTGACTTAGAATACGTATGTACATGACCTTAGAATAGGTTGAATGCATGCATTTTAGGGTGGTAGATGTACCGGGACCCTAGACATAGCATTGGAAACCCAACACTTAGTGAAATTTTCACGTGGAGCTTGGAGAAGTGTGCTTCTAGAAAAAGAAGCATGCTCCAGTGGCAAAAACCCGAGAGCATACTTCTCTAGAATTTTCAGAAAAGCGCACACTTGTATGGGAGAAGGGTGCTCCTCATGAGATTTCAGAGAAAAAGTGTTTCTGAGCAGGCGAGAAGCCCGCTCCCTAAATCCAAAGTAACAAAAGGGAAGGAGCTAGGGTTGCCAAATCCAAAGTAAGGATTGGTTAGTGGGTTGTATTTATATGAAAGTGATACAGATGAAAGATATTAGAAGATGTGTGTGAGATTATGATCTTAATATCATGTATATAATGTGTATGGTTTTGAGACTCTGAAATATATAGAAGTCTTGTGAATATATGGAAATGGTGTGAGATGTGAAATAGAAATAGAATGTTTAGATTACATGATATGGAATGGAATATACGAATGTTTTGTGGATTATCAGGTGTAAGTGGAACATCATATTTATGGAGAGGTTCTGCGAAAAAATTTTAATGGATTTTGTGTTATTTCTTAAAGGAAGAGGATGACAGGATATCATATACGTTTATATATGGTGTATATGGTATTCTGTGTCGATCGTGATGTCATACTATGGAGGGGTCGCGAAATGCCCGTATATCACATGGATGGGCATCTTTATGTGATCTAACAAGGTAGAACACTTGATTTTTCACCTAAAATATCTACCTTTATAGTACCCCTCCATAACCCTCAAATTATTATTGACGATAAGGGAAAAAAATAATATGAATAAATATTTCAAAAATAATTATTTGAAGGAAAATGCTTATCTGACTACAAAAAGTGCAACCACACATTCACAACCATTGGATGGATGTCTGTTGCACATCTCAAGGTGTGTAATAAATGATCTAATGATTGTACATGTGTAGTTGCACTTGAAGTTACATTTTTTTTAGTTAGATTAACAATTTCCTTATTTAAAACGTCATATTTGAAAGGTCAGCTTCCAAGATATGATTGTTTGACCAGTTGTCAATTGAAGTTTTCATTGTGGACAAAATTTAGGGATTTTTAGAGTTAGGGTCTCATAACTTTGTGGATCTATAGCAGAGGTCCCAATGTTTTGAAAATTAGATTTTGTGTCCTCTACAAAATCATCACCTCAATTGTCAATCAAATTAAGGATTACACTTTAAAATTTTGCCCTTCTCCTATTTAACCATCGATAAATTTCTAAAAAAATTGTAACTTTTTCATCCCAACTTTGATTTGAGTGATTAAAAAACCATTGGAAAGATTTTTTTTCTTCTTCTTTCCAACGCATTTTGCATCGCTCAAATCATAGTTAAAAGAAGTTACGGATATTTAAATTTTACTTACCAATCGGTTAACTGTGTTGACCGATCAGTAAGAAAGTTTACCGGTTGGTAAGAAAGTTCACCGATCGGTAACCATAAGTTCTTCATTTTAACTCCAATCTAAGCGATTCAAAATGCTTTGAAAATATCTTTTCTTTCCCTTTTCAACGCATTTTGAATCGCTCAAATTGGAGTTAAAACGAAGAAGTTATGACCATTTGAAGTTTACTTACTGGTCAGTTAACTCAGCTGACCGATCGGTGAACGTTCTTATCGATTATTGATTGATCGGTATGTAGCTTTAAATATCCATAAATTTTTTATTTAACTGTGATTTAAGTGATTCAAGATGCGTTGGAAAGATCTATTCTTTCTCTTTCTAACTCAGTTTGAATCACTTAAATCAGAGTTAAAAAGAAAAAGTTATGGTCATTTAAAGTTTATATGCTCGTGTTAAGCGATCGGTATTTAAACTTCAAATGACCATAACTTTTCCATTTTAACTCCTATTCAAGTTTTTCAAACCGTGTTGGAAAGAGGAAGAATAAATATTTCCAACGTATCTTGAATAACTCAAATCGGAGTTAAAATGAAAAAGTTATGGCTATTTAAAGTTACTTACTGATCGGTCAACTGAGTTGACTGACCCGTAAGTAAACTTCAAATGACAGTAACTTCTTTGTTTTAACTTCGATTTAAGTGATTCGAAATGAGTTAGAAAGGGAAAGAAAAAAAATCTTTCCAACTCATTTTAAATCGCTAAAATCAGAGTTAAAACGAAGAAGTTAAAGCTATTTGAAGTTACTCACCAATCGTTAAACTTTCTTACTGATCGGTAAACTTTCTTACCAATCGGCAAGTAAACTTTAAATGGTCATAATTTTTTCGTTTTAACTCTAATTTGAGCGATTCAGAATGCATTGGAAAGAAGAAGAAAAGATATTTTCAATGCCTTTTGAATCGCTCAAATAAGAATTGAGATGAAAAAGTTGTAATTTTTTAGAAATTTACCGATGGTCAAATGAGAGAAGGGCAAAATTATAAAATGCAATCCTTGACATAATTGACAGTTGAGCTGATGATTTGCAGAGAACCCAAAATCTAATTTTTAACACATTGAAACCTCTGCTATAGATCGACAAAGTTATGGGACCATAACTCAAAAAATCCCAA
This sequence comes from Paratinospora sagittata, assembly GCA_035771175.1. Classification (NCBI taxonomy): domain Eukaryota; kingdom Viridiplantae; phylum Streptophyta; class Magnoliopsida; order Ranunculales; family Menispermaceae; genus Paratinospora; species Paratinospora sagittata. The sequence continues at coordinate 35,531,910 of CM069608.1, read as the reverse complement.
AAATTTAATAAGTCACTATTATCACCAATAAAAAGTCAAAATTGCCCATCTTACATGCCTACGAGAGAATTTATGTCACTTCGTAGTGTAGGGGCGGCAAAGGGCACCGGAACCGCTACCGAGTTTTGCCTCCCCAAACATAAAAGCTGTTGGGACGTTAGCATTAAAAATTAGGGTTTGATTTGAGCAAAAATCATCGTAGGCCCGAATATACCCTTAATTTACCTAAGGGTAAACTTGTCCAATTTTCTTAACAAGCCTAAAATACATTACTGATTATATAATTTTGTCATAAAACTTTTGTTATACTATAATGAGCTTTTTTTTAATAATAATATAATAATTAGTCATAAATGGGATACATTAATTAATTACTACTTATATTTTATACTTAATTATGAATATTATTAGTAGTAACTACCATATTATTCTTTAAAATTTAACAAAAATAGGCAACCCAATTTTAAGTAGGTCTAATTTGGGCAAAAACACATGTTGCTTGAATTTAAAATTAGGCTAAATCTAAGCACATTATATGTGTGTTAATATAATGTATTACCCATATTAACTCGGACATGCTAGAACCCAATTTTTTGCCAAACCTAAGACGAACAAAATAGACTGTTGATCAACTAAGAGAATATTAATGTACCACCAATTTATTAGGGTAATGATAGAGGTTTTCTACAGATTATTCTTGAAGATATATATAACTACTTGCAACATATGTTGATTAACCTCTTAAAAAATTAAGGAAATGAAAAAAATCATATATGTAGTTCATGATACTATGTAGTTGAGAAGAGCCTATACCACCAATTTAAGTAAAGTACAAGAGCTATTTAGCGAGAATAATATTGAGTACTAAAAACAAAGCCACCAAACAAAGAGGAAAGAACAAGGCCTTTTTTTAATGCAAAACATATATATGTTTGTATTGCATATATGATATATACCATGTTTTTAATATATTAATTTAAAAATGACATTTTGGCTAAAATAACAATAATTAATGACAAACTGACCACTTATTTACTTCTCATTTTGTGGGTATTCATGATCACTTACAACATGAGTAATAGAGTTAATTAAAACATTGAACATGTATATATATATATATGTTCAATTAATATATATAATACTAAAGCACTGTGACCTATTTAATTACTAGTACTACTATATGCTTTTGTGGAGTTCTATGATCCAGAAATCAAAAGCACAACATACTTTTTTCACAAAGGCAAATCCAGCTTCCTTGGCCAGCACTTTGAGATCTTCTTCAGTTCTTTCTTTCCCTCCAGGCAATAATCCCATCATTATAATGCCACTTTGAAAAAATGTTCTCATTGAAGCATTAGCTTCTGGTACTTGTGGAAAAACTAAGTCCATAATAATCACCTTCCCATGATCAGGTAGGGCTTGGTAACAATTTCTCAATATCTTTACGCAATGCTCGTCGCTCCAATTGTGAATTACACTCTACAAATTAATCATGAAATAGTACCCGTTATTAAAAATCATCTCTTCCAATACTTCGTGTGATATATTTTTATTCTCTATTATTTAAAATAAGATTTATATTTTATAAGAAAAGAATATGTGCATTTATGTCTTTTAATATAATAATTAAAAGACTAAAGTTATTTTATATAATTAAAAAAAAAATGGGAATGAAGCTGCGCGTAATAATCAAAATTTAGAAGTTGTAACAGTAGATAAGAAAAAACTTAATATATATGTAAGAGAAGTATACGAAAGTGAAAATTAGTTGATATATATATAAATATATATAAAGTACTCACTTTCATAAAAGCAGCTTCAGCTTTGGGAATACTGACAAACATATCTCCCCCAATGTGTTCCACTCCTACAATAAATCAAATAAGAGAAAGAAACATACAAATATTAATAAAAAAAATAAAAAATAAAAAAAGCTAAAATTGATAACCATATTTTTCATGAGTAAATAAGAATTTATAGAGAAGTAAAAGATGGTGAATATATAAGGAAATTAGAAAGTTCTGGGCTAAAAAGAACTTCACCAGGGATCAAAACAATGGCAGCTAGCCATATCTGCAATAGTTTGTTTTGTTTGCCGTTACTCTATTAATATAATTTTCTTTCTTATAAAAAAGATTACTTTATTTTTATTTTTTTTCGCTTTGTCTATATAATATTATGTATTTAATTGATAAAGGCACTACAAATTAATATTTATCAAGGGTAGAAAACCTTCATACCTGGAATTGGTGGTGCTTTCTCTACTACATTTGGCAAATCAAAATTGATAACTTTAATGGAAGGGTATTTCTTGGTAACAAAACTAATAGTTGTTCCAATTCCACCACCCACATCAACCAATGACTTTAAGCCGACAAAACCCTTGTAAATCTCCACCATTTTCTCCATAACTATTGCAGTCATGCTGTATTGAGATGAATTAAAAATCTTCCCAATCTCGGGCTCTTTGTTATAGTATTGGAATATTGAATATCCATTCACCTTCTCAAATTGAGTTCCTCCTTCTATCACCACATCCTTCAAGTGAGGCCTGCAATTAATTAATCATCAGTTCTTAGTTAGTAGTAATCATACTAATGACATTCATTTTAACAAAATTTTATATCAATTAATAGATTTTAAGTCCAACCCTAATTAATCAATTGACGTAACGGGGACCGAAGAACCTGTCTCAAAAATTTGACAGCTAGCTTAATGAAGAGTCCAAATTATCTATCTATAATCTATTATTTAAGGTCAACAAATGTTATCAAATTCTAGATTATTCAAAAAAAAAAAAGAAAAAAGAAAAGAAAAGTAAATATAGATCATATTGGGCTGCCCTTAAGCCTAAGACCAATTAACACACTGATGTTTACCAAGTTGACCTAGTTAGACGTTAGAGCCAAGTCAATAGACCAATCAAAACTGATTAGCTACTTAAAGACTAACAGCTGGAAATGATGTTTAAGTTGAAAAGACAATTGAAGTGCAAGTAGCCATTCTATCACTGCTCCAAAAAGGAAATTATTTGATGGCTCTATTTTCACACAACAATAGTGCACAGACCTTACTTTCATAGTCGAACAATAATATTGATCTTTCTTTAATCACATTTAATAAAAAAAAAAAAAAAAAAAACACTACGTCACATCAGTAATTAACATGATATGATTTTAAATATAATTTTTTTAAGTTGTAAAAACATTTTTTTATCATACTTTATAATAAATACACCATCATTTCCACAACATTAGTCAACTCATTTTTGCCCATTATTATACACAAATAAATTAGAAAAAAAAATCACCAATACCAAAATCATCTTATTTCTATATATTTTTTTATTTATCACTTTAGCTTTCTTTTACTTAAAAAAAAAAAAAAAACTAAAGAGAAAGTAAAGAGAGCTTTGATTTTCAAACCAGGTGTCTGAGAACTCCTTCTGCAAGCCCAACGAGACGAACCAAGACAAAGAAACTCCATCTTCTCTCTTCACCAAGTACTTGCACACCGATTCCAACCCATACCTCCTTTCCACGCGCCCATTCTCAAGCGTCGCCGGCGAGCACTTGAGCAAACCGTGACTCACAAGAAGACACAGAATCCGATCGAGCATGTGAGCCGCTTCTGGGTTCCGGGTAGGAATGTGGGAAACAATCTCTGACGCAGAGAGGTACGCACCAGGGCCTGCTTTGGCTATTATATCAAACACTTCAAGATCCACAGCTGCTTTCAGCGTCCATGGAACTGCGACGGACGAAGCCATTTGCATAGCGAAGAAGAAGTCTTCTTCATCGCTGTTGTTGATCATTTGATTCGCCATTAAAGAAGAAGAAGAAGAAGTAAAATAATTGATCTCAGCTTAGTGGGTCTGAAGCTGAAGCTGCTTGGAGATCATTTCTATGTAGATATATATATATAGTGAAGTGAATTATATTATTATTATTGTGGTTGCGATTGTTATTGAATAATTCCAACCAATTGCGATTAAATGTTTTTAGCGTCAACTGCTGTTAATTAATTAATTTGGGATTTTCTGCCTTCTAGAACGGCTGAATTTTTGACTGAAAGTAATATATTTCTATTAAATAAGGAAGAACTGATAAGGAAGAAATAATATGAATATAAATATATCTAAAACAATTATTTGAAAGCGCCGAATTTGAGACGGCAGCATCCAAGATAAGAATTGTTTGGAGTTATCAGTAAAGGAAAATAAACGTAAAAATAGCCCACTGAGGCACTCCCACTTGACTCATGCCAGAATTTATATTCTTTTGTAATAGTAGGAATAAACGAATAGACGCTCAGTTAAGAAAAATGATTTCTTTCCAATTAATAGTAGTGACTTACAAAAATTCAACAAAGTCTAAAGTCTTTTTTTTTTTTCTCAGTTGTTAGAGAATACTGTTAATAAAGTCTACATGTGAATTAGAATATAAGCTTTCAACATATTAGATACATCATCTGGTCAATATTCTTAATAAAGATTGAGAATTTTGTTAAATTTAACTTTCATTAATTGTTAGAGTTAATGATCCTTTTTCAGCAGGAGAGAAAAAATACAAAAAAAGACCCAAAAGGGAGAAATATTAATAAATTCATTTTTGATGAAATATATCACAACTATATACAATATTATATTTTTTATTACAAATTTTTATTATCATATACATACATATATATATATATATATAATTAATTTATGAGTCAAGTAGTCTTTTACTTCTTTAAAAAGAAAGTCAAGAAATCTAGAAGATTTTGATTTTTATCGGCCGTGAGATACCATTAAATAGAACCAGAACTTTCAACTATAATGTTCCTTTCACCCATTTTTTCTTCATTTTTAATATAATATAATAATTGAGTTTTATACTTAAACAATTCATTATATATATATTTTCGAATCCTGATCTTTTGCCAGAAAAATGAACCCTGATTTCTATCATGGGTCAATCCTGGCAAGAGCAGTGATCAAGTTATTGAGCTTCTATTTCAAACTCAGTTAGGGGACACTCCTCTCCTTTTTATAAATAAGAAGGGTTTAAGTCCTCTTACCAACAAAATATTTGGACAACCTTGGTTATAAGTTTTTTTTTTTTTTTCTTAATTTGCATTAGCTGTTAATTTTCTATGATCTTGGTATAGGCCTATGACTCTTGTTGCAAGGAGTTTGCCTGCTTGTCTTTGTGCTTTAGGTTTATGCCCTTATCATATTTTTATGGCCATAAGGGCCTACTTGCAAGTTCTTGAGAATGATATGTGAGGTTATTGATATGGACTTTATTAGTATTAATTTTAAATCATATTAATAAAACATAAATGTAATCTTAGTAAAAAAAGAAAAAAAAAAGCTTCTCAACTCTACCAAACTAACTAATAAGTTTTTAGGGTGAAGTAAAGTAAGTGGGGCAAAGTGAGAGGATTTGTTAAGTTAAACCTAAAGTGTGTTTAGGAAGTATATTTTTAAAGCATTTTTTTATTTTTTTATATGAATTTAAAAATACAAAACGCATATTTAGTTAGTCAAATTTTAAAACAGTTTTCAATATTTCACTCCCAAAATAGTCAGTTTTAAGAAAACAAGAAAATGTTATCTTCTAAGTTTTTTTATTTTATATTTTAAATAATAAATTAAATACATACCTTACTTTTTTTTAGCCATTTTTTTTTATTAAGTACAGTTAGTTCTGTTGAATAATGGCACAATAAGGCAAATCTCTAAATAACAAAGGTCGTAATCTGCAACAACTGATATTCTCTTCTGAAGCAACATTAAGAAAAGTCAAATCCCTGCCCTCGTGGATGGGCGGGGTGCAATACCACCTAAGCTACGGTTGGTTTACTTTTTTATCCATTTCTTAAGCTCAAAACATATGATGTAAGGTACCCAATCAACAAACTCTTCATCATTTCTTAAGCTCAAGATAAATTATATTTCCTATCAAAAATACCAATGGTCTACTTCACACTCCATTTTTTACATGAGAAACGATTATTAAATAATGAACAATGAAAATTGCATACCTTCAGTGACCATTGGTTGTAAACGAGGATAGTAGATCTTTCAATGCATACATTCAGTGATCATCGTGATGATATGGATATGATCATCATAATATAAATTGATTATATCAAGGAAAATGAGATCTAATATAAATTTCGTTGAGGTTTTGTTTTGGACAAGTCAACAGTACTAAGTTATCATCATAACAAGTGAAAATACAAATAAGACTTAAAAAGAACAAAATACCAAGACTATAATAACAACAATGATGGCAAAACTTAATTGAAAAACAATAACCAAGCACTACGTAATTTTATTAAATTATACATTAACATAAAAATATCAAAACAATCTAATCACATTATATAAGTAATCAAAATGCTAAAATAATATTCAAACTAAGACGTACATCACCATTAAAACACTATTTATGAATTGTCTCGAATTATGTACCACATATGATTCGAGATAATTTAATAATATATAAAAATAATGTATACTTTATATATAAATTTTAAGTATTAATATAACATTACTCATAACATAATTATACTACTACTAAAAGATTATTAATTATAATTAATAAAAGAAAAATATTTGAATCTTTAATATCAACTAAAAATACTTCAAAATAATAAGTCGTTTTTCTTTTTAATATTCTTTTCCTCAATTTAGGTGTGCGCATTATAAACACACACTGATAGACATAAGATGTCAAATAAAAACTATGCGATCTAATTACGATGATCTCGCTCTTATTTTTATTAGAAAAGAGAAAACTCACTTATTTACAAAGAAAAATAATTAAATTTTCTACTTCAAGGAGTTTAAATGTCTGTCCACCAAGTTAGCCAACTTTTACAACGTTCTCCACCAAATAAAAATTCCATATATATAATTTATTTAAAAGAAAACTATAAAAATATATAATAATAAATAATATTCTCACAATATATTCCACGTCTTTTGCTCTCCACCTCTTGTTTCTGGCTTTCTTTTTTGTTTCGATTGTATGATCAGAGAAGAAGAACTAGAAGAAGATAAATTTGATAGAGAAAAAAAAAGAAAAGAGGAGATTTTAAATGCATTCTAACAAATCCCCAAATCAACAGCTTCATCATCATCTTCAAAAACTCCCATCAATTTCCAATCTTTTCTCAACAGTTTTCTCTCTAATCTTCATCTTCTCAACTTCAAAACCCCAAAATCTCATTCCCAAAATCCCCTCTCTCTCCTTCCCTCAAAACCCTCGTCGATCAATCTCCCTTAATAATCACAACAATGCAAAACCCTAACCCTAATTCTTCTTCTTCAAATCTCTTGTTCCCATCCCCACAATCTCTCTCAGATTGGCTCAAACCTCGCTTACCCTCCGATTCTTTCGCTTCTTGGGGAATCAAACCCGGAACCAAGAACGTTCACAATCTCTTCCTCGAGATCCGCGAAGGCGAGACTTCGTTAATCGATGCAACCCCTCCACTTCGAACCGTGAGCGTCGTAACGGTTCGAATCACCGGTTCCGACGGGAGATTTCTGGTTGAATCCCGGCAAGAATTGTCGGACGGGTCGGTTCGTCACCGGCGCCGGCCGTTGTCGGAGAAAATGAAGCCCGGCGAGACAGTTGATGTGGCGGTTATAAGGGCAGTTAGAGAAGAGCTTGGATCGGTGATTAGTTTGAGTAGTGATGATGGTTTTGATGGTGTGGTGAAAATTGTGCCTGGTTCGTATGAGAAGAAGGTGGAAACTAGGATTTCGGTTTCGTATCCTGGATTGCCTGCGTGTTATGTGTTGCATTGTGTTGATGCTTGGGTTGATGGGTTGCCGAGTGAAGACGAGTTTTGTACTGAGGAAGAGGATGAGTATGGTGGTTGTGATGATGATGATGGCAGGGTTTTAGAGAGAGCTGTTGTTGTGAAGAAGCATTTTTGGAAGTGGGTTGGTTCTTTTTGAGATTTTAATTGATTTGGTGAGTTTAATTTGATGCTTTTTCTTCAGTACCCGTTTTTAATTTTTGTTGATATAGATCTTGTAGTGGAGAAAATATCATAATTTTTAGAAGATTTTTTGGTTGATGAGCTACTAACATAATCTGAGTACTAGAAGTGGAGTTTAGTACCGCGGTATTTAACATTTCAGCTGATGGATTGTAATAATACTTAACTATTGAGTATGTAGATGTTTGTGTTTGTTGCGCTACAATTGGAGGGAATTGTTGATTTTATGTTTGAGTTTATAATATATCAGTTTTGTTCAATTTTTTTTTTTTTATGTTGATAATTAAAAGGAATATCTTCCATCAATGGAACTTCAAGGCTGTTGAAAAAAACTTTGCAATTTGCAGATTGATAATAATAATAATAATAAAAGACTAAATGATTACACAAAAATAAGTGGCATAGTTTAACTCTTGTCACTACCTCTTTCTTTAGAGTAAGGGACATTAATAAGACAAGAACGGGTCTAATACCTCTTCGGAATATGGTTTGGCAATGGAGCTAATTATAAAATTAACTAGTAACATTGCATCTTTTCAGAAAAAAAAGGGGATCAAGATAATTTACAATTGCAAGTATAAATCAGCTTTAGAATACAATCTACAAATTTCAGAATTATCATTCTACTGTTACTGATCCCAGCGCTTATTCTTTTTGCCACAAATTCAGCCTCTTTTGAGAGTGATTCAGACTCTAAAGCAAGTTTCAAATCTCTTAAGCAACTCATCTCTGTTTGGTTACCTTTCTCTGTCATCTCATAGTACAAACTAAAAGCTTCTGCAGCTTTTTTAATTTTGCAAAGACCAGCAATAACTGTGTTATAAATCTCATTATCTACAACCTGATGCCTCTCTAAACTAAACAGTAACAGTTCCCTTGCTTCAACAAATCTTCTTTTCCTACAAAGAAAGCATATCACTTCTTCCATTTTTATGAAGAACCCATTATCATAAATTAGACCAATAATGTTAAATGCAGTATCTTTGATACCATCTTTGAAGAGGGCAATCACAGTAGCTGTTGAAAGTTCGATGTTTTGACGAATTTTTCTTTTCAACATGATCAGAACAAGTGAAGCAGCTTCTTGAGCACAGCCTTCTTTTACTAGTGCCATGAGGATAGAATGGATGTTGGATGTTCTTGGGTGATGAGAGCTCTTCAACATCTTCTCTAATGTCTTATAAGCAAAACCCGGTTCTTTCTTCTGCAGAAAACACTCAATAAGCGATTCATATATTTCAATATCTGGTCCAAAATCCCTCCTTAACATCAATACCAAGAGATCAAATCCAGCTTCTGGTGAACCTTCTTTGCAATGCCCAATTATCAGAATCTTGAAGGCAACAGGATCTTGAGTTCCTCTTTTAAAAAACTGCCTGAACACAATCTCTGCTTTCTTAGTTTTCCCTCTTGCACATAAGTACTCAAAAATGGGATTGTAAGCTGCAACTAGAGGCTTACATCCATCATCACATAACAATATTTCCTTCTTCAACAACCCATCAAAAAGCTCTTCTGCTCTCTCAAACTCCTTCATCTCACACAACTTCCTAATTAAAATGCTATAAGAAGCAGAATCCGGCTGCACTTTAAACTCGGACATTTTCTCAAATACCTTCAATGCATCACTCAAACTCCCACGATTGCAATGTGCATTCATCAGAGTATTAAAAGTACAAGTATCAGGAACAAATTCTCCCCCATTAATCATCTCCTCCATCACTTCCTTAATCTTATCAAACTTTTTCGCCTCACAAAGCCCTTGAATCAAAGTATTATAAGTAATTTTATTGGGCTTGATCCCACACCTAACAATCTCATCAAAAACATCCAAAGCCTCATCAATACATTGCTTTTCACAATACCCTCTAATCAATGTAGTGTAAGTAACAACATTTGGGTTCAAATCCAACCTTTTTCTACACATACCCTTTACCAAATTATGAGCAATTTTAACCTTCCCAGCTCTACACAACCCATCAACGAGCGTATTATAACTAACAACATCCGGCTCAATCCCGAACCTCGACATTTCCTTAAAAAACCGAAACCCGTCATCAACCATCTTATTTAAACAAAACCCTCTTATCAAAATATTAAAAGTAACCAAATCCGGTGACACACCTCTCACAGACATTTCATCAAACACCTTCTTTGCCATCTGGGTCCGGCCCCGGCGAAGTAAAATCGATAAAAGACTATTGAATGTGACGACAGAAGCGCGAATTCCCGCCGAATTCATCATCGAGAAAAGCTTGATTGATTCCTGAATTAAGCCGGCATTACCGTAGCTTCTGATCAAGCTGTTGAAAAACCGGTCTTGAAGCTTTATAGTACCGTTGGATCTGTTTTCGATTGAGAAGAGGAGGTTTCTCGCTGCATTGAGATTGCGGCTGCGACCAAGGAGCTCGAGGAGTGAGAAGTAGGTTCGGACGGTGTGGTTGAAGCCGTTGGTTTGAGCCCAATTGAAGAATTCCAGGGCTTTTGAAGGGGATTTGATGAGACGGAGGGTTTGTAAAATGGTGGTTTCGGAGAGATGAGAGGGTGAGGATTCGAGGGTAGGTGACCATGATGGTTTTTTGTTGATGATTCGTGATAAAGTTCGGGCCTTTAAGGTTTTTGATGATTTTCGGTTTTGGTTCTGGTTTTCGTTGGTGGTGGTGGTGGTGGGTTTAGAGTGGCCGGAGTTGAGAATGGAGGCGGAGGAGAGGTGGCGCCGGTGGGGGCGTTGAAAAAGGAGCATGACCGGTGACCGGTGTGGTGTTGCACGGTGGACAACTGGTATTAGCGAAGAAGAATCATAATAATATATCTTCATTTATGATTATGTATTTAGGAATTAATTAGGTATTTATTTTGTTTAGTATGGGATGTGATTTGAATTGATATCTAAAAGTTGTAACATATATACTAATATGTGCTCAAAGTCTAGTTTTGCACATGAGAAGCCCATGGTGTTGGTGTTAATTACCAGCTTTTGAATTTATTGCAAAACAATATATTATTCCTTCGATAGTATTGCAAACAATTACAATAATAATATGAAAATTACTCTACATCGACTACACGCTCTTTGGAGCTAAGAATCATATGAAACCTTATTCCTTCAATCAAGTAAAAGTATATATATATATATATGTTAAGGGTGGAAAAAATTTATATGTACACCCACATACACAATATGGCCTAACTTGGGGCCAGAGATAATATTTTGCAAGACATACGACAACCAAACAAGCTTTAATATTTGCCTTTGTAAAAAATCAAAGCATGAAAGGAAGTGCTAGCTGCACACGAGATCAAGAACACATCGAAGCTAAGACCCAAAAACTCAAAAAGGTTCTATGTGCAAGGCCATGTGTTGGGGGAGATTAAAACAAGGTGACGAAACAATTAAGATCATCGACACCATTTATTAATAAAGGTCAAACCCTGTATAAAAAAAAGCTAGTTTATCATAATTTAAATGAAAAATGTGAGGAAATTGAAATCTGTACATCATTTGTTACAAATCTGATGTATTAAGCATTTATATCAAATTTATAATTTCAATGAAAAATGTATTATTTTGATGTATTAAATTTAAAAGCTTATGTGACAGTGATTTATAGTAATTGGTGCAATTTTTTCAATCTCTTTAGCATTTATCAATTTAAATCAAATAATATTACAAATGCCTTCAATTGCATGAAAAGAAAAAGTCCGTAAGATTTGTCAATTACAAAAAAAAATAAAA